>JAIFZK010000176.1:750000-1350000 GCA_027481765.1 Tenualosa thibaudeaui | reverse complement strand
CTTAAAGTATCTAAGAAAACCTGATAATGTACTTAGCTCCTGGTAACAGTGAATTTCTCAATATAGTAATAATCACCATACCAATAATGTAATACAGTGTTACATTATTGAAAGTTATCAGGTTAGCCTTAAATTAGCAGAACCTGATAATCTAATAACTTACTGATATTGTAATAGCTTTGGCCAATATTATAGCAGCAGGCCATCAATTTCTGGGGTCCAAGCGGTGAAGCTGTGAAAGCATCTACATTTACATTTACATTTAGGCATTTAGCAGACGCTTTTATCCAAAGTGACTTACAAAAGAGGATAACATTCGAGCTATGACACAATGAGAGAACAAACAAGGGGTGCATATTGCTAACATAGAAACTGCACCATTTTAAGTTGAAAGTGCAATAGTGCAGAGAAATTAAATTGTTAAGTGCATTCTCAAAGTTTACGCCAGGAGATATTCTTGGAAGAGCTGGGTCTTCACGAGTTTCTTGAAGGTGGAGAGGGTATCAGTTGATCTGGTAGCATTTGGGAGTTCATTCCACCAGCGCGGAACCAGATATGAGAAGAGTCGGGATTGACCTGCACGAGGTGTTGTCCGTGCTAGAAAACGTTCCTTAGAGGAGCGAAGCGGTCGTCGGGTGACATAGGGCTTCAGGAGAGAATTCAGGTAGATGGGAGCAGAGCCATCATTCACCCTGAAGGCCATCATAAGTGACTTGAATTTAATGCGAGCAGCCAAGGGTAACCAGTGAAGTTCAATGAACAGAGGTGTGACGTGTGCTCTTTTTGGCTGGTTAAAGACCAGACGTGCAGCTGCATTCTGGATCATCTGTAGCGGTCTCACTGCACAGGCTGGTAGGCCTGATAGGAGGACATTGCAGTAGTCAAGCCGAGAGATTTCCCGTGATGTATGGCTTGTTTGGCTGGGAGGACCAGCAGTTCAGTTTTTGAGAGATTTAGGTGGAGGTGGTGTCCTTTCATCTATGCAGATATATCAGAGAGACAGTCCGAGATCCATGTTGACACCATGGAGTCATCAGGCGGAAAGGACAGATAGAGCTGGGTATCATCAGCATAGCAGTGGTACGAGAAGCCATGGGAGTGAATAACTGAGCCCAGTGAGGTTATGTACATCTAGTTCTCTCTATCTCTACCTTGCTGCTTTGCTATTAAGGAATCAGGAGTGAGGTTTTACTAACATTCCACATGTGCAGCTAGGCTAGCTGGTCTCCATTACATAAAGGTGTTCCTCTGTTTATCTTGGGAGAGGCTCTTGAGGTGTGGCTTGCTTCACTTTGGGGCACGCTTGGGCAGACGTGGAGGGGTGTGCAGAGATTTGTGCAGCACCATAGCACCATTGCCTACCATTACCCTAAGCTATTGCCTTCAGAGGAATTTCTGATATGATGATTTGAATGAGAGAAATGGTGAAGTAAATATGCTGTCTTGAATAAATTTTATTTTTCTGTTTTAGAACGTTTGAGGCCATGCCTCTCTTGGCCTCTGGGAAAATACGGCACTGGAGATTCACTGGAGTCAGTTTCATCAACTTGCATTTCGCACTTGCATGCCCATTTCAGTCAACAATGCATTATAAATGACATTTATAAATGACATTTAGAGATCATGTTTCAGAAAACATGTAGTTCATGCTGTTTAACCTATTTACTTAAGTGTACCGTATGGTGGATAGAGAAAGTATTCACACCCCTTTCAATGTTTCACTCTTTGTTACATTGTAGCCATCTCCTAGTAATTTCAGTTCATGTTTTTATCTCCTTAATCTACATTCAGTTCCCCATAATGACAGCAAAATACAGAATTGTATGTTTTTGCAAATTAATAAAAATGAAAAATTTAATTAAGTATGAATTAAGTATTAACACCCTGTGTTATAACACTCAGGAATTGAATTCTGATGCTCTCCACTTCTTCAAAAGCATCTTTTTTGTTAAGTCTACACCTTCATTGGAGTCCAGCTGTACAGTTGTGAATAAATATTGTTTTTCTGTTTTAGAACATTTGAGGCCATGCTTCCCTTTGCCTCATGGAAAATACGCCACTGGAGATTTGTCAGTTGCATCAACTCGCATTTCACACTTCCATGCAAATTTCAGTAAAGAATGCATTATAAATCTCATGTAGAGATCATGTTTCAGATAACATATGTCCATGAAAACAAAAAATATTTCCAAAAATTCCAGACTAAGTTTAATATCACATCTGCATAACATACAGGTTTGCTTAATAATATAACTTAGATGACATATTTTTCAGTTTTACTCAAATTAGGGAGGAGCAAAAATGACTACACCCCCAACAAAACTGCTGCATCTAGTATTTTGTATGACCTCCATGATTTTTAATCATAATTTTAAGTCTTCTGGGCATGGAATGATCAAGTTGGCAACATTTTGCAACATCAATCTTTTTCTATTCTTCAATAATGACCTGTTTTAGAGACTGGATGTTGGATGGAGAGTGATGCTCCACTTGCCTCTTCAGAATTCCCCATAGTGTGTTCGATTGGGTTCAGATCAGGTGACATGCTTGGCCACTGAATCACTCTCACCCTCTCACCTTCAGAAAGCCAACAGTGACCTTAGATGTGTGTTTAGGATCATTGTGATGTTGGAAAACCACGACCAAGTGCACGGAGTGATGGTAGCATTTTCTTTTTCAGTATAGAGCAATGCATCTCTGAATTCATGATGCCATCAATTAAATGCAGCTCACCAACACCAGCAGCACTTATGCAGCCCCACATAAGGACACTGCCACCACCATGCTTCACTGTAGACACCATGCACCTCTGCACACCATTCCTCTGCAGTGTATGGCATATTGTGTAACGGGAAACAGTCACCCCGTTTGGCTTTCTACTTCTTTAGCTAACTGTAGTGAACTTGTGTGCTGATTTTCTTCAACCCTTCTCATCAGAAGACATTCCTGTCGAGGTGTTAACCTGTTTACTTAAGTGTACCGTGTGATGCATACTGAAAGTATTCACATTCCTTTCAATGTTTCACCCTTTGTTAGATTGCAGCCATCTCCTTGTCATTTAAGTTCATGTTTTTTTTCTCTTCTCAGTCTACACTCAGTTCACCATAATGACAGCAAAATAATATAAGTTTCTGCAAATTAATAGAAATGAAAATTTTAAATATTCACAAGGACATAAGTATTCACACCCTGTGTCCAAAGGCTTACCAGTGTGCTTCATGAGTGCCATCTATCTGAAATCTCTAAGGAGACTGCTGTCAATCACCACACCCTTCAGTGCCAGCAAAGCTGATGAATCTGGCCCCAGTCACCTCTTCTGCCTCTGATGCTCTTTTGTCAGGGTTGGGTGACCGCAGGTGTGCTGAACCCCCTCCTCTTCCCATCTATGTACACCACATATGTGGAAGAGGAGAGATGTGATCATCTTACACACTCCTACACAAACAAAGACATGAAAGTTGTTGCAATGGAGAAGCATATAAGCTGGACCAACAGCTCTCAGATGTTTCATTCTGATGTAATTACACTGATGGGAATGTGTCTCCAGTGACAAGGACAAAGAAAAAAGCCTGATATGACCTGCATAAAACAATCAAAGCAGCAAAATGGGACTACAGGTATAAGATTGAGTTTCAAAATGCATATGGCAGGGACTACACATGATCTCTGATTTTAGAGAATAGAAATGTGAGGTCCAAGTCTCTCACCCTTCACACCCTGATGAGCTAAACAGCTTCTATACCTGCTTTGAGATTACCTCCGACCCACCAGATAGAACCCCTTGTGACAGACTAAATAGGACCCAAAAGCAGATCGATGCAAAAAGTTTATTACAACAAGTCAGGGATAAATTCAAAAAAGGGACAAAGCTCAGAAGATCAAAAAAATCCAAAAGATAATCCAACAAAAGGTCAAAGAAGTCTTGGGGGAAAAAAACACACAAAAGATCAAGTCTGTGAAAATTAAACAAAACACAAACAGGCAGTTGCAAAAAGCAGAAATCCAATAGTTCGTTGTAAATAAATCCAAAGTAACAAAGTTAATCCTTGGAGGAGCGTTGAGAAAGGACTGCTCCGACGCCCACTTCGGAGGCATCGACCTCAATGATAAATTGACACTCGGGATCAGGCTGGGTCAGAACAGGGGCCGAAGTGAAGCGCCTCTTCAGTTCATCGAAAGCTTTCTCTGTTTCAGATGACCAGGAAAACCTGACCTTCGAAAACAAACACACAGGTCAGGGCAGTGAGTGGAGCGGCGATGGTGCTGAAGTTTCAAATGAATCGCCTGTAGAAATTGGCGAAACCTAGAAAACTCTGCAGCCCTCGATGAGTGGTGGGTGTAGGCCACTCCAAAACCGCCCTCACCTTCTGCTGGTCCATATGGATGGACCCCGGGGAGATGACGTGGCCGAGGAAGGAGACCGACTCCTGATGAAACTCACATTTCTCAGCTTTTACGTAGAGTTGATTCTCGAGCAGCCGTCTCAGGACCGTGCGGACGTGGGTGATGTGCTCAGACAGGATAGCCTCCAAGTCCCCACATTACACAGTCGGAACCCAAGCGCCGATGTCACACAGATGCAGGCTTGCAATACCTGCTGTTGCTTGTACAAGATAGATACTATAGATGCTAAACGCAAACTCCTGGGGCAGGACTCCAGCAACTACCGTGTTCACCCTCAAAAGGCACAAAGTTCTGCAAGCTTAAGGACTTGCAGGGAAAGGGCAATCGTACCGTAATCAATGAACAAACAAACAAAAGGTTCTGCCCCTTACCTTGCTGTTGCTGGCACTGTGCTTTTAAAAGGACTCCAGGGCTAACAATTGCTTCAATCAGTCACCTCTACTGACATCATACAGGTGCGACACCGCACCACTGCTGTAATTTAAAATCACAGGCACCTCACCATCCATCCACTACATATAGCTCTAATATGGTCAAGTTTTTTTGATAACACCGCTGTAATTGGCCAGATTACTAATAATGACTGGTGCGCAGGCAGTGGCAGTTGTTTATAGGGAGAGAACACAGCAGTGGGTAGCGTCACAATCACCAAAACCTGGTGGCGGGTGGCAAATAAGTAGGTTATTTAACTTTGCAAGGGGTGAACAACTTCACCCCTCGAACATTCAACAGAGTACAGGAGCGGGGTCCCCCGGAGAGCAACGCCACAGGCACAGCAGTGGGTCTGGCATAGCTGATTTTTCTCCTGGTCGGCAAAGCCTCCTTGTCCGTAATCCAGAAATAAAAGTTGGTTCCCTCTGCCACAAACTACCATTCCCCACCAAGCTCCTGTGACTATGAGCAGAGCTCCTAAAAAGCCAACCACCAGCTTCCCCATTTATGCCCCACACTTGTGTACAATTTGTCAACAAACTATGGGCGCATCCATCTTGGTGTACACCCAATTGAGCCCTGTGTGGTTCCCAGCTCCCAAACTCGTCTGCCCTCCACCACTTGTTTATGCACCCTGTGACAATGAGATGGAAAAAACAATGGTTCTGCTGCCTTATCTGTATGAAGAACTGCATGGTTCTGGTAAAAGGTTGCGTCTATTGCTCACAGGCATAAAAGTTGAAAACCGATACTAGATGTTGCATTTAGAATTTCCTAATGGAGATAAAAGAGGATTCCTAAGTTTAGTTTAGCAGGATTTGCTTCTGTAATACCAAATTGAATAAAAAAATATCAATCTATCTTATATTCATCCTTAATTATAGAGTTAAGATGGAAAATTTCAGTACACCCCCACGCTCTAGGGTTAAGGGCCTGGAGCAAGCTCACCAAAGCAGGAAAAACTACCAAGAAGAGGAGAGCTCCAGAAAATACACCACAAATGAGAAGCACCCCAGTCCAAAAGACAGACATCTGTGCACAGCAGGGGGATGTAAACTCCACCACCTGAAGGTAGGTCTCAGTAGCTTGCCTCGACCACCCTCTTTCTGTCCAATTCTTATTTACCAAACAATGGCTACTTAGCTTTGATTGAAGGACAAGCGGTTGGGATACTCCCTAGGTGTTAAGTGGAGCTCCACAGGCCACGCAGAGGAGATACAGCCACCCTAGTTTTCTATAACTATAGTAGACACAACATTCACACACATACATGCTTTCCCACACATAGCGTTCACCTGCATGCACGCACCACACATGCCCAACCACACAACACACAAGTGTTCCCAAACAGGCGTTTCCAAACATTACGCCTGGGAGACACCACACACATGCACCATTAACTCAAAAGAAACAAAAACCGGAGTATACAGGTTAAGCAGACAGACAAAACAATACATTACAATCCCACGCATTCAGCAATGGCCAGAATAAAGGACACAAGGTGGTAAGGCACACAAGACCATGAGTACAACCACATAACTCATAGGCACAAGACATGACATAGACCAAACAAACAACTGAAACAAAACAATAACAACAGACAAAGAGACAAAAAGACAAAGCTGCAGACTCAGACGTAGGACTAGCAGATAATCCAAAATGTAAGCATGGCTTCAGTTCACCCAAGTCTGTGGTAATCAAGGGCAGGGCTATGGGGGTTGCTAGCGATTGCTTTAGCAACCCCAAGAATTCACAAAGCAACTGTTCAGGAACCCCATGCAAAGTTGTTTTTTTCACATATAAAACCTCATATCTAAGAAAAAGACTGGCACTATGCATTGGTCCACAGAAATTGTAGGTATTGGTTGGCAAGGCCTTTAGTAGGCCATTAATGAGGTAAATTTCAACGCAAGGGAATTGCCAAGTAACAACAAAAAGAGACAATAATCCCTACATATCCCTGATAAACTTTAAGTCTTTCATTTACAGATTACTTTTATTTTAACAGAAAAAAGATTGCCATAGGTCACCAATATCACCACAGGTCACTTTTGTAAAGATGCAGGCTGATTCAAATTATTTAGTGACTGACCCAAATATTGAGTTTTGTTAAACTCAACTACATGCCACTTTCCAAAACAAACACACTAATTCTATGGACCTAAATGCTCTACTAACATCAACGAATGTCGCCAAGCACTCTGATTGCTATATCACTGCCAAATGAAAACAAATTATTTTGTAATCACCTGTCGGGGCCGCACCCGCAGTCAAATGACAGCACTTAAAGTCCTGTAGCCAGTTTCCCAAAGCCTTCTTAATGCTAAGTTGTTACTAAGTTATACCTTAACCTCTACCTTAAGGTTATGTAACATGATGTTTGTATCCTAATTATGTCTTCTGTAAGTTTGGACCACTCTTAGAAAACGAGCGGGACGGTTAGTGCATTAGACTAGAATGTTTTCTATATTATGTTTTAATAATATGAATGTTTTCTATATTAATATTCTCGGGATTACTGGGATATCAGCATTCTGGATTCATGCATTTAGCAGACGCTTTTATCTAAAGCGACTTACTGTCACGGCCTGCTCCAGCAGCTCCACCTCCTAGCTGTGGTTCCCCGCCTCCCTGGCTGATTAGGTCTCACCTGTACCCACTCTCCTCATCAGCCACCACCTTAAAAGCCATGGCTGGAGAATCAGTCCTTGCCAGATTCTTGCCCTGTTACCTGCTCCTTGACTTTGCTCCTATTTCTCAAGTTGGATTTTTTTCTTGTGTGACCCATGCCTGTTTATGGACTCTGGATTCTGCCTGTATCATTGCTCTGAACTTTTTTCTCCTGCTCTGAATTGTTGTGCTTTTATGTTTTTGCCTGGGTGACCAGTGGCCCCTTAAACTCCTGGGTGTTTCTTTTTGAATAAGAGTAAACAATTAACTTGCATTCAGTGTCTGAGTCTGCTTTTGGGTTCTCTATTGACAGCCGGCCTTCGGCCCCTGACACTTACAGTACAACTATCAATTGTTCAGGGCCAGTCTGTTCGGCTGCAGCATTTTGTATAGGTTTTTAATACAGTATTTGTGAAGATTCTAATTCATCCAGGTCATGGTAGTTAAAGTGCTTGAAAAAGTTGTATGCAACTGGACCTCTTTTGGAGCTTGAAGATGTTTCACTTAGAGCATTACAATAATCAAGCCTGATGGTAACAAATGCATGTATTAATTTTTCTGCATCTTCAAAGGATAGGAACTTTCTAACCTTAGCGATATTTTGTAGGTGAAAAAAGGTTGTTTTTGAAATATGCTTTACATGACTATTCAGAGAGAGATCCTGGTCAATTTGAACAGATCCCCTACCTGTACGTTGTTTTTTCTTTTGATTCTGTAGACATGAGTGTTCAATAATCACAAATCAGGTAAGGTAACTGTAGACAATGATTTGAGACTAATATGTAACAGTTACAACACTGCAATTGACAACAATGAGTTGATGACAGTGGAAAAACTTCAGAGACGCACAACACAGGTACTCTATGTGGAGGAAACACACACACCTTGCACACACTGCAGTGACAACAGTCAAAGCTCCCATAGCCAGTAGAGCTGCCATACAGTTTACCAAAACAAATGATTTGGTGTCCATCCCAGTCATTGTCTTCATTGCTGAGATAGAGTGAGAGAGTGAAAACATAAACTGCATCTCCAACATGCAAAAGACACATTGGACATATTGGAAAAACTCTCAAGGGTCGTCCGTCAGAGGCCCTAAAAAATTCTGGGCATCACATATAAACTGAACCATTATAGACTTTTGGATATGTGTTAGAAAACATAAGTGTAACAAGGATTTTGGTTATACCGTTTGTGCATACATGTGTGTGTCTGTGTGTGTTGGACATAGGCAACCAATCTTTTAAAGAGCCAATAAGGACACATTAACTTACATCTAACGTTGATGAACACATCACTGGAGGAGATATTTTCATTTTCTCTAACAGCACAGGAGTAATTGCCTGTGTCGTGTCCTTGAACTGGGTCAAAGTGAAGGTTCCTGTCAGTTGTGTGTTTGTAGATCACAGAGTTCATGAACCAGGTGAAGGTGGGGTTGCCACTCAGAGTGCAGGTGGTGCTCTCTCTCCCTCTGTCACTGTAGCAGAAGACACCATCACCTGCAGATCTAGTGAAAATATAAAAATGAGATGATGTTCGCACAGCAGATGTTTGTTAACAAAGCTAATATTTATAAAGGATTTACCTGTGACAGAAACGTTGACACCTGGTAATCCAGTGTAACCTGTTCCTTGTTTTGTAGTAAACCTGAAACCATATTCCCCAGAGTGACTCTCTCTGATTTCTTTCAGTCTTAGAGTACAGTTCTTATATTTCCCAAGTTTCTGCATAGGATTCTGATATTCATTAAAAAGTAAGTCTTGAAGGTGTTTGCTTGATTTTTGTTCATTAAACCAGAAAGCTGTTTTGATTTGGTGATCTCTGGGATACTTGTAAGTGCAGGCAATGTCCACTGATCAGCCCAATAATCCACAGATGTTGTTTGATGGATTGGTCACACCCCAACACAGTTTTTCTGGAATGCCTAAAAAGTTCAGAATAATGTAAAAAAAAAAAAAAACATGAAAAGGTCCATATGTAATTGACCAGCAATCTACAGTACCCATTGAAAACTATGTATTCTAATGCATAATAGTGTGTGGAATATGACTATTAAGGCCTGACACTTTCCCACAAAGGTGCTATTGAGTCCCATTGTCAGGTGCAACAAAAACAGTGAGAAATAAGTGAGATGAGGTGTCAATTCTTTTCTACAAATGAGTTGTCATGCACATCCTTAGCCTGACAAGCCAGACTATAACAACTTTCAAACTGCCTCTGCACACAATAGGATAGCACTACGACCAATCAGGGCAACGTTGGCAAAACAGCATTCTTTGAAATAAATAACATACTTTTTCAGCTCAACTTTCAAAGAGTCTAACTCTTACAAAGTTGATGCCAAAGCCAATTCAAATGTCTGGTGTTCCTTGGCCACAGCCATCTTAGTTGTTTTGCACCTTCACAGTCCTGTCGTCATTGTGCTAAGCCTGCCAACTCTCTACAAAGATAGAGCATTGTTTAGAAGATTTACTGAGGCCCAAATGGTGCGTGGCAGTAACCCACAAGAAACCGTTGGTTATGCTGGTTTTACCACATCTAAGTGGAGTTATTTGCCACAATGCATAGTGGAGTACGGTTAACCTCCGTTAGCCATGGTAAAACCAGCATAACCCACAAACTCAAGTGGGTTATTGCATTTCTAAAACAGTTAACACATTAACCTGCCATGGTTTCATTAAAGGAAGACACAACGAGAAAGTAAATTATTCAAAAGTCCTTCGCCAAGAAATATTTCCTCTAGCGGAATGGTTGTCATAAAACGCACAAGTGCACCTTTCACTTTCCTATGGCACAGTAATATAGAATGAAATACTGTCTGAGCCATGGTATATTGTGGATTTTACAATAGCATTTGAACGCAATTCAATTGATCATAATCAAGGGCCGGACCTATCGGTCTCAAAAATAAAGAGAAAGTAATGAAGTCTAAGTATACTGTAGAATATTATTGGGAAGTCTGTGGGAATTGACAACAAGCAGACAACAGTAACAGCAGAAATTCTGTTTTTGAGCTGGATGTAAAGTAAACACAGTTATACACACTCACACACTGCAGGGGAGCGCTGGGCCTCATAGCCTCTCACAAAGAAAAATAAAAATTATGAGTAAAATAATAACCATGTGTAGTTATTAATTCTACAATAGGCAACATCTAACAATTTACTGTGTATATCATGTGCATATTAAACACAAAATGTGATCTGACTTTGTGTAACAGCACCATACCTGCTGAACCCAAGAGGAAATGCACCAAAATACATTTGTGGCTTTTGAAAGCATCACTTGTCCGTGTCATGGTCCTGCTTCCTGATACCTTGGCCCCCCCACTGGACTATCAATGAACTGCAACCTCAGTGTTTTGTTTTCATTCCCCATGTGCTTCTGTTCTGTTGCCTGCCCTGCCCCTTTCTCCTCCCCTGCTCTACACCTGCTACTCATGATTCTGTTTTCCCCATAATGAGTTTCAGTTGTCCCCTGTTTGTCCTGGTGCTCCTGTTCCCTATATAAACCCCAGTCTCTTCTCTGTCCTTTGTCTGATCATCTAACCTCGTTCCCCATTTTGTTGTAAGTTTGTATCTACTCTGCTTACCTACCTGTGAGTTCTGTTTTCGTGTTTTTTCCCGTTCTCGTTTCTCGTGTCTGCCTCTGGAATTCTTGTGAGTTTCTTTTGTTTCCCCGAACCCCTGCTCTTTTGATACCTGTTTACCTGTTTTTGCCACTGTGAAATCTCCAAGATCTCCTGAGCTTACCTTCCTCCGCATACTGCTTTTTGTATAGTTTTTGTTCTTTTGAAATAAACCGTGCCGATCTGCATTTGGGTTTCTGTCTTGAGCTTTAGCGAACGTGACAGTCCGGCCTGCAATCATAATGAGTACAGTCTAGCTCATTGCCATTAATGTTACCATATTGATTCAGTGATTATGCAACATTGTTTAAGATCAGACAGACATTAATTTAAAAAAGACTTATTTGGATGTTGTACAAAAAATGAACAAGTACTGTTGGTCCCTCTGCAGGTAAATGAACTGAGAGAGGGTTGACTTGTGGTAAACATCATATCACAAATAGGACAGAGATGTAGCTCTCTATGAAAAGAAATAAGAGTAAATCAGTTCTGGGATAAAAACATGTAAACTGACATGATGTAACATGACACATGATTATCTAAGTTAGCATTTGATCATGATTATAATCTTCTTTCAGATGAATCCAGCAACATCTGGGCCAGATCTGGCTAAGTGTTCCGCTACATAACAATTTTGCTCATAATTGTACCTCACACATCAGACTAATGAGATGGTGTTTGATTAGTTTGAGTTATGCAAGTCAAAGACAGAAATAGTGAGAAAGAGACAGGGAGAAATAAACTGTACAGACTTTCATGCAGGTATATATGCTGGAGTCAAACTAAAACATTGAAGTCACGTTCAACTAACAGACCGACGAAATATTTTAGGCACAATTAATGTGCTCTCCACTTTTGGTGCCTCTTTCAAAACGCGTTGATGAAATGACTGCACTCTTTAAACTGCACTCTGGCTGCACTCTGCTCTTTTTACTTTGGAAAATACCTATCAATTCTGTGCTGTAAAACTGACAACATTGCTTTACGAAAGCCATTTTGACCACAAGGTCTGAGAAAAATCAGCAAGTAATCAACGAAAGAGCTGTCACAAGAATGTTATCTGTGATCTGTTTCTATGATAGAGCTCAGATAAGATGAAGGAATTTGTGCTCTGCTGTTTCCCAGGGCTGTCAGGGCCTGTGAACTTCACTGTAGGTCACGTTGCCATTCTTAGGCCCATGCTCTGCTGATCACAGGAAGGGGTCATTAAACTTAAAATAAAACATGTCAGCATGACAGCATGGCCTTGAAGAACTGATACTGGAGTCCTTTGCATATGCTGCTAAGGACTCTTGAGGTGCTAAACATCACAAGTCACACATCAGCTTTATTGTCAGTTCCTTCACATACACTAGATATATAGAGAAATTGACAGTATGTTTTCACTATCCCATGGTGAAGAAGAGATGCACAACAGATAAAAAACTAACACTAAGAAGAAAAGTGCATAGCAGACAACTAAACAAGACAAGATCACAAGACAAAAAGATCATAAGACAAGAAACACAAGAATGTCCCAAGCAGAAAAAATCCTGTATGATGTGATAGTGCAGAATGATGAGCAAAAATGTAATTGTGCAAAAGGATGTGTTGTGATAGTGTAAAAAGAAATGCTATATACAACAGTACACCATGTGCTCACAGTGTTTCAAACATGAACACCTAACAGGCCATGTCTAGGCTGTTAGATGCAGAAAGATTTTGTGAAAGAAAAGAAAGAAATGCCCACCTGGTGGCACCAGTCCCTCTGAGAAACTTAAATGAGCTGTAGATTAGATTAGATTCAACTTTATTGCCATTACTCATGTATAAATACAGGTAACGAAATACAGTTTGGCATCTAATCAGAAGTGCAAAGAGCAGCAATTGCAGTATATACAGTATATGCAGTATGTACAGTTAAAGAGCAAATTATATTCAGATAGCCTAAGAGTAGTAATAATAAATAGGCAGAATAATAATTAGGCAGAAGAGCAATATACATGTAAGGTGGAGAGATAATGAGGGTAATATACAGATGTGCTATATAGATTCAATATAAAGGGCAATATCGAGATGTGCTATAGAGATAGTTATGTACAGATGTATTAAGTATTAAGTATATACAGATGTACAGAAGTATATACAGATGTACAGATGTGCAATATATAGATATGCAATATACAGATGTGCTATAGAGATAGTTATGTACAGATGTATTAAGTATATACAGATGTGCAGTCCAAGGGCTATAGCAGCAGAGTTCAGTGTGAGGTTCAGTGGGGTTTCAGTAGTGTGACGTCTGTGGGGAAGAAGCTGTTCCTGAACCTGGTGGTTTTAGTCTGGAGGCTCCTGTAGCACCTTCTGGAGGGGAGGAGTAGGAATAGTTTGTTGGCAGGATGAGAGGTGTCCTTCAGAATGCTGCGTGCCCGTCGCAAACATCCTTTCTTGTGGACATCCTCAATGGCAGGAACTGGAGTCCCTGTGATTCTCTGAGCAGTTTTCACCACTCGCTGCAGAGCCTTGCAACCAGCGACAGAGCAATTTCCATACCAAACTGTCACAGTTAGTCAGGATGCTCTTGATCGCACAGCGGTAGAAATTGCTCAGGATGCCAGTGGACAGGTTGTTTTTCTTTAGTGTCCCAAGGAGGAAGAGGCACTGTTGGGCCTTCTTGACCAGGCTTGAGGTGTTGGTCGACCAGGACAGGTCCTAGGAGATGTGGGTCCCCTGGAATTTGAAGCTGGTAACACGTTCCACAGCCATACCATTGATGTGGATGGGGTCATGGGTGTTTCCCTTCTCTGTCCTGTCCACGATGAGTTCCTTGGTCTTATACGAGATGTCTGAACAGAGGAATATCAGACATGAGAAAAATCCAGTTAAGAGGATGCCATTTTATTCCCACAAATAGTCTAGAGAACTCATGAAAATTACAGTACTGTTTGGACAATATGAGGGCCATCAAGATTATTGAATTGATATGGAATTGCCCAAGGCATTAATTACATTTTTGTGATTTAGCAAATTGTGATATACTTACAGATCATATCCAGATGTCAATGCAGGTCACATCCAGACTTTGATCTACAGTATTTATGTTCCTGTCAGTTAACTACTAAAGTGAAGCACACGTTCCCACTTGAACCCTTTGACCAAACAGTCAACTCTACAGTACTGCTGTTTCACTTTCTTTGCACCCTAATGTTCCTCTTTATCTTCCTGCTGAAGTCAGCATACAGTCAGAAAGGGTAAAAGTTAAGTGAGAGGCACAAACGTTTGTGTTCTATTTTTGCAGGTGGGGGGAGGGGTCCCCTTTATGCAGACCAGAGTTGAGCCCTCATACGCTGATACAGAAGATCATTGAAAAGTTTATATTGTGACACTATGTGACACTCACACTTAATGCAGACGGGAACTATTCACGTTTGCTCCCATTGTAACATGTTATGTTGTTCTAAAAAAGAATCAGTAAGGATTCCAGCCATACTAGTCATGGACTGTTTCAGCTGCTACCATCTGGCAATCAATATCATTGTCTTAAGGCTCGGAACACCGGCTTATGAACACTGAAACAATGACAGCCTAAGCCTGTGCCTGTCAGTCTTTTCACTACAGCCTACAGTCTTTTTCCTCTCTCTCTCTCTCTCTCTCGCTCACACACACACACACACACACACACACACTCTCTCTCTCTCTCAACACTTAAATGAGATGTAATAAAGACTATCTTGAATCTTAAATATATTTTGGTCAGTGTTATAATAATCTTTGTATTCAAAGATACAACAGCTCTTTAGATTGCTGCATTATGAGCTTTTGAGAACACCTTAACATTCTAGCTTAGACTTAGATGGAAATATTCCATCCTGTTTTATTTATATTTGCATAGTTAACCATGCAGGCACAGTCTGTGTATAATTTCTATTGATGCAATAAAGAAAATTCAAATGACATCATAATATTAAATAGAGTGATTTACACCAAAGTTCTAGGTTGACCTCAGTCTCTTTGAACAAGGTGGTGGAGATGCCACGTTTGAAGAGAGTGCTGCGCTTCCTCTGCTGCCTCAGGGTAGCAGAAGTAGTGGAGGATGACCCTGAATATATTGAAATGCTCGAAAGAGCAAGAATCCATCAGGAGACAAGGCGCCAGAGGGAACTGGCCCGATATCACATTGAGATGGAGAACAAGCGCAAGCTTCAACAGAAAGCTATCCAGCCAACCCCGGACCTTGTTCAAGACAAGGCAGTGTGAGGGGAAGGCGTGGAGATTACCAATATGGCCAAGGAGAGAGCAAGAGCTCTGTACCAGCAGGCAAAAAATGAGATGAGAGGCGAAATGAGAAATGAGAGAGAGGCGCGCCTGATGGAGATCCAATTACAAAACCTGAAGAGAGCATTCAAGGCGGAAAAGGTCAGGCAAAAGGAAATATAAACCCCACTCGGAGTGAATATAGTCTAAAGACCTGTTCAACTGTTAACATGTGTCCTGTGATCCGCAAGGAACTCACCGCTGTGCTGGTGACATTGGCACTGTCTGTAAGTGTGAATATCCCACTATTCAACACCATTCAGATAGCAGGATTGTACCTTACTTCAAGAAAACTATTGTGAACTATTGTGAACAAATATGTTGGATAGACACAGTAAAACAAGAGGATGACAATAGGGCATCCAACTACATTATCTGGAAGGGCCCATCTAATGTGATCTCCAACTGCCAGGTAAGCCGAAGTCCATTGGGAAAGTCCACTGGTTAAATTTATCTGATTGAATTAATTGAATATGACACTAGAAAAAAATTACACTTAAAAAAAAACAAAGCAAAACAAAACATAAAATGTTAAATGTAGCAAATATTTTTCCAGTGAAGGTTCTTTAAGTGAGGAGCATAACCATTCTGTATGTTTTCCTCTGCAGGGTAGGATTACTAAGGAGAGAAAGAATGTTGGGGGTCTGGCCCTGAAGAACAGAAGACCTCAGGATGCCTCAATCATCATGCCTCAGGAGCATGATTGCCACTTCCTACACGTGGGTAAAACGAACTTTGTGAGCATCCTGAAGGTAAGATTCACAAAGGGAATAATCCAGAGGCAGCAGCATGCTAAGCACATTCAGTGTGTGTGTGGTGCGTGGGGTTTTGCCTGAGTTGAGTTGTGAATGTTAAAATAGTGTATTGAACAATGGGAATGTCACAATGTGTGGTTTGAGTTGAGTTGAGAATGCTGAAGTTGGGTGTTCTGCAGAATGTGAATGCAGCCACGGTCCATATTCAGGAGAACGGCTCACCTGCACTGATTCTACAGAGGAGTTCTGAGCCAGCTGTACTGCAATCTGCATCCTGCAGCAACAGGTGAGAATTCTGACTGAGTGAACAATAATAATTAATGATATCAACTGGAGAATGTACTTTCAAGGAATTACCAGTGCATGCAAATGTAAATAGTAGGGAGCTTTCTAGGATGTTCATAGGGTGCTTTAGGTGGTTGCTAGGCGGTTGGTATGTAGTTA
Source organism: Tenualosa thibaudeaui (assembly GCA_027481765.1). NCBI lineage: Eukaryota > Metazoa > Chordata > Actinopteri > Clupeiformes > Clupeidae > Tenualosa > Tenualosa thibaudeaui. The sequence continues at coordinate 1,333,374 of JAIFZK010000176.1, read as the reverse complement.
TGGTAGCTATTTCCTAATCATTTTATCAGTTACATGGTGAATATGGTGCTAGGATACCTGAAATAGTTCCTAGGCTGTTGCTAGTATATGTACTGCTATGCTGGTCACAAGGGTAATCATGTTGGTTGGTATGTTGCAAGGTTGTTATTGTAGAAATGGTTGCTAGGTTGGTAGGGTACTTGAGGTGGTTGCTAGGCTCTTGCTGGGGTATCTTGGTGTCTTGGTATCTAAGTGGTTGCAGTGGTGACCATGCTAGTTGCTATGGAAACTGATATGGTATTTCAGTGGTTCCTATGTTGGCTGCAAGGTGTATAATGTAGTGAGATGCATAAATGGTTGAATGGAGATGGATGAATGAATTGATGGAGATAAAGGTAGAGATAGATGCATGTTTGAATGCATGGAAGGAGCCAGTCTGTATGTTTATTTGAACAGTTCAGGCTACAGGTGAAACAGCTGCCATTATAGTGAACATCGTCACAGGTTACATTATGATAGTAGTGACTTTTATTTAGAAAGAGCTACATGCACAGGAAACAGGGTGAACAAGGTCTGTCAAAAAAATTATAAAAATCAATAAAAAGACTGAAACAAATAAAATTACTTTAATCCAAGCCACTGTGTTCTGTAGTCCACTCACTGATGGTAGCTGTCATGAAAGATGTTGTCTGTTTCAGGTTCCTGGTGAAGTCTGGAACACCAGATAAGATTCTGGAGTTTATGTTAGTCTCTATTAAGCTGGACACTCCAGATGGGTGAGTTACTTAGTTGGTGGGAAACTCAGAGGGAAATCTGCAGTTTAATTTTAGATCCCTGAACTTTCTTTGCTTACTTGAAGAGGTTTTGGTAGGCCTAAGTGTTCATTGATCGTTTATGAGAGTTACCTGCTGTATTTGCAGATTCCTTTCTGTTAACACACCACCTCTTCCTGCCAACTGAAGAGATGTGCTCTGCCCTGCAAAAGTAATATCCTTCCACCATTACTATTACTACTATTATTATATATACAATTTACAAATTGCACTAGACAATTTAGCTTTGCTGTGTTAATCAAGCTAAAAACAAAAGCGGTTTTGTAAAGTCAAAGGTCACACCTCCTTAATGCTGATGTCACTATCCATGCTGAGCCATCAGAGGGCTCTGAGCTGGTGAAGGCCACAGACTTCAGCCTCAGAGAGAGGGTGGTGAAGCTGGTTGGCCAGTGGGTGGCACTGTATGGCCACCTCTTGATGGACAATCCTGTTTTTGTACACTTCTTGGAAGTAATAATCCTTGATATGTGTCTTCCCTCACCCAGGGAATATGTGCAGGTGATAATGATAATGAATCTAACGGAGCCATAGTTATATGTATAGTTATATATTTAAAACTTCTGTGATAGTTATTGTGCAACATCAATCATTTACTTTTGCAGAAGCTGGCAAGACAGGTTAAGGGCCATGCATATCTCAGCATGGTGCGAGATTACATTGCACAAAGGAGATACATATTGTGAGTAATACACACGCACACACACACACCTACACGCATACACACACACACACACACACACACACACACACACACACACACACTTCAAAACCATACCCATAATGAAAAAGATGTCATAATAATGTTAATTTTTTCAAATATTTTTAGGCTGAACAATGGACATCTGCCCTTAACTGGTGTAAGTGAAGTGAAGTTCACAATATTTAAGTATTTTGGCAAAGGACTCATCAGTACTCATTAGTCTGTCATTTCTTTCAGAAGCGTTGTCAGCTTGATAGGGCCCTGGCCAACAATCTGGTCCGAGGGATCAAGCCCATCAGGGCAAATAACAAAAGGTGTGGACCAAGAATTTGTATGAGAATATTATAAAGCATCCCTTCACCTTTGACTAAATTCCATTTAATCTACTATTGGGTACATGTCTGTAAAACTTATAAACTTATTCATTGCAGTGCCATTGTCTGTACATACTGGGAGATCAACCATTTTGTTTGCATAGGATAAAAAAATGAATGAATTAAATGTACTCCAGCCACCACCTGCCTGTGTTTTACCTCTTCCCAGTGAGGGAGCAGCTGGAGTTGTGTGACAGACCCATTTCCTTTCTGACCCTCAATGAGAGGCTGTTTCTCTGTCCTGCCAGCCAGACTGCCAGTCTGGTGAGTGCCTTTCAAATCTACACTCATTCATTTGGTCACACTTTACTACAAATCTGTGATATCTGAGAATGACGGTGGCCTATCAGACAGTGGCCTGGTGGTAAGCAATGAGGTGAGAGAATCATGCCAATGAAAATAAGCAATGATGGCTGTAGTCACGTCAGTTAGAAGTAACAGAAAATTAAAGTGTGTGATGTGATCCTCACAGACACCGCTGAAAGAACAGCTCGGTCCAGAGAGGAGAAAAACACATTGGTCAACCTGAGCACCAAAGCCATAGCAGCTCAGCTCACCAGCTGTTCCATGCCATGCAGGAGATGGGCAGAATGGGGGAAGGTATTGAGGCACAGACAGGGGAGGGGAAAAGTTCATTGTGATCTATAATAGGTTGAATTTGTCTGTCACATGACCATTTAGTACCAGTCCTTGTAATTGTAGGCTTAAGAGAAAACCTAAATGGCTACATCTGACCAATCAAGATAGATAGATGTAGTATGTTTCCCTGTTCTGGGTTGTTCTGCACATTTCATAAAACACTGAGTCTCAATTTTAAAGGTCTCCGTAATTAATAGTTTGGCATGACTGTCTGATGGCCTTTTAGTTTGTTATTATGCTGTTCCATCTTTGATGCATATGAAACAGAATGCATTTTACCTTCTCACTGGTCGCTCATCCTTACCCTTCTATTCTATCCATCCTTCCAGACTGAGCTGCTCTACTGTGGTTTGGGAGAAAGGAAATTCCCCTACAGCACAATTGCCAACCTAAAGCGGCTTGTGTGCCGCTTTAATGTGGTGATGTACTGGGCTTGCACAGAGCTTTGCCTGTGCAAAGAGCTCTCCAAGTGAGCTGGGCTAATCAGCAAATTCATTGAGATTGCTTCTCAGTAAGTGTGCACACATCCTCATGCCCCATCCAGACTAATGTTTTTGGCCTTTATAGTCAGTGAGATTATGGATCTCTTGGGTAACAGTGCAGAAGGAATCTAAAATGGACTGATGAGTACAGTCGTAGTTTGTTTTAGAGCTTCTTGATATAACTTATAATGGACATATCTGGAGAAATGTGGAAGTAAACGGTATTGCCCTTGCTGTGGTGCTGCAGTCAGGAAGACTGCATGTTAATGGACATTACTAGTGGAGTTTTTCAAAACACCTGCGCTTTCAGCTTTTCAGGTTTTCTTTGAATTATGTATTGCTTCATACGATGTCAGGAAGAACCTGTACTGTGCATGGCTGCTCCAATAGTGGTAGTAAAGACACATTTTGCAATAAATCTTGTGAAATTTGCACTTCGACCTGGGTCTAATGCTATGACTGAGACTGCCTGTGTTAGATCTATGGTGAGATAACATTATATTAAAGATATCAACCTATCTGGAGCCCAAATAGTTCTGACCTAGTTTACAGTATGTTCAATTCACACTGAATTATTGAGTTATTTGATGAGTCATGCTTACAATATGTTGCTGTGGAACACACATCATGAGGATGTTCTCTTGACTCTCTCACAGCCTTATGTGTATCTCATTGCAGATGGTGAGCTAACATCAATACAGCTGAAAATATAATATAATAATTATTATTGTTATTATTATGTCTGATGCTATTTACTATACGAACAGCCACTCTCTGTGTGTCATATTGACAGAAGGCACATTGACACACTTTTCTTTCACCTGTTGTCAAACACAGACCTTACATCCATTCATGAAGGCAACCAGACCCTCAACGATGGTCTTGTCAACTTTGAAAAAAAGGGTTAGTAGCTTTAAAAAAATCTTTGTAAGTGCTTGATGTATTTGAAACTTTTTTATAATGTTATAAAATTCTTCCTTTTCCAAATTTGGGAGTTGTTTGAAGCAGTGTGCAAATCTATCTTTTTGCTTTTTGATTTGACATTTGCTGAAATACATTTTCAAGTGCGAATCCCATCCCAAGTTCTGTCCACATATTCCTCATTCACATGCATAATCTGTGCAGCTCTAGTTTGTCATGCCATTATTTGCACTAACTGTATTTCATTTTCATCTTTACAGAATATGATTGCCAAAATATTAAAGATGGTGAGAGACTGTAGGAGACAGCCCTACTGTAAGCAAAGCAATACTTCTCCCTTAATATCAAGATACTTTGATGACCATTTAGATGACCAGTCTTAGTGCCACTGTCCTCAAGGCTGTGCAGTGTAAACAGGCAATCAAACAAATACAAATATTTAATCTTTTCCTTTTCAGTGCCCATTTCACCACAGCATGGCCTTAATGGCACAGGATCACAGAGGAAAGAAGAAACACACATGTAAGTATGCAGTTCACTTACTACTTAGAGAGCATCTGAAATATAATTACTTTCCAATTATCGCATTTACACACACATTTACACACACTCCAGCATTACGCCATTTTCTACCAGAGCCTTCTTTATAACCTGCGATCTCTTACTCTCCTTCATTCAGGTGGTGATCAGTCACAACAGCAAAGTGATTTTAGGAATCTGAAAGTCATCGATGACCAAGACAAACTTATGAACTTATCCACAGAGCCCTGATGGAATATTTCACATTAGCAGAAGAAACCTAATGATACCTTATCGTTTGAAGTGGTGAATATCTGCCATGTTTATGAATAAAATGTGTTTGTTGAGCATAACATGTTTTGATGATATATTTTTTTAAACAGTAATCCAGAGTTCCAAGCCAGTAAAGCCTGTAAAACTCTGCAAAGTCCACCTAAATATCTGCCATGTTTCTGAATGAAATGGGTTTTTCTGACATTTTATAAACAGTAATACAGTTATTGTAGAAAGCAAGGTACACAACCTGTAAAACCCTGCAAAGTCCACGTAGAGTGCAATGTAATAAGTTTGCTAACATACAAAATAGTGAAATAGGAGATATAGTCAGCTATGTTGTGCAGTGAAATGTCGTTTTATGGTGTGTTCCTACCTCGAGCACATAATTGAATACTGTTGTCATGTGGGAGTAATGCAGGTTGAAATAAGTAAGGTCAAAGTAAGTAAGTCATTATTGCATGATATAAATGTCATGAGTACACTGGCACACTTTTAGCATAACATTCGACTAAAAGTTTAAGAAGTGAACTACTCCAGGTCTGTAGAATTTTCTGTTCACGTGGTCATTAAATTCAACAGTAAGAACATTACCACCACAATTCCCTGTGCTTTTATTTTCATTTGAAAATTGTTTAAAAATTACACCTAAACACCCACAACTACTTCCTGTTCATCCCATCCTACATTTCTTCAACTTAATAATAAAGAGATTTTGCAGTGTATGTCAATAAACCCTTTACCTTGTTGCTCAAATTTGCTGTCAGTATAGTAGGCAAAAGAATGAGGAAATGGGATCAAAGGTGGTTGAGGACCCTTCTGTAGTATAATGGATTGTAGCCTACTATATGACTTCCTCTATCAGGGGTGATGGTGGTGCAGGTGGTGTTCATTTTCAAAGTCAACCGTGTATATTAGACCGGCGTATAAAATTCATTCAGAACTTAAAAGCTGTCTATTAAGCAGCACTTGAAAAATGTTTGATCTAAGCATCAAAGGCCTTGTGAGGCAGAGCTCCTGTGTGCGTCAGGTGAGCTGCTTTTCATGACAAAGATGAACAAATTAAAAACCCTTACCAGTAAAGCTTTGGTTTGTATAAATTACATTGTCGTTAATAATGTTAATTTTGCTTGATGGCTTTCGTAGCTTGACAATTTGGGGATCAAATGAAAAGATCATAAATGGGGAAAATTTATAAATGGAAGTATTAACAATTTGACATTCTGAAAGCTTTTAATTGTTCAGTTTCAGATCAGTTTATGCATTTGCATCTCTCTGTTCCAATTTAAATAAGTTAAGACAGAGTTAAACAAGATAACTGGAGATGTGGTGAAGATACCAGGTAATTCAATGAATGTGAATTCTTCTATGCACCACCCCTCCCCCTCTCTAAAAGCCAATACCATAAAAAATCCTCAATGTTTGGTGTTAGATCATATGCACTCCCACATGCACACACAATCATTTATTCTACTTGTCTGTTTGATCTAAACAAAACCTTTTGCCGTATTAAAGAAGACTGAGAAGAACCTGCCCCTCATTAGAAAGATGATGACCACATTTCCCCTACGCTGACAGACCATAGTGATGACCTGCCAGCAGTGAACTCATGGACCTCTGGCCTGAATAGTCTGAGGTAATATGGATCAGCTGTCTTTTGAAGTCAAAATTGTGATTCTTACTCATTTGGGAGTTATTTTCTGTTTTATAAATGTGTGCAAGATTCTGTTTTTTACAGTGCACGAAAAGCTTGACCGCCATCTTCCTCAACTGATTCAGACAGAAGGCATCAAAAACTGGGAGACTGCAGATGCTCTGGCTGAAATTTTAAAAATCTATGATGAACGGGTAAATGATTGAAATGAGCTTTGTAATTTTTGCAAATAATCCACTTTGTGTTTTGCCTTTTGTTTGATTGCATTCAAAAAGTGAACAGGTTATTTGTGGACATATGTTCTGATTGCACTGTTTAAAATCAGCTCTTCAGTGAATTTCTCAATATATACAATTCTGTTTTTATATGAATAGTAAACACGACATCCACACCAAGCGCACATCCACACACACACACAGACGCCTATGTGCCGTCTTTATGTGGCACCATCAGTCCTCCGCTCAACCTTGTGTGGTTAGTCACACACACACACAGTCTCAGACTGAATTCTACATTAGACCTATCTGGCCAGTTCAAGTGTTAATGACTTTTGAATTCAGTGCAAAAAAGTTATGTTTTTAAGTAAAACTAATAAACATTTGAGTTTGGTTAACATAAGTGGTTGTGTACTTAATTTTTAAGTTCTGTGAATTTATTCCAGTGGTTTGGTTTTGGGTCATAATAAGTTGAAATAATTGAGTTGCCTTAACAGAAAACTGTAAGTCATATTAACCGCAAATATTTGAGTTGAGCTAGAATGAACACTTTAATTCAACTGTTATCAAAAGGTACAAGTAGCAAGTACTCCAACCTTTTAAGTTCTGGAAGATTGTGACTTAAGTTCATCAACTTAAAAAAATTGAGGCAATTGATTGCGTCTATTTTTTTTAGTTCTGGTAACTTATTCGGGTTTGGTAACTTCTTAGTTTCACCTCTTTACTCAAACTAGTCATTTTAAATGTGATACACTTTGACTGTGAAGAAATTGTTTCCTCCACTGATGTTCCTCCTCACTACATACACTACATTTACCAGGACTTTTTATTTATCATTTTTTAAAACACTAAACAGAAAGAAGTTCAAAGTTCTCATGTTATTGTCTTGAGCACAGTCACAGTCAGTCTTATCATAACAGACCTTTACATGTTTGCATCAGATTGAATTAGTTTAAGATATCCCCTAATTGCATCAAATTACCGCCAACTGACTGCAATACCATATTTGGTCTAAGAAGTGTACAGTATTATATAGGTTGTGAGTGGATCATATAGGACTATGACTCTATGACTTATTTATGAGTAACCTAAATGTTGTTGGATGTATTTATGATCAGTGTTAACCTTAGTGGGGCAATTTGCTGTTTGGTCGTCACCTGTCTATTCATTATCTAAGCCAGTCTATGCTAGTTGACTTTCAACCTGTATTTTAATAACCTTATGACCCATTGGTTGTGTTGAATGCACTGCTCTGTCATCATATAAAGCTTGCCCCATGCCAGATAAGCTGTTGTGACTGGGTTTTCGGTTATTCAGAAAAGGCGCTGTAAAAGGCGCTGTATAAATATAATTGAATTGAACATCTCTTTATCTCCTAACTCAAAACTCAATACACAGAGCCAACTAATGCTCACAAAATATACTGACAAGAAGAGTGGCTGGCTAAGGAACCGGACTCATTCACTCCAGTCTGGCAACACAGAACTGGCAAAAGAAATTCCCTGATTTGCAACTTTGCTAACTGCTAATAAACCGCAGTAGCAAAAAGTATGCAATGCATTCATCACAGCCTTCTAGAAAGTGGACAATGCACTTCTGAACTTTGATATTATGCCACTTCCAAAGGTTTTCAAAACTGTCATAGGCTGTCAAGAATGATCCATGAAATTTTCAGTGGGAGTGAGACATCCATGGGTTGGCTCACAATCATTGACCGGACACTGGGTGGTCATTTCTCAGAAAGCCTCTTAATGGCATTTTGTTGGTGAAATCAGCAATGTTCTTTAACAATAAATGGGATCTAGCCCTACTAATTATGATAATACTATTTCAGTCCGGTACAGTTGTTGATGGCTGACTATTTTTTGTTTGATGGTGATTTAGGATAGATCAGAGATTTTTGGTATTAGACTTAATGTTGGTGGCCATTCTCAATATGTCACTATGTGAATAACTATTCATATATATGTGACTCCTCTCTGTGACTAAAAATTTCTTTTGCAAGTGGGAGAGCCAGAACACATGATGTGGCATGAGCAAGAACAGCAGGTAGAACAATGGGCACTCGGGAGCACCCTTACAAAACTTTAGGCAGTGATTTGTTATACAAAATCAATGGTTACTGCATTTTCATCAATTCTGCAGTTGTAAAATATCAGTATGAAAAAGTAAAGTATGATTATTTTTTAACAAGTAATTTTCATTATTTTACTACAATGGAAGTACTGGGGAATATATAGGGAAGGGAGCAATATAACAAACAAGGGACAGGTGAAACTCATTACAGAAATCAAGGACATGAGGACCGGGTGCAGAGCAGGGGAGGAGAAAGGGGCAGGGCAGACAGCAAAACAGAAGCACATGGTTGCAAAACGTAGACAGTCCAGTAGGTGGCCGGAGTTGTCGAGAGCAGTATCATGACAGAAATATAAGAAAATTCTTAAGAAGATATTGGTGAATGAGGCCCATTGTTTTCTCTGTAGCTGCTGTTCCATTGGAGTGTCCTACTTTCCCCACACTGGGCATAATGGAAGGGGTAATATTGCATCCCTGCTCTTTATCACCTTGTAAGTCTACATAACTCTTTGAAAATGACACATTCATATTCTTTGGTTTGCAAAAAAGTCTGCATGTATTGGTGAGAATTTAACCAATGCACCAAGCATTGTACCTCTTATGCTGTATCACGCAAGCATTTCCATATTCATCAAAAATAGCCTACAGATGTCATTACAAAAGCACTTTAACAGCACTACAATCAGAAATGTTAATTTAATGTTTAATGTCATTAAACATTAGCCAGTGCATGCACACCAGGTTGTTTTTGTGTTCAAAGTACAGTAACTTGATCTCATGCTTTCATTTATAATAATGATAATGACATTTGCTAACTTAATTTCATTCAAAAATCAATCACAAAATCATCACAATCATTAGACTGGATACTGGGTGGTAATTTCTCAATAACCCTCTCTATGGCATTTATATGGTAAAATCATTTCTTTTGTGAGGGGGAGAGCCAGATAGAACACATAGCCCGAGGCTATGCACAGGTGTTTAAGACTAGGGTAATGCCTTGGGCCATGTGTGCTCTATATTGAATGGCTGAATGAATGAATCAGCATGATTGATATGGGGGTGACCATTTGCCCTCAGTTGATTACAGTTCTCAAGCACAAAAATATTTCTTGATATCACTGGAATGTGGCAGAACATTATCAGGATACACTGCAGTAATATTGCTCGGAAAATTCCCTGGTTGAGAGAATGTAGTAAGATGAGCCATATATCGGACTGAATTAATGACTGGGCCTACGATAATGGCCAGGGTCGTGGCCGATGCAAGAAACGACTGGATCCAAAATTTAGGCCAGGGTTTAAAAAAAAAAAAAGCCTCAGTTCGGAATTCAGAATTCTTGACATACTGCTTAAAGCATTATATAGCCTAAATCTCTACCACTTTAACCTAATAAATTAAATATTCTGTACATGCTACTTTCAGCCAGAGGTGTGGCTAGGATGTCATATTTGGGTTGGCATTGTACTTACTTGGGGGAGCAAAACAATCACTAAATAGGTGCAAACACTGGAGCCATCATTTGTTTCAAAGTAGTTTTACTGACAGTGTTAGGGAGTACCAAGTTACAATTACAAAATAAAAGTAACAGTAATCAGTTACATTACTTTGAAAAAATGTGTAATTAAATCATTTACTTTCATGAAATATTCAGGATTACATTTTCCGTTACATAAGAATATGTTCTGCAGAAACATTGGCTATATGTTCAATAATATTAGTTTTGTTTTGCTTTTTTCTTCTTGTGCACATCCTCCTACAGCTGATACTATTCTGATATATCTGGTTCTCCTAACATGTATAGAATTAAAATGAGGGAATATGCAGACAGTTCTGCAGAACGGCATTTCACTCGCTGCTTGGTGCATTAACTGTGACTGTTGTCTGGTTGATGTAACTTTGAGATATGGTGAATAAAGACTTACATCATCAGCATGTTCTTGTCAAGCTTGTCTCCCTGCATCGCATTAATTCAGAGTGTAATTGGAATTTGGCTAGCAAACAGGGCAACATTCTTCACCAGGACACTGGCTGTCAAACACAATCTTACATTTTCCTCTTCTGATAGACGCCTCCAGTTGGGCTGCAGAACCAAGCCAAAGGCTGAGCCCCCAAGGTTTTAGCTACCAGCGGGGCTAGCTGATGAATCCACCTTTTACCAAAGCTGGTGGGTAGTAGTGATGCACGGGTCAAGGATGTGACGGCCAACCCACTCTGAGCAACCAGCAAAATTACGCACTGATTTTTAACTCAAACTGACTCAACCCACTAAAATGGAGAGATAAAAAAAGAAACCAGTCTATGAGTCTATGTTGTGATTTGTGATAGCCTAGAGAAAAGCACATAGTAAACTAGGCCTACTTACAAGAGGAATTTGCACACCTTGCACTGCTGTTTGGTTTCCCAGATTTTATCATGATGGATAGCCCAGGCTACTCACGATTGTATTGAATCTTAGCTATCAATCACGGAATGACAAAATGTTCCAAAAAGATTGTTTTATTCTTGAAATATATAGGGAAACAAAAAAATAACACTTATCTCTCGCTCCCCAACTCTCTCACTCACACACACACAAACATGAGTGCACAGACGCACACCCCCAACACACACATGCAGGTGCATGAATCAATAAAGCCTGAGAACATCTGAACTTTTCATCTGTCATTATTAACCACCATCATAAATCATTATTTGGCACAAAGAACCATTTATAAGTTGGCTAGATACTGAACGCAGCCCTTGCTTTGTGAACAAAAAGTTCACATGCCATGTTTCTTATAAACAAAAGTGTTTGAGGTCACTCAACTGCTGTGCCATCGTGTTAGACCTCCCTCGGTCGTTCCAGGGTACAAGCTTGTTTCTCATTAGTTCTCTATTTCAGGTGCAAAGAAACAAGCAGACTAAGGGCTGCTGGCCAGACTGATTTGACAGAGAAATTCTATGCACAGATCAGCAGGCAGCTTTGTCCACTGAAATGGGCATACGAGTGCAAAATGCGAGTTGATGCAACTGTCAGATCTCAAACAACTACCAGCACATAGTCTATGACATTTTCTTTGGCTAAGTTTTACTTTCACCTTCTCTGATGTAGGCTATTTGGTTATTACAGTTTTTTTCAGAATGCTTTAACACTATCAGTGATTCTTTTTTGAAACTAGCAACATTTGTAACCAATCCATTCATAAATGATGCCAAACTGAAAACACAATCAATGTTTGACACTCAGTTTGATATTTTGTAACACCCTGCAACAACTATCAATGCAACTCCCTGCTTAAACCCAGTTTGCAATTTTATAGCAAACCTCTAGAAAAACTGTACACACTGGTGTTGTCTACTCACACTTTTCTGACAATTGTCCTCCTACACTGACACAATGAAACACATTTAGATAATTACTTAGATAATTACTTCACTCAGAGTTTGGTTTGGTTTGGTTTCAAAATGCTATAGCCATATATTTTCATATTTTTGCATAATAAAATCAACATAATTAAGGTTTGATCAATAATCACTGAAATATACAATTTAATAACATGCCTTTTGAATATTAATATGGTTTTACAGCGTTTTGGAACCAAACTCTTTATAGACTTTTAGTAGTGCAAAAAAAGACATGTAAGTATTATGGTATGGTATGGTATACAATGGTGTGGTATGGTTTACAATGTGTGACACTATTGGACAGAGAGCGAAAGAGGTGTAAGAATTAGAGCAAGAAATGTGAAGAAATAAGGAAGAGAGAGATGAGGACATGAGAAGTGGACACAGGGTGTAAAGGAAGAACTATTAAATCTTATGACCACACCTAAATTACCTATTTTTCCCCAGTTTTGTGTACTTCTATTGTGCTCTCATTGAGCTTGTGTGCTTATACATAGGGTGAACATTGGTAAAGTTGGTTTGGTTGGTTTGAAGTTTTTCGTTTTCCACTGTTTTGTGCAAATGCCTTAATGCCACATGTATAAATATGGTATATATTATTAAGTTTAGACTGTCTTTTACACAACTAAGGAGAATATAAACAACACATTACAATAAACACATTTTGGCATAGATGTAAAAGAAATATTTATTATTTGTGTATAATTAATACAATTCTGTCATTCATATAATTTACTAAAACATAGCAAAGATTTTATAATGTAATAATAGCAAGAACAGGACATTTTCATGAATTTAACATTGGTGGGGTGAGTGCAGGGCTATTAATAGGTCTATTCGATTTAATATAGGCCTATATAATTTCGATTTAATGTATTTTAAAAGTGGATTTAAGAGCAGGCCTACATTTTGTTTCAAAACATTTCATTTTAAAACTGCTCACTTATTTGATCACTTATGGCTCCTCTCCAAAAAGACAGTCTGTACAGTTGAAACATGAATCGTCAATGATGCCATTTTCCTCCGCACAAGTTTGATGGAACCACCCTTCACATTTCACCCACTCCTCTGTTTTCTTTGGGTCATCTATACCTCCATACCTAAAATTGCCCCCTTCTTGCTCTTCTTTGTTTTGTTCCTCCTCAACATGTAATCAAAATGTTCATGGGTTTGGTGAGTTTTTTACCGGGACCCCTTTTTCTGCAAGGCAGTGACACTAGATCAGCAATAGACACACTCTTGTTCACTGCTTGTCTGTCCTGGGTGGCTCTGTCCTCCCTGGTCTGTGGGAGCTGTGAGGTTGGGCTGGTTTGTGGGACCGGTTCCGCCTCCTTGTAGGGCAACACCCTCTTCCATCTCGATGAGTGGTGCAATAAAAGCTTGATCCTCCTGCCGTGTGGTGTCAGCCTCCTCTCCCACCACAACTTCGCTCCCTATCCACTCAGACATGGGCCTCTCTGAGGTCAGACTTGGCTCAAACATGCGTGTGCCCAGGACTTGCATGCTGTTTTAACAGTGGCTGCCTATTCTCAGGCCCTCAGGGTGAACAGGGTGAAAAACTGTGATTTGGGGAGTTTCCCACCACCTGTTTGCAGGATGAATCTCTTTTTAAGGATTTGAATAAGGACTGATCCGCCAGCTGCAGCTTGTGGGTCACATGGGGTGGATAACACATGACATGCACATTTGAGTTCTTTATCAGCTGGAGGAACCCTGGATTGTATGGCTGCTGTGGCCGTCCAACAGCAGCACATGTGGCCTTGCATCATCTTTCGGGCAAGTTTGAGATAAAGTATTGCCCCCAGTCCACAAGTGTCTCTGAAGAAATCCACCCCTTCTCTGTGGCCCTCAGAATGGTTTTCAGGGGAATGTCATAAGTCCATTCGCATTTTAACCCTTTTGGCTTTGAAAATGATCATCAGTGGCCCATATTCACCTGCTGCATTGAAGGAGGCCAAGGCAGTTGTAGTCTCCCCCTTTTCACCAGACGTTATCTGGTGAAAAACTCTATGCAAACTCTATGCAATAGGTCAGCACAACTAAGTTGGCTAAGTTGAATCCTAACTAAAACAACTAAGTTAAGTCTCTCGCAGCAGGTTGCCTTACTTTTTTAAGTTGGCTCAACATTTAATTTTTACAGTATAGCATTCTATCTGCTTATGAGGTTGACTTGCTTAACCCTTCAGTTGTATTTAAGTAGAAACTGAATTGAAATAATTTTATTTATACAATAATGACAATCGTTTGGTTAAATAGAGTTTGTTGAAGATTAATAACATACACTATCTCCTGTCCCACTTTAACAATAACACCCTTGGAACAATAACACCCAATAACACCGTTGGAATTTTAACTTCCTGCTAGCTGAATAAGTCACTTTTCAGATAAAAACATTTTTTAGAGTTAATATCAATATTTCAGCCTTGGGACCCTTAACATTTTTTACCACAGGTTGCTATGTCATTTCGCTTACCATTGTTTCTCGCGGTCCTGCCTTTGAATGTCATCTGACCATGTCCCCTAGCATGACATCACACTCATGATGCTTTTAATAATTAACCCCTTACACCCCAGAGGAAAACAGTTTTAAACAGTTAAAGTATAAGCTCTTAAAGATATTGATGATAAACCTAAGCTGTCACACTTTACCAATGTTCACCCTACTACATAGATATGTGGTCTGTATTGACTTTGCTTCCTCTTACTAGAAAATGCATACTGTAAGGAAATACTAAGAGCATATCAAGGAAACATGTAATACAGGTTTTGGCATTGTCTGATTATGCACTGAGACAGCAACAGTAGCAAGTTTGTTTTTGTAGCTGTGTTTCTTTGGGCCTTCTGGCTGCAGGTGCCTCCTGTTACTGTAAAATGGAGGAATGTGACAAAAAAAGTAAGACTTGTTTTAATAATCTGGATTAGTAGTATGTTTATGTTTAATGTACAAAAAAATGTACAAAATATTTAACGTAATCATTCACATTATAATTACCAATACCAAGGCATTTTGTTGGCATAATGGACGTAGAATAATGCGCTAGAATAAAAACAAATGAACAGCAAAGGGCTATGTACAAATGACATAATAATGAAATAATGAACTGACAGTGGCGCTGACATTGTGTGGCATTGTAGGTGCATTGAGCTGATCAATCAATGTTTACATCATGGTATTACATTAGCAAACACATTTTGTCTCATTATTAATTCATTACTTTGTACTTTGCCCATCTTTTCCATTAGTGCCAATGTCGCCAATATTGTATGCATCAGATCTCTTATAAACTATTTCAAATGGGTTCCATTGTGAACAAAGAATATCTTTAGTGTACTGATTCAATATCAGTACACTTTTTGTCAGATTTTGAGCAGTCACTTTAGTGTGTTCATTCTTTTATTGTTTATCCAGTCCATCAATGGAGAACAGTTTGAATTCCCATTTTGTGTTCATTACGGAGAGTGTATTTGATTGAAATATCCTGCAGAGAAAACAGAGGCTGTGCTGCATAAGAGACCGGTGCCCAGATACAGTATCTCCTTCATGCAGTATTTCTCTCAACCTGTCCACCTTTGCAAGTGTACTGGCTCATTACCACATTTGTAACCCTAGTACCACCTAAGAGCATAAACCTCTGGCATCCAGTCTTTGACAGTCAAATATCACAGCT
The DNA here is from genome assembly GCA_027481765.1 of Tenualosa thibaudeaui. Lineage (NCBI taxonomy): Eukaryota > Metazoa > Chordata > Actinopteri > Clupeiformes > Clupeidae > Tenualosa > Tenualosa thibaudeaui. Next base: position 1,317,653 of record JAIFZK010000176.1, on the reverse strand, counting down.
TCACAGAACACCACAGAGACCGGCAGTGCCCAGATATGTCTTATATTTTTCTCCTCTCAACCTTTGCAGATTTACTGGTCCATTGCGCTTCTTATGCCCCTGCTGGTGCAGTCTCACCCCATCCTTAATGAAGATCTGCCCATCGACTGTGAGGACATCTTCAAAAACGGATCAATTCATAATGGTGTTTATACCATCTACCCTGTGGGAAAGGAGGTGCCCATGGAGGTGTACTGTGACATGGGCTGTGCTGAGAATGGAAAACATGAAGGAGGCCAGTGGACGGTGAGTGGAAGATTGACTCATACTTTGTAGGTTTGGTGCTATGGACACATGTGCATACTTTACAGTATATATATATATATATATATATATATATATATATATATATAGATATATGTATATATAAAAGTCGCTACCTAAGAGTTTTCTTCTAAAACCTAAGCCGCTGAGACCAACTTTTAGTCAGAAATGTATGTGTGTCAACAGAGATTTGACAGTCAGGCTGCAAATGAAGCAGCAACAGAAGACACTGTGGATTGACAAAGTATCTTTGCACCATTTCTTCAATGCATTTATAATAACATGTTTACATTGATAGGAAGTAGAATTTGATCATGAAGAAAGTATCCATATGGGTTTCGGTTGTTGATGGTGGCATTAGTACATTCTTTGCAAGCTCCACAGTTTTTCCGTGTTGATAGATATCTCGACTGTATAACTCCACATGTGCATTTTTAAAACATTGCAGATGAAGTACATGCAAACCACTGCCTCCCAATGTATTATGAGGTACATTTACATTTACATTAATGCAGACCATTTTAAGTGACTTACAAAAAGAGGACATTCAAGCTGCAACACAGTAAAAATCCTTACTAAGACTTGCTAAAGGGAAATTGGCAGGAGATGGCAGTGCATTGTAAGTGCATTCCAGGTAGTTAGAAGATTTAAAGGCAAGAGAGAGTATCCCTTGAACTGGTAGCACTTGGAAGATCATTCCACCTGCGTGGAACAACAGATAAGAAGAGTCTGGATTGACCTGTGCGAGGTGTTGGCAGCGAGGTGAGGGGTAACACATGGCTTTAAGAGGCTGTTCAGGTAGATGGGAGCAGATCCATCAATCACACTGTAGGCCAACATAAGTGATTTGAATTTGATGTGAGTAGCTAAGGGTAGTCAGTGGAGCTCAATGAACAAAGGTGTGACGTGCTCTTTTTGGCTGGTTGAAAACCAGACGTGCAGCTGCACTCTGGATCATCTGTAGGCTGGAAGACTGCAATATTCAAGGCGAGAGATAACCAAAGTATGTGCCAGGAACTGGGCGAACTGGATAACGGCACTCTTTTATTGTCAGTATCTTTTGTTTTGGTCAGTAAATACAATTTTGTGGCACCTGCTTTTAGGCTTGGAAAACATGCACCTGCTCAGGTGCGATGGGACAGTATGCGCTGAGAGTGGACATTGAGGATTTTAAAGGAGTGAGAACAAAGGGCAGAACAAAGGGTTACAATCACTGGAAGCAGATAGATCAGACCATGTGAAAAAAAGTCACTGTGTTTGCAGTGTCATTATCGGAGGTGACACATTTTTCAAACTTCCACTCACTGTCCAGTGGCCTTTGTCATAGCTTTCATCCTCACTGAAGCCCATGTCACAGTACACCTCCATGGGCGAATACTTTCCCACAGGGTTGATGGTGTAAACACCATTGTGAATCAATTCAGTGTGGAAAACGTCCTCATAGTCTATTGGCAGGGCCTCCTGATTCAGGGAGTGAGCAGGGGCAACATTAAAACTGCAAGCACTGAAGGAAAGATATGTGCAAGAAAAGATTGAATATGGGTCTCTTATGTTTTGGGCTTCTGCAAATGAGTAATATTTGAAACATTCTTAACTTACAATGATGATGCTGGCTGTGATCTCTGTGAAGACATCTGTCACACATCAATATTGGTAAGGACTATTCATATTAAATTATGATTTTAAACCAAAATATCATAATTTAATATTTTGTGTTTTAAGCCAAACATAATTGTTAAATTGACTATAGCTGAATAATAATGGAGACCACACCGCAGTTAATGCTCAGGACCTTTAACTAAATAACTAATAAAAAAATCATCATCTCTGGACACAGGTGCATGCAAGCACTGAAACTGTCTTCTACCTATTGTTGCCAGCACTTTAAACATAATGCATAACACCAATAAACAATAAAATAAGAATAGATCGTACCTCATTAAACACAGTAACTAGTGTGATGATAATCTCACATTACATTTATATTCATGCATTTAGCAGACGCTTTAACCCAAAGCAACTTACATAAGAAGTGGTCTTAGAAACAAAACCGCTAGGGGGGTTTCCATAGGGTGTGAGGGTGTGAATGCAGAAGAGGAGTCAAGTGTAGAATGAGAGTGCATTCAGGGGGGGGGGGGGTTGATGCCAGTTCCTCATGCGGTCATATCATAATCATGGTGTAACACAGCTTGTAAAATACGGCACATTGCCATTATCAGTTATTTACAATGTCATGTAAATATGTAGCTATTCCAAAAATGACATACATACATTACTTACATAAACACTGAGTAATTACTGGAAATAGGTAACACTTTAGTTTACGGTGATCGCTGTTCTCTCATATCCACCTAATTAGGTACAGTTGTACAACCTGTGTAACAATATGCAGCATATACTAGTGTACTTACATGATGTGTTTCTGTGTACATACATACTGTTGTATGCAGGGTGCAGTAAAATGTGTACCAGTACATTACATAGTAAATATAACAGTTATGTTGGTACACCTTTGTTACTCTTTAATATAGTGGAATCAACCCATTAAAATAAAGTGTACCAGCTAAGTACCTACATACATATATCATGTATGTCTTGTTGTTAATTCTTGGAACATGTGTGCCATTACACTACATAGTAACAGTTGTGTTTAGCTGACCAACACTACATAATTAGGATGCCTTGGGCCCCAGTTCAGCCCATTGCCTCCCTCGGAGAATTCAGCCCTTTGGCAAACTAAGCAACAAGCACTTCATATTACACTGTAATAACTGTATGTAACACATTACGTAAGCGTACATGATATTACACAAGTTGTCCCACAGTATCTAATTAGGTAGATGCACTGCATCAGTGACATGTTGAAAAAACATATATGACACCTTTAAAAACATGCAGCAAATGCAGTCCCACTGTATTATCATATAACTGTCTCATTTTGTATCGTCATATATACATTGTCTAAATGTAAGTCAAGACATGTTAATAAGAAACATTGAGGATTGTTAATAGGTTTATTTTGTCACTGAGGCTCAGTGCTTCTGTCCACTTCCAGTGGAAATCTAGCCTCTAAAATCAAAGTTCAATTAATTAACTTTTACTGATCACTTAGAATGAAGACAGACAGATAGCAGGTATTAGTATTTCTATAACTATCCCATTATGCAAGCCATGTACCCTCCTTGTCAGTCAACATTTTTCATCAGTCATCATGGTCATCTCTGTGACTACTTCTTATGCCGGTCAGTGTCCTCAGTGTCTTTGCCATTTGTTACTCTCCTTCCGTTAAGCAGAAAATTGAAGCATGTATAACGAGCAGAAGTAAAATCAGACATCCTGCTCAGTGTGCGCATGAGGGGTCTACAGGGTGTCGTCATCATAACAGCTTGTTTTTGAAAGCATGCCCAATATGAAAGCTATGTACATTATGTGGCACAGACGTTATTCAGCAGTTTCATTACCACTGTCCACAGATGATTTTTTTTTTATTAAGCTGTTGCCGACCTGCACTGGAATTATAACATTTAAATAAAGCAGGTAAATAGACTTGGGGTTCTTGGGCATTATTCCCTAACTCTCATGTTGCTAGAATAGCCTAACAATGTAGGCTAATGCAAGTGGCCTAGTATTTATGTCAGGCAGTTACTGTGGATAGTAAAGGGATCAATCACCAGATTGAACAGGTAAACTCATGGAAGTTAACAGGCCATTCAAGGATATCTGCATATCTGTCTGGCAATACAAAGCTACAAAGCTGTTTTAAATCTGTAGATTTCAGATTTGTCAGATTTGTCTTGCCCAAGTGTGATCTTCCTATTTTTTTTCTGAAGAGCTTCCACTGTAGGCTGTAAACCACCTTCACACTTCTACTATACTTTGCATTAATCATATATTTTATCTTATATATTTTCATATATATTATTTCATATTTTATCATATCTTAGCTCAAAAAGCACGGAAGTTTCCCAGAAAGGCACTCTCTCTGTATGATGTGTATGCAGCACTGTCAAAGTCAGTCTCTGCACCTGGTATCTTTGAATTTACTGCCATGGGCCTAATGGACAACAAAGATTGCTGACTACAACAATATACAAAAAGTGTGCATTCCTAAACAGGACTGAATGAGAGAAAAGCTTCAGACAGACTACTGGTGCTAACAGTCATGCGGAAATGAAGAGCAATGGTTCAAAGTCAATTTAGACATTCTGATGGAATGCATGAATCACATAGCATCTGGTAGCAGCAGTAACCTGATAGCAGTTACAACAACACACACACTTTTTTAAATGCTTACTGACCCTCATTCTTTTCTTCAGATATCCATGTCGTTATGTTGAGAGTTGGCTGTGAGGTTCTGAAAATACCAGATGGCATATTCAAGTTTGTTAAAGGTGTTTACAAATATTGCAACGATGGAATACATTTCCTTTCATTTGACAGTACTTTAATGCAATGAGAGGCCCATGTTCCTAGAGCTTTTTTAATTAAATGGGATAGTGTGCTGATCCTTAATCAGTAAACCAAGGGCCGAGAGCCTTTCTCATGTAATGCCCAATGGTGATAGAACCTACCAGACTGAGCATAGGTATAAAGAAGTCATAGATGCAGGATTATGCAGAATCTTGACAGAGCCAATTAAAGTAATTTGGTCAGATGGTAACTATGTGTTATTTGTCATCTGTTCCATTTAATGTTTTTTTAACCATGCTGAATCTGCCATCCCTAGTCTTACACTGGGTATACTTCAGATAGCTACATAGCCAATGCATTTTAGACAACACACCAGAAAAATAGCTGCCATGCACAAAAGATAGTTCTGTACTGCATGGTATAAAAATATAGCTTATACAGTATATTGGCCCTGAATATTACTAAACTGTATATTCTTTAAAAACGTACACCCTCTTGATATGAAAAAAACATATCCCACTTGTCTATAACTTGGTTCACCATGCACACTAGCTAGCTCTGTTCTCCTGTTAGCATTTGGGCAGAACTAGAGTCTGTATTACTTGATGTGGGTATAGCCACCAAATTGGAGATTCATTGCTGCAACAACGAAATGAAGTTTCATTAGTCAGTTTCAGTTTATTAGTCGGTCAGTATTATACAATTTTCTTTCTCTTCCCACAGACAGTCTTCTGTGACCTCAGACTATAGGGCTATGAATTGACTGACTCCTTTGACTCCATGATCTTGGGTCAGTTACCTAATCAGTTCATCTAGACTTCATAGTACACACACACACACACACATTCACACTTTGACCTACAATCTTCTCAGTTCATCACACCTTTATACTGACTAAGTGTGCCAAGGTTTTGCAACATTTTTTCATATGAATCTTCAAAAAGGATTGCAAGGTGACCACTGGTGTCAACAGTCTGGTTACTGGTGGAAAGAAGGATAATAACACCTTTGTGAATTACCTGCAGGATATGCATGCACTATTTGAGCTATTGGAGAAGGTAGCAGAGTCTAACAAAACATTAAACATAGCCAGAGCAGTACATTGAGGAAACTAACCTACCACTTCACAAACATATGACCCAACACAGGAAGCAGACTTCATCAGAACAGGATTCAGCAGTATATTTACATCTAAAGGAGAAGAGACAGGTCTTTAAAGACACTGATGTGCATATTTTGGACAAGGAAGACAGGTGTTATTAGAGAGGAGTGAAGGAGGCTATCTACCTAGAATAACTTTGAACAGAGGAGAGAGTCTATATAATCATCTATCTGCCACATAGCATTCTGGCTTGAGATCCTATCCCAGGACTCACTGAGAAGAGGAATCAGTAGATACAAGAGGAATCAGAGAATTCTGAAGTCATTAAAAGTTGGAGTATGTTTTATCTCACCATTGAACACACAGTGAACGTTCATATTGCTTTGATGCCTGCTCAGGCTATGGTGGTGTCACCGAACGATGGCAGTTATTTTTCACATTTCTTTTCACTTTTAGTGACTACCGTTGCGATGGATCGTGCCTTTTAATTTCTGTTAGGCTACTTTTTGTTTATTTTTTAGTCTGTCTCCAACAGTTTGGAAAGTTTAAATTATTTTGCTTTTTTTACGGGGCGCTTCTATGATTAAAGTGCAGCCTTGCCTACCGATCGTTTTGGCTGAGGTTTCCAATGCGTAAGGTCAAGTCAAGTAGGCTTTTATTGTCGTTTCAGCCATATACACAGTACATAGTGAGGCGAGACAACGTTTCACCGGGAACAATTGGTGATACACGTAACACAGTATGGACAACACAGATACGTAATAGTGCCTACATACACTATTGCGGGACTCACTCACACACACAACTACACACGCACGTGTGCACACTCGTATACACATATGTACATACAGTACAACACAGTTGTAAGCAAGGCAGGTCAAAGTTACAGGAGACCTAAAACAAACACGCTAGACAGGGGAAAAACTATAGCTCCAATGAACTGTTCATCTCAGTCCCCACGTGGAGGTAAAAACAAAGCAACTTTTACACATGGCCGTAAATGTCAAAGTAATGTTTTCTACGTTATCTCTCAAATGCCCATGTAAAATTAAAATGGATGTATAAATGCATGTGCATGTTCAGATGTGCTGAAGTTCACTGGTTTATCCGCTAGATGGCAGTAGTTTAGAGTAGGTACACAATACACAATATGGCACAAGGGACTTTGATGAAAGTGCCGTACTTATAGCAATGTGGTTTTGGTATAAAGTCAAATGCCTGTAAAAGGCAGGTTTTGCAGCAAAATGGTGGCCCAAGTACATGTGTGCTGGTAAGTCCTCACTCAATCTATGCAGTCAGAAGAGTCACTTGTTTACTACAGTTACAAAGTTATGAAAGATGTCTAATTCTTGGATAGACTTAAAAATGCAAATTTCCCATAAGGATGTCATGCCCCTCCCGCAAAAATTTTTGACCCCAAACAGCACAACTGACTCACTTACTAATAGTGACAGTAATATATTACTTTCAAACAAAATCATACAACAAAAAATGCTTTTCAAATGCTACTTTTAATTTATGAATAGATTGCTATATACACTAAAGTGCAACAATGTTACCTGTACATGTTAAAGCCTCCCTATGCAGGATCGGCCATTCTTTCCTACAATATTTCCTTACAGACTTACTTTCCTTTTTTTGCCGTACAGAAATTTGTTACTTCATGAGACCTGAGACTCCACAGAGACTTGGCTGAGGCCTGTCAGCCAAACCCTGCATTTTCCATATCTCCACCCATATGAACAGCCACCGAAAAAAGTATTACAAAACCACCACAATGGCTCAATCATGCTAAATGTGTCCTTATGCAGCAAAAATAGAAAAAAAGAATGAAAATTAGTTACCTTATCATGATGTGCGATTTATTAGTAAACTGAAGGGATTGACCAGTTAAAGTTTTATAGCGCAAGTAATGTTCTAAGCATTTAAGTACAACGTTGTCAACGCTTGGGTCAAATTTGTTGGCAAAAAGATGCTTTTGTTTGAGGATCCAGTTGAGATCTCCCGCCCCATACACACACACTTCTCTTCTGTAGGCTCCAGCACATGGGGGATAGGCTGCCCCTTTCCTTATATCTCCATCAAGACCAAACCACTTCACCAGACGGACTATGGAGTTCAAGTCGGTCACGTCGTATCTGTCACTGTGAGGGGTGAACCCTGGCATACTTGGCATACGTTGAAGAGATGCCCAAAGGTGTTCATCAGGACTGTACGTGTCCTTCTCCCACTCCAGCAAAGCCTTTGCCTCTGGGTTTTTGAACAAGTGGTCCACAAACTCTCTTGACACCACAACATAAGCATTTCCAGAGAACATTGGGGTACTTATAGGCGGAGGAGTCTTTTTTCTGTCAGTTCGAATGACAGCAGACCCAGTCACATTGTGATGGTATTCCCAGCGGGCTTTCTTGTATCCTGGGGTTCTCTCTGACTCCATGCTGTTTTGTCCATTCAGCATGTTTAGTGCTCGTACCATCTCTGCATTGGTTTTAATGGGGAAGTCAGTTCCACACGTATTAAGAAGGTACTTCCACCTGACAGCTGAGTTCAGCAGATCACGCATGCAGTTCAGATCAGCTTGTACTCGAGACCAAGATGCATAGACAACCCTCTCCAATTTACTGGCCACAAACACATTAGGAAAACAAGAAACAATGGCTCCCACAGCCCTCATGAAATGTTCTGGTGATTTCTTGTCCACATGCACACAGTATAAATTCTGTGGCATGTACAAAGTTCTGAGTAGCCTCTCAAACATCTCGATTTGGTCATGGATCACCATAGAGTAGGCAATAGGAAAGTTCCTCTCTTCTTCGCTGAGAGCCACGGTTATAAATCCTCTGTCTTTGATGTAAGTGCGGCAGTCTTGTGTTGCATTTAGATAGAAAGATTCAGTCAAGGCGTCATGTTTCTTCTTCAGAAGTCTGCTGAGGTCCTCTTCATCAGATTTTTCCACATCTCCATGAATAATGGCAGAGCATGCCAGTAGTTCTCCAGAGTCATTGGTAAATAAAGCACCTTTCTCTGTTGAGCCAGGCTTGAGACATGCAGTGTTTAAGCTACTCCAGAAAAAAAATAAAAAAGACAAAAAGATAAATGTAAGTGCATTTTTCAGCACCTTCAGTCTGGGAGAGACAGTCCTAAATCGACACATAATGTTTAGTCTTTCTTTCTCATCTACTGTCACATTCATTGTGCTGAAATCAACAGCAAGAATGTCAGCAATTCATGTCACCAATGCATGTCATCATGTAGGAGTGAAGGTGTGAAAACACAAAGGGAGGATGTCACATAGGACAGACAAGCTGAGCAAGTATGCAAATGTTGATGTCAGCATGAGTCAGGAGTGGTACTGTAAGTTATGTGAGTTGAAAATGTTTAGGGAATACGTTCACCCCCTTGTACTTGTAACTTTTAATATGTAACACAAAGGGATAAGGGACATAAAGGGATATGCCACCATATTGACCTATTTACTCATTTACATTTACATTTATGCATTTAGCAGGCACTTTTATCCAAAGTGACTTACAAAAGAGGATAACATTAAAGCTACGGCACAAGGGAAAAAGTGTGAAAAGAGTGCATGAAACATGAAATTTGCCGTATTTTGAGATGAAAGTGCAATAGTGTAATAAAAAGTGCAGTATGGAGAGAGATTAAAAGTAAGAATTGGAACCATGATTACAGGTCTCTTGCTGATTGGATTGGGCATTGGCCTGGTTTATCGAGAAATGAAAAAAGACGTCAACACCTCAGCCCCACTCGGGTGCCCATCATGGTTGAGGCAGTGGGCAGAACTGTGGGTACTCAGACTGTGCGCAAAATGGATTACATCTTGGAGAAGCTCAAGGCGATGGATACCATCACGGAAATACTCACTGCTTTACAAAAGGACTTGGCTAAAATCGGAGCCCAGTTTGGATATAGAGAGTTTTGAAAATGGTAAGCCTCTCGCCCTAAAACCCAAACAACCCCAATCCCTATCTGCTTTTGGCCCTCCTAATCAGTGAAGGCCTTGGCCAAGGCCATCGCTGGAAGACAACTTCCTCTCTCGCTTTCCTTCCCCCACCTTAAAGACACCAGTGGATTGTTGTCTCTGCCTGTGTTCTGATCAAGGTTGTCTCCATGGCTACTGGCTGTGTTATCGCTATGTCACCCTGCAAATTTAGGCTCACAGATTGGAGGCCAGGAGAAGCAACTCTCTGGCCTTACACACACAAACTTATACACTTCTACTGATACGCAATCACCACCCTCACCCACCACCCCACGCCTTTGCCGCTTCATACCCTCAGTGTGACAGGCGGGTCTGGGACAAGCGCCAGGATGGCTGCAGGACTGGACGCTGTTTGCCCATGCTGACTGTATCCCTACCCCCCCTCCCACCCCCCTCATTTTCTACTTTCCTTGTTGCAGGTCATGTATCTTATGTTATATGTGTTTTTTGCCCCCCTACACTGTGCTCCCCATTGGAGCATAGTCAGGTGGTGCCTTTTTTTCTCCTCCTCTCTCCTCATGTTATGCTGTATTGTGCCTTTCATCCCCCCCAATTTGGAACATTGGTGGCGCGTCCCTGTCAATAAAAGCTACTTATACTTATACTAAGAGATTAAGTGCATACCTGGTATTCAGAAATTCAAGCCAGGAGATATTGTTGGAAGCTGCAATCTGTAGCAGTCTCACAGCACAGGCTGGAAGACCTGATAGGAGGGAATTGCAATAGTCAAGGCCACCGTGGTGGGAGCAACAGATAGGGAGTCTATCTTGATGCTGATGTTATGATGCATGGTTTGTTTGGCTGGGAGAACCAGCAGTTCAGTTTTGGAGAGGTTTAGCTGTTGAGTTTTAATATGCCAGTTTAATTGAGTTTTAATATGCCAGCAGGAGAATAACTCAGAGCACACTTACTCCTGGCACACAGACATTCAGAAGGTTCATCCGATGTGTAGGTTGCTCACACACACAATCCCTCACTCACACCAATGCACAATGAATAACATGGTTACATACATGCTCACCCATTTTATAAGTTTGCCTGTTTCCTAACCCTAGGATTTTGGTACAACCAAATTGCATATGGCAACTTTCTGAGCAATGTTGCAGGGTAGTACTGATGAGTCCTGATGTTCTGGTTGGTGCAGTCTACATTCCATTGAGACTGATGAACCTTTCGCCCCTTTACACTCCCTTGATGTGTAGCTCTAGCAGTAGGGTCATTGTCATGGTCATTAGTCATTGTAGTCATTGTCATTGTCAGCAACATTGCCAATTTAAATTCAGCTAAAGATCTTAAAATACTCCTTTTGTCATTCTTTTGCTCCAGTGCTGCTCTGGCCGTGTTTCAGTGTCTGCCCTTACAGACTCACAGACTTGCATATGTTCAGAAGGTTTAAGGCGTGTCACGCTGTCAAAATGTGGAGTGAGTAAGGGCTCAGTTGCACCCTTTTTGAGCCCTTTCCTAAAGTCAGCTTCATATGCAGACTATCCAAAAGGGAAGTAGCCTGTCCATAGTTTGTAGCACTGTGACACAGAAAGGGAACTGAAACATCAACAAAGCACCTGTACTATAGACGGAAACAAGATAGTCTTTAGTGCTATAAAACTTTAGTGCTGTTGATTGATTAAACAATTTGTCACAGGTGGTGTCTCAATCATGCAAATGGCAAAGTGATCACTTACAGCCTTGCAAACTCATCCACAGAACAGCGCAAGTTAATTAAGTCTGTGAGGGCTCATGGTGATGGCACATGGGGCAAGTTTCTGAGCAGTGTTGCTGGGCAACAACAATTGCTCTCCTCTGCATCCTCACGGTAGATTTGATACGGGAATATCAGTCTCATCAGCACTGAAAAAAAATACAGAGGGCATGATCTCTGTGTTTTCAATGGTAAATGCCAGGGCAGGCAGTACGGCTACAGCAGCAGGTGCAATCTTTTGGTTGCTTGTTTTTGTTTGTTTCTCCAGGTAGCGTGGCCCAGTTCTCTACTTTGGCTGCTAATGTGGGTTGTGCTGCAGTCTTGCTTCAGTTTTGTCTTTGTTTTGTTTTGATTTACTTGTGGTGTCCACATGTCCTTGGCCAGTACTTGCATGCAAGCATGCTACCAGCTGTGTGCTTGTGTCTGTAGTGAACCTTGTCTTTTCTTTTGTTGTTATTCTTTAATTTGCTCATTTAGTAGATTGTGGTGGCTCAGAGGGAGACTAGTCACTTGGTGGTGGCGAGTGGTAACTGTATGTTCAGTGTTGCTCTGAGTGTCTCTGAGTATTGCTTGCTGTGGCTTTGCTATGTAACAGGTGAATCACTTTAATGCCTGCATGCATGTGTATGGCGTGGCCTTTGGAACACACAGCCAGCCTGCTTCCCTCAGGTAAGTCCCTGCTCTGTGTTTTCTTTTCTGTATGGTGGTACACTCCTGACCCAGCCCAATCGTTAGCCGTTGCCCTTTTTAAAATATTTATAACTAATAATAAATATTTAGTATTCCTTTCAGGTTTCTGCAACCAGGGTCATTTGAATTCATTTTGATCAATAAACTTTCATTTGACTGGAATTAATGTCTCAACTGGTTATTCGAACCTGTGAAGACCTGATTGTGTCCCTAGAAGTTGTAACGTGCTACTGGTGTTTAACATCTTGTTTTCCCCTATACCAGATACTATTTTATGACTGTGGTTTATCAATAATTAAATGTTATAATTTATTACTTCCTCTTTGTTTTGTCTGTGACCTTGGAGGACCTGTGTGTTGGTATTTGCTGTCGCTTGACATGAGCATTCTGTGTTCTTTATTTCCAGACCACCCAGTCAAGGTACACAGACAATAGAGGTCAGAAGCAGAGCAGTTCAGTTCACTGAACCAGCACCACCTGAAACCTAGCCAGTGAAATAAAATGAAATAAAGAGCTGAGTGAAGCTTCCTGACATATTTTTGTGTCACAAAGTGCATATAGTGCAGTATCGGAGGCACTGAAGAGGTGGGTTGTGGCTCAGTGCTGAGTAGAGATTGAGGGGGATCATCTGGATCTTGTGAAAGTGAACTAAGTACAGGGACAGCCTCCCGGGAGTGACACAGAACTAGGGCGGGAAAGTAGGCCTGTGCGGTCAGGGATTCAGAGACAATGCATAGTACTGACAAGAAAAATCAGACATGCTGTTTGAGTACACTGAATGTGAGACTCATGCAATGTCAGACTCTTGTGCCTAAATGCCTTCTCTCTCACTAATTTGCTTGCATCCAATATAATATGGATGTCATTAGTTCTATCTGGTGGCTGAAGCCAAAACATTCTGCACACCTAATGCTGGGGTTCAGGAGTTCTCAACATACAGAAAACAGTCTTAAATATCATTGGCCCATGTTTCTGCTATGGTTACTTAAAATTATTTTGTGTAACCATTGGGTGAAGGTAACCTTCAGAGAAGGTTAGCTGTAAATTGTCACACTCACACATTCCCCTTGCGATTTAGGAACCAAAAACTGTTATGTCATGGTTGTATTGTGCCCTTCACATAATGTTCCCACTTGGTTATTTTTTGGTATTCCTATTATGAAACAGAACATCAGAGCGTTCCTGGAATTTTGCGCTGAATTGTTAGTGTCTGCTCCAACAATTCAACATGTCGAAGTCTGCAGTCTGCAATCTGAGATAATTAAGTCAAAACCCAACGTAGGCCTATAAGGATATAACATGTGCATTTGTCTTATAGCCTATTTGTACAGTTTTTCCTTTACCTGACAGAGTAGGAGTAGTGCAAGTCAATAGCAAACAGGCTGTCTTATTTTCTGCTGAATTGTGATTTTTCTTCTGCAACCAAGCAAACATTCTAGTGACATTTAAAAAACTTTCCTAGCACCCCTTCACAGAACCAAAACTACCTTCACGGACATCCCCGTACCCAACTGATAACCCTTCCGGAACGTTCCCGGAACCAAATATTGTTACCTGGGTAACAACTAGTTGCTGTGACGAATGACTCCAAAGATAATTACTTTAATTTATTGGTACCTGTATGTAGTTCTCTATTTGGGTTATTCATAAATTGTCAACATTGTCAGTGTCATACCTTATTCAAACAAAATGCATTTTACACATACAGAACACTTTTATAAGCATCTGACTTCTAAGTCCGACACACACACACACACACACACACACACACATAATGGATGCAGCTGTGTTGTGATTGTGTGCTTGCCTCTCTCTGTTTCTGTCTGTCCTTAAATTGCTGTCCAGCCGCCAGGATCTGCTGGAGGGTAGAACATGGAGGAGGCTGTGGGGTTAGAGTGTCCAGTCTGGGGTTTTAATAGTTGTTCCACCATGAGTGAATGATCACGGGTACGTGTGTGTGCTGTATGTGATCTTCCAGAGTATAGGAGTCATCTATCAGTTTTGAATTTGTTCTTTTTTGTGACTGGCCCATTCATTTTCCTCCATAATATGTTGCTAGTCCAATCATAAACACATTGGTCTCTGCTGGCTGAATTGCGGAACTACTGTGCAATGTTGGCATTGGACGGGAAATTGTGTGAAAAAACAAAAAGGCAGATCTCACTCCCAAATGTGCCAAATTCACAGGCATTTTGTTGCTGCTACAGCAGTGTCTTCTTTATCAGGGGTGGTGGTGGTTCTGGCTCTGTCATGCACAAAGAAAGCAGGGTGGAGAGATGAGGAAGTGAATGTTGTGTCTGATACAAAAATTTGCAAGCAAAAATATGCCGTTTTGAACATTTGCATGCAGCAACACTGCCAGAGATTAATCACAGTGTTGCAAGAAGCCAGAAATGTTTGTAAGGAAAGTGTTACCAAATGTTCCTTGTATCCTAGTGATCATGATGTACCAATTAGGACCTGAGTCAAGCTATCCTAAACTTGTGGTGCCGATTTGTTGTGATGCGCAGATAATCTATGATTTATGTTGCCATAGACATCAAGGCATTTTTTAAAAACTTCCTGCTAGTTGCTTTACAGCGGAGAATAATGTTCTGTGCTCAAGCTGCTGAGGCCGTGCCGTCGTCAGGCCACTTTCATAATATGCTACCCGTATACATACATACATACATACAGGGTGCGATTCAGCTGGTTTTTACCTCTGCTGAATGAAATGTATCATCGGGGGGATATAACCCCGTCAATAATAAAAACACGATTGAAATTCAAAATCACAGCTATAATTTACACAGCTATAATTTACATTGTTGGTAGCCTAACTTTCAACCGACCCGACGTGTCGGTTATGTCGGTGTTCGCGAACGTCCCCCTGCACATAAATACATTGTTTCTGCATTCTGCGATGGAAAATGAAACGCGTTCAGAGCAGCATATCGTCCTACTTCACAGGACCAGCACAAAAAAAACAACATCCACACTGAACGGTCTTCTTTTCATCGCTGTTAATGGGCCAGACGTGTGTTCGTTCCCTGCGCAGAGGTTCTCAGAGATGTGGATAAAAGAAGGACGACACGCTGCAGATGACGCGCCAACTCGAAAACCGAAAAGGCCAAATTAAAACCGATATCAGAGCAAACTGTTTATTTAGTTTTTTAATTAGTTACTTTGTGGGAAACTCAAATGGGAAACCTTGCAGCCGGGCATCCAGACAGAGTGGCAGAGGAAGGACACCGGTGTCCAGGCGGTGCGAGTCCAGTCTCTGCGATCCACTTACTGAAAAATTATCTTTGTTTTTGTTTTCTAGTGGTGCAGTTGTGTCATTGTCCATGCAATGTCTCAGAAGAAGGAAGAGTCCAGGTTGTTGGTTATCATGGAAGGAGTGCAAGTACAAACTAATTGTAATTACGATCAAATCATTTTGTGTTAGCTGATTGAAGAGGTTTTAATTTTTCACTATGGCATGGTCTGTAATCAGGTCATCCAGACATCCATGACCTACCATCTCTGCTGATGGATCAGAGAGGCGCTTGGAGAGGTCTAAAACCACCTTGGTCCATGCCTTTGTGGTCCCTGACCCGTCTGCCACTGGTCCTACAGCCACCCCTGGTTCTGACACCTCCACTGCTGGTGACACCCAGAGCTCTGCCCAGGTGATTTTGAAGTCTTGTTTTGCTCAGCAATCACTGGCAGAAATATCTTCTCAGTTACGTCATCGATGTAGAGACTGATTGTAATTTGTTTCACCATGCTGATGAATTTTGATGGATATGTGAAATGGCAGGGATCAGAGGACAGTGCCCTCACTCTTGTAAGTACGATATAGGCCTCTTCATATACAGCATTATGCTTCACCCTTCACCATGACTCTACCAACCAAACTGAGAGCCCTGAGGCAGGCCATCACCATGAGTGGCTCATCTAGCCTTTACTGGAAAGGTGTGTGTGGACAGTGAGTGACAGAAATGTAATACCCTGTTATTATCTCCATCAGATCCAGTAGCAGTGCAACTATGTCACAGTTGCCCTGAGGCTGAGCCTGAGTTACTTGACCACGCTGAATGGGAGGGTATGTGATTTTACCTTAAATCTGTTTTATATTTGCTGCATATCTATCTGGAAGTAGGGAGAATATAGCATACAGACATTTCTTATTCACATTCTCACCTTTGTTTCTTCTCAAGGATGTTAATCTCTTCCAGCAGGCCTATGATGGCCTCATTGCCTATGTCCAGAACCCATAGAATGCCCTGAGCATTCAGGCTGAGCTTCTGGAGGCTGGGGTACATGAGCTTCAGAATCTCACAGACAAATCTCTTAAGTAGATGCCCTGAATATATAATTTCATGTTTGTGTTTCAGATCCACCACATCAACGTCCTCAACATCGCGTTTGAGTTGGTGCTGTTTGGAATCTTTGAGAGGGCTCGGCCACAGCGGGATCCTGTAAGTTGGTCACTATGTTGTGCCTGTTGTGGCCTATTCCATTGGGTTGTGGTGCCTGTCTGACTCTCCTCTCTCTTTTCTCCCTTTTGTAGCGGGTGCAGGGTGGGTTCCTGGTGCAACTGTTTGAAGAAGTAGTTATTGGATTGTAAGTGGACTTTGCAGCCTTCCTAGAGGAGGTTTTCTCTCTGGAGATGAGTGACTACAGCCGTCTCCAGTCCCCCGCTGACAGCCTCCTTAGCTGCCTGGAGCTGCTCAGCAGACTGCCAACACCTTGATATCCTTTCTAATACTGTTTAGCTTTCACACATAAACTCTCACACATAAAAGAAATCTAATCTCTCTGTCTGTTTCGCAGATGCTACACATTTCCTGTTTAGTTCAGGACCATAGGTACCTTCCTGAGGATGAAACAAAGTCTCCTGGAGAAACAGAAGACACCTGGGTTGTGTTCACAATGCAATGTAGCAACACGGTTTATTCAACAGACACAGATGTGAGCTGAATACTATGTTGCACAGGCACAGATGAGGGAGTCATCACTTGCTATTGGTTTTGTGTTTTTATCCAAGCCTGTTGAAATGCATACAAATATGGGGATTACTTTTACGAAGTAAAGACAAAATGCAAAATGTCAAAATATCTCACCCTACTCCGGTATCCCCCCTTGTTACACATTTGCTGTTTAGTTGAGGCACATCATGTCAACCCCACTCACATTTGCGTTAATGATTGCACAGATTCAGTTTTGTCAATAAATTCACCTTATTTTTGTTTACTTTATTCTTGTCCTGTGTTGTTATATTAGTTATATCATGTTATTACAGCAGATATCAATATCATGACAGTTGTTAGAATATCATTACTAGCCTGGTTCTCACACATACTGATCTGTTATGCATTATCAGTCTGGCTAATTTCATGTTATCTCCACTTTCCATGAAGTGGGATTAACAGATATAGATCAAAATGCCTGTGCAGGCATTTGGTATTCCTCCAATCAGACCAATTCTTGCAGAGAAGAGAGTGGAATGCGTCCCAATTTGAACCAAAACAGGCGATAAGCCTGAAATATTGGCAATATTCTGGTATCTCCCAAAAATGCCAGCTAGCCTAGGTGTGCCTATGGAATGTTAGTAAGCTTCCCTCAGGACACTTTGGCAAAGGTTACCCGTTGTTGTTCTTCAGTCAGCTGGCTAGCGCGCTGAACTCCCAATCCGACGTCACTGTGACTGACAGATATAGCTCGGGGCAGGGCTGAAC
Source organism: Tenualosa thibaudeaui (assembly GCA_027481765.1). Lineage (NCBI taxonomy): Eukaryota > Metazoa > Chordata > Actinopteri > Clupeiformes > Clupeidae > Tenualosa > Tenualosa thibaudeaui. The sequence continues at coordinate 1,299,747 of JAIFZK010000176.1, read as the reverse complement.
TGAACTTTGGCCTACATTGTTGATAATTTTCCTGTGTGCATGCTGACCTCAACCGGCAACATACAGCGACAAACGCATAGGCTACATAACGACAACGTGTAATTTCACAACGCCTTTCGCATTTTGCTGAATGAGTTAACTGAATGAATAGTGAAGTGCAGAGTTTTTTCGATGGAAAAAAGTAAAAGAAATTTAATACAATATTGTCACCCTGTGGCGTCTTAATGTTTCCTGAAAGAGAGAATTTATCTTCCGCCAAACATTGCATTATTCCGAAAATATAGGCCTATCAACTTTGCCTTCAGGATTTCTTCAGCATGCCATTCAGGAGTACCTCTTGTATGAGTATTGTGTGTACTTCTTGTCGCCGCTTTGAGACATTAAGCATTTAATTTCGACACTAGTTCTTGTGTGATTATTCAGCTCCATGATTATAAAGACATCTAGGACAAAGTATTTATATCTTGTAAGTTTCACTGTGCGATTCTTGGTTGTAGTTAGACGTCTGGGTGTTTCCTGCCAAACCTTTGGCGATGTTGCTGCAAATTTGCACAAGGGCATATTTTCACTCGCAGTTTGGTTTTTTGACAAACCTGTGTAACAGGGAAGGTAAAAAGACACTTTGCTCACACTTTCACCTACTTGCCTCGCCAGCATTATAATCAAATAGGGACATATGAATATGGCATATTGTTCAATGTCAACTTGTAATAATTGTGCAAATTTCCATCAACACTGCAAAAAACCCGACAACTTACCTAGTGTGATTGTCTTGAATTCAGAATATTATTATTGTGATTTTCTTGAATTTAGAATATTAATCATATTATATACCAGGCTGGTCCAGACTCCAGCTCCTCTGTAAAGTCCATGTGCTTCTCCAGTAGTTCAGGTGTTTTCGTCTGAGTTTTGATGGTTTAGTTTGACCAGCTCATGAGATAAGATGAGATGGTTTGACCAGCTCATGAGCCAGCTGTATATATATATATATATATATATATATATATATATATATATATATATATATATATATATATATATATATTCTCTAGTATGATCTCCAGCAATGTCCAGTTTGACAGGCTGGAGCGTGTTGGTAAACCGGCCTGGGATGTGTTTTCACACGATTTTTGATTGCCAACAAATGTTAGTAATGCTAGTAAATCATACTAAAAATCACTCATGGTATTTCAGCTTTTTCAGGTCAATAATGTGACAATGTTTGAAAAAGGCATATTTTTAGAGAAAGTATAGACTAATATACCACTCCTAACCATAGGATGGCAGTGTGATGTAAGCCTACCAAAATGAACGTTTTTGTGCACCGGATTGCAGTGTCAACCGGACCATAACAAAAGACGTAGCCTAGGTAAGTTTGGCTGTTTGAGAATGTTTTGTTAAACCAAATATTGTCAAATGGCCGTGGAGTAGCCTGATGCAGTGTGGACTTCCTTCCGACCAAACAACAAACCTTATTAGGCTAAACCAGAGACCGTTTAATAGAAGGAGTTTAATAGGAGTTTGGCTAAACTACGTTCGTTGCCAAACGTTATGCGTCTGATCTAGTCAATATTCAAGAATTTAGGCTATGCAACTTATTTTCTTACAAGGAACTTTTGGTAACACTTCCCTTACAAACATGGTTAACCTTTGGCAAATTTGGACAAGGGCATATTTTCACTTGCAAATTAGTTTTGTGACTTGTGTGATAGAGAAGGTGAACATTTTTTGTATTTTATTTACCTTCAGTCTTACAGAACTTTGTGTGTAGGATATGGTGTTTTTATTTCAACAGAATTCCTGATTATTATGAGAAGTATAGGCACGCTACACTTTGTTCACACTTTCACCGCAAGGGACAGCAGCTGAGCACACTTGAGAATTGCTGCGAGTGTCAGCAGTGAGGTTTACAGTCCCGCCCACTGTTCTGTTCGCCAAATAATACACTTCCAGAATTTTTTTAGAGGTTAAATCTAATTGATCTTATCATGAGACAACGACCTTATCCATATCCGTTTTTGAAACTTGTCAACCAGTCATTGCGATGTCTGTGGCCTGTGTTTTGAAGATGATTTAGCCTCAAGGAGAGTAGATATAGTCAGCGGTGCTGCTGGAGATTTTGGGCCCTATGACAGAAAATTATTTTGGGCTTCCCAAACATTGATTCTAATATTAAAATGTTCTCCAAGGCCCCCTTTCAGTGCCAGGCCCTTGGAATCCTAACTTTTCCCCCGCTGGCGGCACCCCTGGATATAGTAGGCCTAGATAAGTACTTGCTGTATCCCACTTCTACTACCTACGTTTGAATTAAATCTTCCTATTTTAGCTTTTGTATTGTTTCACAGACGTCTTCCAAGATCTGATGGCCCTCCTTTGGTTAGGCCGACACATTGGGAGCACCAGTAACCGGGCCTGCTGGCTCCCTCTGTGTCGGTCATTGTCATGCAGCAGTGGTGTTCAGCAGAGCCGGACAGACTCCTGGGAGCAGCCTGTGGAACTGCCTGAGGGCCCCGTGTTCTCACGCTCATCCATAGGAACATTTTTTCAAGACAAGCCTCTCCTGAAGAACCCCTTCCTGGAAGATGCCTTATTGAGAAATTACCTGCGCCGACATTTACCCTCACAGGTAGGTCAGACCTGGCCTGAGCTTGAATAGGCTACAGGTCTCACTTGACTACTGAAAATATTTCCATGAGTGCAAATCTTTACACAGTGCATTTATTATTCTGATATTTTAGTACATGTTAATAGACCACTGATGACCAAAATGGCATATGTGGATTATTGACTTCTCTGTAAAGTGGGTGAATCCCTGTCCACCCTTTTAAGCCCTGACATACAGGGCATGAATCAGGCATGAAACGTAACTTGTACTACTTGTATCACCCAGGATGTGGAGGAAGACTTGACTAGATTTGGGGAGCGTCTAGTGCAGGAGATAGATGTCCTTGGTCTGGAGTGTGAGGAAAACCCTCCACGCTTGAAGCACTTTGATGCCTGGGGCCGCCGGTCAGACCGCATCATCACCTGCCCAGCCTGGACCCGCATGAAGGAGATCTCAGCTGAGGAGGGTCTGGTTGCTGCTGGATATGAGAGATGCTATGGAGAGTGGAGGTGGGGGATTTAATAATTTCTTTCTTTCTTTTTGATATGCTAGGCAGATGATATGTAGATGTTCCCTCTTTAATGCTATTTAATGCTCTTTAAATGGCTTTGCTTAAATCTTAGTAAAATGTGTTGTCTTTTCATTTTGTCATTTTGTTAAATTTGATGAGTCATGTTGCTGAGCACAAAGCACTTCCAACCTAGTCCAACTTCCTTGGTTTATTTACTGAAGTGCATGACTCAAAATGATAGCCCTTTGCACTTCCAACCATTCCCCTGCTCTTTGAGCTCGCCAAGGCAAGTGGTATTGGTAGGAAGAATACCAGTAGTGAGAGAATGTGATACATCATAGAGTGATAATGAAGAGACTGCTAATGCTAACTAAATGGAACCATGGGAAATGAAACTGAAACTGAGTTTATGGCCCCATTCAGTTAGGGTTTAGCTGTTTGATATGCAGTCCATGTACAAAATGCGTTCTTCTTCCTCCCGCCAGCACACAGTGAGCTGGAACAACAGGGCTGTGGTTGGAAGCACTCTGGACTATCACTTTATGTCAACTAACTGAGTGAAATTACTAAATGACTTCTCTCATTGAAATTGGCTTGTAGTCGTGTGTACCAGATGGCTAAGATCTTCCTCTATGCTCCCTCGGCTGGTCTGTACACCTGCCCTCTGGCCATGACTGATGGAGCAGCTAAAGTCATTGAGGTATGGGGAGTATGGGCTGCCAGTCAAACACTTGTGTTGTATATGGACAGGAAGAAAAGGTTTTTCTGTCCTCTGGCTACCATTGCTGCACAGTGCTTAAAGGAAACAGATGCTGTGATTTCTGACTGCTACATGTTGATTACAGGAAATAGTTACTGTAATGATTTTTGGTTTGGTATATTTACTAATCAGGCATGTTGCATGTTGTCTGTCATTCAGTCATTAGGTAGAGCCTTGCCAGTGGAGGAGGGATTTCAGAGATTGACCTCTCGTGACCCCAAACGTTTTTGGACCTCGGGTCAGTGGATGACCGAGCGCAAAGGGGGTTCTGATGTTGGTAAGCCATTTTATGAAGGCTTGCTATGTTCTGCTAGTCAGAGACTGGACAAACTGAAAGCTGAAAGAATAAAGTCGTGACACTACACACTTCACTCTGTATTTTCATTATGCAACAAAATATCCAGTCCCATAAATATTTGTCAGTTTTTGTGTGAGAATACAGAAAAAAACTCTTCCTCATTTCCAGCCAGTGGGACAGAGACAGTGGCCTGGCCTCAAGCAGATGGAACCTACAAGCTCAGAGGCTTCAAGTGGTTCACATCTGCCACTGATGCAAACATGACGCTTACATTAGCAAGGATACCTGACAAAGATGGAAAGACTAAACAGGTTGGAGTTTATTAGTCTTGTTCTATTCTTATTCGGAAAATCCAAAGGGAGACAAGGAGACAAAGCCCCATGCAAGGGTCCACCACAGCCATTGATTCTTGCTTTTGACTTTAAATAGTCCCACCTAGCCCAAGAGGTGGTATTGAAGTATGTTTGTGGAAGTTTAACGTCTAACCATAGTGCAAACTGGGCTTAACCAACCATAACCAAGTGACACTAACCAAGCAGAAAATAGCTTGAGCTTCATGTGATACATCTTTGCCATCTCTGATGTTATTTATGATTATACTTTTCCCCACACACCTCATGACTGCCATTTTGTTTTCCACCACCTGGCACTGCACAGGGCAGTGGTGGTCTGTCTCTGTTCTACGCAGAGGTGTGGGATGGACAGGGGAACCTAAACGGCATTGAGGTCCACCGGCTAAAGGAGAAACTGGGCACGCGGCAGATGCCCACTGCAGAGCTCCTGCTGCATGGCCTACCAGCACACCTGGTCAGTTCACGCCACAGAGTGGGAAATCATGCAGATTCATGCAGTATTAGGAAACGCTTATTTTCATGTTATGTCATAACATTCAGATGCAAAACCCTTCGCAAGTCCATTTGCAGTGAGTTTACAGAAATATATGTATATAATTTTGAGTGACTTTATTACTTATTTAGTCCTACTCCAATCTGATTGTTTTGGCTTGATTTGTTTTTACTTGATATTAACATTCAAATTGCACTTTGAGAGATTACTTGGAAACTATTATAAACAAATTTTAATAATTTAATTAATAAACAATTTTTTAAAATATTTCTGAAAATGGACTTGGAGGGTTTTGCATCTGAACCTTTCATATGCATCTCAATATTATTGCCACCAGTATTACCCTGTAATCAGGTCAGTGTTTAGTAATGATTATATTAACAGGACGGTAGAAAATGGCAAAACAGCACCACAGAGTAGTGTTCATGCACATCCTTATAGTATTTCTGTATTAGTTCAGTATTACTCTCTGACCAGGTCAGGGTTTCGCAGTGCTTATATTAGCAATATGGTAACCAACTATGAAGAAAGCGTGCAAGGATGTTGCAAGCACTACCACCAACCCTGCTGGCAACACTTATAAAACTCTTCAAGCATGCCAACTGACAAGGTCTTAGACCACACACCATCAAAATGAGAATGAAGATGATATGAAATAGCTGCCTTAAAACTCGACACAAAAATAATGAAGTTGTTGTTGTTAATTGTCATTTTCCCTCAAGATTTCAGTGGAAGGCAGAGGGGTGGCTTCCATCGCTAACATGTTAACTCTCACACGGATTCACAACACAGTATCAGCAGTGGCCTCCATGAGAAGGTATGGGCACTATGACTTTTAATGCTTACAGTATGTATTGGTGTATAGGCATTTATTTCAAAGCAAACTAGGTAACCTGATTTTTCTCTCTGTCAGAATCGTTCAGTTGAGTCGAGAGTATGCTACCAAACGGTTTGTTTTTGGAAAGTTCTTGAAGGACCATCCTTTGCATGTGCAAACCATAGCAAGGATGGAGGTGAGTTGAAGAGCTCCACAATCCACATCCATATCTATGATAGCTACTTTAATATGCTAAAAATGGGCATTTTAGTGAATGGATTATGTCTAGTAATTTTAGATAACTGAAAGTCAACATTCTTGTTATTCTTGTTTCACTTCAGATTTAATCTACTCATTACAGTGGCATTGAGATTGGCAAAAACTTACTCAAGAGCATCTATTTGATCATAAATATTGTATAAAAGAGTATCTATTTGATCATAAATATTGTATAAAAGAGCATCTATTTGATCATAAATATTGTATAAAAGAGTATCTATTTGATCATAAATATTGTATAAAAGAGTATCTATTTGATCATAAATATTGTATAAAAGAGTATCTATTTGATCATGAACACTCTAGAAAAGAGCATCTATTTGATCATAAATATTGTATAAAAGGGGATGAGTCATATAAGTCATAAAAAACATCAAAGATGGCAAAGATGTATTGCATGGTCAAGCTATTTTTTGCTTGGTTAGTGTCACTTGGTAAGTGTTTGGTGTGTTGGCTAAGCCCAGTTTGCACTATAGTTAGACAGTTAGCATGCTTCCCCCTTGTGTGTCCTGCAGGTGGAGACACGTGCTGCCTTCCTGCTCATGATGGAGGTTTGCCGCCTGCTGGGAAGGGAGGAAAGCGCCGTCGCCACCGACATGGAGCTCCATCTGCTCCGGCTGCTCACCACCGTGGCCAAACTCTACACAGGAAAACAGGCGAGTCTTTTCTCCCCCCTGTATGTACTGCTAAATGGACAGAAACGTAATACGACATCTTTATGGATGGTGTGGAGGTCCAGACTTTGTCATTTTGACTGGAAACTTTATTTTGCCAGTATGTGCATTAAAATGGGCTGTTTCTGAAAACAATTCAGAACATTACTTTGTGTTAAAAAGTCTAAAGTTGTGTGTCTTGTGTAATGTCTTGAACAAGTTCTCTGTTTTTCCCTTTTCTCAGGCTGTTGCTGTAGTGTCTGAAGGCTTGGAGTGTTTTGGGGGTCAAGGCTACATTGAAGACACAGGATTACCCAGAATGCTAAGAGATGCACAGGTAGAGCTAAGGAACACATGCATACAAATTACCCAATTGATTTTCACATTTTGAAACTTTTTTGCCTCTGCCTCAGGTCCTTAGCATCTGGGAGGGCACTACTAACATTCTGGCCCTCGATGTGCTCCGCTGCATCTCCAAAAGCTCAGGGCAAGTTTTGGACTCGTTTTTTGCTGATGTGAAGGTAAGTTCATAAATCTGAATGCTTCGGTCTCTGGCTGAGTTTCAATATCCTCCCTGCGAACTAAGCCCTGAGCCCTTATGGACTTAGCTTACACTGTTTAGTGAATGGGTTTGCAAGGCTGCGAGTGTTCACCTTGCTGTTTGCACGATTGGGACACCACCTGCGATAAACACTAAAGTCACATTGCAACCACGCTTCTGTTTATGTTTCTTAATTATTGTAAATAGTTTACAGGTGCTTTTTTGACTTTTCCATGATTCTCCACTGTTCCATGCCACAACACTACGACTCTCTGTCAGACTGTGGGTAATTCCCTAAAGCAAAGTCTGCATGCAATGAGCCCTAAACCCTCACACACTTCGGATTTTGACAGCACAACACCCCTAAACCCTCATGAACTTAACGTGAACGTGCATTTAAGTCTGTGTGTCTTATGTCTGTAAGGGTAGAGATTGAGACTGAGTCATTGTCTGGGAATTTAGGGTTACAAGGGCAAGACATGTCTAAATTTTAGCCATTTTGAAACCTAAAATCTCATTGATTGTCTCTTTATCAGCTTGTCTGAGTCCTACACCAAGTTACACAAGTTCACTAAAATAGGTTAAAATTTCTTTATTGAGTGTGGTTTAGTTATGTGAACTATTTTCTTCATTATGAAGTCAGTTGCAGTATATTCATTACAGGGGCAATAATGGAACCTGTGGTTAAAACTAATCAAGCCATTTCCTGTCTGTAGATGAAGACATTAGCTGTACATGCTGGTCATGCGTTGCAGCCTGCTGTGGGGGCTGTGAACATTGCCCTCTCCGCTCTGGGAGAGTTCATGCGCTCCGCTGTACGAAGGCCATCCGGTGTCATGGAGATGGCAGCCCGAGATTTGGCCTACACCCTGTCACGGGTCTATATGGGTAAGGGAAGTCAATTGGATGAGACGACAAAAACTGTTCATGGAATGAATTACAACAGAGTAACGTGTATGCTGATACTGAAACTCCTCACTTATTGGAGCAGAATACAGAATTCCATAACATCACAATAAAATTGAATTCATGGTGAATTAATTTATGTCTACTGTAATTTTTGCCTAAATGATGTTGAAGTTTGAAGAATAGGATCGATCTGTTATAATATATATCTGTGTCGTAGGTGCCCTGCTTATAGACCATGCCACCTGGAGTGAAGCAACTCAAGCTGATGTTTATGCTGCCCTAAGGTAAAACCACAGTGCTGAACTTAACAATGTATTTAAACCCCTCAAAGTGATGGATTCTCTGTAATACAGTTTTTTTGTCAGGTATTCATGATTTCACTCATGTATGTCAGTTGTGTAGCCTACATAATTGTTTCAGAATCTGAAACGTGCCGCTTTTCCCTATTCAACATAAGGAAGATCAGGCCGTACCTAACCCAACATACAACATGGTACAGACCCAGGTTATCTTTCGGCTTGACTACTGCAATGTCCTCCTATCAGGCCTACCAGCCTGTGCAGTGAGACCTCTACAGATGATCCAGAATGCAGCTGCATGTCTGGTCTTTAACCAGCCAAAAAGGGCACGTCACACCACTGTTCATTGAACTTCACTGGTTACCCTTGGCTGCTCGCATTAAATTCAAGGCACTTATAATGGCCTTCAGGGTGAATGATGGCTCTGCTCCCATCTACCTGAATTCTCTCCTGAAGCCCTATGTCACCCGACGACCGCTTCGCTCCTCTAAGGAACGTTTTCTAGCACAGCCAGCACCTCGTGCAGGTCAATCCCGACTCTTCTCATATCTGGTTCCGCGCTGGTGGAATGAACTCCCAAATGCTACCAGATCAACTGATACCTTCTCCACCTTCAAGAATATCGTGAAGACCCAGCTCTTCCAAGAATATCTCCTGGCGTAAACTTTGAGAATGCACAATTAACAATTTAGTTTCTCTGCACTATTGCACTTTCAACTTAAAATGGTGCAGTTTCTATGTTAGCAATATGCACCCCTTGTTTGTTTCTTTCATTGTGTCGTAACGTGAATGTTATCCTCTTTTGTAAGTCGCTTTGGATAAAAGCGTCTGCTAAATGCCTAAATGTAAATGTAAATGTGGTAGTAGGAAGCATAACTTTATTTAGCTTTATTTAAGAGAATAATATTGGTGTTGGAAGTTAAGCCTTTACAGGAGAATTAGTTGTTGATGTTATTTCAATAAATGTACTTTACTATACAAGCAATTACTATACAACCATTGTTTCAATGTTTCAAGACATAACTGTTCATTGTTCACCAGGCCTAATTGTTCTTGTTTAAATTCCAGGTGGTGTGAACGGGATCTGTGTCCAGTGGTTACAAAGGATGCCAGAGGTAACTATGAGCCCAAGACTAAGACAATGGATTCAGCCCTGGTCTATGAGGGTAGCAGGCTTGAAACATGAGGACATGCTGATTCACTGGGTCAAACAATGTGAAGTGCACTTATTTGGGTGGAATTTTCAAACTGCAGCTTTGGAATGTGTCTTAGACAACCTCAAGGAGTTTTATTTAGTTTATTTCATAGTTTTGTTATTGCGGTCAATAACTGTACTTGTGCAACCACTGCACTTGATTATGTATATTGATTATGCCAATATAATGTTTTTTTTTTTTCAAATTTGTAAATAAGAAATGTAGATATAATTTTATTGCAGTATGATTAATGTATTATTGATAATAAACTAAGCAAGCAAACTACCGGCTACTTTTTACAATGTAAAATCTCAAATTTCACATTTGATATTATTTTTATTTCATTAATTAAATGAAATACAGGTGTTTACGTCTACACAAACTGTGTTAAGCTGGATAAAGAGGGCTTTGTTTAGCTTTAAGAAATGGGCTGTTAGCGTGACAATTTAGAAAGGGTAGGAAGTGGCGCCCTCTCCGCGTCATTTCGCCACTTCCTACCCAAGAATCCTTAACAAGTGCAAAAGGCTTCTTGCCATGCAAACAGAGGTGTCCAGCGAGCTCAGGAGACCACGAAACTGTGATACGTTTCCTACAGTAGTTTTTAATTTGCTGACTTTGTTTTCTCTGTCAAGATGCATTTTTACGCATACCACGTTAGCACACTCTGTTCCTCAGAAGTGTAGTGGGTTATGAAAAATGTTGTGGACACCAGTGGAGACGAGTTGAATCATGAAACATTTTGTTTTGTCGTTTTTGGCAAGTGTCTTGTGTGGTGCACTCCATGTTGCCTCCTTGGAATCAAGTCAATGGGGAACGACATCTCATTATCACGTTTGGAACAACATGAGCTTTAACGTTATAAGAACACAGCCTCTTGTGGGCATTCAGAATGGAGTCGCCGACGAAGTGAGTAAAAAGGTTCTTCATGTGTCCTTGTGTTACTCTGACATTTGATTGTATGTTTCTGGTGAAGTGTCAAGTAGGTAATATCAGAAGGCTGTATACTTACCTACTTCGTGTGCGATTGCGTAATATTTTGAAGTCACCAGATAGCACAGTATGTTCCTTTTCACTGACAAATATTTGTCCCACACAGTGAAACTCAGGTGTCGCGATTAATTTGGGAGGAAGGTTTCCTTGGTAGCCTTAACTCGGTAGGATAAGACGCGTTATACAGAATGTCTAATTTCACTGCAAGTCATTCAGGTGTATGGAGTGACGGGGTAACGTTTGGTTAGGCGTTTAAATGCTATAGTAGCCATAGACTCGTAATCCACTTCCAAGACTAATCGAGACTCTCTTTAACCCTGGTCCTTTGTGTTAACAGTGCGATGTTGTTATGAACCAGAGTGTCAACAAGCGCTGTGAGTTTGTCAAAAACACCCCCGACTGTCGCAAAGAAGACGGCTTCATCAACTACCCATTCCTCACTTTCTGCCAGTTTTCTCCAAACCTTTTGCCCCTGGCCATCACGCTCTATGTAAGAGCTACAGTCTTCTTGTGAACCATTATCGTCTTGTAGATGTAAATAATGCAGATGATCACCAGTACACTAATACTGGGCTAATATTAGCCCCACCTTAGTTAATTAATAAAGTTTCCATTAATAATTACTCCTTGTACCTGTTGGGAATCTGGCCAGTCCAAGGATTAACATCCCACAGATGAACTGGTTTAGGCATTTCTGGTTGTAATGAATTCTGGGAGCATAATCTTGCTACCATTTCATGTACTCAGCACAGTTTACCAGAGGCTTTTCATTCATTCGTTGTCTATTAGTGTGACTGTGTTGAGTTCATACAAATCTGTTACAGAGTTACACACTGTAAAGTAGTGACTACTACCTGTAACAGAATGTACTGAAACAATGTAACAGATTTTGCCAAGAACTGCACTGCCTGGTCTTTAAAACAAATCTTACATCCGTGAATACATAATAGCTGTTTTTGTTTTTATTCCTCATAAATTCAAAGTTTTACACTGACATGTTTCTCCTTCCCTCCTCTTGTCTCCCTGTAGGCAGTATGGCTGCTCTTCTTGTTTCTGGCACTTGGACTGGCTGCCTCAAAATTGTTAGTTTTGCAGTTTTCACATGTTCTTTTGTCAGGTTTCAGCCACACCATCCTGTGGTGAATGGGCTCGAGCATGTGACTGTTTCTCTCCACCAACCCACTGCCCCTAAGGACAATTTAGTTGTCTTCCTCTCTCTTTTTTTAAGAGGGGTGGGGCTTAATACCTTAATTTGTAGTGGATTTTCAGGGGAGGTCACATGTTAATGCAACTTTAATGACACAGAAGAGTCACATGCAGCTTTCAGTCACCTTACTGCAGTAAAGTTTACTGTTCAGCCTGTATGCTGTTTTAAACAATGCGTTTGTCATTGTGTTTTATTGTAGGTGCAAGAAACCACGCACAAAGCAGTTTCTAGCACTGGTGTGAAAGTATATAATCTGTGTGTGTTGTTTTCATAAATTGCTACACAGCTCAACTTTCAAACAGGAAGTTCAGTTGGACATTTCCTCTTCCAGTTTGAGCACTTTGAAAACATTAACAGGAATGATCTCCTACCTATAACATAGACAAGAGAGGGAGGCGGTTTCTAAAAACAAAAATAGTTCAAGTTCTGCAATAAGCAAGTGTTTGGTCTAACAACAACAACAAAAAAACTGTTGTTGCAAAAAAGGGAACATCTCGTAATCCACATCAATTAAGTAACAGCTTTTATGTTCACCAGGCAAAAGCAGACGTTGTCTGAAATTAAACATCATCATCAGTATGTTCCATTGGTAGATATGAAGTTGTAAATGTGTTGGATGATCTGTACTGTATGTCAGGGCGGTAGTTTGTGTAGTGTACAGTATGTAATTGTTGAAACATGAAGCCATGTACTGTGGCTTTGTTATATTATTTCTTTTTTTTTTTCTTCCCCTACAGCTTCTGCCCAAATCTGTCTGCCATTTCTTCCACGTTAAGGCTGACTCACAATGTCGCTGTATCCTTTGGAGTACAGGAGATGTCCGCATAAATGCCCACATAAACATTAATATTACAGTGGATTGGAATGTGCATTTTTTGGGGAGTTAGGGGAAAGGGGGTGGGTGATTCAGTGGGTACTCTACTAACAGTCATATCTCTGTCTCTCTCTCTGCCTCTCTCTCTCTCTGTCTCTGTCTCACTGGGTTCCTGGCTCTCTGCAGTGTCATATTGATTTAAAGGACATGCACATTGCTAAGATATGTTTTTATTTTTAGTTGAATGTTGAAACACTGGACATGCAGTTGTGCTACTTGACCTTGTGCTCAGGGAGTGACTTTCCTGGCATTAGGGAACGGAGCCCCTGATGTGTTCAGTGCTATGGCTGCGTTCTCACGGCCCCAGACAGCTGGGCTGGCCATAGGGGCACTTTTTGGTGGGTTCAACTTCTCACTGATACAGTGTATTCAGTCTGTATTTACATCAATATTTTCACTTATGTACACGTTATGTACAAGAAATGAATGGAACATGGAGCTCTGTGTTCATTTGCTGATTTACAGCAGTGTAGGCTTCCTATGCTATCCATAGTAACTCTAGTCTTGTAGGTGCTGGGATCTTTGTGACCACAGTAGTGGCTGGCAGTGTGGCTTTGGTGAAGCCCTTCACTGTGGCCTCTCGGCCCTTTCTGAGGGACATGATTTTCTACATGGCTGCTGTCTTCTGGACTTTCACCATTCTCTACAAAGGGCATATAGCCCTGACAGAGGCACTGGGTGAGTAATGTGGGTGTGTGTGCCTAATCCTACTCTGTTCTATGTAATAAAAAGCCCATTGATATGAAATCGAAAGTAAAATACAAGTGAAACTTCTTTGGGGCAGAAGTGTTCAAGTGTCAGTGTTCACTTGATACAGGGCTGAATAATATAATGCCATCAGGCACCATAATGATAGAAAAATGTAATGTTAACATTATGCTTAGGATTTCTTGTAAACCAGTTATGATTTTGTATTTGTTGCCCCAAAGCAGTGTAGGTATGAAGATGCAGTGATTATGTATTAAATATTTTTTTTTTAAATGTGTAATAGGATATCTTGGCCTGTATATGGTGTATGTTGCCACTGTCCTGATAAGTGCCTACATCTACAACTATCGGAAGCGTTCCATCAATGGGCCCTCCCCAGCTTTTACGCCAGGTACAAACAAGAAATTAAGCAATTTGGCATCCTTCTATAATCTCATTACTGCCAAGCCTTAAAAAGTTAGCCTAGTTTTATAGTCAAACTGAAATTACATTTTGTTACTGAGTACAAAAGTTGCCGTTATGGTTAGAACTCAAATGCAATTGTAGGAGACAGTTTTTTCTTTTTTTAAGTATTCCAGTTATATGTTTCAGTTGCTAGCTGCAGGCCATTGCCCCCCTGTCTGTATTTCTTCAACAAAAAAAAACTTGTTTCCTTCTTTTTCTCTTTACCTTGTAGATTTGCTAACTAGTGATGAGTACTCAGAGGGTATCAACAAGAACATACAAACATATGGTAAGCAAGCACCACATGCTTGTAAAGTAGGTGTATGTATGGTCTCAGACAGACACACAGAATTAACATTACACTCAACAAAAGGGAAGTGAACTTAGAAATACCTTTCACTGTTCAAGAGTATACTATATGTATGAGTGTGTTTGTTGAGGAGTGTGTACAGGCAGAGTGCCAGCCAAGGGTCATAGTAAGAGAATGGCTTTGTGAACTCTGTGGTCGAGGATTACCAGTGGGTGGCCCCAGCCATCATCAGCCAAAGCTTATGTGCAGTGAGGATCTGATAAGAATGAAATTAATTAATAATTTCTTTTTTAAGGAACCAGTTTGTTAGGCAAAGGCTTATATTTGTGCAGCATATTTACTCACAATCTCAATAAGCTTTTAAATTTTACAGATGAATTGCCAACATTGCATTTAACAAATGAAGTCCATTGTGATTGAGGAACTTGGCATTTTCCTTGTTCTCCTTACACCTTATGCAAATATTCTACATTTCTGCTTGTACTTGTGTGACAGATGATGAGTACCAACCCCTGCTCCCACACACCCTCTCCACCAGTCAGATCTTCCTGGGCTCCCTGAAGCCCGTGGACAGCAGGAAGTGGAGGAGGAAACCCTGGACCTGGAGGCTCATGAAGCTGGTGAAGGTGAGCATGGTGTGGTGGCTGGACGCTGGCCCACACAGATTAGCTTCAACCTCCACAGTTCATATTAGTTAGATTGAGACAATTCCACCTTGTGGATGTCCAAGGGTAGCATTAATTTAATAAATATTTTAATTTCTATTTAAATTTTCAAAATTTTCATCTATATAATAATTAACATGGCCTTTTATTTGGCATTAATATAATGACAAAAAGACCACTTTCCATGGAGTTGCCCACTAGTAACAATGCTAACACAGTTAAGGGTTTCAGGCTTCATTGTTAGAGGGAATGGTAGCGGCCCCCACCCCATTCTGAGGGTTTTAACAAAGAGTTTTTTAACAATAGTGGTAGTGGAGTTGCATTCCTAATTCCACACTGTCTGTGTGACTGTGCTGAGATGACTAGAATCTTTGTGACATGTCGGTTAGTAATACAGAAGAGCATGTGATACAGGTGAATCTCAAAGTTTGCCTGGCATTCTGGTATGTCACAGAATAATGATGTCTCTTAGTAAACTTGGTCTAGATAAGTATGGCAAGCACAAAAATCTGTCCTGCTAAATTTGCCAGGTAGAACATTTGCAAGATTTGCAATATTGACTGAAGATAAGACTGTTGAAACATTTCTGGAGTGAGAAGTACAGCACTTTGAAGAAAAATATGTGACGAGCTTTGGTTATATAGTTGAAATTAGGAATTGAATGTATATATTTCGTGCAATTAATTTTTTTGTACAACTCTTCACATAGCCTTTCATAAGAAAAGTTAATCTGACTTGCCTGTATTTAAATAGATACCTTTGGAACTGTTGCTACTCATTACTGTACCTGTAGTGGATCCGGACAAAGAGGACCGCAACTGGAACAGACCCCTAAACTGCCTCCACCTCATCACTGGGCCTCTTGTGTGCGTTCTCACCTTTAATGCAGGGCAATGTAAGTTTCCTTACATATTTATAGCTCAACTTGCTCTATGTGTGTGTGTGTGTGTGTGTGTGTGTGTGTGTGTGTGTGTGTGTGTGTGATTGTGGTAAGTGTTTCATTATGGTGACTCATTCAAGTGCATTCTTGGATGACTATACATGGCAGGTTTCAACAGAGCCATTGCACGAGCCAAGGTAAAATGCAAATAGCTTGTGTTCTTGGACAGTATTCAGACATGATTGTGTTCCAAGCGTAGCCTTGGCACAGATGCAGGTAGTGACATTTACTGCGTGGGGCATAACTGCCATGTTTCATATATAGGCCTTGAAAAGTTTTTTTTTTTTTTTTTTTTAATCAAGGGCCCCTTTTAATCAAGATATGCAGAAAAAATAATAATTTTGGGAGAACTACTCTAACCTACTGAAAGCATTCATCTCACCCTGATGGCACATGATCTAAAAACATGAGTGCATTTGCATTGTTATTTTAAATACTCAAGAAATGCCCAAGAAGATTATTTCTGCTTATCAGTGAAAGAATGTGCCCTTTTGATTGGCACTATCAGGCACCGTTTTAATCTACAACAGGAGGCCAACTAACCTCATTTCTGTGTAGGAGATTGGCCTTCTTACTTTGTGACAACAGTAGTCCTGCAACTAAAGCTACCAGATATTTCATATTTAATGTGAAGGCATATATTTTTCAATATATTCAATATATGTGTCTGTGTCATTGTCTGTGCTATATAAATAAAAACAGATGTATTCATCAGTTACATGTCAACGTTATATTCTGTACTTCCTGTGCTTATGCGAAATAACATGCCTGTGTGGAATAGTGAGCTTTCCTGATTCCTTAACATGCTCTAGTGCACTTAAACCTGGTAATGCACACTTAGTACACTGCCTTTCATTGACCATCCTTCATAATCCACTTGAATGTTCCCAGATGGCCTGTATCTGATAGAGGGAGAGTTCCCTGTCTGGGCGCTGGTGATGATCTTTGGTGTTCTCTTGGCTGCTGTTGTCTTTTGCTCCACCACCAACGAACAGCCGCCACCATACCACTCTGTAAGCATTTGGTGTTTATTTCTACACAGACTACAGTCTAAATGTTTGACTCCACAGAGCTGCAATGGAAACAACACTACATACACATTTCATGCATATATGCAAGGTTGGGATTTTTTGTATCCATTCGATAGTTTGTTTGGGCTTAGAGGTTTAGAGATTGAGTTTAGAGATAAAATCAAGATTTAAGGAGTTATCTAGAGGAGACTAAAACTTGAATTGGCTTTTGGTACCTACATACATCTGTGGGCCAAAATTAGGCAGGTGTCGAGGTTGTACTCAGCAAAAATCTTACTCGCCCGAGCTGACATGGCTAGATCAGCAGTTCGCTCTCATTAATCCCCTGCAACAAATGGACTCTCACAGTGGGTCACTCACAGTGGTATAGGAATTTTGCTTTGTCTGACAAAATGTAGGTCGATCATAGCACTAGTAAATGTGTGATGATATTATTCACACTGTATTGTTAATTAAAGGAAAAATCTGGAGTAAAATGCTTTCGAGTGCTATTTTTGCATGATTTTGCTACCAACTCAACGTATGAACTGTTAATCACGTCAAACTGATGTGTTTAGAGGAAGTTCCTTTTTTGTGATTTCAGTCGAAAGCACTAAAACAGCTGTGTGTGGGGAATGTCATTGTGCCGGTACAAAATGCTATTTTTAAAACCGCTGAAAAGCTCAAAACAACATTACTCTTTTGTGGTAGCGAGTAGAGGGGTCCTACAGACAAACCGCAGTGTTCCTAAGTGTACAGACAGTCTCTGCAGAAGACTGTAAAGCCAGCATTACCCAGAGTTGTCTTGCTGTCTACGCCATCTTGAGGTAAAAGTCCATAATGCATGAGTTTTGGAAATCCATGGAAATGCACAAATTTGTAGCAGTCTTCTTTGTGGAATGAAATGCCTTTGTGGAATGAAATGCCTGTGGCCACTGAAGCCTCTTTTGTCAGGAGTAGGACCTACTGCATGGTACATAACAGAGACAGAGAACTTCCCTGCTTTAATCAAACAGGCAATCAACTTTTTCTGTCTTCTACAGAATCTGTCTGTACACTTGCAGAGCTATCTGTAGGAACCGTCTACTCACTACCACAAAAGTCTAATGTTGTTTTGAGCTTTTCAATGGTTTTAAAAGTACTGTTTTGGTATGACATGACCCAGGCATCGCCGTTTAGGCACTTTTGGTTGTAATCTCAAACTTCCTCAAAACTGTGCTACCAACTCAACTCATTTGTGCCATCAACTCAATGTATGAACTCCCAAACATGCAAAAATAGCCCTAGAAAGCATTTTACTCCATATTCTTTTTTATTTATTTGTTTATTAAATTAAATTAGTAATTTTAAACAGTGTGTCACAATAGGAAATTTGACCAAGCAGTGGTAAATAAAAACAATCATTGGACAACAAACCCAGAGAAGTAGCTCAATGTGTTACCAAGCACACAACTCACTCTCTCACACTCTGTCTCTGAACAGTTTTACTTATGCCAATATGATGATGATAAAGATAGTTTGGATCTTAAACAGTTGAATGTGCCTAAATATCTTCCATAGTCAGTGTATCTCTTCTGTAGTACACTTCATTTACAAATGTGTCTGTGTCCACTCAGTTGTTCTCTCTGCTGGGATTTGTGGTGAGTGCTCTGTGGATCAACACAGCAGCATCGGAGGTAGTGAGTGTGCTGCACATACTGGGCATCGTCTTCACCCTCAGCAACACTGTACTGGGCCTCACACTGCTGGCCTGGGGCAACAGCATTGGAGGTGAACACACACATGCACACTCACAAACAGGCACACACACAAACACACACTCACACAGACACACACACATAGACACACCAGTAGGAACTTGTTGTGAAATGTATGTATGCAATCAGTTGCAAGTTTGGAAAGTTTGTTAACCAGTTCTTCTGAGATACTGTGATTCTGCAAAAGTTGCGGATTTCCTGCAACTGCAATGAGAGGTTACACTTCTGTTATTGCAGCAGGGCTTTCTTAAATGGATGAACCATTAAATGACAAAACAAGTGGTCTTGTGACATTGACCTTGACCTTTTAGGAATATTACACCTTCCAGTTCTATTGTGTCCATGATTTATTAGATTTAGTGTTGTTTTGTCATAACTCCCATCATATTTATCCATTCAAAGATTATATCACCATTGCATTCTACTTCTCATTTTTGTCTGTGATTAAGGGGAACTTATCTCATGTATTTGATTCAGTATGATATTGAATTATAATAGTAGTAGGATGAGATGTACCAAAGAAAATAGTAGATGTACTACTAGTATTGATGAAGAACTAGCTATAGTGTGGATCTTATGGACCACTGCAAGCCCAGGTATAATTTCTCCAGTATCTTTCATAGTTTTCCACTGAGGAGCATACTTTTTAGCTGGGAGCAGACATGTGGTTACAGTTCCATTTGTTAGATCTGATCAGTCATTTTAACAAGGTTTATTTGTGTGTGCGTGTGTGTGTGTTTGCAAATTCATTTGGATTTGTTAAAAAGATGTGAGTATAAGAATAGAATGTGACGTGCTTTCAATGGGGTTTTTTTCTACTTTTTATAGAGGTGTACAAAACCGCCAGTGTGCAAGTTCAGACCACTGATAAAATGACTGCTCATGTTCTGAATTCTACCAGTAAGAGTGTGAGCCTAACCATTGTTGTACTCCCATTACTCTAGTTTCATTGCCTCTCTCTCTTGTGTGTTTCCACAGACTTGTTTGCCGACACCACCATAGCACGTCAGGGTTATCCTCGCATGGCCATATCTGCCTGTTTCGGAGGAATCATCTTCAGTATCCTTTTCCTCTGACCCTGCTCACTTGGACATGGCCACAGGTTTACCAATCAACTTGCTGTGACCATGACCCAGCATATTTTAAGCATAGACATGGAAACCTAGATACCACATTGTCTGTAGAATTCTATTGCTTTACATATCTATGGTGTTAGGCCCATGCACATAACCTCTCTGCCAGTTCCACTGCCTCTCTGTCATGTCTAACATCTAGTATTTCTACGTATGTGGCCATAAAAATCTTTGAATCCTTGAATTAAATTGACCTTTATTGTGATATTATGCACGCCATCATCCTGTTTAATGGATTTGCTCTTAACTCAGCCTTTTTTCAGACATGTTGTTTGGTGTAGGTTTGGGCTGCTTACTGCAGATGTTTAATGGGCATCACATTGTAAAGGTAGGTCATGTCCCCTGTCTTCCCAGTCCTCAGGCCTGGAATAGGACAGACGTCTTTATATAGCAGCAGTCCTTTTGTCTTGTGACTGATCTGCATTTAGTTTTTTCGTTTCTGTTGGCTGTTTCTGCAAATAGATACAAACTGAAATAAAACTCTATCTGTTAGGAACAAGGAGGTTTTTAGAGCCTGATGATCAACTGAGCCATGTGTCTTTAGATGCTCTAAAGTGTACATTTTGTTAATCCTTCACATCACATAGCATGGAGATCAGAAGTTTATCTTTCCTTGCTTTGCCCTCCTCTGTTTACTCCTCTACCCTCTCCTCTTTTTCTCTCTCCCTCTATCTTTTCCCTTTCTCCTACTGCCCTATTTTAATCTCTCACCCCATTGTATTCTGTCTTTCCCTCTCTTTCTCTCTCCATCATAAACTCTCCCTCCCTCAATCTTATTTTTTTCTCTCTTTCTCTCCATCGGATTCTCTCCCCCTCTCTCTTCCACCCCTCTTTCTTCTTCTCTCCATCGTATTCACTCTCTCTTTCTCCATCTCTCTTTTCACCCTCTTTTCTCCCTCCAGCTGGAGCCTGAGGGTCTTCTATGTTGGGTCCTGTCAGGAGCTCTGGGGCTCAGTCTGGTGCTGTCCTTCGTGCTCGTCCCACTGCAGTGTTTCCACCTCACCCGCGCCTACGGCGTCTTCCTAATCGTCTTCTACACCGTCTTCCTGTTGGTGGCGCTCCTCACCGAGTTTGGAAAGATCCACCTGGGTGCTCGGTGATGCTTCTAGAGGATTGACCGCATATGGACCTTTAGCATTGGGATGAAAACAGAACCACAGATGGCAATGCAACAGACAGATCTGCTGGTTGATAACGAAAAAATGTCTTTGCACTAATTATGGGTAGCACTGTCCACTGCTCTAATGACAAGGACAAATCCACAAAAGGTGAAAGTGTTTTGTTGCATTGCACTTTTTTTTTTTTTTACTGCAAGTTTGTGAATTTACAGTCCATTTCAGACAAATTGGTCTTACTCAAGGATTCAGTGAATAGTGGTCTACAATGCTGTAAAGCTCTTGGCTGTGTGTAACTAGGCTAGGTGTTATGCCAGTAATTTGCTATACTTTATGCATGTCTTTTGATGGAGAAAAAAAAAGAATGACATCCTCTATACAGCCTTTTGTGTGTATGTGGCATTCTGCAATGGCTGCCAAACGTGTATCCTTTGACACTAGGCTGTATGTGTAAATCATTCACTAGCACTTGAAGAGGGGAAAAAGGCAGGTAAGGGTTTGATAGTCTTTGGCATTTTGATGTAAATCTAAAAAGGTGAGTAGGTTTCAGAACCAAGAACTCATGCATTACTATTAAACAGGGTGTAATGTTCACAAGCACTTTACAATGTCTCTAAACCAGGCCTGTTAAGAGAAATTGAGCTGCATACATTTCCTACAAGATTTCATATGAGCATATACTGGGAATGTGACACTGGACACTGTTTTACATACTGCTTGAAAGATGGAACACTGCAACAGAAAGGCAGTCTGATGCTCTTTGAGACGTATTGGACACAGATCTATTCAAATGATGATTTGTGTCCTACACATGGTGACTAGAGAGGATCTGTGACTGTACTGTACACCCTTCCCTATGAAGAGTCACTGATATTCATCATCACTGACATTCAGCACTGTCTTCAAAGGTCCGGAAGGGAAAAAAACTGTAAAATTTGTAGTTACACACAAGGGATATGAAACAAGAATTCAACATTTTGAATTGAATGGTATCATAATAGTAAAAACTATGATTAAATTAATTTCCGTTTCCCATATTTAATTTTTTTCCTCATCTTTTTTTTTTCTAGGTCATGGTAAAAAAATACACTGTTCCTGTAATCATTTGATGCATACAGTGTTTTAATTAAGTGTTTAGAACTTTATGGTTCCAAAAAGATCATAAATGTGACAACAGAGAAGGGAAGCTGTTGTTGAAACATCTGATTTTAATGAGTTTTTTTATTTCCAGAATGATGTATAAATTGGCTATATTTTTACATGACTGAAGAAAGACATCCAAACACATCCATCACCTGGAGCACCTTGATCTCAAATGGATTCAAATGTAAGGGACAGGTTACAAAATCTGCAATCCGTGGCATCTTATTAAGTAGCTCTTTTTTACAGGCATTATTTTTATTTTTAACTTACAATGGGGAGTGATATAAGAGTATACATCGCCAGTCCAGCCAGGTTTTGTTAAGTGAAAAATGTTGAAAAATTTCGAATAGATCCTTAGATATGCTCAGATTTTTACAAAAGGCTCATGTCCATTATAGTAAGTTTACAAGCCTACTGGAAACAAACTTTACCGATGCATAACCTTGAGATAATTTATCAATGCATCTGAAGAGATAAAGTACATAAACAGGCAGAGATCATCGAACCAGTCCAAATGTTTTAAACACGCGTTCATAGAAAAGATGCATTGTCTTGAGATTAAATACAATGGTTTAAACTCAGTGGAAGAGTTCTTAAATATTTCTTAAAACATCCGGAAAGCGTAGAACTGCAGCATTATGATACAGTAATCAATGCTTCGTCGAGTGTGGCGCGCTGACCGGAGTCAATTCTGTACAGAGAAAACAAATTTCAGTGTCATTCATAAGTGTGCTAAAGAGAAAGAAAATGCTCGACACAATACATAGATTGCAAATTATTCTATACCTGGCAGTCGTCTTCGCAAAAATATTACACCAGACAACCTGTATTACGGCTGCACGTAGTGCGGGACTCGCCCAAAAGTACAGAACTGGCGTGGTTAAGGCATTAAAACGAGCCATGATGGCGAAAAGGTTCGTGGCCTCGTTCCTTGATTGCAGACCATACGGTGTCATCTGTCTTACGATAATGTTAACGAAAGAAGGACACCATAATATCATAAAACAGATGACAACAAAAATAATTATTCTTAGCGACTCTTTTTTGTTCTCTTTCTCCTCACCAGGTGGATCACGTTCAAGTTGAAACCGCGCAACAATATACAATTTGATTGTCATTGCCACCTTCGTCACGACAATGATCTGTAAACAAATTATGCTAAACGCATAGATCTGAGTAGCTTTTGATACAGGAACAACATTCTGTACCAGTATCTGAGTATATACATGAAACCAGCAATATATACAAACCAATGTTACAATTGTTCTACTTATAAATCTACCGTAGAAAAAAGGATGGCACACTGCAAAATATCGGTCAAACTGCGCAAACATAAATGTCATGATATTGACACCAAGAAGGGATGGCAACACATGATATGTCCCGTTTCTAGATGGGTATCCCTCTTGTACATCAAAAAGACAAAGATAATAAACGGAGAGTCCTGTAAATGTGTCAGAAATGCTAGTGTTTAACATGAAGATGAATCGATTTTGGCGGAGAAGAGAGTTTGTGGCAAGTATTCCAATAACTACCGACCCCGCAAAAAAAGCGGCACTTGTTGCAAACAGCATGTGAAATATTACAATCAGAGAGGCCTCGGGGCGAGTAAAGTCAACAGAAAACGGAATAGAATAAATGGTCGAGTTCATGATGTTCTGCATGTTACCGACCAAGAAGGATTTTATACCGAAGTACCGACCTCCCACCTGATTCGAGACTGTATGTTATTGGATTGGCTGGAGGTTACCTCACACCTCAGCCCACTTCAGTCTCTAGTCTATGGAGACGCCATTACGCACGGTTGGACGCACACTTAAATGGGCATTATGCCAGCGGTGATCATGCTAGCAGAGATTGCTGATCACTTACTCACTTACTGAGAAAATTATCTTTGCAAAGCAAACCCATCCAATCCATATCACATATCATGGATCAAAAGGTTTTGGTTACCATCAAGAGATGACCATCAACATCAGTATTTTGAGTTTTTTTCTCAGACTGGCACATTTCTCTCAGAATAATAATAAAAAAGGATTAATTACTCACCATCTAATCAATCTAATCAATCAATTGTGCTCATAACTATTTTCCATTATTTTATAACAAATTGAAAATGCTTAAGGGCATTCATGCATGTTATGGAAAATCTTAAGCAATCAATATATTATTTGGAATGTCTGATCATTTGTCAATCTCTTGACTGTCTATAATTCATAAAAAATAGGCCCATTGGTATTCATTTAATAGTTTTATGATCATTGACCACAAAACCAAAGTGGATCTGTTGGGCCAAATTGGGGGACAATCTGTGAAAAAAACTTTGCAAAAACATCAATTTGTTTTGTCATGGTTTCATTACAGGTCTTTCCGTTCAAATATCACACAATAATCTATGAATCTATGAATGTTTTAGAGGCATATAAGTCTTAGTGTAGTGACCACTGTGTGATCAATTTCTGACTCAATTTTCTTTTCTGACTGAGTCTGCAATGTGAACATCAGTCCAATGGTCCAATGGTCAAATAGCACTAACTGGTTAACTTGAAATTAACATGGGTTCAAATACCTACAGTTACAGTTGTGCAATCACTAATTGATGTCTATTATATACTTTCTGAAATGTAGGTATTCAGTCAGTTGACAATAATCTTGTACAGCACATCCCATGAGTACAGCACATAGTTGACCAAGGTGTTCAAAAAATAGATTGTGTTTTACATCTATTCTTGCATGGAACATGTACTCAGAAAATGCCCTGCTTCCATTCTGTGCTCATTGTGTCCCTGCCACTACTGTGTAGTTTATTGGCAATAAAGACAGATGAGTGATGTAAAATAACAGACAGTGGTGCACACTTCCATGAGATGGCACAATATTTAATGAAGGGCATCCAAGCAAATAATTTCAAACAGTTAATAGTTTCCAGTTTGTAGGAAGAATTGCAGACTTGGTTTAATCGTAACAATGGCGCGCGTCAAGGGAGACATAAGGGTTTCAGCTCGAAAGCATTCACCATTAAATCTAACTAAACAATGAAAATGTTCCACTTAAATACACTTAACCGGGGGGAGTTGCATACAGTTAGCATACAGTTGAAGGAAGTACAATGGAAGGTGATTGGTTCTTTACCTGGCGCCACAATGTCTAATGGCCCAAGGACACACCTATGGCAATTAGCATTGTTAAGTGGCTATCTAGTTGTACGTATACACCAAGATTCAGAAATGTTACTTATGACGAGTCATACACTTTGATTGTTACACTCCTTGTACTGAGACCATAAAAATTATACCAAACATGAATACATTCACATCTCATAATATACAGAAATGCATTCCAAATCTATCTGAGGTAAGGTATTTGCAATTTATATACGAACAAAAGGGTACCAGCAGTTAATTTACATTGATCACTGGGGGAGGATGATTCTTATTGTTTCTGTGCCATGCAAATGCATGGTGGCTCCTGGCTGTCTGAGGCAGAAATACTTTATTTAAAAATTATTGCTATCATAGTGAAGTATGAAAAAATTATAACCATGACTGAGAACATTAGAGAATGCACAAAAATGCAACAAAGAAACATCTACTTACATTTAAAAGGCAAACTAGCAAACCATTTCTTTTAATTATTATTTCTGTGAAATAATACTTTGCTCATTTAAATGCAATTATTGCATAATATAATGCAACCTGTAACATTTAATAGAAGTCTTACAGGCAAATATTGCTTTCATATAATTTTTAATCATTTGTTACTTTATTAGACAATAATCTGAGTTGAGAATAATCTGGTGTGAGTGGGTGTGTGTCAGAGAGTAGAATTTTTGAAAACTTTTAAGATTTCAGGATGCCTCATCTTTCTCAGTGTTGTAAAATTGACTTATTTTTTACACCAATTCTGCATTTCTAGTGTCTGATCATTATTTTGAACTATTGCCTAAAACAAAGAGCAAGCCAAATGTGTCTTACAAAGTTTTGACCTGAAGTGGTTTTAGACCAGTGACAAATTGTGGTGGAGTGGAGTGCCACATTTAAGGATAAATCTCATCTCAGCTATACATTTGCCCAAATAAATGTTTTTTTATGAAACATAATCTTTCACAAAAAGCTATTAAAAAAAACAAAGAAGTAGATCAACCGTCAATCAACAAAAGAACTGTGAAAGAGTTGTGGACCATTAGATATTGGTGTTTGGGCTGATCGACCCCTACAACTCCCCCAGGTTATGTGCAGTTGTATTATGTACCCTGTTTACATTTTTCAGCTGATTTACTTTCATAGCCAACTGGATTTAAAGTAATAAGTAATAGACAAATAGCCATTAGAATGACAAAATACTGTATGTAAATGACGTTTTTGTAACTAAACCCATATAGTGCAAACCACACAGCTAAATGTAGTTCTACTATATCCATAATATTATTTTATGAAATTTTTTGCAATAGCCAGATGTTTTTGTACGGTGGTTAACATCTAACTTAAGCATGCAGAACAATAATTGCACAAATGATGCATACATGGTGTTCACTGTGATGACATTAATCTACATGGATGTGTCATACACCGTGACAGGGGACTGCTTGTTTACATTTTCAATACAACTCAAGAAGCAAAAGTTATCAAAGTGATGGGGAGGTTCTTAGGAGACTTAATTATCTATGCCAGAGAGAGTAAATAATTCCACAGCAAACCTAGTGATGCCTGTTACACTAAACGACTGGAAATAGAAAATTCACGTGGGAGGATGCCCAAAGGTGCACAAGATGTACTTATTATTCAGCTGCAGTGGCCTCCAGAATAATTGGTACAAACTGAGTAAATATGCCGCTTTTGTCAAAAAAAGAAATATCAGCCCACCCAGTCGGTCTTGGTGGTAGCACTGGACACATTGTTTAAAACACCAACAGTGGGATTGACAGAGCAGTATCCACAAAGAGGCACTGTTTGACCTCTCCATCTAATGGTAAAATCTCCCTGATCGCAGTGCTTGAAATAATATACAAGAATGTCTTTCCATTCACTCGTTCATATAGTCAGCCCTCGAATCCACAAACCTAATGAATGTCTTAGTTAATGGACTCCCCTTTTTAGAGGATAGAACTGTGACATCAATTTGATGTAAAAGTTTGTAAAGGAACTGTGTTTGTTAAAGAACAGGCACGCAAATGAGGCTCTCTGAATAAATCTATTGCCCAAATCACACACATCCATATATTTTGGGTAAAGGATCAGAAAATGTAAAAAAATTGAAAAAGTTAAGATCTGCACACTGGAGGCCTACAATTTAAAGCCAAAATAGTGACATTTTAAACCCTTACAGCCCTTCCTCTTCTGTTTTGACTTCTGCCAAAAATGCTTTAAGCCTTTCTAATTTCAGGAGCACTTAGCATAAAAAGTTTTGTATCTTCTGCGGCTTGGCTACAGTCAGGTCAAATTTCATATGGAATTCTAAAATCTAAAAGTGGGGGTACACTGAACAAGGCGGCACACCCCCATAGTAAAAGCACACCTCCGCTATATGAGGTCAAGGTCAAGGTCACTTTATTGGTCTCCTTGGGGAGAAATTTGATTTGGAATTACCTTAAAGGAGAAATCTGTCCGTGTTCACATTTCTGTTACTTGAGCTCCCTGAATAATGACAGTAGAAAAAGAAATGAGTTATGCTCCTGCTAGCGTGCACACCTATAGCTACAGTGTTAATACTAAGGAGCAGGCTTTATAAATGCTTTTAGCGTGTTTGCTCCTCATTACAAGTAAGTTAGCAGCAAGCATCAGTTCCCTATGAGACACCACTGTTCATATACAACTGAGTTTCCTGCCCTGTTTCCATTCTGTGCTCAGTGTATGCCTGCCACCAAAATGCCCCGTTTCCATTCTGTGCTTAATGTATCCCTGCCACTACCATGTAGTTTATTGGCAATAAAGAACAGACAGCAGTGCACACTTCCATCAGATAGCACACTATTTAATGAAGGGCATCCAAGCAAATTATTTCAAACACAGTGAAGTATGAAAAAGTTAATAAAAACTCAGTTAGTGTGCAGAAATATTATAAAGCAGACAGTTATATCCATGATTGAGAACAAAGGCAGTTGGTAGAATATCTGAGAATACACATACATAAAAATGTAACAAAGAAACATCTACTTACATTTAAAGAGCAAACTATTCATAGCAAACAATTGTTTTCTCAAATTTCTGTGAGCTTGAATTTCGCTCATTTAAATGCAATTATTTGTAGCAACTTGTAACAATTCATAAAAGTTATTTTAAGCATTAATACTGTAGCATTACATGTAAATATTGCTTTCATATAATTTGAATCATTATGTTACTTAATCAGCTTTATTTATTGTCTGAGTAGACATTGTGAAATTGATCTTTTTAAGAACACACAAAATCATCAAAAGATTTTTTTTTAATTCCAAAGCACTTTAAAAAATTGGGGATCTCTAAACACATGAATGATGAATACATTAAAAATGGCATGACCGATCATTCTGGCATACCAGATAAAGTCAACTTTAATATCTTATATTTCCAGAGGAAGGTTGACTATTTATCATTTGGTGTCCTTTTCGTCCAGTATTTTAAAGATGAAAGTCATCTTTCAATAAAATGAAAGAAATAAAAAGAGATAGGCTCCCGGAACAATTATTCTCAATGACCAAGAAGATTCATCTTTAAGTTCCTTGCCCAGATTAAAGATTTAGCCTTTATACTGTTAAGATGCACTGTTGCTTGATTGACCAGCCTTGGTCTTCATGAAACAGTATTTCTATGATTGTATAATTCAACAAGTTCCTGGTTTACTTAGTTTGCGTAAAATGAAAACCAAAATATCACAAACATGTTGGCCTAATGGATTATTCTGCTTCCAACAACACCTTGAAAGGGTATTTAGCACTTTTTCAAATGCCACTAAGGACTGCACAGTAAATGTGCTAGCAGATACAATAATAAAATAGTTTAGGGTGTTGACTGGAGCATCAATACTGTACATGCTAATAGTATGTTGTTTAGTGCTATACTGTTTCTTACGTGCCTGACCAAGCGCTTGCGAAAGGTGTTAGTAATATCAAGATTATTTTGGTCCATCAGTTCTAGCGCTTGAGCTACCTGATAAATAACATTATGCTCTCCAATTACACCACTGTGTTCCACGCACCCAACCTAACACACCAACACACACAGAATTCCCATGATGCCTTGAGAAATGCATCCATTATTGTCATTCACTGTTGTGAATTTCAAGACAATAATGGTATGGAGATCATATGGAAATCATGTTTGGGAGTAGGGCTATCGATAAGCCAACATCTGGCAGAACAGCTGAAAGGAGGACTGTTGGCAGTCCTTTTTGCACCTAAATGGAATATAACAGGTTTCTGCAAAACCAGAAGGCTGCCTTTACTTCCCTTTAGAACACTCTTCTACCAACCTTTAAAGCAAGAGTCAAAGAGGTACAAAATCTTCACTAAGTAAAGAGTCATCACTAATCAATTCAAGAATAAAACACATGGGGCAACTACACCAGGCTGCATTTGGATACAGTATGCGGTTGGATAATTCTGATTGGTGGAAACTACAGGAAAGTCTTCTTGTTTCATTGTTCCTGATCAAGGAAAAGTGATATTTCTGTCAATGCAGATGAATAATCGGGGCAAAGAAAGCAGATTAGTTTAAAAGAAAGTGCCCCTATAAGCGCCAAAACTTTGGTAAAAAGCACATACTGTTCAGTGAGGTTGTGGTGTGCAGTTTATGAGGTATGTCAGTGGTCTAAAACACAAGTTACATTTTGCAGAACCCTCTACAACCACTGCCCATACGGTTCCTGTTGGAGTGCAAAGTAATGGAGTCCAAGCAGACCATTAATGTGTTTAAACGTCTCCTGGTCAAAATAACCGTGCAACCTCCCAGAGGCCTTTTGACCTCGAACAAGCCATATGCCAGTTCATGCAACAAAAGAGGTAACCTCGAGGAGGTCCCTCACCACATACGGGGACTGCTGGACAAGTGAGAGCTCAACAATCCCAGGTATGTCTGCATAGTTCCATCACGTAACACAATAGTCCTAATGCTGGACTGCATCGGCAAATGAAGCACACCCAAAGGACCCAACGGGAACAGCGGCTACAATCATACTGCCCATGCAAGGGCTGTCGGGTAAAGGGTACTTGTCTAGGTACCAACCGCAGAGGTAGAAGAGAACAAACCTCCAAGAAAGGGTCCGTATTGAGTGGCAAACGTGGTGGCGAAGCCCACCTAGAATGTCAACCGGCCTGGCCAAGCAAAGGCAATGTGACTGTGAGCATAAGGCTTTTTTTGTCCCCTTGTCCTCAAAAATATTAAGCAGGCAGGGCTTGGAAAACTGCAGGAGCCACCCATTTTCAAACGTACCAGGAAATCCTCAATACTGTCTAACATACAATTTTACATAATAACCAACCAGTGGCTTGTCCTTCAGACACCCTTCCAGGGTATGACACCTAAACACCAAAGAGAAGACACTTCTAATCAGCCCTCTGGGTGCCCTGCTACAGTTGGCAATGGCCACGTCACCAGTGCTTTAGCTCCTGCAAAAGGAACAAGCCTCCAGCTGCCTGACCTGCGCCTGGTGCAAATCCAGAGGTTCTACAAGGAGCAAATGGTGATGACTTGAGGGAACATGTGTTATACACTTTTCTCCCTCCAATCAGACTGACTTTCAAAACAATAATTGCCACATAAAATGTCAGGCCAAGGTTGAAAGGGCACACAAGAACTTTAAGGATGCCCCCTACCAACGTGTGCCCTAGGAAGATTGGATTTCCTGGCCTGTTTCAAGCAAGAGACCCTTACTCTTCTGGTTATGAATGGATACAAACGTTCCTGTCCCATAATAAGCCACAAGCTGCTGCCAAGATGGGATACTGCTATGCCAAGATCGTCAGAGAAAGCTTTTACTCTGGCCACTACAATGTCTCTGCTGTTTCTGATTGATGCGTCTCTAACTAAGATGAGCACATGATGAACTTAACGAGAGTGAATCTTTCCTCCTAAAGAGATAACAGAATAGATGTGAGTGTGTGCGTGATTTCAAGTGAGTTATACTGAGCTATACAATGAGGTAAAACCGGTTTTATCATGGATTTTGAGTAACCTGAATGCCACCCTCTCGTTTAGTCAAGCTCTAGTCAAGAACTGAATTCATTTTTTTGAATGCCCCCTATGGAGCTATCTTTGAAACACTGGTTTCAAGTATGTTGTCTCAC
This sequence comes from Tenualosa thibaudeaui, assembly GCA_027481765.1. NCBI lineage: Eukaryota > Metazoa > Chordata > Actinopteri > Clupeiformes > Clupeidae > Tenualosa > Tenualosa thibaudeaui. The sequence goes on along the minus strand of JAIFZK010000176.1, from coordinate 1,268,478 downwards.
AATACTAATCTGAGTTAGTATCGGAGTTGCCATGTCCTACACTTGGCTGACCTGCTTAATCAAAAAACGTTTCTTGGCTTACAAGTCAAACGAGTAATGCTTTCCTCCAACCTCAGGAACTGTCATGGTTCCCGCTAAGAGTGTACTGCCGCTGAATTACATGATATGATGAATGAGGTAGTTTTGTTTCCACCAGTCAAAATGATCTGCTAGCACTGCAACATACACTACATAAAACTATTACAGACAAAACTTATGGATGTAAGATTTTAACGGAGTTTCCCTCTATTTCCTACAGGAATCTTGACACAACTTTGCTTTTTTAACAACAGAGGTTATCTTTATGTCAATTAGCTTTGTCTCAATCCCTGAATATGGGTATAACACAGATGCAATACTTGTGTTGGTTGATGAAATTCTATATACATGTCAGCAGCCTGCTTTCACAGACATTACTATTTAAAGAGCTACAGCTGGACTTTTGAATCAGCTCAGCTGATTAAGAAGTGCTTTGGAGACCTGAAAAATGTCTCCATTTGTCTGCTGTGTGCTTCATTGAGCATAGTTAAAATTCTAACCAAAATTAACATTGAAATTTCTAATAAAGATCATCCTGATTTCACCAGGGGGATTTAATTTTGAGTTGGCTTTCATCTTATAGTGCATTTCTTTTCAATAAAACAAACAGTAGATTGGGCATGTTGTTATTTAATTGCTATCACTAATATTGGAATTCTATTTTTTTTAACTAGATGCTAACAAGCCTAAACATCTGGCATGTTCAGATGAAATCAAGTGCCACCAAGAGCTGGGACCATGACTGCAAAGCATATGATTATGATTGGAAGGGCACTGCATGTGTCGTGGCATTCTTGCCTCTGCAAGACATCACAAACCTTCACCTGTGGCAGAGGGGACTAATTGTTGTCTCCTGCTGCGGCATCAGTAGGCTGACTTTCTGTTTTTACAGTTCAACAGGACCATCCTATAATTCATTCCACCACCAATTACATTCCAAATTCCAAAGCCACTAGCAGTACAAGACTAGGTACTGACTTTGTAAAACTACATACACAGCAGGCAATGCGCTAAGGTCATTGACTTATGAGCAACAGCTAATTTAAGTACAAGGCAAAATAGTTCAGATATTTTAACATGTGCACGATCCTACATCTAAGCATGAGTGGGTCAGTGCAGCCAGTATGCATGCACAAAAGAGGAAGGACCAGATTCCTTCTCGCAAAACATCTAAAAACAAACACAACCAAATCTCAAAGTAAATAATGTTCCACTAAATATCTACAAATTGCTCAAAACGTTAAGGCCTGATTTTGCCCTTCCCTGTTTCCATGTAATTAAAAAATATCACCATTCACTCATCAGTGCCGAAGCTTCAGATCTGGAGCTTTGCCTTTTTGGGGTTTATCCAACAACATATTAGCCCTGTTAGCACCACTACAGCAAAAAACTCTCCTTCGTTGGACATTTCTTATCACAGACATAAAAACAAGTTCCAAATGAAAGTACCCCCATCACTGGTAGATATGCATTCAATGCCATCCATTGCTTGATAATTCAAATGAAAGAAAACAACTGTTTTACGTCATTGGGGGAAACAATGGGTACTTTAGTGGAGACATCAGTCAAACATATATATATTTTTTTTTTTTTTTTTTCTTGAAAATGTACATTTTTTTTCTCAAGAAAAAGGTGTGTAGGTAGGCGGTCACTGAGTATGTGCTTTGACTGCCACAGACTGGAGCCATACTCTTAGCTGTGGTGGTCAGACTGCATGGCTATTGCCCCTAGAGACCTGGGTTTTAATAATGGGAGGGGCAACTGCTCTCTCCCTTTGCCACAGAGGGTCTTTGTTCTCTACAAGCCTTCGACTATGTCTTTCTCAATCACAATACTCTCAGTCAACTGATTAATTCATTGACAATCCCTCGGTCTTTGCAAACTCATGATAGTACAGTGATCTCACTGAACATGCCCTATTTGAGGCCCTCAACCTCCATTGACTTTTGTACAAGGTATTTGTTTCTGATTGTAGACAGCGCAAGAGAAAATCTTATACACCACATCTAAATCAGCTCAAATTCTACAAACTAACATCGTCATCATAATGTATGTCCGAGGTACAGAACGCTGCAAGATAAGGCTTGATAATCTTTTATACAAAAGTTGTAGCTTATATATATTTTTGTATTTTTTTGTAAATTGTACTGTACTCTCTGTACGGTACTGGCTTTGAGAAAATTATGTCCACTAAATTTAGTCGATTAAAAAAACAAACAAACAACAACAAAAAAAACAACAACATCAGAGCAGAATTGGGAAATTACCGTCAAACATATATAGTGTGTGTATGTATGTATGTGTGTGTGTGTGTGTGTGTGTGTGTGTGTGTATATATATATATATATATATATATATATATATATATATATATATATCCTGTCCGAAACAGAGCATGCAGTACTTAAGCTTTGATGAAAGTCTACTCTAATTTGTGCAATTCTTTAGTTATGAGTTATGAGGTGCTTCAGTCAAAACATCTAAACCCCTCTGTGCATGTGCCTGTACAGAGACATTACCATGAGGCACCAGGCACATATTGTATTAATAAAACATAAAATATCAATTCCATGATTTTGTTTTCCTTTTCTTAAGTTTCTATCTTGAATTATTTCCTGATGATTACAAAAAATTTAAGAGCATTCTTTTTTTAAAAAATACATTAATTCACTTGACAACTCACTGGCAAATAAAAATCAATCTTTAGAATAATTTTGTTTCTTAGTTTAAAGCCATCTGCTTACAAATGGCTGTGCTGGCCTTTCCTAATGACCAAACAGATAGCTATAGCTTCAGATTAAGAGTACATCATAAAAACATAAACAAATGAAAACACATACACAATATATATCACATTTGAAACTGAGAGGCAATTTTCACATTGAAAGAGGTGTTCTTTGTTTTTCCGGTTTCTTCATGAACTGAGGTATGTAATAATGTGTCTGTCATTCCAAAGATATTTCCCCCCTGGTATATATTCCCATGCTGTCATATGTGCGAATGTTTCTTTTTTTTTAAACCCTCTTTAAAAAAAAAAAAAAAAAAAAAAAACACTTACCATGCATCTGGAAACTGATCCACTACCCTCCCTTTCTCCTGAAACAAATGATTACAACAACAACAGCAACAACAACAACAACAACAGCAACGAGGAAAAAATAACAGGCTTTGGACCATGCTCCCACCTACCCCCATCCCCATCCCCAACCCCACCACCAGCCCCACCTCACTTTAGCATTCTCCAACTAATCTCATAAACCCTAAAAACACCCAATGCTGACTGGTTAGCACAAGTTAAGTTTAACTAGGTAGAGGAGCTGTGACCTGGTACACTACCACCTCCCATGCCGGGGTTGCTGCCCGGTGGCTTGGGAGGCGTGGGGTGCCCGCCGTGGCCGTGCTGCAGGGCATGGCGCTCCAGCAGGGTGCGGTGGGTGAAGGCGCGGTGGCACACGGGGCAGGAGAAGGTGCGCTCCACGCGGTGCGTGCGCATGTGCACATTGAGCGAGCTCTTCTGCGTGAAGCGTTTGGCGCAGACGGCGCACTGGAAGGCCCGCACGCCTGTGTGCACCACCATGTGCTTGAGGAGGTAGTCACGCAGTGAGAATGAACGCCAGCAGATGCTGCACTGGTGAGGCTTTTGTCCTGTTTGGAACACACACACACACACACACAAATAAAAAAACACATCCATAAACACAAATGTAACTATTAATATGGCGAAAGCCATTCTGGCATAGACTCAAATCAGATACAAAGATCAAGCAACCCACATGTTTGCCAACAGTGTAAAGTAGATGTGTTCTTAACAGATATTATTTGAATGTCCATCAGTAAAACCTAAGAGTTACAGTACTGTGCCATGTGCATTACTTCCTGCATAAAATTACTTTCAGAGGCACCTCAGTGAATATGTGCCTTTTCTTTTTTTTTTTTTTTTGAAACATCACTCCAATTAATTAAAGTTAAAGCTCCAAAGTTCTTCCAAATGAGCCTCCTCTTCCTCCTCCTTAGTCAGGACGACTCACCGGAGTGAATAAACATGTGCTTGCTGTAGTTCTTCCTGGAGCGCAAGGATTTCCCACAGTGGGTGCAGTCGAAAGATGTCTCAGATCCCTGGGAGGAAGGGGAGGGGCCAGTGGAGCAAGGCCCAGCGGTGGCTTGCGGGGCGGGGGTTAACGGAGCCGGTGGCTGGGCCTGCTGATTGTTCTCTGTCCCAGCCATGCTGTCAATCACCATTGGGCCGCCCACGTAGAATGACGAGGGCTGTGACTGGCTGACTGGGTACTGGAAAAGCAGCTGGCAAGGGAACAAAAGAGGAAGATGGCATTTACTGTGTAACAACAAACACAGTGTTAAAATCCACTGTACAAGCGCCATGACAAACACCATGAATGTGCAGACAGACCTGATTGTTGATGGACTGTGTGGAGGTTGGAGGCGAGAGTGGCTTGTTTACTCGCCCTCGGGGATTAAAAGCCATTGACTGAGCTGGCTCTGCCTGTGGCCAGAAACTTTCCGGAAACACACCCTGCTCATCATAGAAAACTCCCTCCTGTCAGTCAAGAAGAGGAAAGAGGAGTCGTTTTGGCCCAGGTCTGATGTATGGGTACCGAACCAAGCCGCAAAGACTTGTGTGTTAGAACAAGTATATAGTTGGCCTATATTATGCCCCCCCTTACAGCTTCAGGTTTCAACTGGCATTTGGAAAAATAGCACTATCATGCTGTTAAAAAGTTACTAACAACCATTAAGGAACACAAAATTGAGATGTCTGATGCTCAGAAAAACAACAGTCCATCTTTTAAATCTGACTGAAGTTAACTGATGTGCATCTGATTCATAACTGTGGTAAAAATAATCCTGAAAGAGCAGGATCACTTCATGACATGGTGTAAACTACAAGGTGTTGTCAAACAACAGAAAAACAGGATGAAAAACACATGTCCAGATTTAATATTTAACATGTTACTCAAATAACCTATTATCAGCACATTCCTATATTTGGTATGACATGTTTATAGGCATGCTACTAGAGTTTAACTTTCTTAAACTACACTGATGGTTACATTGAAAACAATCTTTGGCTCATGTGGTCACTGAGATGTGTATAACAGTAACATGTTTAGAAACAAAGGACAATGGTTTCTGACACTGTCCTATCAGTTTCAGGCCTTCATATGAGGAAATGAATCAGATAAGAATCAGTTGGGTGTCAATGCAAATATCATCTAAAGTAAAGGTAAGCATTGGATAGTCCCCCTCATCTTCAACTCGCATGTCATTGAAAATGCCTAGGCCTACACAATCCTGCAGCTTTTCACATTTGCATGACAGATAGTGCTACTTTCACATTCACAACTGGCAAAACCGTGAGGATAAAATGAAAATTCATATGGAACCTACAACACAGACACTATTTCATGAGTGCAAACAACTAGCCAGCCTTTAACACAGGCAAATAACAGACTTATATTACTATTTTGATACATCTGCAGTTCTGTTTGTGTTCTTGATTTCATTTGGGTGCACACATGGGACTTGTCTCATTTGTTAAATAACTGAACCTTGCAAACACAGGTATTTGATATGCCTCGCCTTCAAAGTAGACGTGAACAAGCAGCCAAACAAAAAATGTAAATAGGCAGAAAACCCAAACAAGCCCTGCCCGGGTGAATGCAGTTCAACATCATCCTGAGGAGCATGTTGGATTCTGACAAAGGCAGGCCAACGGGCGAGCTCAAACATCTCACCTGACCAAAACTGGCCATCTGCTGCTGTGATGCGTCGTGTTCTCCACCCTGCCTGCCCTGATCCAGACCAAACAGAGCGCCGTCTGCGTCCTGGACCGCCTCGTCCTTTACCACCACCTCTTCTCCTCCGAGAACCTGCCAACAGCCAACAGGTCACTTCACCTCTTTTTCTTAAAGCATCGCCACATAAAACAACAGGAACAAATAACAACATCAATGACAAAAAGACAGCTACAGACAACAAGAATACAAGGCCATGCTGGACATCAGGACTTCTCAAATACTGCTAAAGAAATAACTGTTAAGTTCATCCACTGTGATTGTGTTGGTGTAGCCAAGCTAACACCACCTAGTACCTCCCCTCAATACTGTATTTCGGAACAGTACTAGTCAGGGTACTCTCCAAAGGCTTTGGTTTCCTCAACTTAATTTCTTGGCATCCGATCAGCAAACATGAAACTGAAGGCAGAACCACTAGGTTTAAGGTTCAAACAAAGTGCCCATCCACCACAGAGTAAAAGTAGCCTTTGCCTATCAAGAGTGTTTGTACGTAGTGAAGCAAAGCAAAAAAGTCTGGTCCACCATGTTGTTGTAGGGGTGGAATAAATGAAATGTTTTTTCTCCATGTTGTGTGTGTGTGTGTGTGTGTGTGTGTGTGTGTGTGTGTGTGTGTGAGAGCTGTTTTTCCCAATATTGTATGTGTGTGTGTTCACCTGTAACCTGAGTGGCTGCCTCTGCTTGCGGCTATGGCTTACTCCCCTGTCCCTTTCTCCATCACGCCCACGGTCCTGGCCCTCAATGTCCTCTTCCTCGCTGTAGCGCTCCATCCCCACCACCAAGTCGTCACCCACCGAGCCCAGGTCGGACATGTTGCTGCGCATGCTGTCTCTGGCCATGCTTCCGTCTGCGCCGTTGCCACCCACCGCTGAGCCGCAGGTGGAGGGAACACTCCCACCGTCGCTGCTGCCGCTTACACTGCCCGCGCCACTGCCATCGCCAGGCTGGGCCAGCAGGTCTCTCAGCTTGTACCGCATGTCCTGGGCGCAGCTAGAGCCTGGTTTCAGGATGCCAGACCCGGCACCCGGTATGGAGCCCAGGGCATCAGCCCGGCACATAGCCCCAGGACCCATGTCCCCCAGGGAGATGAGGCCCATGGAGTTGGGCGGGTCGAGCGGGTTGGGCCCGCTCTGGCTGGTGGCCACCACCCCACCACTGCCACCCGCCGCCATGTTGGCTCCTAGGCCGCTCGCTGGGCCACAGTCACCCATGCCAAAGTTGGCAAATGTTGGGAAGCAGCTGCTGCCGCTGCTGCTGGCGCCCACGCTATCCCTCCCCTTGTTCCCACCCCGCTCCTCTTGCTTGGGCAGGACTCCGCCCGTGGGTAGGCCACCTCCTCCTCCACCCCCTCCTGGGGCACCAGCACCTCCGCCTCCGCTGCCACCCCCACTGCCCCCACTGGTGCCTCCACCCCCACCCACTACGCCGCGCTTCTGTGAGATGATCTGGGTGCACTCGTCGATGACGGTCTTGATCTGCAGGATGCTGGCCGCCGTCAGGATGCACAGGGCTTGCGACTGGAGCACCACCAGAGAGCCGCTGTACAGGAAGTCCACCAGCTGCTTGACCGTCTCGGCCGGCACCAGCGGCGGCACAGAGATCTCCGAGTGGCCCAGCAGCAGCTTGTCCTGGAAGAAGGGGCTGCCGGCGGCCAGCACGCAGGCGTGGGCCCGCAGTGAGGCGTCGTGGATGCGCACGGTCACGTCACAGAAGAGGCCCTCACGCCGCTGGGAGCGCAGCGCCTCCAGCACCGATTGGCTGGAGTTGTGGAGGTGGATGTAGTGCACGGTCTCACCTGAGGTCATGGCCAGGATAAGGGGTTGGGGGCAGGGGAGTGCTGAGGGGAACTCGTGCTGGCGCAGACAGACGAACAGACAGACCTTTATAAGATCAAAAGCTGAAAGACAGAAACAAGTGCTTCTCACTCTTCCTTTCTTCCTCCAACATAAAAGGCACAATCTCAGAAGGTCTCGTGTTGTGACATCTGGATGCATGACAACACTCAAATCTGTTTCTTTGCGCAAAACCTACATTGTCTATAAAATCTTCATAAAATTATCGCAATGACCTGGGATACTAATGTAAACAACGACATACCGTTATTTAATTAACTTGCCAAACGTCAAGGAATGCAGTCTAATCGAACAAGGCAGCTCTCAACCGAGCTGTCAATATATATATATATATATATATATTTTTTTTTTTTTAAATACAGGACAAAGAAAGCTTGGTAACGTTATAGTGTCTACCACACTGAATTCAAACATCACCGCAATTCGATTGTCTTGCCTTGCTTTGTGAAGTTGTTGGTTAGCTAGCTAGCAATCTCGCTTGACAGAAGCCTATGGCTGACAAACAAGCTGATGGGCCACCAAGCCCCTAACATTCGCTTGCCATTTGGGCACTAGCATTAGCAACACAAAACACAACGGAATGCATGTTCACATATTGTGAACAATCACACATAAACAATTTTATTACCTTTATGTTTCTGCAAGTCGTAGAGACGGTTGACAGCCAAACCAAGCGCGGCCCGCGACAAATTAGCTGATCCAAACGTTTACTGGCATAGCTAACTAGCTAGCTACATATAGGTGGCTAGGTTAGCAGACTAGCTATCATATCAACTAGATATATTTTTGCAAAAGCGCCCTGCACGCTATATAACGTACATAACAGGTATTCAGATACTCGATTCTTGCATTCGAATTGGTCGTCGAACTATTGATACTTAAATTGCGGTAAAACTGCTTGCTAATTTTGGGAGTTAACGTTACTTCGTTTCTCTGCTTCCATTGCAATTTGCAGAAGATGTGGTCGGACAACCTACTGTGTAGAGCTATCACGTTGGCACACTTACAGGGGCTCGGCTTGTGGGCGACTCTCCTGTTTACAGTCAGTGGACGCTCAGTTATTAGAGTAAATTACAGGGATCAGCTATCATTTTTAAAGAGCAGCAGACAGATCGCTTATGCCAGAACGCTATTAATATATCAGTCTATTACAGATTCTTTCTTTAGTCAAAGTAATGACTTTTTATGCAACTCTTTTCTAGCCTAGAATATTTCCTTTGTGCAATTTTTGAAATTAGGTCACAGACCATTTTTTTTTAAAATGACAGACATAACACTCCAAATTGCACAACAAAATATAAATTTAATGTATTCACTAATGAGTGTCTTCAACACATATTTATGTATAAAATAAATAACCTTGCCTATATCTCTCCTCTCAGAATAAGGCATGCAGTCATACAGCTTCAGGGCATAAAGCTACACCTCATTACATAGCACAACCCACTACACATTCAGCCAAAGCAGCCAACACAAAAAGCGCTTAGTGGAAGTGTTTCAAGGGTCTGACAAATACAAATTCTTTGTGCACACAATATGTGAAACTAGTGGGATGGTTAACAACACACCTACAGTAAAGTTTAGTTTAGTCACAATTAACAAAGTAACACACATGGGGTTATTTCTGTTCTGTATCCCTTTGGTAGGCTATTACCAATATCATCATCATTTGTTCTTGCCACAAACAAAAGAAAACAAAATCATGTGTGTGTGTGTGTGTGTGTGTGTTTGTAAATATAGGGTTCTGATAACAAAGTTCGGTAATTTTAAACCCTTAAAAAAATCCTTTTGTAAAAAGCAGGTGACTACTGCAAACCAGAGAAGTAGCATGCTGTTATTTCAAGGAAACATTTCAGGAAACCAGAGGAGTGTTAACAGGTTAGGTATACCATGTCAGTAGAGCATCTGTAGGAAAAGTATGTAGAAATACAAAATCACTGAGTTTCAGATACAGGTACAGTATGGTTCACTGACAAACAAAAAAAAATCCAGTGCTTCCTAAGAAAGGAGGTTGCTTTATATATACAGTAACAGTTACCTATTTTAGTTGCCTATTTTAACCACTATATACAAAACAAAAGTTGGCAGTACATGAATATTTAACAACCTAAGTGTTCCAACCACTCAGATACTTGACAATATAAGTTTACCAGGGGGAAACTCACAAATGCTGTTAAAACTGTGTATTTAGTGCAATGCAAAACAATAAATACAAAGTTATATTATTCAGAGATCTCCAACTGTCTTGCTGTCGTCTCTAATCTCTCTCTGCTTGGGGCTGTTAGTGGGAGCAGGGCAGTGTTGGAGCCGCAGCTACTTGTGGAAAACTTCTTCATGGTAATCCACGGAGGGGTGGGTGGAGTGGGCGGGTGGCCCCCGCGGGGCACAGTGGTGGATCAGCTGGTCGGCGATGGGGTAGCCAGAGAGCCCCCTTAGTTGTGCTGCTGCTGGCGCTCTAGCTCCCTCTGGCGGCAGCCCACGGCAGTGATGAGGGCTGCACCCTTGCCACTGCCGTCCTCCGAGAGCAGGAAGGTGACGTCGCACTTGGGGGCGAGCTCCTTCACCGTTTGTTGCATGATTCTGGAGAAGCTGTGAAGCACAGAGAGAGAAGTTGACACAGTTCCTTGACACTTGTGGGGACTAGCTTCACTTTTAAAACTTGAGGACGACATTTACTTTTCTTGGCCTAAACCCACAGCCAAGCCACCAGTGGTCCACGGTTTCCTTTGAAACTGCTATGCTTTAGTTTTAAAGTGAACAGATGTCATAGACCTAATTATTCTAAATGTGTTACAGAGATGCACAGCGCTGGCTGCTTCAACTATTGATCAGAGCAAAATAAATACTTGCCATCTCAAAACATAAGTTTTGTAATTTGTCAGTTTTACTGACAACTGCTTCTAATATAATATATATCCCAGGTGGAAACTGCATTTGCAATCAACATGAATCTGCTTTGGAAGGGCAATAAAAATGGATCTAATGAAGGAACTGCTAATTTATGGAGTGGCTCACAATGTTTATACACTAGCACAGATATTAAAGTAATACTGAACATTAAGAACAAGACAACTGCCAACATTAAATTATCCTCTATAATTTCATCTTAACTGCATGCCGACATGCTTGTAAATCACTCACTGTGGATGCAGTTTGTAGAGCGTGCCATCCACCCCTACAGTGATGTCCAAGTGGTCCAGTCCACGGTTCTCCCGAATCTTGTCCACTACGGCCGCCATGCCTGCGCCGCAGATCTGAGCAGCGCGGCGGGACACGGTGCCACACACCTCCTTCACAATGATGGAGTCGTCGCATGTGCTGTTCAGTCCCAGCTGCTGTAAAATGGCCCTCACCTGGAGCAAGGCCAGCCTGTCACTAGAGAGAGAGATACACAGAGATTAAAGATGGGTTTAATAATAACCCCTTTACCCAATTACCCAGTATTGAAGTGAGCCCTTTTAAACGGCCAACGACCGCAGTGCACTAATACTGCTGGCTGTTATGTGACTGCTAATAGTTAATAAAGCTGATTACAAATGTCCAGCCAATATAGCAAATACAAAATTTATATAAATGTAATGAACTATTTATTAATAGTAATGTAGGCTCTCATGCATATGTAATAATATGGCAAAATGGCCACTGTTAAGTATGTAAACCACTACTGGTGAATATAGCTATTTTCAGTAACCAATGCATGACAGACCTAAAGTCCCAGAAGGAATTGCGTTCTGGATGATTACGCTTTTCTGGTGAACATCTATTTTTGTGAAGTATGGTAGGAGAGATTGATATTAGGCAAAAGTATTAGTTGTATAGTGTAGTACTAGTTTACTAGTTTACTATCCAGAGTAAGCCTAACTAATAAGCTCTCTATGTTTCTCACCAGTTTAAGGTTAATTTCGTAGTTAGCTCATACCTATTAGCCTCATTACAATTGTTTACCAATGTAAAAGCTAATTACCAGAAACTTTTGAACATCCTGAATGAAAGGCCTTCAGGGACTTTAGGTCTGCCGTGCACAGACCCCGTTCTGGGCACCCTTTTGATTTGTATGACTGAGGTGTGGAATACCTAGCACTTTAGAACTGACAACTCACAGTTTTTTCTGTATCGGTCATTCAAATGAACAACTTACCTTTCAATCTGGGAAAGGAACTTCGTTTCAAAAATGCCCCTGGTTTTCAGAGTCTCTGAGATCTGGCCTCTGAACAGGAATCCACGCTTGGTCAGGTCAATGAGGATGTTCCGCACAATCTCCCCAAGATACATGCCACTGCACATCTTCTCATACCTGCAACGTCCAGATAATGAAGGAGTCAAGAAACATCGCAGATCAGATACAGATGTGGTTTCTGAGGAATGAGGAGGAGGCCTCATGAATGAACTGATTCAGTGAACTGACCTCTGCTTCCCTTCGTTGAGCGAGTTCTCATCCACTGCTCTGTCGTACTGGGTGCGGATGTCATCTAAGCATCCGTTGTCTCCGAAGGCTCCCCACTCCATGTTGACACACATGCGGCCCACATCGCCTTCAACAGTCTCAATATTGCGCATCTCCTCCATGTAGCATGCATTGCTCCCTGTTCCTAATGTTGGCACAACCAACAGCAGGAGTCAGTTCAGATCCACAGAGATACTAGTTAACCCAGCTATCTACTGCCTGAAATACAAACTGAAATACTGTCTGTTGTCAGCTACTTATATCACGGTAAGTAAACATCTTTTTGATCTTTTAATAAGCCTTGGAACCTAGAGATGACAACAATCTTAAGTGCTAGTGATAATGCCTATTTCAGAGACAGCATGCATAATACTGTACTATAATAATCCATAAAATGGAGCCTTATGACACAAATTGAGGGTTTGTGGAAAGAACTGTTAATGCCACCCGTTTATGGGTGGTATAAGACTCACCTGCAATCAGCCCAATTTCACATGTGGGTTCCTCATAGGCACAGGTCATCATGGTCCCCACAGTGTCATTAACAATGGCCACTACATCCAGGTCGAATTCCTTTAAGAGAAACAAAAAATTCAAACTCAAGAAAACAGCTGCAATAAAATGAATATGACGGCGACAGCAGCATCCAACACCCCACACTTCAAATCAAGCAAAAAGATCCAAGCGTATATCAGCCCAAATCACATCACCATAACCGAACTGTGTCATAGCTATTTCAGGCATTTCAAGGCACAGTAACTCCCACAATAACATCTATGTATCTGACTAGATAAAACCCTTCTGTCATTAAAACTATTTGGAGTAAAATCTACTTCTAAGTCCTCTAACTCATGACTAATTGTGGCTTGCAATTGTCTTAGAACTGCATGCATGTGTCCATCTTTGAAACATCCACACGTACGATTAAAAAAATAACATAAATACAGAGATGACGCAAGTGATTCCATTATACAAAATGGTTGACAAAATGATTGCAATGTAGACTGTTGTTGAACCAGGCAGCTCAGGACCTAGACTCTACATTAATTCCCTTATTTCAAATAATGAATCAACAAGGTACTATTTTCAACCCCGATCATAACCAATCAATCAGTAGCATACAACACATACAACACAAGAAGATTTCAGCCAATAACAGCTGGATTTCCCTTGTTTGTATGTAACAGAAAAAACGCAAAATCTGCAAATGTTAATATAGTCATGCTCTTTAAACAAGACTCTTGATTTTTATCTCAGTTTCCCTCAGTTAATTCAATCACTTTCAGCTTTTACAATACTTACTGGGTCTTCCAGCTAAAAATTGAGGTTGAGGACATTTAAATGAAATATTAAGACAAAATAATGACAAATAAGGAAACATAATAAGGATGAACACACCCAAATAATGTTGGAGGTTACACTGTTACACAACAGTTACATCATGAAGAGATGTCTTAATGAAATGTGGCATACAAGCATGTGAAACACAGAGAGAGAGAGAGAGAGAGAGATGAGAGTAATGGAATGGTTCAGAGACATACTTGCTGTATTACTCTTTGGTTGGACTATGTGTGGTGGGTGTGTTAATATGAATCTGCCCACGTGAGATGCTCTGCTGTATGAGTGGTTCTGTGTGTGGTTCTTTCATACACACTTACCTCTTTCCTCTTGATTCCCTCTCTGAGGAGCTCAACCACATCCTCTCCTTCACAGTCAGTGGCCTTAAAGCCTTTAGTCCAAGTGACAAGGATACCCTAAACAGGACAATTTATACTATCAGAGCTTGACTTACATGGCCTTAAGTTAGTGCTTCTACACCGTCACTATTAATGAAGAGTACTACATGCATTAATGGTGTGTACTAACTCCAATTTATTCTGTGAACTTATAGAATTACTGGGAATGAAAATGCCATTATAATGACAATAATATCATTTACATTTATTGATATATTGTCATTTCTTTTCTTTCTTTTCAGTCAGTGGTAACTTAATAAGACGCTAAGGAGGATATATAAACTCACTGCATCCAGACTGGTCTGCTGGCAGGGGAAGGAAAAGGTGAATCCCAGCGGTAAGCGGGCGTTCTTCATGCCCATGTAGTCCAGGAAGTCCGAGATGCAGTAAACGATATGATCAAACAGCTGGGAGGATCCATAACAACAAAATAACAGGCCATTGAAAGCACTTGTGAATGGAAATCCAAAGCAAAAACTGATAAGCCCACTTTTGTGTGCTTGAAATAATCTGTAATGGGCTACACTGTGTTTCTAAAAACACATAAAACAGAGGCATGTCTGAGATCTCAGCGTAAAGATTAAAGAATGTAATTCATCAGAATACACTAAGGCCAATTTCAAAATCGAATGACATATCAAAGCATACACCTTGTAAAATTTGCCTGTGTGTGTTTCACTAAAAGGTTCATGAAAAGAGATGGCGGCAGATCTATGCAGTACTATGAGCCAATTTGTCTTGCCATCTAATTACCCAATGACCAGACTCCATTACGGCTTAAAGGCATTTGGCAGTAGAACCATCTGAGTAATGTGTCTTGAATGATTGAAGATGAGGAAGAGAATAATATACTGCTATAATTAATGCAGATTTGGCACACAGTGGTCTATACTCCAGGAGGGGGCAGTGAGGTGACTGTGCTCATACTCTACCTCTTCTCCAGTGCCCTGCATGATCTCGATGGGGATGGCATAGATTTTGTTGTGCATCTCCACGGTCCGCCTTTTCCCACTGCGGATCTTCACCAGCAGAACCCTGAAGTTCGTCCCACCGAGATCCAGAGCCAGGAAGTCTCCGTTCTCTGTGAGAGGTTGGGTGGGGAAGGGCAAAAGAGTACAGCAGATACACAAGGGCATTTGAACACGTATCGCTCAAGGAGCCATTTACATGTAAATAAATGACCGTGTCAGTCATTTATGTTATGTGAAATGTGCAGGTTGATTCATATTTTGTTCAAGGGCAAGGTCAATTTCATTACAGTACAAAACTAAAATAACTATTCACTAGAAAAGAAAAGAAAACCAGGAAGTTAAAGCTATATTAGCATGACTTAAGTTAGCAGTGTTATTATATTTCAGCTGCTGATCAGAGGCCTTGGACCACAATCAAGCAGCTGTGAAGAGAAGGACAGAGAGAGAGAGAGAGAAAAGAGAGAGGGGGGGACAGGGACAAGGGGAACACAGAGAGAGAGAGAAAGAGAGAGAGAGCAGAGCGCAACATGTTGTGCCCAGTTGAGGAGTTGAGTTACAGCCTCTCTGGCAGGGGATTGAATCACTTGGCTGACTGCATTATTCAGACTGGGTGTGCCAGAGCCAGACATTCACAATCCCACTCTGTTCTGGTGGTCAAACATTGTGCTTACAGTACTGCGTTTCAGCTCCCAGCACAATCCAGTGCTGACCAAACACATAAAAATGTTTTGACCATGCTGGTTTCATAATTGTTGGAAGGTATAATCACTAATAATCGATTAATTTGACTGACTGCCCAGCCCTAGTACCTTTGTATGTGGAACTTCTTTAAAGGTGGGGAATGCTGGATCAGACAGTATAAGCCTTCTCCAGTCGTTTACTCTCTGTCACACATGATAATCTGCTAATTGGCTCACACACCTTAATCCAGTGTGAGTGAGAGTAGCAGGAGAAGGAACTCCACCTTAGTTAAACATACTAAAGCTGCCGGTAGGGCAAAGTATATAGAAACTGTGTGTGTGGTTAGTTACCATTCCCATATTTCACCTCAAGTTATGTTTTCCCCTTGTATCTGTTGACAGACACTTCAAATAAAACTTTCACTTTACATGAACTTTGCAAAATCTCTGTCAGGTGATTTTTTGTGATGTGATTTTTGTGATGTGATTTTCTGTGATGTGATTTTTTGTATCATGACAGTAGTCGTGGAAAATGAATTTACCCAAAAACACAATAAACTTACTAACAAACTAACCTTTATTTAACAGAAGATGAAGAAAAATACATTTTTCTGTTAGTGTAGCTGTGAACAACTCACCGGAACCATCTGGTGTGCTGCGCACAAATGTGGGCAGCATCTTGACGGTGGCGGTGCTGTGTGAGTCCTTCCCCAGGCCCCTCTCGATCTCGATGCGCATGCGCTTCTTCACCTCCAGCAGCTGGGCCTTGCTCAGCCGGAACTCGGCCAGTGTCTGGGCGATCTGACGCGTCTGGTCGGCCAGGCGGTACGCCACGGCCGTCACCATGGCCGCGCCCTTGCCGCTGCCGCTCTCTGACAGCAGGAAGCGCACGTCAGAGTCGGGCACCAGGCGCCGGACGGTCTTGTGGAGGCGTCGGGCATAGCTGCGTGAGGAAGGGACGTACAGCATATGTGTGTCAGTGAAACTCATGCTGGAACTCTGTCATGTGGTAATCTTACCAACTACCAACCAACCACCAACACAAACAAATCCTTCTGTAGTAGGCCTATGTAACAATATTGCTTGCAATTAAGCATTATAATAGTCTACACTGAAAGTACAATCAGTCAAACTAATGATATTCAACATTTGAAATTGTTGGCCACAGTGCAATCATGTCACTGGCCCTGGATGTACATATGGGCGGTATGGTAGTCAAGGGGATTTAGACAAGAACTGCATGAACCATGTGATCTAAATGCATTGCTCCCGGTGCACCTTCACAGTGTGGTCTACAAGTGGGTTTAACTCATAAGCTTCTGTCTAAACACCCGTCACAGCCAGTGCATCACTAGGAGGAGCATCAACCGCCTACGAGTAGCTGTTTAGCTGTTGTTTAGTTTCAAGCCTTCCATTAATTTATTTAACCTCAGCAATGCATGATGGATGGTGGGCATATGGGCTAATATGTGAAATTATGTTTTCTAATACAGAAAAGTTTTGGTATAGCTTATAGGAATGACTTGGCACCCATCACTCACTCCTCTTTGGTTTTCTAAGTGATTGAAATCCTCCATCGTTCTCTACAGTACTGTACTATGTCACAGTCTTTGGTGTTGCCAAGCCTCCCACCTCCACCCAGTTTTCCTACCATTTCACTGATAGCTCTATAGCTAATTAAACCCCATCTAGAGCTCACATGCAATCTCTCCTACAGGCATTCCAGCAGCTACTATTCAACCATGCTCACTGTCAACACTGAGTTGTCATACCTATGGGTACTACTGCTAGTGTATGTGGACACGTGCAACTGTCAAGACTGGTTTAGAATATCATTCTTGCACCCATCACATGTGATTTGTTAACCACGCCCTCTGTTCTCGCGGTATTCATTTGAAGTTGTTATATTAAAGTGCAAATTTAGCAAAATTGCATAGGCCTTTAACGATTGATGTTAAAAAAATCTGTTAGTTCCAGTCATCTGTATGAGGACATTGTAAATTTTTATGCAATAATAAAACCACTTCAGCATTACACCAGCAGTTTCAGCTCTTCACCCCAAACCACACTTACTGTGGGTGCATCTTGTAGAGTGACCCATCGATGCCCACGGTTGTGCGAAGGCGTGGCACTCCTTTGTTGTCCTTGAGGCGGTTGAGGATAGCACCCAGGGTGGCAGAGATGAGGTTGGCCGAGCGGAAGGACACGATGGCACAGACATGCTGAACAGCGATGCAGTCCTCCTCTGATGGCTCCACACCCAGACGCGTCAGGACCTCCTTGGCTTTGGTGAGACCCTCTTTGCTCCTGGCAGTAACAATCATGACAAGAATGAGCGGATAGGGAGTTATCACTGATGGAGGACCACTTAAGTGAGTTATATTTCTTTTGCTTCCCATTAATACCTAAGAGGCAAACTTACTTCTCCATGGCAGACACGTGCTTGGTTTCGATCTTGCCTTTGGTCAGCAGCTCTGGTGTGATGCGTCCCTCAAACAGCTGGCCCTCCTTGGCCATCTTCACCAGGATCAGCCGCACCAGCTCCCCCATGTACATCCCACTCGCCATCTTCTCAAAGCTATCACACACACACACACACAGACACGCACACACACATACATACACACAAACACACACACACCACACACATACACACATACATACACACACATGCACACACACCACATATACAGATACAGAGAGAGAGAGAGAGAGAGAGAGAAAGAGAGGAGGAAAGAGAGAGAGAGAATGTTAACATAATTAATACTGCTAATAAACTCATTAAAACATAACTGACAAACTATTATTGAAACACTAAGACTGTTTACTGTAGCAACCTTCCATGTACAGAGAGCAGCAATCTCCCTTAATGATCCTCCTGTCAAGATATTCATTAAAGGCAGAATGCTGAAACTAGCTGTGCTTGATGAAGATTTATGGACAGGCCCCAGGACAGGCCCAGGCCCCACTCAAGTGCTTACAGCTGTTTGCCAGGATTGAGGGAGCCACGATCAATCTCCCGGTCAAACTCGGTGCGGATGTCCTCCAGCGAGCCGTCATCCCCAAAGGCACCCCACTCTGTGTTGATGCACATGCGGCCTTCGTCCCCCTCCACCAGGTCAATGTGCCTCAGCTCCTCCATGTAACAAGCATTGGTACCAGTACCTGAGGGAGGAACACACAGGGCAAGTCATGTAATATGACTGAAGGGGTCTGCAACACGTAACCACAGTCTCTCTGCAGAGCGCCCGTGAGTGCCCCTATCTAAGGGGACAAATAATTTGGTGCAGTGTGATGTAATCTGTACTACAGCTGGGTTGTACCACACAATTCAATCTATCCCTGCTGACAGGAAGTGCTTTGTGTCTGACCCATGGTATGCTCTCAGCCTTTTCAGACAGAAATTTGATTTAGCTTAATCCACTGCTGCAGTAAGACAATTAGTATATTTGATTTGCTGAAAACAATTGCTTCATTATATTAATGCCATTTGTGAACTGTTGGTATTGGCCTGTAAAATATAACTGCAAATCTCAAAATAGAAACCAAATATTCGGTAAAATGTAAGATATTTGCATTAAAGCATATGCTGTATGCATTATCTTTGTATTGGTATTGTCCTACTGGCGTTAAGATGTAAAAGGTATTATGACTTTTTATTCAGTCTATGCTTGCAAGGTAATCTGCAACAGCTGTAACATAATCTTGAGTGTAACATTATTTGCCATAACATACATCCTCTTTCATGGTCTGTTAGTCAAGTAAATGCATCTCTAGGGTCCCATGAATGGCCAACAGAAGCATGAGACTGGATTCTCAATAGGAGGCTTAGACTGCTCCTCTGTAGAAGTCAATGCTGTAGATTTTCCACTGCAGTGTATGCACTGGTATTACAGTCTATACTACTCACCTATGATGATGCCAACTTCACAGCGTTGATCATCAAAGCCACATGTCATCATGGTTCCCACAGTATCATTGACCACGGCCATGATGTCTGCATCATAGTCCTGTAGGGACAGCAGTCTTGGTGAGTAGGCTACTGTGTGCGTCTGAGTCTGACCTAACCTCTCTGATGCATGATTACATAATATAACATGATGACAAGTCAAGTCCAATCTTTCGAGTCTACTAATTAAAAATGTTGCTTTGAGCATCAAAGGATATGTGTATATATGTGTGTGTATGTGTGCATGTGTGTCTGTGTGTGCGTGTGTGTGTGTGTGCATCCGTTACTGTACTCTGGTTGCTTACCCCACGTTTCTTGATGGCTTTGTTAAGGAGCTTGACCACGTCCATTCCCTCCACACCACTCACTTTGAAACGTTTTGTCCACGTCATCAACACTGCCTGCACAACAACATACAACAGGCCATCAACAAAACTCAGACACCAGAAAAAAACATTGATGCCTCTGTAACCACTAGAACAGTTCTGTGATGATTTGTAAAGACAAGATCATGTTGACTGATTGGATTTGCCTAAGGTTTCTTCCTAGACTAACTACCACAAGGGAGTTTTCCCTTGCCCCTGTTGCTCTTAGGTGCTCCTTGATGTAAAGTGCCATGAGACAATACTATTGTAAAAGGCGCTGTATAAATATAATTGAATTTAATTGTATCTCATAGGCTCACTCACCTCGTCCAGTTTGGTCTGTTGGCAGGGGAAGGAGAACGTGAATCCCACGGGGAGTTTCTTGTCTTTGATTTTTCGCTTCTCCATGAAGTCCCCCAGGCACTCAGCTACGTGGTCAAACAGCTGCACAAATCAACACACAAATGACCCCATCCTTACACTGGGCACTTTAAATGCAATAACCACTCACCTGCCATGTATTATATATTACATAGCTATAGCTTGCTATTTTTGGGTAGTATACCAGTTACATTACATGCAGAGTAATAATAATAATCTATACTCTTTTGATCCCATTTTGGATATTTGGTCTCTGCATTTAACCAAGTGGTGAGTTAGTGAAACACACAGCGAAGTGATGTACACACTAACCCTGCTATAGCGGCATCCGTGGAGCAGTGAGGGGTTATACTGTTTGCACAGATTACCAGAAAACACAATCCAACTCTGGGCACACATATTTCCTGGAAGTTAACCAGCCAATGTCTGCTGCTTGTTTTCATAAACAGTGCTGTCCCAAAACATTTCAGAGTTTATACCAAATAGATATTTCCCTCGCAAAACACCCTTACTCTCAAGCAAGTACATTACAAGTGGCACCAATGGATATTTCTGTATGTTTGGTTTCATTTAATATCTACGCCTCCATCCTAAGCAGATATACCCATTCCACAACTTCTGAAAGGCCATAACGGAAAATCGCCTTACCTGCGATTAAATGATTAAATGCACTACTTATTTTTAACACATGGAAGATAATTCTGACGGCCTCACAGGAAAATGGCTATCCAAAAGACAAATCTAATTTATTAGAAACAATACTTGGTGGATGATTTGTCTCCTACTATGCTGTTGTTACAGCTGTGGAAAGTGAAATCTTTAAAATATTTTTAGCGTGCTTGCTCTATAGGGTTGCTGCCTTTAAAGTTTGTCAGCACCCCTACTTCCAGTGTCCCTGTGTGCTAGATTCAGTGCACATTCAACTTATGGCCCATGCCTTAATTTTGCTCAGTATTTCATTACTATAATAATGTTAACTACTTTAATGAGCAAAGTGGTCGTGTGAACGCAAGCCCCTGACAGTCACCTGCGTTCCGCTCCCGTGGATGATGTGTTCCGGGGTGTCGTACACCTCACTCTCCATCTGCACATTCTGCTTCTTCTCGTGGGACACCTTCACACGGAGGATACGGAAGTTGGAGCCCCCCAGGTCTAAAGCGATGAAGTCTCCCTTCTCTGTCAAACACACAGACAGAAACCCATTGCAAGTTTAACAAACACACTGTGCATTTTTACTTAAATTCACAGATTCAATTATGTATCATTATGTAAGTGCACTTCTATTCAATTGAAATACTCGAGTCGTTAAGCACTGTAGATCTACATGGCCCAGTTCATTGTCAATGTGGTTAAAAATAGCTGTTGCTTTTGCAATGGGCCATTTTTACCATAGACCTATGGCTTGAACTCTCTCTGAGAGTCTCAAGTGCTCTGTCTGCCCCCTACGTGATTCAGTCTATTTATAAGGTGAGACATTATAGCCATTGCCACACACCCCCACCCCTGCCCGATCAAGGGCTCACTCCCCGGTCATGCTGGTCAAGCATGGCCCTTGGTATTTTGGGACAATCAGCTGCCCACATTTCTCTGTGGCAGCCGGGTTTACAAAACAATACAAAGTAATCTGAGCCTCCTGTGCAGGGGGCCAAGAGAGAACGGCACAAGAGTGAATACAGTTGGCAAACCACTCACACTTTCAGTCTTGGCTAATGCCTTGTGAGAGACAGGCAGAGAGAGAGAGAGAGAGAGAGAGAGAAAGGGGGAAAGGGAAAAGGACTAGGAATGCCAAGTTAACATGGCTAACATTTGCTACTCAGCATTAAATACTTGGCTAGTAGTTATGCTAGCATCTAAAGGGCAGTAGAGTACAAGGCGCAGTACTTATACTGCTTATATATATATTTATTTATGTGTGTGTATGTGTATTTGTGTTTGTGTGTGTGTATATGTATGTGTATATATATGTTGATATGATTGTTGTATATATATATGTATGCCCAAATTACACATTTGCTCTCTGATGTGAGAACCTGCCCTAATTCACTTTCTTCCTCTGTCCACAATTATCTCTGCTGAGTGTCATCCCTGCCTCATTCCGGCGGACTCCTCTCACCCTCCCCTCCTGAGTGGACTGCAACCAACACTAAGGGAGGCCCATGTCAGGACCGACTCTCCATCATAGAGGCCCTTCCTGGACACCCATGCTAGGCCCGTCTCCCTTTCCTTGAGGCTTTGTGACCTCCCCTCACAATGGCACTGTCAAATGGACCCTTACTGTTACCCCCATGACCCATCTTACTCCTTTGAGTCTGACACTATGTCTGGCCACTGCTACATTGTCCAGCCATAATTCCTGATATCCACTGACTGACTGACTGACTACCATATAATGTAAAGTGGGATAACACTCCATTATGAACTGTTACGAACCTCAGCTAAAACCATTGGCAACATAGTCTGTCATGGTTACCACTGATTGTAATTTTTCTGCAGCCCCTTGGGTCAGCCCCTTTAGTCGTGGATCTGCCCAAGGTTTCTTCCCAGATTAACTGAACATAAGGGAGTTTTTCCTTGCCCCTGTTGCTCTTGGGTGCTCCTTCTGTGAAGCACCACGAGACAATACTATTGTAAAAGGCGCTATATAAATAAAATTGAATTTAATTGAATTGAATACTGTACAACACTCTATTGAGCTGGACAGTGCCAATGGTAACTTCACACTGTCTCATTAAATGCTTTTTCATTTTCAGTAGCACATCTGTGTCCCTGCTTTGTTGAAGATGGTTTTCAGGCACTACAGAGTTAGATAATAATGATTATCATGCTTACTAAACTGTGAAAGTACACTGGGCGCTGCTAAATGTCACATGTTGGTGTAATTTCATTTGCACCTTATTTAGTATTGAGATGTCTTGTAATCACTGCACTGGATAATTCATTTTTAAACCAAAATCTGTATGTAAAAAAAGAAGTGCATTTCATGCTGTCTAAATATGGCCTGAACAGTATGATAACAAATCCTGACTTGTACATAGGACTACAAAAAATCTTTAAAATGAAGTAAATCAGCCTGGTTATATTCCATTACCCCACTAAAAAGACTCATTGGTTTAAGTGTTAGATTGTAAATGATATGGATGGCACATAAGACAAGAGCAAAGCCACTGCATCTAATCAAGCATTTGAAGAGTAGGAGTGGCCATCTGTTCACCACATATAACTGTGCACACAGAGCTCACAGCATTATTACCAGCCAGGCTTTTGTGCCACGATACTGGTACTCCTAGCAATGATATTTGACATTTACATTGCTGCCAGGGTATTGGTCAAACCATAGGAGAGCTATTTATCCATACACATACAGAGAGAGAGAGAGAGAGAGAGAGAGAGAGAGAGAGAGAGAGAGAGAGAGTGTATCTAGCCTTCTCACTTAATACAATGATGAGAGGAGTCAGAAGAAGCTACATAATAACTATCATAGATTACACATCTAATAGCAAATAGTACAGTGAAATAGGCCCCCCAAAAAGTACATTTATAGACTTCCTCCCTCAGTATGCACATATTTGATCTTGTTTGACTATCCACTCTTTCTACATTACAAGGACACTGAGATCATGTTTTAGAGGAACAATGGAGACAAATGCCATCTGACCAGCCATCAGACACGGGGCCATTTATGATGAAAGGGCAATATCCCATCATAGCTCCTGTCTTTGCACAAACACTCAAACTCTTCTATTGCTGAAGCAGGCCTGATTGTATTCATAATCTTTCTTTGGGAATCCAGTGTTTCAGCATCGCTTTGAGATGATGTAGTTCTTGTGCCACCACTGCCCTGTGTGTCCACCTACCAGAGCCATCAGGGATGGACCTCACAAAGGTGGGCAGCATCTTGACATTGGCCGTGGGGTTGGTGTCACGGACCAAGCCATTGTCCATCTCCCTCCGGAAGCGACCCATGATGTCCCGCAGCGTCTCATCCGAGAAACGCATGGAGTACAGGTACTTATCAATCTACACAACAAATGTGGGAACACAAAAAGGTTTTGATACATTATAACAACATTGTATGGATGAGAACACTATGGGAACAGTATCTGTTCAGTGTCATCCGTGTAACATATTTTCATGTATTCACACTTTTAAATACCGGAATCCTGCATCATTGCATCATTTCCTGTCGCCCGTGGACGGCGCCACGGAGAGGTTCCCATCACATCTGCACTGCAACATCTGAACCTGAGGTATGGCTCGTCTGCACGTAGACCGTTCTGGCATATTCCTTTAACTTGCCCAATTTTCATGTTTACCATTCCACTTTGCCTCTAACATTAAGAATCACCAAAACGAAAAAAAAATCTACGGTATGATTTAGTATAGGGTAGTATTCGAATTTATTCATTTCTATCAAGTCAATATATTTCATTTCTTACACATAAATTATGCGGGAAATGTGACCCTGTAATTACGCCTAAAACATAAACTCGTTTCTAATCCGCTCTCGAGAAACAGGAAGAATCCAGGAGCGGTCACAATTTGTGCGGTCTGAAATGGATGTGGAGATGAACTCACGACTCACAGACACCTGTCTGCTTCCGAGTCCCCCCCCAGCTTATGTCCACACCCAGGATGCAGGAGCATCTCTTTCAGCCAAAAACCCAGGCCTGGGCCTAGTCTGTTAAACTGTATTTCTCTCATGTCCATTTTGACCAGAGGTTTCTGTTAGATAGTAACTCTTCATGCAACGCCCAGAGGAAGACTATTAGTATGCTAGGGACAGCAACCGGTATGGCTCGGTATGGTTGTGTCGACATAATTTGCCATGGTGATTCAAACGACATTCGCCACTCACTTACCTTTTTGGCTCGGTCATCTTTAAGCTCAGTGAAATAGTATGCCAAAAGCTGTGCAGCAATCATCGTCGCTACTCTTCTATGGGCTGTCAGCCGCCAAGTCGAGGGCGCAAAAAAGAGACAGATAGGCTATCCGCCTCGCTGCGTCGACAGTTTTATTGAAGAAATCAGGGTTTACGCTTTCTATACTTTTGCAGTCCAATTACACTGCTAGCGATAAAGCTGGGAAAGACAGGAAAAAGCAAAACGACGAAGTGGACTTCTCAGTCCTTTCACATACACTTTGAGAACAAGCTGTCACGGAGCCTGTAGTAAATAACGACCCGGCCTGTAAGCTGCCCTTGGCTGATGCGCCGCGTCTCTCACTGCGCCGGAATGGTGGTCTGTGCGTACTCCCCAGCCCCCTGGTCGGACTCTTATTGGCTGACCCGGTGGCTACGCACAGCTACGACACAGAGGAGTTGGAGCAGCGAGCGCGCGCAGAAGAAAAAGGAGGGGTGAGCCCGGAAAAATCGTGGATGCCCGTGCAAGCAGTGGCGGGGCGCACGTTACGTCCGTCACGTTGCGGCGGTCGCCCCTGGAATAATGATGTGTGTGGGGGTGGGGGGGTAATCTATTAGGGACGATGAGCTGACGTCACACTCGCGTGCTACGTCACGTTTCCCGTTTGACATTGAAATGTCAAGTATGGATGGAAATCCTTGTGATGTTGGTGACGAGACGAGAGCACGAGTCTGGAATGAGATAAGGATGCAGGAGAATCTACTGGCCCTTTTTTTTATTAATAGACGCATGAGTCACAACAAAGGGTACATATCTCACTGGAAAGGAAGCCCATATGATGGACATATAACTTTGAGAATCAACTCTCCAATCGTGTAAATATAAAAGCTATATTCCTCTTGGGCTGTGGTAATATGTACCTAGATATTTACACCACTTGGATCCAAAGTCTCTCCTCATTTAAGAAACTCCAATGACTTGTATGACAATACATTTAACCAAATGGCTAGCTTACCCCAAAACAGGTAACAGTTAGGCCTACATGCTTAAATAGTTAATTGCGCAGGTCCCTAGTGTTTCTCATTCAGAATGCGTACCGGATTACATGCGCAACAGCAAGCCTGGTTGACTGTAGCTATGGCTTCAACGATGGGTCGTTTCATACTATCTATGTAATAAACCTATTATAATTTCCCTGCCAGGACGGAGAGTTAATTTAGCCTACTGCTGGACCAGCACGGAATGCAATAAATATTTCCCTCATCTCATGCGATATTCTGGACAGGGAGAATAGATATATTTAAAAAATGCCTTTCAAGGTGACCTATATGTCACAGTACTGTAGCCCCCTCCCACACCACTGAATTAAAATACAACCCTTATTTTTGAATTCAACATTTAAAAATGACTGCAACAAAGCACTTTTTTCTGTTTATACTTGGCCCAACATTGATAACCCACACAGAACAAAACACAAAACATTGTGGTTTCCTGTTGCTGAATGAAAGGTTTGTTTCAGGAGATTAGATGGGGATTAGTCTTTCTTTGAAATCCTCTCTTCTCCCGGCAGGAATATGCGTTTACTTTTTTCCTCTTTTTTTGGGAGTCCTCATGCAGTTATGACAATGAAGAATAATCACATTGTTAGTGAGGTAGCAAAAATAATTAGTATTTCAGCAATTAGTAATTCACTTATATTCTCACATGGGTAAAACAAAATGTTCTGACATTTTCTTTGTAAGTGTACATATTCTGCGTACATATCTCCATTGTAAGAATATGTAAATAAAATTGTTAGTAAATGACGTAGCCTAGCCAGAGGACCATTTCTCAATGGACGATTCTACAATGGAACTGCTGAAGCACTCCTGCAAAGGATTAATCAATTAAAACCAGTGTGAACTCTGTGTGCTAGCTGAGCTTTTGACGTGACACTTCGCCAGTGTGTCATGTGGTGTTGTGAAGAAGGAGAGCGGCAATCCAGTATTTGTTTGAACACATACATAATGCATGGCACTAATAAACCCTGTTGACAACGACATATGCAGGTTGCCATAGTAGCTATTGTAAATAAAACGCTGTTAAAGGCAGAAGATGAACCAACCCCCATTTGATTAGTTAGTAGATCTATAATACCCCTGACCTATATTGTAACAGCTGACAGGAAGATTAATAAGGTAGTTAAAAGGACTCTGCTAGAAGTTACTTTACCTGAGAACACTGAGAATATAAAATCAAAATGGTTCATTTTATAGGCCTAACTGGCCATGAAAAACCTCACAAGCATATAGGCCTTATGCTGAAGTGACAGGCATGTTGCATTGAGTAGGCTATATGATTTGTTCTGATTAAATCCAGACTCACAATGTATTTCTTTCAACAATACACTTGTTTCCCTTTATGCTTAATAGTGTGACACAAAAACCTTTAACATAGAATGAGCCCACCATGTTTATAACAAAAAAATGTACTTAGGCCAAACCATTTTCTTATAAATTAATGCAATAATTTTGACTAATTTCTGTCATTACATATTTTGACACTTATGTCGACTTATGGAAGAGCTTAGCTCTGACTAGTTGCTGGGATGGAGCACAAAATGACTAACTTCTCTGTTTACCACATTATCATGCTCCAATAACCTCTTTTGCCTCCCATACAAGCAGACTGTGTGTTAGAGCATGTAGCTATCACTGGAATCCATTGCTAAGTGATCAAACATTAGGCTAGAAACTAGCTTTGACACAAGCAATAATCTACATAATTTTACAAAACTGTACTTTTTTTGTTTTACTTTGTTACCATAGCAAAATGTGCTACTCATATATTAGGGCGGATGACTACAATAAATTTTATTCTACACCACGAAGTGCACCAACATATGAGACTGGAAAAGATGATGTATTTGTGTGTGTGTGTGTGTGTGTGTGTGTGTGTGTGTGTGTGTGTGTGAAATGGGGAGATGTGGGACAATATCACAAACTGTTATATCTATTTAAATGCATATCCAAAGATTAAGAGCAAACAGCATTAAAATACTGAGGCAAATATGGCTATTAGCCTATCATGTCTTAGTATTTTAGAGCCACATGGTAAAGTCTGTGAACAGTAGCCTAATACTGACTTTGGGTATTTAAATCAATAAGATTAAATGTTTCATGCTGAAAATTTGTATTTTTGTTGCACAGAATTATATATTTAGTTTTTTTATTTTTGAAATGTATATAATTTGTACAGACACCTATGATTATGTCACGTACTATATTAACGTAAGTAATATGCCACTGAGAATTTGACTTACATTACCTGTATTAACTAAGACTAATAACCAGTATCATTATCAGAGTACTTTTTTTTTTTTCATTTTATGCATTGCAAGGGAGCTTTGCTTTTCCTCTCAGGACATAATGGTGGGATGTAGACATTGTTTTAAACAATATTGTGAGCAGTCTAGGCCTAAATACTTCTAAAATATTTATGTGTGTATAATGTAAGAAATACATGCTTAATGTTTTAATACTGGCCCAAAGATAACCCCTCGTGTTATAGAGCTTGCTGAATCAATGTTGCAAAATGCAGAATGGCCAGCAGAGGTCAGTCTTGTCTACTATGTTTCCCAGCATCACTGGACAGAGCCATGGTTCACAGGGTCAGATATTCAGTCGCACACATTTTCATTTGATTATGATTAAATGCTGTTACAGCTTTCAAAGCTGTGCAGATATTTCCTGGAGTGAAAAAAGATTATTTTCTCACTCAGTTCTCAGTACTCAGTTGACATAGTAAAGGTACAATCAACCAAAAGCAACCAAATATCAACAAGAAGCATGGCGGTGTTTCACAGACATGTGTATAATGTCTTTTCTCATGATAATCCCAGGTAGCACCATAATCCTGTAGAATGTAGAGGCTTGGGTGACATCACTTGTTATGTGAACCACCTCATAGCCATCTTGGGGGAGGATGTGGAAAAAACAACATCCTGAGACAAATTTAAGTCCACTCCTGTCCTGAGAATTTACATAAGATGATAATGACACTGTAGGTTATGGAGTTCCTGTCATTCTATATTTGAAAACTGAGAACAGCTCTACTGCATATGATCACAAAATATAATAAATAAATAAATAGACTATACTGAAACATTCTAACAGATAATTTTTGAAAAACCAAAAGGATTACTATTACGCTCAAAATATTTCTCACTTCTGTGTTAACTGTTTTGTATTTAGTATTTCAATAGTGTCTATACAGGATTGGATATGACTCGGAGCTGTGGTGTTTTAAAAATTATCCTTAGATTCATGTTATCTCATCAAATACCAGCTCCTGAAAGCAAATGTCAGTCATTTGTAAATATCAATAATTAGCTATAATTAATAATCGCAATTATTAGCACTACAAAGTAGTCAGTAGAAATTTACCCATAATTCAGACAGCAAATATAAGGTGAAATCATATATGGTTAATAGCTGCATTTTGGGATTTTAGGTTACATTTACATTTATGCATTTAGCAGATGCTTTTATCCAAAGCGACTTACAAAAGAGGATAACATTCAAGTTACAACACAATGAAAGAAACTAACAAAGAGTGCATATTGCTAACAATACAACTGCAGTATTTTAAATTGAAAGTGCAATAGTGTAATAAAAGTGCAGTATAAAAGAGATTAAGTATAAGAGGTTAAGTGCATTCCTGGTGTTCAGAATTCAAGCCAGGAGATATTCTAGGAAGAGCTGGGTCTTCAACAATTTCTTGAAGGTGGAGAGGGTATCTGTTGATCTGGTAGTGCTTGGAAGGTTATTCCACCAGCATGGAACAACACATGAGAAGAGTCTGGATTGACCAATCACCCTGTAGGCCACCATTAGCGCCTTGAATTTGATGCAAATGTAAGGTTCACTGTCTTTTTAAAGGAAAAAAGGTGAGCTTTTGGTGATTATAGCACACCTTTATGAATAGTCATGACTTCATCCAGTGCAGCAATACTCTTGTAAAATTACACAAAACATTTTTGCTGATCTGAAAGCATTAACAATAAGCTGAAAACGCCAAGGTATATAGTTTATGTGATTTTGCAGTGGATTCACAGGCATCAAAAAAAACCTCTTTAAAAACAATCTGTCGGTTACAACAGACACAAAATTAAGTCATAAGTCTTGTACTCTACAATGAGGGAGTTTTCACAATTTCATGCATTGATGGATGTGATCAGTTTTGTATAAAGTACAGATACCCTACCAAACAAATACTAAGTTCAAGTCACCCACTAGCATGTTACTCAAGTAAAAGTCTAAAAGCATATCTCACAGAAGAGAAGTAATTGATAAGTAAGAAGTAATTTATAATTAAAAATTAAACTAATAAAAGTACAGTTAGGGGAAAAAATTGTTAAAACATGTAGTTTATAACAAACTTCAGTTTATAACAATCATACGCACACAGAAAGTCACTCAGTCGACCACCAAATTGAATTTCATTTGATATGTGTAATTATGCTGCTAATTGAAAATGTATCGGAGTAAAAGTATGCAATTTACTCAGGAAATGTAGTGAAGTTAAACTGACATATTTTTAACAACTCAAGTAAAATATGCATACTCCAAAACATACTGTAATGTAACGTACTGTAATTAAGTATTTATACTTAGTTACTATACATCTCTGGATGTGATTGCATTATTTTGTTGCTTCTGTACATGCCAGAGGGATCTGATATGGAAGAGACATTCATTGTGCCCATCCAATGTGACCGAGTCCTAATTAAAGGGACACCAGGCAACATTTTATACTGTTAGGTTAACATTTACAGGATGAATAAAGGCTCTCTCAGCTGATCCTGCTGCTGCTAAGTGTAGTTACAAGCATTTGCAGTATGATAATGCAAGCAGGTGAAATCAAAACTGAAACTGAATAAACCAAAATTGTGTTTATTACCTTGTCAGTCAACATAACTCTTTAAAAACTGATCATCACCGGTTCCCATTCTTTGGTTTGCAGACAAATCCACATGGATTGGTGAGAATGTACAATGTTAAAAACAATCAATGCCTGTATAGGGAGCTCCTGAGGTAAAAACAAAAAAAACTAAACAAAAAACAAATGCAGGCTAGCCTGGTACTGTTTTAAGGTGAGTTTAAGGTGAAAATTCTGTTTCCACAAAGATGAATGGTGTAAGGCTGTGGTATAGCCTACTATAGAAATCAGAGGTTGAATGTGCACTCATCTCTTTGTGGTCATTCATGTGTCCTCCTCCTTCTGTTTCACTGCAAGAGTAGATAGAACAGTTAAATCGAATCTGCTCCTAATTATCATATTCCATGCATTTCAGTGATTTTCTATGGAAAGTAGAGCTTATGACAAGTAAAGTGAGAAATCTAGTGATGCTAGTTTGCACATTAAAATACATAACGCCTTTTTACATGGCTGTGGGCGTTGATTAAGAGGAACATTGAAGTTGTATACTCTTGGATTTTGGTTTGATTTTCTGGCAGGCGTAAATGTCTATTAGGAGTCCTAGAGAGATTTGGTGAATACTGATCGCTATTTGGAACATTAAGCGACCTTAAAACTATTTCACATTACAAAACTGAACTCCCAAGTCACTCTAGAAAGTCCAGAGTGTAACTGCAATGCACCAGTGTCTGTGGCTGTGACTCATTACAATGCAGAATTTCTTCTGTGGATGAATGGAACTGGTGGAATAGCTTTCTGCAACCTGCTAGCCTCCTCCTGGTAATCCATGTCCAACACACACAGCAACCCACCGTTCTGCTTCCCACGACCCCCCACAAGGCTTTGGGTCTCTTCCTTGATATCTTCCAGCACCTCACGCTCTTCTTCTTGCATGTTCAGAGCAACTTCATTTTCGTAGCAGAACACGCTGGGCGTAAGCCCCAGTGTAGAGTGGGTAGATGATCTCCTGCATTGACACGATAGAGACAGGGAAGACTTGCTCGAGTTGCTGGCTAACAAGCTCAGCTCCTTGGCACTGCAGGCCGGCATGTCAGGCACCTCGTAGGTCTCGTCAAAGTGGGTGTAGTCCACCAGGTAGCGTCCGCCACGCTCGTAGAGCATGGGCACGAAACGATGACCCCAGAGGATCTCACCGGGCAGGTAGGAGCTGCGTGCCTGTGCTGTCATGGCCGTGGCCTCCACCATGCCCTCCAGGATGACTACAATTTCGAAATTACCCTGCGCCACCTCGGCGCGGCCCATGCCATAGAGCGGGCTCTGCTTGGTGATCTCGTGCACAACCACCTGCGGCGCCACCAGGAAGAGTCGGTCGAGGCCCTCGTCGTAACCCACATCCAGGTCCACCTGCTGGAGCGGCAGGTACTCGCCCTCGGCCGTGGTGTACGGCCGCACCAGCTGGGCGCGCACGTGTGCCTCCACAATGTGACTCTTGCGCATGTTGCCCAGGCGCCACATTAGGCAGAGCTTGCCATCGCGCATGGCAATCACGGCGTGTCGCGAGAAGAGCAGCGTCTGCGCCCGCTTCTTGGGCCGAACCATCTTGGCCATGATGGTGCCCACCATTAGTGTGTCCACCACGCAACCGAAGATACACTGCGCCACCACAGCCGCCACTGCCACCGGGCACTCCTCTGTCACGCAGCGGTAGCCGTAGCCAATGGTCGTTTGTGTCTCCACGGAGAAGAGGAAGGCGCCCAGGAAGCTGTGCACGTGCAGGATGCACGGCTGCCAGCGGCCGAGTCGAAGGAGCTCGTGAGGTGGGTCGGCGTCACCGTGCGCTAGCGCCACGGCCCAGAAAACAAGGCCGAAGAGGAGCCAGGAGAGCAGTGAGGTCACAGTGAAGATGAAGAGTAGGCTCCGCCAGCGAATGTCCACGCACGTGGTGAAGAGATCGGCCAGGTAGCGGCGCGGCTTATCCTCCATATTGGCGAACACCACGTTGCATTGGCCATTTTTCTTCACAAAGCGCTGACGCGGGCCTCCAGGGGAGCGGCCTGCGCTCACCGGGATCACACCATTGCTGGGCTTGTGGTGAGGGGGCAACAAGCCACTGGGGTCGCTTTCACCTCGCTTACTGGTCACTACCCCGTTATGGAGCCTGGACATCCTAACAATGTCATCATCAGATGCAACAATGCTGTACCTGACAGACAGAGAAACCAGCACATTTTAATTAACAGTTAAAGCAGAGACCACACCAGGAGACATGTTAGATAAAGATCACTTATGTAGACGTTTTAAGGAGTTCTAAATTCATCAAGGTTACATTTTTGGTTTTCACTGAGGGATAACCCCTTATATGCAAATGCTCCCAAAAATCCCTAGCGTGGGCACATTCTGAATTAAACTGCATATTTGGAACATGGGGTGTATATAACTGCACATATTTGGGACATAAGGTCTGAGGAGAGAATGTTACCCCAGCTCACCTGTTAATTCTTACAGCGCCCATTGGACCCTTAGTAGTTTAACACCACCATTAAAGTTGCTCTGGTGTAGGTGTGGAAGAAAGGGTGAGGCTAGGCTCAGCGCTTCTCAGACTCCCCCTTAAACACAAACAAAACATGCGAAACAGCAAAACACAACTCTTATTATATTGAATTGAATGATTAAATTAAACACAAGCAAATCATATTGTACACAAGTCCTCTCCGAGATGCACCATGTGTTTGCGCTGTCCTGTGCGTGACGGCATATGAAACGCAAGGTCCCAGCGGTGACAGATGTTGTAAAACAAGATCACAATTCCAAAGTAAATCCCCAGACTCTAGGTCTGATGCCAATAACATTCTGCGAAATAACCCTGCATCTGGGTGCCCCATGCTATCACCTTGCCTTCAATTGAGGAGTTGGCTATACCTCAAAATTAGTGTCACTTTACAGACTGTGCAAGATGAAATTTGTACCACACAACTCTTGGAAGATAACCTTGCTGTTGTAATTTTGTATTTAGTTATTTGGGCAATTGCAACACTCTATGTATGACCAAACGTAATATTTGCCTGTTGTGATGCAGTAGCCCTGTGTTTACAATCTCATACATGTGATCACGATGTAGGACGAAATCTGCAGGATGCAGAGGTGGTGGTACTGTTCGGAAATCACAAGAGAAACCGAATGAGAATATCAACTTCTTAAGCGCATTGTGTGGGATTGCACAGCAGGCGCGCTGCAGAGCTTTGCGTTAATCTGTGCTTTACAAGACCCGCAAGAGATTTAATTCCACCTGTTAGGCGCTAAAGAAGATACTAGAATCCACGGATGGCCCGGTCGTTGCGTGGATGCACTGTAATCTTTCAGTTTGTGTCGGGGTCAAATTTCCTACAGAAGGCATAATCATCGCACCGAAGTAACCAAACACTACTCGTCCAGAAGTATTCTTTTAAGAACCTCACAAAAGATTATGAAAGTTTAAAAAGTTAGGAAGGAAAATTAGTTTCTCATGGACCTACAGTAAGCTCTTTTAAAATAAATGACACTAAAGCAGCACTATGTAACTTTTCGCCACTGTTTGAGGTATCCATTGTATCAGACAATTTGCTTTGGTATCTCCAATTTAGGTGTGGCATAGTCATATGAGAGTGGGTAAACACAGGTGTTATCTCTCCACCAGCCATCCAGGAGGAGGGTAGGAAATCACCACAAAAAAAGAGAAGAAAACGTTTACAGTACATTGCTGACTATTTTGCCATCAAATACAAAGCTTGCTCCAGCAGTGCCATTAAGGTTCTTGGAGGGTTTTGCGTAGGCTACCTTTGAGGTATACTAGTACACTAGTTGTACACCATAACTTTATATATAGCCTAGTTTTGTTGCTTTAAAACCCACAATAAAATACATTGAAGTTTTTTTTTCTGGACTAAGACCTGATGCATGGCCATCATGTCATTTTGCACAATGGGCTGTCGGCATACCTTTTCTATTTCAGTTTGTCTGACGTAAATTATGGGACGTTTCGCTTTAATCTGGCCTACTCGCATTAATCTTTTTATAGACTCGGCAGTATTCAAAGTATCTCTTAAATCCTATCAACAATATTACACAATAATACTAATACATTAGGATAGGCTATTTGAAAAACTTTTATGTCAGTCACGACAGATTAGATATAAATACAGGTTCGCTAAGAAATTTCAGAAAACAGGATACAACACAACCGATCCCAACATTGTCTCTCTTATCTAAGAATAAACAAACAGCAAACCATTTTTTAAAAATCTTGAATTTGGGAGGTAGCCTATATGTGTAATTTAAAGGGCATTTAGTGCATAAAAGTCTTCAGAAGAAAATTGTTCAGGCAGAGAAGTAACAAACTGGAACACTTTCGTAACATGGGACCTAATTGTCAGGCTACAACAATCTAAGTCTTATTTATTTAGTTATTTCACGATTTTGAATATTCCTGGATATTCTAGTTTTAAAACTAAATTAACAATGCGTGTAGGCCCATTCATAAAAGGAAGCTATTTTCTCACAACACTTATCATTTAAATAGCCTATGTCTTTTCATCTGAAAGCTAGCCTATAGCCTATGTGTAATTTAAAAGCATTAAGTGCATAGACTTAGGCTAAATAAAAGTCTTCAAGAAGAAAATTGTTCGGGCAGAGATTAAAGTAAGAAACTGGCACACATTCGTAACATGGGTCTATTTGATAGGCTACAACAATCAACAGTCTTATGTTTTTTTTATTAGATCTTGATGATTCCTGGAAGTCTAGTTTTAAAACTAAATTAACTATTTGTGTAGGGCAATTCATAAAAGGAAGCTATTTTCTCAGAACACTGTTCATTTAAATAGGTAATGCTTTTTCATCGAAAACATAGCCGAGGCGAAATGGACTTACCTTTTGTTGATTTTCATTTGTGAAAACACCTACCAGTTTTAATATTACTCTGGAAGTAATATCACGGTGTCATTTTGATGGATAACTGTAACGTTTATTTGTGAAGCTCTTTTTCTTGTAGTCCAATGTGAGAAGTGCGCGTTGAGAGGTCTGCGCGCTGTCGCCATCCAGAGCACTCTGATTCAAAGTTTGCATTGACTGATCTGTGAAATTAAGCTGAATTCCTGTGGAGGTCGCTGTAGAACAAACTAAACTAGACTAAAGGAGGACTATACACTCAGTAATATCCATACAGAACATTTGTCAGACCATGGATAGAGCTATCCGTGGCAGACAATTCAGTTAAATGAAATTGGCTAGTGTCTATAACGTGAAATACATATAGCAGGAGAATCAGCAGTCAAACAAAAATATTTATTGACCAGGAAGAGCAATCACAAATGATGGTAGAACATTCACACAACCGCGACTGGCATGCCAACCTGTTGTTCATTCTTACAAAAAAAAAATTGAGCACAATGTCAAGGAATGTATGGATCAGCAGAGGAGCATACATGAAACACTTTGAAACAGTCAGAAACAAACAAACTTACACTCATCACACCAACTTACATTTCCCACATGGCCCCTACACTGAAACCAAAACACTTGTCACCAGTTGTGGTACTGGTGTCTGTTTGGGTTCACAAATTACCAACACAAATATCTTTTGCATTGCTGCTTCAGGGTGGACCTAATCTCTGAAGTATTCTGAGGTTACAGAGGGGGAAAATTCTCAGAAAGACACCTCAAAAGAGTTAGGAGCAGCTGACCCGAAATTCAATGCTAAATCTGTCTTGGCTTTTTCTGTAACAATAAGTTTCTAGTGAGTTGCACTGGTTTTCGTTCAAATATGATGTGGAGATGAAAACAATAAGGCTGATATGTGGTGGATATGCTTGTCTGGCAGGTGGGATAACGGTTAGCCATATTGCCTCAACACACCAACCCTAAATTGATGTATTTCAATGGAAAAGCCAGTGATAGAGGTAGGTCTTTGCCATTTGGATAAACAGGGGTTAGCCCCGTCATCTGTTGCTATGCTACCTGGCAGCCATGACCTCTGACCTTTGGAAGGATTTTAAGGATGCGGGGAAGTAGAGAGAGAAATAGTTACAGCATTTCTTACAGCTCGAGGAGCTCTGTGTTCAGACATAAATGTCCATTAAGGCAAACGAAACACGAGAACAGTTTCAGGTTAATTAGACATTAGTGTTTTCATTTTATAAAGACCAAAGTGGTCCTTTTTAAGGCCTCCCATTCCTCAGATTGTTGGAAGGGAGTGTCAGGGTAACATAGTGCTGAACCAAGAGTGGGGTACTGCAAGTATTATCTTTGTTCACTAGGGCTTCACATTGTGCTTAAGAGAATACTTTACGGTCAAAGTAAGGTAGTGGACAGGTGGTAATCATGTTTTGTGGTAGTCTTCCCCAACAGTCGATTTGCTAAAGCCACTTACAAAAAAAAAACAATCTTTAAAAACAGCTCATCACCTAGCTTGTTGTACATTCACATAATGTGTTGTGTGAGTGAGCGCAAAAATGGTTTTTAGGTTCTCGAAGGCATGACTTAAGGTGACAAAGCCTGGATTTACTGAACTTCCCATGCAATTGGATAAGTGTTTTTTTATGCTTTCAAATTATGCAAACAAAAACAAAAACAAAGAAAGGGGGGAAAGACTCACGACATTCAATATAAGCCAGTTGGGATTAAGTCACTTTTGATGTCTTGGAATGAGTGCTAAATTTTTGAAGGGTTTCAATCTAGTTGGCACAGAAGTAAGCTTAATGACTGGTCCTTCTTACTGCTACTAGCGAGCTGGGAATGATGTGCTTTCATGACACACAAGACACTGATGTAGAGCCTAGAATGTGTACAAAAAAAATAAATTACTGTTAAAAGTGACTTCAATCCTTATCTAAATCTGTCTATTACCATCTTTTCCAGTAAGGCAGGAGCGGATTCGTCATCTTCATTTTCTCCATTGCTACCTTATGCTGGAAAGATCCAGTGTGTGACTTGAGAATGTTAATACTGGTTTTCAGTCATAGTTTTTTCAGTCATCATTTTTGCACACTAAAGAGAGTGACGCGAGCAGGGTGGGCAAAGGTGCGATTGCCCTTAGCTGCTGACATTCAGATGTTTGGTGTGGTGCTGCTGCGACTGCATTGCACTGACTGCACTGCCGGGGGCTGCGCTTAAATCTGGATCAGTTTACAGCCTCGCCAAGAGGTCATCGTCGACGACAACATTCATTGCGTGTTTGAGAGATATTTTTTGTTGGCTGTTGCATGTGTGTTCGACCCTGTCACTGCGTGGCTGAAGCGTCTTTGCTGTTCCCTGGCTATATGCTACTGCCCTCACCGCATCTGAAATGGGCCTGAAATACTCAGCGTGTCCTCTTGCATTACTCACTTTAACTGGGCCTCTCCGTGGGAAGAGGCTCATGCTTGATTGTATTTGAGCTGTCAGACACAGCTAAAAACAGAACCAGGAGGCCAGGAGGCATTTCACAAGGCAGAACTTGGTGAAAGAAAGAAATCATAAGAAAAAGGGAAAAAAAGAAACAAGTCAAAAGTAGGACGGGTAGAGTGCTAAAAATGAGAGCAAGTCAGATGTATGTGTGGGTGAGTGGGAAAGGAGTTGGGCCGTAAGCTATCAGACTGATTGACTGAGTGACCAATGGTACAACCCTTAGCGTTTTGACCGTTACAGTGCTCGACTTTTTCAATAAAAAAGTGTATCTGAGTGCATGTTGGGGAGGGGGTGGGGTGTGGTTGGGGTGGCGTGGTAGGTGGTGGTTGGGATGGAACAAAACTTCTCCCTTGCTAAGACAGTGGAAGACAAAGTAGTTAGTGTGAGTTCAGTGAGGGTGTGGAATAGTAGTGGTCTGGTTAACTGGAGATGGCTTGAGACAAGTAGTGACATGGTTAGCTGGCCACACCGTAGAAGCTGACAAAGCATGTAGTAGTTAGTACACCATCTACTAATCTGTGGTAGATCTAGTGGTCTGGTTCATTGGTCACAGAAGGAAAACATGTAGTAGTGGAGATGTTGTTGTTGTTGTTAGTAGATCTAACTGACATGGTGTGTGTGTGTGTGTGTGGGGGGGGGTTGTAATATGGTCTATTAACTGGAAAGTACAAAGGGGGTGGGGTGGATGAATCGGCATGAATGTGAACCTCTGGATGGGAGGGAAAGATGGAAGGAGGGGAGAAAGGGAACTTACAGAGGGGTCAGGGAAATAAAAGGAGGGAGATTTTTCTGAGATGCAAAACTAAAGAAAAGAATGAGGGAATGACTGAAGGAATGGAGGAATGAGTTGATGGACAGATGAGGAGTGCAGAGGGGAGGGTATGTTAGAGGAAAGGAAAGGAGAGAGGGCTCATTCTGTCCAGTCCTTCTTTATGTTGAGGTTCCACTCCCACGAGAGATGGTCGTGCTTGTCGTCGTCGGTGAACTTGGACTTGATGTTGTAGGTGCCGCGCGCCAGCATGCCCTTGGGGGCCTCTTCCAGAGGGGTCAGGAAGTCATACTCAGCAGGTCGCGGGCCATAACTTCCCACCATGTAGTCAGACTTATCAACTACAGGACGAGTAGAGGAGTGGGGAGGGAGAGAGAGAGGCGGGAGGCACATAAGGAAAAGGTGTTCAGTATTTAAAGATCTTTGATGTTACAACAGTCAAATAAGCTATTCACTAATCCCGCGCAGGGAAAGAGTAACATAGTTATGCTGCCTTCTCAGGTACCATAATTGCTTCCCTCAATGTAATGTTTTCATTTATTTTAATAAGGACTGAAATGACATAGGAAACCATATATATATATATTGTATGTTTGCCAGTTGAACATGCTCTTAACCAATGGTTAGCATAGCGTTTCATGCTACCACAATGCTCTGAATCAAAAGGAGGGCCTAAGTGCTGATTCATGTCAGGAATGTTTCATCAAAGGAAAACCAAATGACTAAAGGTAATTTTTGGCTACTCACAAATGTATTGCTTTATTCTTTTCTTATTGATATCTTAATTCACACAGCCTGTATGAAGTCTGTCACAGACTTGACAGCGGTTGAACATATACATGCAGGAATTATTCAACTTTCAATCACATTATCTGTGTGTGTTAGCCAAACTATGAGAAGCTCAGTTTACTTCTATTTCAGTTGGATTAAGGCATTTACATGAACTCGAACTAGCTTGATTCTTGAGTAATTTGATTTTCTCTGTGCATGAAATGGTACTGACAAATAACTGTGGATGGATGACAGATGCAAGAACGAAACTAAACATCCAGACAATCAGACTTGAAGAGCTTTTGAAGGGACTCACTCCAAAGATATCGAACCTTTAACAGTGTAATACCAAGGTTTGATTTTGTAGGCTGAGCTAACCAACTATTTTGCTGTCAGATTCTGGATATGGGGTTTAGGGCATCAAAACAAAGCCTTGAAATGCCCTCTGCAATAGCTGGAGGCACAATTTAAAAAAGGACAATACAAAAAAAGGCTACTCACTTCGCACTCCCTTCCTGAAGGTCTGCTGGGTGAACTTCAGGCCAGACACAATCTCTCGGTTCACCTGTCAGGAGAATGCTGAGGTGAGCTGCTGCCATGGTGAGGGCGTGTATTCATAGCAACAGCAATTAGACCGGTCACATTTCAGACCAATCTCTCCTCATGTGGGATGTCAAAATATATCACACCGCACTTAGCTCCACTGACTGGAACTGATTAGGAGGCAAGCAGTTTCCAACCTGCGGCGTCTGCATCACGCTACTGACTGCAGCTTACAGGGTCATTGGACACACTGCAGTAAGTAATTCTCTGCCCTCAGTATTAGCTGCCCTTAGAACAAAAATAATATTGACTGCACCTGAGTATTTACTACAGATTATCCATGAGTTAAAATAAATCAGAATCACATTGAGATTCAGCAATTTCGAAGAATAAAGAAAACAAATGTGTTCGCATGTTAGGCCATCCAGTGTGTATTATCCTCAAAGGTGAGACTATTAATACTAGTTTCCAAATCCAATTAGCCTCCAAAATAGTAACAAGTAAAATTATCCATTATCATATAACACACACACACACACACACACACATATATATATATATATATATATATATATATATATATATAGAGAGAGAGAGAGAGAGAGAGAGAGAGAGATAAACAAATAAATAGCTCTTTTTTTACAGTATTGTTTGATATTGTTGTAGAAGTATTGCATAAAGTAACTGGACATCAAGGATGTGTTTTGATGAGTAAAGCAGCTTGTATATGTGAGAAAACTGGGATGTTTGTTGTTTGTTGTTTGCAACAAGCTCTGTTGGTGTTCTGAAGATAAAGCACAATAATTCATGGGAACTTTCATCATCAGCAGCACAACAAAAACAACAGTGACAAAAAACATCCTGAGTTTATGAAAAAGTCTTACCTTGAAGCTGATTTTAATTCTGTACTCAACTCCCTCTTTTAATACAAAACTTTGCTTCTTGAATTCCTCCAGATCTCCTGTTAGACAGAACACACACGCAACATGACATGGAGTCACAAGGTGATGATGCTGGTATAAGACACATTTTCAAAATTATATTTTTAGAAAAACATTATGAGGTCAGGTGATAGCTGTGTGTTTTGCTGTGGAGCTGTAAGGTCTATTTGGACACTCACCCTGCAGGTCTAGAGTGAGGGGATCAGGAGCAGCATCACACATCAGGGTCAACCGGGTCACCTGAACGTTTGGAACAGACGGGTCTGCAATGGATATACGCACACAGACACACACGCATATACATACACACATTAGTATAACTCTGTTTTCTCTCGCCCTGTGAGAGGACGTATTTAACTGTCACACCCTCTGTTTTACAAGCAATATACAAATACAATATCAACACAAAATTACTTAGCAAGCTTAGCTAAGCTGGTTGGGCAATCAACATTGACTGACCCCCTCCCTTAATATGGCTACCCTGCGTGTCAACTAGGGTGGGCATTTGTCTGGATTTGGACAGTCCAATCCAAATTGCAAAGTCAATTTTTGTAGGGGGAAACGCACAAATATTAGGAGTGTCCTCACTTTTGACCCTTTTTGTCCTCACTTTTAGACACAAGTGTCCTCATTTTCTTAGTCTGGCCAGAGGTCACCCTAATGTCAACCCCTTGTTGAGGCAGATTGAGAGGAGCATTCAGAGCTCAGCTAAAGACAAAACTTCTTAACAAATACTGTTCATGACCAATTTAATTGTAATGGAGATTGATAAGGGAATAGCCCACCAAGACCTAAAGCTTTTGTTGTAAGCCTAACATTATGAATGTTGTGCTGGAGACAGACGCTCATCATGAAACCGAAATCGCATTTAATACCTTGTCGGTCAACATAACCAAAGTCTTTCTAAGACAAGTCCCTTCATTCGGCCGCCATCTTGGTGTGCCTTCGGGCAGCTATTTGCGACAGGAATCAACCCATATATTGATTGAATAAAGCTAAAAAAAGACATTACTTAAAACGGCAATTTGCTCACTACGCCTGCGGCAACATTTGTGGTATGGCTATCACCATGGTGACGGAGAAAATAAACAAAAGGTTAACCGACCAACAATACGATTTGTTATTTTTACTGCTGGGCCGGACTTCCAGTTTCTCAATTCTGCCATTTTTACATTTTGAAAGGCCGCAATACATTCCTATGGGGGGACTTTTAAGTGATGAGTCTCCTCCTATATGTGTCTCTGACATAACTCTTCAAAAATGTTCATCATTTCCTATTCTTTGGCTTGAAGACAAATCCACATGTATTGGTTAGAATGTATGAGGTTGGTGTTTTAAGCGACTGGGTGAACTGTGTAGATAAAAAAAATCATTGACTTGCCTGATATTCTTTTATACTGTCTGATATAAAATATACCATAAAAACAGCTTCATTACTTTAAAAATAGTTTATGAGCTAAAATTAAAATCAGACTGTTAAAATAATTGAATGGCTACTGTGTGAGCTCTGATTAGAGGGGCACATGGAATAAACCAGAGCAGTAATGGCACACGTTCAAGGGAATACTGCAAAATTTGTGAAGTAAGTGAAGTAAGTCTATTGCCATCAATCAGTGCTCACTAATGAGGCCAGTGCATCAGACTGTTTCTGAGCCTTTGGGCTCCCATTGGTGCATGTGAGATAAGGCTGCTGGAGCAGTCTACATTGTGCCAGGAACCAACCCCTTACTGCTCATATCAGACATTAGGCCCAGATAAGCCAGTGTCCTTCACAGCTGTTCTCCTACCAACACAACATACACCATTCTGTACACTCTTGTGTCCATCTACACTGTACTCATCTGCAAATATACACATATAGTTGTTGCCATTCCCGTACACCAATGGACTCTCTCTCTCTCACACACACACACACACACACCAGATTCATCATCACAAATACCTATACTCTTCTGCATGCACCAAATGTGGATTCTTCCCCTCAAACAGACACTGTCTCTCTCTCTCTCTCTCAAACACACACAACACACAAACACACACACACCAGCTTCATGGCCATCCCCCAGAAGAGCTTTCTTGTACTTCTGTAAGCTCTCGTCATCCTTGTCCAGCTCGTGGATCTCCTGCAGGGTCTTCAGGGCAGGGGGCTTGTAGTTGACCACCTCGCTCTCGGACTCAGCGTTCTCCGCTGCAATGGCCGCCAGTTGTTCCTTAGTGGGCTCCTGCTCAGCCATGACTGGAAATACATTAAGGCGAAAGAGAGAGGAAAGGGTTGCAGTGAGAAAATGAGAGCAGAAAGAGGGAGAAAGACAGAGAGAGCGAGAGAGAGAGAGAGAGAGAGGCAGACATGAAGACAAAGAGAAATGGGCATGCACAGACATACAGACAGAAAATCATAGAAAATGATGACAAGACACATAGAAAATGATGACAAGACACATAGGAAAGATGGACAGCCACAGAAAAGAATGGGAAGCACAAAGAGAAAGAGGGAGACAGAAATGTGATTAGAGCATTTTCCACATCTGCAGCAGAATCTTCCACAGACTATGATGACAGACACCTCACCGCTCCTCACACTTACACAGGACATACAGGGGCTAGTACACAGCTCTAGCAGTTCACCAACATCCCAGCTGTTATTCATCTGAGAAACAGATGTGGTGTGGCCTGAGCAAACCTTCAGAACAGAAATGTTTTAAATATGCTTATTTACTTCCTTTAAGGAAATATTGTTTCAAAGAAGAAAGTCACTCTGATAAACCAATCCTCAACATCATGCTGTTTCAATCTTGGATATTGTGCAGAACAATTCTTTAAAGTACTTACAAAGGCAGGAAGTGCATATTTGCCTTGACAGCCTTCCAAACCACATGAACAGTCCTAATCCTGTTCGAGTGGCCTTGTGTCTTGGTCAGGATTCAAATGTATGCACTCACACATTCCACCAAGACCCAGTAAGATGTGACTTTTCAAGCCATGTTATGGTGTCATAAAGCTAACAATATTTCAGCTGCCACCATTTAAAACAACTCTAGTGTTTTTTATTAGCAGTAGAACTGTATTAGCACTATACAGTTCCTGTAATATTGATTGTTTACATTAAGCACTGACACATGGACCTAAGGAGCTATACGAAGCATTAAGTATTCTTCAATAGCCCACATTCATATATGTATATAATGCATAGACCCTTTAAATTTACTTGCACAATTTATTTACTTATATTTCATAAGTATGGAGTTTTTGCAACTGCAAATATTTTTTGTATAAAATGTATATATTAAAAAGTTACAAAACTTCAAAAAAGGTTGATTGAATAATGATTTGGGGGTATGAGGGGGTTGAAATGGTCACATACCTGTTTTTTTTCTGGGCCTGTAGAAACAAGCTGTTGAATTCCTTACACTCAGGGCAACAGATAATTATCCTACTATTCTGCAGCATGGATCCTTGAGTTCATGC
Source organism: Tenualosa thibaudeaui (assembly GCA_027481765.1). Lineage (NCBI taxonomy): Eukaryota > Metazoa > Chordata > Actinopteri > Clupeiformes > Clupeidae > Tenualosa > Tenualosa thibaudeaui. Next base: position 1,223,525 of record JAIFZK010000176.1, on the reverse strand, counting down.
AGTGTTTTGACATTACTTTGGTATGGTCACTACTTCTGATTTAAATGGTGTAAGAGTCAGTGAAATATCGTGAAAGGCCATAAAAGTAGCCAAACTTTTACCATCTGATTTAGAATTCTGTTAGGTAAGAATAGGGGCTGTTAATTGACCCACTACACATTTTCTTCTAAGGTATCTTGCCTCACAAAACATATTTTTCTTCTCTTCACACAAACAGACCCACTTAGATCTGTGGTCAAGTTTGGGGGTTGGAGCTGGCCTCTGCAGCAAATCCCAAGCAATTGTAAGACTTCTCAATGGAAAAAGGGGGACAAAGAAGGATGACGGACACACTAGTCCTGGACCTCAGACTGACTTGCTTGTGACTCACTCATGACGCTGTCTCTTCCAGGACACATGCCTATCCCTGGGAGAGGTTGTGGATAAAGCATCATGTTTTAAAAACAAAATCTTCAAGTCCAGTAGACTATAGGTCTACAGCTCCCAGTGCCCAGACGCATGTTAAGACTATTTAGTTTTTAAAATCTCAATACGTCCAAGGTGGGTCAGTTTTAAGGAGACTGGGTGGAACATTTTAATCAACAAAGACTGTCTGTTTTTTTACAGTATCAGTCAGCCATTTGTGAATTACTTAAGACCTAAAAAACCTCGGCATGCCAGGACAGTACTCAGCTTTTTTAGCGTCATAGTTTAACATTCACTGAGAATACATTGTGACAGAATTCTTTAGTCGCTGTCTAAAGAAGTAGGCTGCAGTAGGCTACCCATAGGCCACTCTTTCGCCATTGTATGATTATGTATGCCTTTAAGGGTCGTGTTTTGGAGCTGCACTTATCTCACAATAGAGGTGCTAGGTGAATAGTAAAATAGCAATTTCTCTGCAAGCTGGCAGTAAAATATTAAGATCTCAGACGAAATACCTTGCGACTCACTATCTAAATAACGCTGCCTCAGCTAATGAGCTTTCATTAGGAACATGACACCCATCCCTGTTTCTGACAGTTGGCTACTTTGTATCAACAGTGAAAGGCACTGCTTAGATGCTCTGTGGTTCAACACATACATTTAGCCTAGCTTTATGAAACCCAGCTCAATCGAAAGAAAACATTGTGCATCATCCCTGAAATCGTTTAAAAAAAAGCTTACCGGACAATCAACGGAAACTCGACAGTCTTCTGTCATTGCCGACGTCGAAAAGCCGAAAGATTCTGTGGGGGTTTTGACAAAACGCCCACTAGACTAATTGGATTGCCGGCTCGCCAGTTTAACAGAATATAGTCATGATGCAGATAATATGCTTTACCGCATGGTAAATACTTCAGTTGCAACACATCGTCTTACCGTTAGCTTCCACCGACGCTTTTTTGCTCGGCTCCTTTCACCAATTGTCTGTGCACCGCCGCTTTGTGCAAGTATGGCGAACTGAAAGCGGAGACGCCCGCACTGCACTACACGCTTCCGGGAAAGACGCAGCGTAAGTTCCCGGAGGCATGTCAGATATCTGCGACTTGAAGGAGTGGCTTGCACTTGTTGATCTCCACTTGGTTTGTCTGTGACTGCACTGCACACAAAAATTAACTTTCGTATCTATCCAGGAGACCAGCGCTTTCGTAGGTACTGGTCACCCAAGTCTTTTTCAAGTGGTAAGCGTATTAGGCCATGCTTTATCCCCTTTAACGATTTGACTGGCTTATTCAAAGGAATCGCATCACAGTACTACAACACATCTCCAGTGGATTAAACATATGGCTTTAACTAATAAATCAGATCACCTACTTTAAGATCAGCACTGGATTTAACAGTAAAAAAACTAGCTTTCTTTACATAAAACCATCGAGTAGGCCCGAAATTGTGGGGTATTCATTCACTCATGGGTAAAAAAAAAAATAATAATAATAATAAAACAGAAAACACAGGGGAGCCAGGAGATACAAAGGCACAGTAGGTTTAATACAGGATTACAAAATTAAGTGAAAAGTGTTTACAGAAACCCACTATGCAATTAAAACATTTAGTCATCAAGAGCATCAATTTACATATAGCTCAGTAAAAATTAAAATAAACTAAAACATAACTAAAACATAAGAGTTCTCCATAAACCATCCACTGTGTACACAACCCTTTGTGAGGCATCTCTTAAAAAAATAAGTGGGGGAAAAAACAAAACAAAAATAAAACCAAAAAAATGTCCATCCTGAGGTCCGATACTGGCATTTCTCCATAGGAGGAGGGAATGGCTAGTTCAAGCACTTGACTTCAGATGCTGCTTAACTGGTGTCCATCTGCAAAACAGGAAATAACAAACCATTATTTTTTTGTCAGAGGAATTTGCAGTCCCATCCTGTCAACTCAGAATACCCAATACAAAGCCTTATCTGCCTTTAATTTAAATCCTCCCGTGTTACCCTCACAGAGCAGATCAAGAATAGTATTGCAAAATGAAGCCTTCATGTCTTTTAGACAAATTTTTACATACCTTGGCAATGTAGGCATCAAGCTGTGCGTCCAGCTCTTCGGCAGTGAGCTGTTTGCTTTCGTTTCGCCGTCCCCCTCGTCCTCCTTTTGCTCTGTAGCCGCCTCCACCACCCCCACGCCTTGAGCCACTGAAATCCGAGTCTCGCACACCGAGCCGGTCCCGCCTGAAAGACCCGGCGGAATCGGAGTCTCGAGCACCAAGACGAACCCGGCGTTTCACTCCCCCTGAATCAGAGTCTCTGTCTCCTCCACGCCCTCCTTCGCTTGAGCTGTGACACACATCAAGGTTTGGTTACATTTCGCAACACAGTCAACGGTTTGCCTAGTGTGGCATAACATGTAAACATGGGGTAAGTGTAAACAAGAAGCAGTGCAAGCAGTTTCATCCATAGCTTGAATTGTAATGTCACTTGAAATGATCATGTCTTTCCATCACTTATCAAAAATAGCCTGAACCAGAGAGCTTCTCAGAACTGTTCACTTAAGTAGCATGTCTGTGATTGTCATCAATTTGCATACAAGTGGATGGAAACCCATGTAGATGTGCATAGTCTTCAGACATATTTGAACGGAAATTGGTTTTCCAAACGTGACAAAGCCACGCCAGCCTTTGTTTAAATGTGTTCTTTTTTAAGTGGCTAGTTCAAGTGTTACATATGAAGGAGAGCACCACCATTCTATGACCTCTAAAATATGAGACCTATCAGACCTTCGCCTTGATGGTGATCTCCGACTTGAAGTGATCTGTCCTGTCAACAGCTGGATTTCCATGGTGCGACCTATAACCAGCACAACGTTTTTTTCTGTTAATGCAATGGCAATGCAAACTGAACAAAACGGGGTGCAAAATGATATCAGCAGACTAACTTACCATCAAGAGGGACCCCATTATACTGCTTCATGGCTTTGAGTGCATCGGCTTTCTTCTCAAAGTGGACATCTGCCGTCCCCAAACTTCGGCCTGATCGGTCATAATGCACAGCTGCTTTGGTCAGATTGCCAAACTCCCCAAATAACTCCTGGGGGGGGGGGGAGAATATTATAGGGATATTCCAACCCATTTCAACGCATAGCCCTGTTGTTCAAATTCATCACCGGTAGAAAAAAAAAAAAGAAAACTTGGCACAATACTGGTCAATTAATAAACTGACACTAACTGACAGAGGCAGAACAAATTAAATTGACTGATTTTCCTTGCCCCCAGCTGTTAGCTTTGGCGTCACTACTTGGTCTATGATGCAACAATTTACTTTTCCCAACCAACAGGTGCTGGTTCTAGGCTGGTGCTTATGCCAGTTTTGGTGTTGGTGCTACCTGCCAATTCAATGGCTACATCGTTACATCACTGCACGCGTCTCTTGTCCTAGCAATGTCACAATGGACTAATGCTAATTTATCCACTGCTAATTTATTTAGCTGAAGAAAGTAATAAGGGTAGCTTGACCTCCATAGTTGTTTTAACCTAAGAATGTGTGTACTGTGTTTTGGAAAGTTTGTTTTCCAGGTGTCCTGTTTTCCAGAGCCAGCGGCAGGTTTACCTCTGTGGAAAACCTAAGAACTGGTTCGGCACAACTGCGCTTGTGGAAAAGGGATATTGGTGACCTCAAACAGGGCTATGGATTGAAAATGGCTATATCCTTTTAAGACATTTGATTTTCTTTGTGCATTTGAACTCGTTAACACAGGGTCAATTTAGCCAAGATAAACCATGAGCTGATCCCAAAGCTATAAAATCAAATGGTAGACCATGTCCAGACATCAATTACTAAAGAGCTCTAATCTCAGTGATCATTACAGTCTCATGAGCTAGACTGAAGGAAAATGACACCATAATAACAGGGCCATGTTAGCCTAGAAACCTAGACGTACCCTCCCGATGGCAAATGGTTTTACTCAGCTGGTATGTCTAGCCACGAACCATAGGGCCTCAATAGGTCTTCCTCCAAGGTTTAGTCTAACCAATCACAACGCTCTGTCCTTATAACAAGTCACCTAGACGTGCCCTAGCAGTAGCTCATCAGCATGCAGAGGCAGTTTGAAAGAAAGCCGCTGCTTCTGCCCCTTAGGATTGCACCCGGTATATTGGTCATGGCCAGACTATACATTCTGATGTTATAGTCTGGCTTGTCAGGCTAGAGCTATGGGCTGAAATGCACCAGAATATTCTTTCAACACAAATAACATTAATCTCCCTTCACACTAAAACACTTCCCTTAATGATAAACAAATGGTAGCAAATTGGTAACTAGGAGCAGTGAGCTGTGGCCATGAACTGGGCAAGGCAGAGATAGGTTAACCAATAGGTAAATCAAACATTAAAGTGGCACGACCTTGGGCACATCATCAAACCAACTACTCTTACTTAATCATACCCTCAACACCCCAATTAAATAATGCTAGCTGCCACTGCTTGTGCAGAATGGTGTTCAGCACTAGCCTGGCACCCATTTGTCCAGATCGTGGTCATTTCTCATTACATAGGTTCCAAACACATCAGGTTATAGGTAGACCCTTATAATACTCTAAATAATGTCAGTTGTAATTTTTTGTTATTGCTACATGTGTTGTTATTGTATATAAGGTACCTTTATGTCAGCATCTGACACCCCAAAATCCAGGTTAGACACCAGCAGCTTGCCAGTGGTTTCCAGGCCAATTACCGGACTAGAGTCTCGCCTCTGAACTCTGCTACTTCCAAAATCATCATCAAACATGTCGTGCTGCCATTTGTCTGGAAGTTCTCTTGGCTGCAAGTTGAAGAAAAAAATACGATTATGCAAGAGCAACATTTACATTAACACAACAAATCCCTTCCAACAAATATAAATAAATAAAAATAAACCATATGCCACTGAACTGGACGACGGGTGGCCCGAAAGATTTCGACTCTTTACTGTGCTGTCGCGCTCAGCCTCATCCGGCCACTCGGGTGGACATTCTTCCTCGAGTTAAGATTGATCTTTCCGAGGCTACTCCCCGCTCCCTTGAAGCTAAATTTGGTATTCAATTCATGCATTCCCACAGATGTGCACTTCTGATAGGGACCATGCATGGTTATGCACAACGCTGCTAGATGAAATGTCCATTTTAACTTTCTGTTGCTGTCCGAGGTTAATACACTCAAGAGATTGGTGAGAAATTTAGTGACCGGCCAGGCCAGTTCAAACATGTCACAGGTAGCCTTCATGGTAGACTAGCAGTCCAAAAGAATTGGCCTTTCTTTTTTCTCAGAAATTCCGTGCAAAAATTGAAGTCCTGGACTAGAATGGGTCCACACCTGAAACGACTTGAGCATACATTATCTATTAGCAATACACCTGCGCAGGTGTTAAGATGTGACCGGTCGCAGTTACACAAAGCGGATTTTCAACGAATGAACAGCAGACGAATTCCTTAGACCCGCTTACAACACTTTGTCTCTCGACATTTGTGTTTCTTGCATTCTAAATTTCGCCAATAGTTGGCTAGTTAATAGTGGATTGCACGCATGCTTAGCTAGCTAACATTAGCGTCGTTAGCTGGCTAACATTAGCTATGTGGAAAACCATGCGGAGTCTTCACCAGAGACAACTGATATGTCCTGCTTTCAGGGGGACTCTCCGTGTCTGAATGTACAGGTCTCTTCCTACCCTGGAATATGGAGCTGGTCTCTGCCTGTCTCGGTTGAAATTTGGTCGATTTTGTCTCGCCGGACCCGAGCCGCTTCGAAATCCCCCACGGCTGCCGCTTCCTCTGCGAGGCCTTCCGCCATCATTCTGTTGTTTGTTTTGCTTTATGATATCGTCTAACGACATACTAATTTTGTCCGCCATATTTCCTCACTGCCAAACCGTTCTTAAGTAACTATCGATCAATGACTAAAAGTAAACGCTTCGTAGGACGTGCTTCAAAGATGGTCCAACTTGCTAGCTGCTAGCGTCCGTCAGTGCTTATGTACATCACGGAAGTGACGCATTGTTAAACAATCTGCTCTGAAAATAATAAAAACTCGAGGATTTATATAGTGGAGCCCTCTAGCGGTAGCTTATGTCCATCAGTAGCAATAGTGGTTTCTTGCCTGTCGTCTGGAGAGTGATCTGAATGAAAAAAATCAGTAGTTAGATACAAAACTATTTCCCTGAGTTACCGTGCACTTCTTGAATGTTCAGTAGGTTTGAAAACAAATTGCCAAACCCAGACATACCGCAGTTAGCTGGTTCGATTCTCACTTCTCACTTTTATAAGCACAAGTCGTCTGCCAGTCAGGGCCACATTTAGTTTATGTAGGTTTGTAACACAGTGACATACCGAGATGTAATCATATCGGGCTTTAGCCAAGAAAGTTTAGGCTATAGGTGTATAATTATAAATTGTATTTTTCAGTCCTGTATTAAATCTCTAAACACGATGGGACTCGGATACAGACGGTTCTCCCGCAGTCATACAGTTTTATGATTTTGAGGGTACTTTTATTTTGAAAGTAAAATAGTGTTACCTCCCGAGATTATTGACCCCTCAGCTCACAATACCACATTGCTCATCAGGTAGGTTGTCTGCTAGAATTCTTCTTGACTGCTTGTGCTTAATTGAGATAAAGGCGATTGTAGGTCTGTAAGCTAATAAATCAATGCGTGTTTTCTGCCTTGATGATTTTTCATCTCTACAATTTACACTAGCATTCATTGTAAACAAGACAACGACTACAACTAAATTCTAAACAGTCATCTGAATGTGTTCGCCTAACAACAGATGTTATTCCAGTTAAGACGCAACAACAGAGACCTAATTATGTACACAACTCTCTGACAAATGTTTTACTTTCTTAACAGGGCATCCTTCTGCTATAGGTTTACTCAACTTTGTACGAAATGTCGGTGCCATCACGTGACCTCTCACAAACGATCCCTCCTCAAACGCTGAGCCGCCTTGCACAGGAATGGCTAATGGAAGACACGCCGAACTTTGACCTGGCAGGAGTGTGTGTGGGGTCACGGGAAGTGAAGGCCCGATTGTTGTGCAAAACTCCCGGCACTGTACTGGCAGGCTGCCCATTCTTCAATGCAGTCTTCACAGAACTGGGATGCACTGTTGAGTGGACCCATAGGGAGAGCCAGAGGCTGGGTAGGTGTGATAGTTTTATTAAAGAAGTGATTGGAACACATGCAAACTCTGCTATGATTCCATCTAGTTTGCATGTTTTTGCCGGTTCATCTCAAAATGGAACACAGACACCTTTTCACATAGCCCACAATAGCATTAGCATAGCTAATTTAACACATTGAAAAACACCTTCTCACTACCTGATGCGTGGTATTAAAGAACTCCCCTGTACCTCTCCCTTGTGCTATTAGGTCCAGACCCAGTGACCCTTGCAGCGGTGGTGACCGGTCCGGCCAGATGTGTCCTGCTGGGGGAGAGGCCCGCCCTGAACTGCCTCGCACGGGCCTCCGGCATTGCCACACGTTGCGCTCAACTGCAGAGCCTGGCACAGGCTGCTGGGTGGCATGGGCAGGTGGCGGGCACACGCAAGACCACCCCAGGCTTTCGTCTGGTGGAGAAGTACAGCATGCTGGTGGGAGGGGTGTCCACTCACCGGCACGACCTGAGTGGAATGGTGATGCTGAAGGACAACCACGTGTGGGCTGTTGGGAGCATCACACAGGTACATGCAGCAGGAGAAATGGGGGGACCAGGGGCAGAAAGGAGGACCAGGAGGTTTTTTTTTTGAGTTTAGGTTTCACAGCCCATAGGAAAAGTATTGTATAGTTTTTGACATTGAGAATTATAATAAAATAGAATATGTCATATTCAATCTGTGTGAGCATATCATCTTGTAACAAGAAAAATATTTTGCATATGTGCATATGATTTTTATTTGTTTTTTGTTTTTGTGGATAACTCACCATTGAAACACGGCAATATAAGTATATAAGTATATTTTCATGTTTGGGATGGGGGAATTGTCTGGAATCTAACGTAAGAATCATGACGGTGGGATAATGGTATGACTGTGACTTTGCAGAAATATTACATATTTTCATATATTGAATTTCATCTTTTATATATTGTCAATTGCCAGAGATGAATGTGTGTGAAATAGTCAAAGAACTGAAGCGGGTTGGCTCTATAGTGCATATATGCGATGTGTGAGACACTTTTCAATCACTTTTCTTTTGAATCAGTAGGATCTTTTATTTATTTTGATATGCCGTTTGATATGTTTGCCCTGCATTTCTTGTAGAAAATGGGTAATGGTATTGACCCACATTATTTAGGCCAGACTATTTACTTGTAAGATACTTCACCTGTTTACCTCTGGTAACCTCAGAAATGATGTCACCTTTGTTCTTGATGTAGGGGACTCAGTCTCTTGTTGTTGTGAAGCCTTTAAAGGCAATCATCTCAGTTGTTCTGATCCTGGTCTAAAAAATGGACTACTAAGGAAGTCTGTTCTGTTGCTGTGATATGTCACCGGTGTACCTCTGCAGGCAGTGACAGATGCCCGGTCAGTGTGTGGATTCAGCACCAAGATCGAGGTGGAGTGCAGGAGCGAGGAGGAGGGGAGGGAGGCCGCCAGGGCAGGAGCAGAAATCATCATGCTGGACAACTTCAAGCCCGAGGTGAGGTCCAGTCTTGGGAGTTTCCCAATTTTATCTCTTGAGACAGTGCTCTAGCACAGCAGAACACTCTTTAGGAGAGTTCTTTAAAAAAAGAAAAGAAAAAAGTTACACCTAGTTAGTTACACCTAAGGCCACAGTCTCACAGTTGCTTTTCTACCAGTCTAGTGCAGAGATCCTGTCCTGTAGAACCTGATAATGTAATAATTTCCAGATAATGTAATAAAAATCTCCTATAAAGTGCATTTCCCAATAATGATATAATCACCATAACAATAATATCATTGTTACATTATTTGGAGGTTATGACATTATCAGGCTAGCATTAAATTTGCAGAACCTGTGTCAGAAAACAGACAGGGTGGACCACGATTGCAGCGAGTTGCAAAAAGTTTTATTGAAGGGTTTGGGGGGAATTGGAGTGTGGATCTGCTAGGAAGAACGCAGAGCCGAGATAGGCTGGCAGCAGCAGTCGTGGTTGAGCAGGCGTCGGGTCGGGTCACCGGGGCAGAGGAGTAGAGCGTTGGTCGGGGGTAGGCGGTGAGTCGGGAGCCGGGGCAGGAGAGCAGGCAAGCGTTGCAGGCAGGCGGCAGGTCGGTAACCGGGACTGGAGCGCGGAGCGTAAATCGAAACCAGAGCACGGGTCGGAATCCAGGAACAGTGGAGCAGAGGCGTAGGTCAGGCAGTCCGGGTTCGGCAACTGGCAGACGATCTTTTCGGAGACAGAGACAAACAGAGACAGACCGGGAACCAGATGGGAAAACAGAACACGGGCAGGAAACAAATGCAGGTAACGAGCACGGGAAAAAACAGCAGAACAGACAGGAGTCAGGAGTGTGTTGCTTGCCTTCAGCAAGAGACGCGTGCAGGTTCGCTAATTCACCGACGGGGAGTGAAGGAAACAGAGGGAATAAATAACCAGGGCAATCGGGGAAGACAAGACACAGGTGGGGGCAATCAGTGGGGACAGGTGAAAGGGATCCAGTGCTTAACGGGGAATGAGGAAGTGAGATAGAATGATTGAAACCAATGAAGCCCGTTAGTGAAGCAGAAAGGGGAGAATGTGAGGAAACAGAGGGAGACAGAACAGCGTGGTGACAACCTGATAATGTAATAATTTACTAATATTGTAATAACTTTGGTCAGTGCTGGTTAGCTGGTTAGTTTGGCAGGACTCCAGTTATTAAGTCTAAATGGTGATGAACATGTGGACGACCACCCACTATCGTTCTGCCCAATTTTTCATTGGAGACCAAGCAAATTAGTTGCATAGGCACCCACCGTGTCTCTACCTTTTGTTCTTCTTCTTATTCCGCTGCAATGGGAACCTATAGTAGCCCATAGAATGGTAAGAGTCCCATCATTCATTTCACCTAGGGTTAAAAGTTTCATGTCAGCATCTCACTCACTCTACTGCCACTCTGCTCTACAAATTTGAAGCTACATTCACACACACCTTTGACCCTTATGTACAATTCGCCAAAAATTGGCACCATTGCAATCCTTTGATCAAACTGAGTTCAGATTTGAGTTGAACCTCCATCCTTTGTCATCTGGACTTGGGGAATGCTTACTTTGGACTGTGCTCTCCAAATGGCCTGCAATGTTACTGGCTCTTACCATGTAGAATGCTAGCCTAGTCAGATGTTCTTCAAATGAGCGACTGACCTGCCAGATGGTCCTACCTGCCCTCCTGCCTTTTGTTGACATACTGATGAGTGTGCAAGAATGCCATGTCTTGCCTGGTTCACATCACAGCCAGTGGACCAACTGTCTGTTATATTTCATATATATTATATTTGCCTTTTTGTACTTACTATACTTTATTATGTCTGTATAGGCTATTTTTTATTATTTAGGCTAGGCCTAAGGCTCATTTTTAAATTTAGATAAAAATTGTTTTGTTTAACATGATGATTTTTGTTTGTGCATCCTCATTCTAAGGTCCTCTGTGTTTTGGGGTCCCTGGAATCATTGACAGAAACTTACAAGAAAAAAAATTATAAAATGTTAAAAAAATCCACAAAAAATTTGTGGATGAGGGCTGTTTGGTACATGAAAACTTTATATTTTTTAGGAGAGCCAGTGTGGGAGGTGAGGAGACAGTTGACAGGCATAATGCAGATTTTTTTTTGTAAACTGCATAGGCTGCAACAGTGTATGACTCAAGTGGACAAGTGGAGTCTTAAAACTTGAATAGCTTCTGTATCTTGACATAACTATAAGCAATGCAAATGACACAACAATACTGATTTGTTATAAAAAAAAAAAAACAAGGGCCCCCCTAGAAGACGAGGCCTGCGGTTGTTTGCGTTATGGCACCCCCCTGGGGGGGAACAAAGGGGAGTGGCCCCGGGAACCAAATTAGCTCACACACACAGATCAAGGTCCATCTATACCCTACATAAAAGCTGGAGACAGAGATATGTGGAGTGTCCCGCACGTCCTATCCAATCATGTTAGATGAGTTTACAGCCCAAAATGGTCAACAAAGTAACAAAAAAAGAAAAAGAAGAAACTATCTGCCATGGCATTTAAAAATAACGGGATTTGAAGAGTGACTTGCTGAGCTGGTGGGGAATTATGTACACATACAATGCAACCAGCCCAGGGCACAGGGATAGACAAAAGGTAACAAATAGTTTCAAGGAAATTGTAAAACTATCAGAGAACACTACTGGCCACCCACATTTGGGGATGCAGCAACCGGGACGTCAGCAGGTCCACCCATTTTGCAAAAACTGGCATGGCTGAGCCCCTACATCTGTCATCGAGCCACCACCAGCAACTTTCGAACCGTTGTGGTAAGTATGTGTTATTTTGTAATCAGTTTGTTTTCTAATCAATTCACTGCATTTGCTCTGATTATGAGTGTCCTAATGCTTCTCATCGACAAAATTTAAAGTGCCCATCTGACTCTGTATCATCTGCATCCCCTCTTTCCTTGCCTTGATGAGCTCTGACATATAAACCTCTGGTATTGTTTACTAAAAGCTTCTTGATATTGAATGAATAATTTGAGTACTGGAATTAATATAAAATATAATTGATTGTGAATATAAAATACATAAAAGTATGCATACAAATATAGTACATACATACACACACACACACATACACACACACAGAGACTATGCCATAAATAGCCCTATTTATACTATACTATAAATACTATATAATATACTATGTATACTATACTATGAAAGATAATGACATGAAAATTATGGGCATGCATAACAATATAATGAATACACAGACACACATGCCACACTATACTATACACACGCTATTTATAGTATACACACACTATACAGCTTACTATAAAAGATAATTGATCGTTGAAAAGCATGAGTGTCCTCTTATTAATTATCTAATAATAATCTGTAACATTTTGTATACATTCATAGTCTCAAGAAGATGATGACAGGAGTGAGGCAGGTCGAGACTTCTCAGCACCAGCACTAGAATTAACATCTGCACCAGCACCACCATTAGCACCAGCATTAGAGTCAACATCAGCACCAGCACCAACATCAGCATTAGCACCAGCACTAGAATCAGCATCAGCACCAGCACCACCATTAGCACCAGCACTAGAATCAGCATCAGCACCAGCACCACCATTAGCACCAGCATTAGAGTCAACATCAGCACCAGCACCACCATTAGCACCAGCATTAGAGTCAACATCAGCACCAGCACCAACATCAGCATTGGCACCAAAATCAGCACCAGCACCAGCACAGGCACCAGCACTACCCCAGTGAGCCCAGGGAAGCCCTTCTCCCCCACCCTCTGACTGGACCTGGGCAGAGAAAAAGGAAGAGACCATCCAAAGACATTGACCCTGTTGATGCAGCAGTTCTGAAGAAGCTTGACGAGAGTAAGAATGTCTTTACAGCCTTTACATCATAACTAAACACATTACTCCTAGGGGTGCCTGAGGCCCAGGCCAAGGAACTGGTTAAGGACATCAAGCATCAAGCTGATGCTTAAGACATGTCCTCCTGGGACTTGCTCTTTGGTCATTTTAGGGGTGGTTTGCCTTTTTTATATTTATTTATTTAAACTGACAGCAATGAATATTGTTATATTGTATTGAATGTTATATTTTATATGAAGTTTTACCTTTTTTATTTATTTCTTATCTAAATAAGAATTTTATGTTGTACCAAATTTGTACTGCATGTGCTGAGATCAATAGGGGTGAAAGTTTCTTTAAGTTAATCTAACTTTTGTGAATGTCACTTGGCACCCTGAAGTCTTCTGTTATGAATTTTTGCTTTGTTTTGTATTATCCATATAGGCCTACGTTAGGTACTTCAGTAATAATAAAAAAACGACTTGAGTGATTTGTTATTGATGTGATGTATTAGTTACTACAAAACATGATTTGCAATAAAGTAAATTAAGTTGATTAGTCCAAAAGATAATTAATGGTGTAGGCCTAAGGTCCCATGTTGGATGTTCTGGTCTTGCCAATGAATCACCCCCTAATCTGTTTGAAAGAATTCTTTAAAAATCTGTCGAACAGCCAGTCCATCTTTGGTGGTTTGAGTACTGGACCAATTCTCTCCATTCTCCAGGTGTATGATCTCTGTCAGACATGGTGGTGGGGGTTTGAAAGGGGTGGGGTGTATAGCAGTTGGTCTCCGGTAAGCCTCTGTCACTGACGGTCAAAGATTTGTGGAGGATGAGGCATACCTTTGTAATGTCCTCATGCTGTCTCAGTGCAACACTCCATGGCACGACTCAGGATCCTCCACCTGGCAGCTAAAATGCATTTTCGATGACCCGTCTGGCCCTGGAGTGCTGTAAATTGTACACCTTCTGGTCCTCTGATAGAGTTAAAACAGTATGAATACAAACAGCAAGAGTACATTAGAGTACATAGCACATAAGAGTACATTATTAGAGGCAAGAAAGTAAATCAGTCATAGAGTAAAGTAACATTAATAAAATATGAGAAAAAGGCAAAGTTAAGGGGTGAAAATAAATTGGTAAAAATAAAATGGCTAAAAAGAAAATGGCTAAATCAATAAATAAAGATAATTAAAAAGTATGTCAATAAATAATGAATAATTAAAATTGTGATAATCCAGAATAGGTAAATATGGATAAAAAAAGAAAATGGATAAATAAATAATTAAATAATTAAAATAGGCAGAAAATAGAGGTGGATGAGCTGAGTTTTTTAGTCTGAGTCTGATAATCAGTAAGGTTGAATTCTGACATTACTTTTTAAACCCAGTTCTTTGTAGTCAGTAGGTCTAGGCTGGTTGGTTGCAGCTGAGACATTATGTTCTGTCTTACTTTTAAAATTTTGCCAGTAAAAAAAGATGGACACTCATCACATTTTTATGCAGAAATGAGCTCAGGTGCAAACTGATAAGGTAGATTTGTTAATCTACATCTAAAAGAAGTAGGACTGCCTTGCTTTGCAGATTTTTGAATTGTATAGACATTGCATATATTTGGAAGTCAATGTGGGATTTGGATTTGCGCCATTGACTTTCAGTTCTCTGACATTATGTTTTTATCTGCTCGACTATTGGACCATGTTTCCATGGTATCTCTATGTGTTGGTGACTTCTTTCTCTTTGAGTGGAGCAATATTATGCATTATATGAGTCATTAAAAAGTTTTTAAAAAGTTAAAAAGTCATCAAAAAATTAAAAAGTCATCAACAGAATCTGATGTTTGGCTAGAGGTTTGTGCACATTCAAAGAGCCTGACAGTACTGTCATTTATAGCCCTCTTTTAGTAGTTATAGATCTACTTTGGAGGTGAGGGGGTATATGAACATCAAAGAAAACTCAAAAATGATCAGAAAGAGCTTGATCCATAATAGCTTGTGGAGGCATTAAGATAATTTGGTTATAACAAGATCAAGGGTATGACCATGCAAATGTGTTGGCCCTTGAACATGTTGTGTTGGATTAAAGGAACCTAACAGAGTCAGAAATTCCTTGGCATAAGTGTTTTCAGGATTATCAGTGTGCAAATGAAGTGAAGTCTCCAGATAAGACAGTGCAGACAAACTCTAAACAAATGGTTGATGACAGTTCACAAAATTCATCAAGAAATGTTTTAGCTTAGTGCCTGGGAGGCCTGTAAACAGCCAGCAATAAGATAGTAGGAGAGCCCAATAAGTACTTAACTTACTTAGGCACTTAAAGGATGCAAAGTCACCAAAGGATGTCCTGTTGCACTGAAAAGTGTTTTTGAAATATCTTGGCTATTCCCCCTCCCTTCTCCCCCCGTTTCACTCATGAAATGAATATTTGGGGTAGCAGATTCAATTAATTAAAAACGGTTAATCATTTGCCCTGTCTGACATTCAGTAGGGCAAATGATGAACCGTAGTAGGTTTAGGGATCCTGCCTTCTGAGGCATCGCTGGGCTCAATCATCCACTCCCATGGCTTCTCTCACCACTGCTATGCTGATGATACCCAGCTCTATCTGAAGTTTAGCCTGACGATTCCACGGTGTCAACACGGATCTCGGACTGTCTCTGATATATCTGCATGGATGAAAGGACATCACCTCCAACTAAATCTCTCCAAAACTTAACTACTGGTCCTCCCAGCCTAACAAGCCATACATCAAGACATCAGTATCAAGATCGACTCCCTGTCTGTTTCCCACCAAAGTGGCAAGAAACCTAGGTGTCATGATCGATGACCAGCTGACCTTTGCAGATCACATTGCCTCTGTGGGTTGGTCGTGCCGTTTTTCCCTATTCAACATAAGGAAGATCAGGCAGTACCTAACCCAACATGCAACCCAGCTCCTGGTACAGACCCTGGTTATCTCTCGTCTTGACTACTGCAATGTTCTTTAACCAGCCAAAAAGGGCACGTCATACCACTGTTCAATGAAGTCCACTGGTTACCCTTGGCTGCTTGTATCAAATTCAAGGCACTTATGGTGGCCTACACAGTGAATGATGGCTCTGCTCCCATCTACGTGAATACTCTCCTGAAGCCCTATGTCACTCAACGACCTCTTCGCTCCTCTAAGGAACATTTTCTAGCACGGCCAACACCTTGTGCAGGTCAATCCAGACTCTTCTCATATCTGGTTCTGCGCTGGTGGAATGACCTTCCAAGTGCTACCAGATCAACTGATACCCTCTCCACCTTCAAGAAACTCTTGAAGACCCAGCTCTTCCCAGAATATCTCCTAGCGTAAATTTTTGAGAATGCACTTAACAACTTATACTTAATTTCTCTTCTGCACTGTGTTACACCATTGCACTTTCAACTTAAAATAGTGCAGTTTCTATGTTAGCAATATGCACTCCTTGTTAGTTCTTTCATTGTGCTGTAGCTTGAATGTTGTCCTCTTTTTGTAAGTCGCTTTGGATAAAAGCATCTGCTAAATGCCTAAATGTAATGTAAATGTTGGAAGTTGTTTTGGCAGGTCGTAACGTATGTAACGGGAAACTGTTTAGAAACAATTTATGTTGTATAAATATTATACCTAGTTGGATTGATTTTACCAACATGTAAGTCAGAGAGCTTCAGCTGCTCTAGCTCTAACTGTTTAATTCACACAACCCCTAGATTTTAATCTTTGTTTCCTGTAAGCTGTTTATTTATTTATTTTATTCATCCTCTCATCAACTATAATTATATATTTATTACCATCTATTTATTGCCTGTAGCGGTCCAGTGTGGGTGTGCAGCATTGTGTGTTGTTGGCCTGACAATGTATTTCCCGCATTGTCAGTATCAAAATCACAATCGAGAGGACGGCTGAGGTTTATTGGCCTCACATTCCATCGAAGCTTTCTGTAGAGAAAATACAACAAAATGATATCTTGGACAGTCGCCATGTTTTAATAATGCTGGTTTATTGGGGCTCAGTACTGACATCTAGAGGAAATATTTTGTTATTGCCACCCCAACACAAAAGACAGATGAAGGTATGAGGGGTATTCATGTGTAGGACAGACATACAGACGAAAAGAGGGTATAAATGGACCTTCACTGGGCTTTATTATATTATCAGGAAGTTGTTACATTATCAGGTTTTATTATATGTTTTAGGGATTTATGAGAAGATTCATTTATTGTCATTACATTATTGTGCGTCATTACATTATAGGGAAATTATTACATTATCAGGCTCTACATGCCCTAAATGGGTCACAAAGAAAGCGGTGGCTAATCAACACATTGCTTAAAGAGGACCAACAGGATGGTATCGTTTTATTGGCTGTTGGGCTAAAACAGTTATTTGTAGACTTTCACATGAATCATTTAATGTACCGTTAGGTCTCTTTGATGTGTTTCCTTTTGAGGTCTAACTAGTTTTCCTTTGCAATGAAGGACCACATTGCCTCATGGGGTCTGCTTATATTAAACCAGTAGATATTCCCATTACCTTACTCTTAGGTAACTGCAATCTCATTTTTAAGTAGCTAAAAACTTTGAGTAGAATAGAATTGAATATCTTTTTGTCATTGCCAGTACACAGAGATGCAAAGTGCAACGAGACAGGGTTAGCTGCTCTGTGATATGCTTATCTAAGCTAAAGTTGCTTAGCAACTTTCTCTTGCTATTTATCTCTTTCTGTGTTCTGACTGACAAAATCTTGCTTTCCTGCAGGTATGTGGCAGTCATTCATCATATCTGAGTTGCCATGCCATGAAAGACTGAATGT
Source organism: Tenualosa thibaudeaui (assembly GCA_027481765.1). Classification (NCBI taxonomy): domain Eukaryota; kingdom Metazoa; phylum Chordata; class Actinopteri; order Clupeiformes; family Clupeidae; genus Tenualosa; species Tenualosa thibaudeaui. The sequence continues at coordinate 1,205,782 of JAIFZK010000176.1, read as the reverse complement.
TTTGCATTTTCAGCAGATTAGAAAACAAATGACAAGACCCAGACACACCACAGTTGACTGGTTTGGTTCTCACTTCTTGTTTATATTTATAGCCAGGCTTCACAAATCTGTCTGCCAGTCATTGCTGGGAATGTACAGTTGTACCTGTTATTTAGCAGTGTTGCCTTCCACGCTGCATGCATCAGTGTAAATGCACACGGGTGTAAAAATGACACTTCAAGATGACTTCCTGTCTTTTGGCACTCTGCAGCTGTAGGAAAAACAATGAGAGATTACATTTGCTATTTCTAGCAGTTTCACAAGAGATATCTACAGCAGCTTAGATGAAAACTGACACTATATAGAACAGCTTGCAAGTTTATGCTTCATTCACCCACTTTGTCTTTGATTGCTCAGTAACACATCATGACTGTGGGTGATGAAAGCATCTGTTCCAAGCAATTTTTCTCTTTACCACAGAGCCAGTTGTTTAGATTTGTTCCATTGGTGTTTACTGGTAGGCCGTGTATAGTAGGATTGCATGACTGTGCAGTAAGACAGCAAATTGCATTGAGATGCCTGAGCCACTCAGCATGGGATCACTCATGCCTGTGCTCAAGGTTTATTGGTAACTGTGGAAAAAGAATAAAAGAACACAAATAAATAGAGCAGCTGTCACACTTTTTTTGACACCTCTATGTGGTCCACAGTCATTTAGCAGATGAATTTCATGTACAAGTGTGCATGCATTATGTAAAACATTTCCCCAAAGATGTGCGTGACAGAGAATTGTGATAATTGTGAAAGTAGGTGTGTGTGTGTGTGTGTGTGTATGTGTGTGTGTACCTCTGTGTTTGTGTCGGTGTGGTCAGACATCATCATCTGACTTAAAGTGGTCAGATGTAAAAGGAACAAAAGTATAGCTGAATTGTAGCTAATGCAACAGTGACTAGAAGTACTTTTAAACATATAACTGAATTGTAGATAACGGAACAGTCACTAAAACTACTTTTAAGAGCATCTTGACAAATTTGTGAAGAGTAGCACGCAGTGAAAAAGTTGTGGGGTACCAAACACCATTAAAGGCTACAAATACAGCAGTAGACTTAAAGACCCAGTAAGGTTGGATCTGTGCTTTTTAAGTTGACTTGTGAAATGTACCAGAAAAGGATAACTGAACACATGTAGAAAACCCCTTAAGTCAATCTTGTTGTGAAGTTATACAGTTAAATTGTTTCTCAGAGTAGGTCTGAGTATGACTGGACTAAACTGCATACCTCCACCCCAGCAAACAGTGACTTTATGGGAACGTTGTAGCCTACCTGGAGAATGCCCTCAGTCAGAGGAGATTTTGTGAATCCCCAGAAAGTTACATGGGGATGTAGAGGACATACTTGGAGATACTGGCAACCTAATTTTTTTCATTCTTCATGATTTCACTTTCCCATAATGTAACTTCCCACCCTTTCAGGCTCATATGATTCATGTGATTCATGATTCATGATTGATTGACATAAAACATCACATCAAGGTAACATCACCAGATAAGACCATAGAGATTAGTAAACTTCCGAATGCTTTAGAATCGGAAGAACATACCGAATTAACAGAATTACCTTAACATTAACCAGTTTTAATTTTCTCATTTCCTCTTTTCATTATTTTAAATCAGCTGTTAATTATTTATTAATCGGGCAATGCAGTTGTTTTCCTGGAGCCTGATTGATTTTCTCTGCGACCAGGGGTGCAGTGGTACTCCAGCCATCCGAAATCCTTCAACCAGTCAGGGTTGAATTTGTACACTTTGTCTACAACTTGTGGGCGATGGTGGCACAGGTGGTAGAGGTGTCATTTGGCAATCGGAGGGTTGCAGGTTCGACCCCTGCTCCATCTGACCCCATCAAATCGATCAAGATAACCAAATTTGAACCAAATTGCTCCCTTGCATGGCAACCTCTGCCACTGCATTGTTTCGCATTACATTGGCATTGATGAATACATTGTAGAGTGTTGTGAGTGCTCGTAGGAATAGAAAAGTGTCTTCTATATACTAATGTACCAGTACCTGTATCACACTGATTATCTCGTGACCTGAATGCCAATGTCTTCCCGAACCTAAACCATAAACCATCAGACTCAGGCCCTTAGCAGGCCTAAAGGAAGCAAGGACTTAGGCCAATAGTAGGCCCAAAGTGTGTTTGTGTCTTTGTATATGTGTTTGTGTGTGTGTGTATGTGTTTGTGTGGAAGGGTGGTGGTGGGGTACTAGACAAAACACAACACACAACAAGTCCATTAGTCTGTGTTCATGTGATCCTTAAAGGGATATGGGCATATTTCAACCCATAAATCTGTTGTTTTTTCGAGGTCACAAAGTGCTTTTGGGAGGTTGAAAATAAGAAACTTAGGTTAAACAGCCCAGATACAGATAGGGCAGCTAAAACTAACCAGTGGGGCCAGGGAAACTCGCTTTGTCGGTTTCACTTGCCTCTAGTTAGCTTTGGAGGCTGGTTTATTATTTTATCTATGTTGTATCAACATCTTCTGTTCTTCTCAGCTACAACACTATGTGATTTCAAACAGCAGGGCTATTGGTTGAAATATGCAGGAATTTTCCGTTAATGTGCTGTTTCTAGAGCGCCCAGTGTTTCTCAACTTTCTTTATTTGTACTGCATGTCCCATCCCTCGGTCAGATTTTATCAGGTTTGTCCGGGCCATGAACCTGTCTCTGTCACTGGTTTGTCCACAGGATCTGCATGCTGCTGCCCGGGTCCTGAAACAGGACTTCCCAGGCGTGATTGTGGAGGCTAGTGGAGGGGTGACCCCCGACACCCTGCACCAGTACTTCTCCCCGCATGTGGATGTCATCTCCCTGGGCTGTGTGACCCAAGGGTGCCCCATCTCCGACTTCTCCCTCAAGGTGGAGCGCCCAGACCCCCAGGCAGGGCCATGAGCCCAGTGGATTGGACAGAAGGGCATTTACCTGCCATTTACTGAGTATTCTATCTGATACTGATCGAAAGGGTCATTCACACCAGGGACTATAACAACTATAATGGCAAATAATTATCGCTCTAATTAATATTACAAAGTTAACTATGTGAAATGATTCATTGGGATCACTTCTAGAGCAATTTTGAGAACAATGAAAAATGTACAGCCAATCAGAAAGCATGAAATTTTAGACTTAACATTCATCATATGACATCATATGATTATTTTATTTGTTTGGATTCTTTTGGAATTGTTTGGATTGTTTGGAGCTTTTTTGTGTCACAGCGATGTGACCTTGGCTCACCTTGTCATGTACCTCCTGGACAAATATAATAGCATTTCATCATTACTGGTATCATCATTGATTTTAATTTCCCAAATCAACTTTTTTGCAGTATTAACTGATAAATGGACTAATCCTAGGACTACTATCTTAAAAGCCCACATTCAAGAATGAAAACAGATGCCATCCTCCCTTTTCAGCAGCACATTTAATGCAGATTTGCTTTCTTTCAGAATTTAGCTGTTAATAAGCTTTCATCTATTAATTATGCACTAATTTATGTTTGATAGCAGTGATGTAAAATGAATAAGAGTTGTATTGAGTTGAGTGAACATGCACGGTAAGATGATGTACTGTACACCTCAGACATACCTTCTGTCTTCTCTGAAAGCAAGAGCTTTTTTTCCCCTAATCTTTTGGCAGAGCTCATTGTTATCTTGTTGCAATGAGCTAATTTCCTATTGATCAGATCGCGCTTAACTCTTCAGAGTAAAGCCTTGACTTTAATGACACATCTACATATTAATATCACCAGATATAACAGTATTCTCAGTTTAATATGGTTTTGGTTTTATGAGTTATTATTGCTTGATGTCTACATGGTGTAAAACTAGCCATTTGTAACCCTGTACATAGAATCAGAAATGAAAATGAAAACATATCTCAACCACAATAAAGCACTTTGGATCCGTAGTGGCAGTCATGCTGCAGAAATTCTGTGATCTGTCTGTTGTAGGGAAAAGAGCACTGTGGGCAAAAAGTGGGACTCCAGACATACTATTGACGTTTGCTATCTATCTAACTATTAGGGTAGAGAAAACAACTCTGTGAGAGACCGGATATGTTGCAGTGTGTGTGTGTGTGTGTGTGTGTGCGCGTGCGTGTGCGTGCATGCATGTGTCATGGGGGAGGGGATGTTGGATGATGCTGTGTTGTAATTAGTGTGACTACTCTTCCCCAGGCGTAGCCATGGACAATTGTGTGACTAAAGTTATACCGACTGCTGACAGAATTAACTTTACGCAAATTGCTGCCTTCATTTTTGTTCTGCTTTTGGTTTACGCAGGCACTCTGGGTGCTTAGGCAAAACAAAGAATGGGTTCTATTTGCTGTGAAGGGTGTGGAAATAAGTTTCATACAGTATATGTAGTAGAGGAGTGAGTGTAGTGTAGTAGTCCCACCCTTCCTGTTACAAGCTATGTGCTTGAGCCATGTAAAAAATAGCTGACATTTAACCGGACGTACAGACCATAATGTTGACTGAGCAGGTAGTTCTCAGCTGAGTTGAAAATTGTAGATAGAACTTTTTCAAGAACCTTTTCAAGAGGTATGCTTCCCACAAACCTTTTGCCTAACTCACACTTTTGCATGTATGGTGTCCTCATTACTAGACTTTTTGGGCTCCATCTCTTGGTTCAGTTTGATGGAGGCCTCCAATAGTGGACAATAGTGAACAGCTGAACATCCACCATTCTAATGTATTTACATTTTTTTACATGCCAGGTGATATCAATGAATCTGCAAATGGGTTGTTTTGATTCAGTTTACCATATTTCTTCGTAATTCCATCAACCCAACTGCGTCCTGACCAATGTGGAATATGCAATAAAAAAAAAAAAAAACATTTATGAATATTTGTAAAAATGTAGACATCTCTGAAAGAGCTCTTCATCTTCTATACCAAAAATGTTTGATGAATTGCACTCTCAAACCAACAGTCATGTTGGGTGTCATGCACAAAATGCATCAGGGGATATATATCTTTAAAAGTGTGTCATCAGGTTATGTGGCAGTGTGTCATCAGGTTATGTGGCAGTGTGTCATCAGGTTATGTGTCAGGTCCATTTTAAACCACAGCATGTTGCCGTGCACACATACAGCTTCTTTTTTTCCCCAGATGTACCCAGTACATGAAGAGGAAAAAAAAACGAAGAAGAGGAAATTACGTGAAGAAACATGAAACCAAAAACAACAAGGAACCATGAAACGCCCATGTCTTCAGTATCAAAAGCCTGACAAAATACTCAAGACAGGAAGCACATTGCTACCTAATGTGCAGCGGTTTGCCTGCCTAACTGGCTCTCTGTCACTTTCTTCAAAAAGCCAGTGGCAGATGGTTCTCAAGAGGATGGCTGTGCCCAAACCTCTCCATCTGGTAGTCCTATGGACAGCAGGTATGTAGCTGTTGGACTGTTTATGGTCCATTGCTGCTTTAGTCTTTATTTAGCCATATCTCAGCACAGGGAGTGGCTGACAGAGTCACTGCAGAGTGGCTTGCTACTCCAATAATGTTACTTTGTTTATTTCAGGCCTGGTGTTAATATCGTTGCAAATTTGTTGCTCTCATAAAGACATCACCAAATTGTACCAATAGAGTGTATTGCTTGCTGTATGGTATTAAAAGGTTTGCCATATGAAATATTATTCAATTAAATTCAGTTTTATTTATACAGGCCTTTTACAATAGTATTGTCTCGTGGCGCTTCACAGAAGGAGCACCCAAGAGCAACAGGGGCAAGGAAAAACTCCCTTATGTTCGGTTAATCTAGGAAGAAACCTTGGGCAAATCCACGACTCAAGGGGCTAACCCAACTGCCAGGGGTCATGGCTAAGGTCCATAATGGTTCATAATTGAGTATTATCCCACTTTTACATTACATGGTAGTCAGTCTATATTATACACATTCAGTTTTCATGGGGTGATTTCATGGGGAGATTGCACCTTGCAACTTTAAGCTAAATACTCTTTCTAATCTAAGGTGCAAAACAAAAAAAAAATATTCACGTTTCCTATAACCTCTAGCACAATACTTGCATGATAGGCATTTTTTTCTATATGTGTTCTTCCTGTTTTGTTGAACTTTTGTTCTTCATCCCCTTTCTTGTCCATTTCAATTCAGACCTGAAGCCTTGCTTCCGCCTGTGGGGCCTCTGCTGTCACTCTGCTTGTCTCCTCTTGAGCAATGGACTTGCAACACTACTGTTTTCCAACAGCATCGTTCATACAAAGCAACTAACGATATTGATAGCTATGTTAGTCCGATGCATCGTTAAACGACGCGGGTGTTTCCCAAAAACATAGGTTGGACGATCCATCGGAAGTTGCATCATAAAGTTGTGTCGTTCGGGCAATTAGCTTGGATCTGTAGTTTGACCATCGTGTATGTTCACGTGACCACTTTTTCGTCTTTTGGGGGATTAACGTGTCAGATTGGGTACCCTGTGATGCACTACCCCCACATACAGCATGAATGAATGATGTGGCTTTAACTTCACTCCACAGTTGGGGTAGAAAGATGCAAGTTACTATTCCTATTCCTTATATTTCCTGATAAATATGAAGCTTGAATTGGTGCATTCATAGCCTTGTCTTGACAATATTCTATGTGCTCGATTTGTGAAACGTTTTCAGTACAAACTCATTGGTATTGCTCCTGTAATTTAAAGTCCATACAAATATGAAACACGGTTGTGTCAGTGAATATTATCCACAACTGTTATATATGTTATATAAGTTAAATAGCAAGACAACACTGGCGATGCCTGCCCACAATATTGACATGCTTTCCACAGTGAATGCGTCCGAATGCTCTCAGAACGCTTCTGAAACATCTGGAGACTTTGCAGTTTGGACAATGGTAGTCCATACTAAAGTCACTGCAGCTTCCATCGATGGTACGATGGTGGTTGTAGATTTTTGGGAAACAGTCAGAGTGGGGCAGCTGGGTTGTAAATGCTATTATTCGTCATTATTTGGGAACGAACCCTTTTCTATGAGCCATGAACTGAACTTAGAATGAAAGAACTTGAACTTGTTTAAATATTTCTGAGATTCTGGATTCAACATGTGATGTGATGAAACATGTTTATCCACAACTGTTGGAGATAGTAGTGATTGTCAAGTGATCATGAAAAGGGTTTATTTGAGAAAAAAAAAAACACAGAAATGCAGAATGAACTGAACTCGAAATATTGAAATGGTATGAGCTGAACTTTGAACTAGTTCAAGCAAAGTGCTGCTCAGAGTCAGAGAAAGTGCATGAAAAGATCAAAGAAAGAAGCAAGTAAAGCAATGGGAATTTGATGTGGCATTTGGTGGTTTGGCATTTTATTTCTGCTAAAACAGAATGCAAAGCCTCTAAACCTGCTGTAGGAGTTTAAAAACATACTCCTCTAAAGAAACCCCATTTCACATCCTGCTTTAGGTTTCCTGCCTACTGTTGAGCAACACTTGATTCAAGGTATTAGTTGTTTGAACAATGGTGTAGGTTTGAGAGATGATGTTAGTAGAGATAACAAGTGTAGATAAACCATCAGTTGTATAGCCATGGCCAAAACGTTTGGCATTGACATTTATGACTGAGTTTGCCATTGTAATTTATTGCAAATAGCTCAATTTGCATAACACAGATAGGTTTACCAAAGCTAAATAGAATTTCCCCAGTATTTTGTCAATGACCAATAACATTTCTGTATGGCCAGATCAACACAGGTGAAAAGTGTTGTTTCAGTGGACCTGAACTGGTTGAAGAAATTATCTTCAGTACATGAAAATAAAAGCCAAATTACAGTTGAGACCAAGTTTTGGCCATGACAGAATTTATAAATTGATCAAGACAATAAATGGGTTCAGGCTGATCTTTTCATGTGGTGTAACCTGAGTTAAAGCCAGGAGGAGCGGTGAAATATAATGGCTCAGGACTGGTCAAGACAGCACTGGAGCCCATTACAACAGAGGAAGGACCAAAAATGGGTCATCTGTGTGTTTTGAACTATCTTTCTGAGCTGTTGGAAATGTGTTCGTTTGGCTTCTGGGTGACAGCTGAGCTCAGCTTCCCAGAAAACTTTGGGTCTAAATTTCATTCACCCATTGATTGCTGAGAGATGCTGAATATTATTTTTAGTGCATGCAGGAGATGGCCATCTTGAAAATATGAATTTGTAAAATGCTATCCATGGGATTTTATTTTGGTCAGGTTTTAAACTTAAAATGACTGTTTTGAATAGGATCCAAATATCAAGGATGTTTACCCTCAGCAATTGTAAGCTTACAGCTGACTGAGGTATTCTGAATTTGGAAGTGACAATCATTGTATATACAGTATTTTTGCAGGCTAAGTTAAAACAAATGTATGCATATACTTTCATTCACATAGTCTAGTAGTCTGCTAATGTGGTAAATGTGTTTCTTTATAAGTAAGCTCTGCACTGATGTCAGTGTGAAAACTGTAACCATAGCAACACCAAGTGGAGCAGAAATTTTGGAGATGCAACAAGTGTGATTGAGAGTAGTTCTCGTAAGCGGGTGAAATTCTGAAACACCTGTTGAGACCCCCTGCTGACATTTTCTGCCCTACTCCCACCACTGCAGTTGTTGTATATACATTGCTTTCCAGTATTGTTGGCTCAACTTAATTGGTTTCTGACATTTCAAAATGAAATAATTTATTTGTGAGTTGCTCATTTGTGATGTATTGTATTTTCCAGTGCTGTGGTGTGCAAGGAGTGCCCTCAGTGCAGGCATTCAACTCTGCATATTTTAACACCATCTTTCACCTTTGGAAGGTTTGATTTGTCCACACTAGCACTTCTTCTGTAAGACATGGAAATTGTGGATGCTGAGATCGTTTGGTGGTTTGGTTTGATTGGTGGTAGACAGCATTGACTCTATGGAAGGCCATAAAGCCAAATTCCTTTTAAAGCTCTGTACTTGGCTGCCATCTTGGAACGCTTACGGGCAACTATTTTGGATTAACCACGCCCTATCAAAATGAATGGGGAGATATCCTACTGACTTAAAAAGCGTATTGTGTGAATCATTGTTAAATATGAATTGATCAGTCTCAAAATCTACCCGTTGATCACTGAGATAAAACTAAAAAAGATGTCATTTAAAACGGCAGTTTGCTCACCAGGCCTGAGCATGGTGCGGCATGGCTATCACCATGGTGACAGAAATAGTTTAAACCAAAGAGTCGAGAGCGCTACGCAAAGATATTTTGGGGCTCCGCTCATTGTTATGTCTAATTGCAAAAATGAATGGTATACACCACTGGAATCCATAGATTCTCCTGTGTTATTTGATATGCAGTTTTCCATATTTAGGGATCACAATATTGCACTCAGATCAGGGCTGCTGGAAGTAATTTTTAACAGGGGGTGTTGTGAAAAAGTAAAAAAAAAAAAAAAACAACTCTTAGCCTATAGGCCTATTTAAAATACATTTTAAATATAAATAAATAGATACATATACACTTTAATACAGTGTCTGACAATTTAAGAACAATGGGGTTGTCTTTTTTTTTATTTGTTTCTAGGTATGACTTTTTTTTTCGACTGCTTTCAGGCAAACTAAACAGAAAATTTGATCAGTCTCTTCAACATAATGCAGCCACTGCCATCTGGCAAACCAAGCCAGTGCCACAGAATGCCGCAACGCCGTGAAGGGAACTTGAAATTAGATGTTGGCTGTAAGGGTTTATCTAATCCAATCACGCAAGGTTGGGTTGAGGTTGCCGGTGCAACATTAGGCAGAGGCGGGTGGAGAACACTGTCGTTGCTCCGGCTGCTGTCCGTTGTCGTTTTGGTCTTCTTTAGAGGTGGTTGGTTTCCAAAGAAATCAAAAATTCATTTTTGTGCCATGATTATTTATTCATTCATTCGTTCATGTAGTTAATTCATTCATTCACTCTGCTGCTGCAGCTTTGAATGGAGCAAATAGTTTTCCTCAGTTGGTAAGCTATGCACTATTGGGGCCTTAATAGGCTTAGTAAGGCCAATCACAAAGCTCTATATTTGTAGAGAGTTGTTTGGCAGGCTTAGCACTATCAACAGAACTGTGACGGTGCAAATCAACTAAGTGGCCAAGGAATCGGCTTTGGCATTGACTGTGGATGAGTTAGACGGGCTTTGGTTGGTTTGCTCTGGTTGATCGTAGGATTTTCTAGTATGATAGACAACAACTGATTCCGCCCCTAGGATTGAGCCCGGTCTATCAGTCGTTGCCAGACTATACTTTCTGATGTTATAGTCTGGCTTGTCAGGCTAGGTTGCAGTTGAAGATAAATATTTCTAGGACAGAGTCACTCAGATATAACCTGTAGGTTTATTTATTCCATAAAGTTAAAATAGTCTACTTGTGGAAATTATGATGTGACAAAGGTTTTTGTTGATTCAAGCCTGCAGGCATTACAGCATTTGTCCTGCCTATCTGTTCATCCATGGTTTCTAATTTGGATACTGTCTGACATGTATGGCAGGTACAATGTTGTCAATACAGGTGATATAAATTGTCTCACAGTCAGCATACTCGTCCACATTTACAGAGGAGTCCTCCTGTGTGGCAGCTACAGCACATCAACCTCACCGAATACACTGGGTCTGTGACTGGATACATATCCAAATGCATGGATGATGTCACAGCCACAAAGACAGTCACTGTACGAGCAAACGACAAACCTTGGTTCACCAGGGAGGTACATGAGCTCCTGAGAGCACGCAACACTGCTTTCAAGACAAAGACGCCCTCAGATCAGCCAGGGCCAACTTGCACCAGGGCATGAGAGCAGCCAAGGGGGCTAATGGACAGAAAATCCACTCGCACTTCAGGGACACAAAAGACCCCAGACGCCTGTGGCAAGGCATCCAGTCAGTCACAGACTACAAACCAACACCCCTGCCATGCGAGGACAACACAGACTTCCTCAACTCTCTCAACACCTTCTTTAGCCGGTTTGAAGAAAACAACACCACCACTCCAACAAAAGCCCCTACTGGCCCAGACAACACAACACTCCAACTAGACCCTGCGGATGTGAGGAAGACCCTACTCAAGGTGAACCCCAGAAAAGCTGCAGGTCCGGACAACATACCCGGGCATGTGCTCAGAGACTGTGCAGACTCACTCACAGAAGTTTGCTGATGACACAACAGTGGTGGGCCTCATCAGTGCCACACAAATAGACTGAGTAACAGCTTCTTCCCACAAGCCATCAGGCTAATAAACACAATGAAGAAGATTCCATGAACATGTTACTGACAACCAAAAACAATCTCACACACACTGATGTCGATTGCTGCTTTTACACTTGCACTTACCAATTGCACCTTCACTTATTGCACCTTACATATTGCACATTTCACTTTTTTCAACCTACACTCGCTACCAAGAAGAGCTACCTCGAGCCTTCCTTCTTGCTGGAAGTGTATATGTTTACTTGTATGTCGTATGTCTTATGTCTATTTATTGTGGATGTCTGTGTACACTTCATGTCCATGAGTGTAGCTGTGTGTGTGTGTGTGTGTGTGTGTGTGTGTGTGTGTGTGTGTGTGTGTGTGTGTGTGCATGTTTCTAGTTTAAATTGCACATTTGGTGTCTGGTGAAACACAATTTCAGTCCTCTGTGTAATGCCTGTTACATAGCGAATTGACAATAAAGTATACTTTGACTTTGACTTTACTTTAACCAAAGCCTCTTAGACTTCCTGTATGCTACTCTACATATGATCTAAAATATTCTGACCTCTAGTGGGAACGTTCTCATGTTGGTGGTACTTTGGTAAGACAATGACTGACCAGTGCTGAATTCTCTTTTCCCCACAGTGTCCTTTTCTATGGCCTTTAATGTAGATATTGTTGGAAGCAAGATTTACAATGGATCAGGATCCCCTGAAGACTTTTTTGGATACAAGGCAGTGCAGTTTCAGTCTGGAATTGAGAAAGGGTGAGTGGCTCCACCTTGTAGTTACAGGATACACATTTTTGTCTTCTCACCACAGATGGCATGGATATGTGCATGTACATATATGTGCTCTGTGGGGTTTTTGGTAGAGATTGAGGAAATTAAGTCATCGCAGAAAAAGTCTCCAGTCAAAAGTCTAAAGAGTTTTGTTGTAGGCAACAGGACTTCCTATTGAGCTTGACAACATTTCGTCTGTTACAACAGACTTTGTCAGGTCTAATTCTGGAGTGGGAAGAGGTACTATTTATCTCTGGAGGAACCTCTTGGGCCAACCCCTTGGGCCAGGTGAGAATTGGCCTGAGAGTCGTTGAGGTTTTCACACCTCTCCAGAGAGGTTTTCACACCTCTCCAGAGACCAGTCAAAAGTCTTCAGACCATAAATGGAAGGCAGGCCTTTTTCCTGTTTTAGTCATAGAAGTAAGTGTGAAATAGGGGTGTGTCTTAACATTTGGGTTGAGACAGTGTTACCAGAAGGAAAAGTTTTGTGGCATTATCAAATGATAATGTTGACTATAATTAGCTTTCAAGAATATCCCCACATCTGCATGTTTTTCCATCAACTGTCTAATGCAAATAAAAATGTAACATTAGGCTAATCAAGTGACATGTTCCAACCAGCTATGAGATCAACGTCTATGGACAGAAATGTGGCAAATGCGAATGTATGCAAATCAAGTTTCCATCAACTTTAATAGCATTATGCCTTAGTGCACCAAGAGTTAATCCGCCCCCCACAAGCAAATAAAATTTATATTCACATTAAGGGACTTGGTTGGAAACACCTGTGAATTTGCAAGTGTTTCCAACCAAGGATTTCTTATTTACATAACTTAAATCCGCATCAACTAGTTGGATAGAAACCCCGCTAGTAACAGCAGACTCTAAAGCAGTTGTGGTAATACTGTCCTTGACATAAGTAGTATGTAAAAGTCATAGTGCTGAATCAAGACAGATGTTAGCAAAAGGAACAAGCTGTACGTTGGGTGTTTATCTGACTTCTGCAGGCACCACTGGTGGCAGAGTGGTGGCTGAATGGCTAGGAATCTATTTCCCTCAATGTATAACACACCATCTCTTTCACTCTTTGTGTAGTATTGTGTGGCAGTGGCCAGAGCATCACCCATACCAGATTGTGAGGCTGCCTGTCAGCGGAAAAAGCAGAAAGTCGCTTGAGACTGAGAATGTGTCTAGAAGTGACTCATTCTCTTCACTTCCCCTTTCCAGAGGCGTAGCCAGTGTGACAAGTTGTATTAAATTAGTGACTCTTACCAAATCTTGGAAGCAAACATATTTGTCTGTGTTTATGCAGGCTAGTGTTCATGCAAAAAATCCTCTTATTTGCAAAATATTGCATTATGCAATAACTGTATGAATTCAGTTGAAGTCATGACCAAAATATTGCATTTACCTCAGTAATACAGTAGTATACAACAGTACTACTGTGGAAAAAAAGTCAGTTTTGATGCTGCAGAATAATGCTGTCTCCTGTAGTGCACTATAATTTCCCTGGTCTGGCTGTTGTCGAGGTTGTCATTGCTGTCTGATGACATTTGAGAGTAGCGCTTAGGCAGATCTTAGCGCACAGCAAGGTAGTGATCCTGTGAGAGCTAGGTTGAACAAACCAGTTGATCAGCACATGATCTAAGAGCATGGCTGTCTTTCAACAGCCATCTTTGTGTCAACAGCCATCTTTGTGTCTCTTGAAAGGACCAGCAAACATCAGCTTCTGGGGCCAATGGGGCAAACTCTGTACCCACATTATGGACTCAAGGGGGGATATGGTGCGTTAAAACCAGGCATAAAAGGTGTTGAGTTTCATCTAGTCAGTCAGAGATGTGCTGGGCTGAGTGACATCTTTCCTATACTTAATCTGTTACATTCTCCACATGAGCAGAACTGTCTGTGATCAGAACTGATGTAGTTGGCTTCCAGTCTTTCCCTAAGGCTGCTTTTGGTATCTTCCTCAGATGATGTTCAGCATGTGTGGTGGCACCCTGGTAAGAACCAAGACAACTGTCCCTTGCCTAAAGTCAAGCATGGTGGTGATGGCATCATGGTCTAGGGCTGCATGAATACTGCTGGCATTGGGGAGCTGTGGTTCATAGAGGGAAATATGAATTCCAAGCAGAGCATGATCCCCTCTCTTTGGAAACTGGGCCACATGCATGGCATGGAAATTTTATAGCATAATACTAAACACACCTCCAAGATGACAACTGCTTTGAGGGACAAGCTGAAGACAAAAGTGATGGACTGGCAATGTACCTAAACCCATTTGAGCACCTGTTGCGCATCCTTAAGTGGAAAGTGGAGGAGAGCAAGGTGTCCAACATCCAACAGCTCTGTGATGTCATTATGAAGGAGTGGGAGAGGATTCCAGTAGAATTTCAAGTCCATGGGGGTTAAGGCAGTGCATAATAATCGTGTTCACACAAGTTATTGATAGTTTGGGCACAATTAGGACATGTTTGGACAATTTGTTGCCAGCTGTTTAGACATTAATGGCTGTATGTTGAGCTATTTTCAGAGAACAATAAATATATACTGTAAAGATCGATTGTGTAGTTGTAGCATGCTGTATTGTGTAGTCTCAGACGTAAGAGGCTTTGGTCATATCACTCAACTCCGACTTGCTTACTTGCTTACTAATTAAGGACAAAAAAAACTGTTAACCTTCCCCCCTCTTGGTACACTTTTGGATGGTTCACTAATATATCAGATGGAGGAGAGATAGATATGAATGTGTCAGAACTTACTACACATCTTACTCGCCCACTTAAGTCTATTTAACTGTTGCCAGGCTAGCGCTTCCGCTCAGTTTCATTTAGCTCCACCACTGTGTCAGGAAGCCAGACATAAACTTGGACCGTCTGAGCTGGGATGAGCGAACAGAGGGAAGGCTGAAGTTGAACTGATTTGTTCCAGCGCATAACACACATCATGACTAAACAGTATCAGTTGATTAGCATTAAGTATAAAGCATAAAGTGTCTGCCCACCTTGGAATGAATACATGCCAGTTGATAGAGTTCAGACACTTTGCACAAAGTGAAACGATGTGAAAGCGGCTGATGCATCAGGCTAATTTAACTGCACCACCTTCAATATTTTTGACTGTATTCTTGAAAATTCACTCACCTTATCTTACCCTTTTTCCTAAAGCAGTGATAACTGAGATCACAAAGTTCGGTTAGACTATGAAGTGGTATTCTCATAGACTGCACTTGCACTCATTGAGCAGACTGCATCACTCAATGGAATTGGACTATAACATTTTTTTTTCTATTCACAGGATTGTAGTCAGTGCGCCACTTCAGGACAATGGAACTGGAGGGCTTTTCATTTGTAACAACACAGAGCCAGATTGCAGTCCTGTTTTACTGCCGACTTCAACAGATGCCAATTCTGAAGGTCTGTCTAGTCATCTGCCGGCATCAACTTGTGTCTTTCTGTCTGAATACCTGTCTCCTTTCTACCTGTCTGTATTGGTGCCTACTTAAGTCATGAGTTTGTGATTGAATCCTGGCAGATACCGGCTTTACTGCTAGTTGGGTTATGTTATGTCTCGGTGATAAACTATGTTCTGTCAAGGCGTGGATTTTGGATACAGGAGTGGCCTGTGGCACAGTTGCCAATAATAGTGTCCATAACATAAAGGCTTGATTCCAGCCTGAGGTCATTTTCCAGTCCTTCTCAATTTCGCTCTCCCAGTCAACAAGCTACAATCACATTTTAAAATTAATTCAGTTGTTCGGAACAGGAGCAGTGGTAAATTCCTTGTAACATTATTGAGAACCAGAGCACTATTGGTCTTAGACAGGCTGCTGTAATCTCATCTGATGCTTTCACTTTAAAGGTACTGAATGCTATTAGTCCACTTTCACGAAACTTTTTACTAATTAATTTCAGCTTGGCGTCTTTACGTTTGTTTTACCACACACTATTGCATTCACACTCCTGTGCTCCTGCTGTGAGATTCTGTTCCCAAACTCAGGTTTTGTTTGTACAATAATCAACAACTCATATGTCACAAGAATAACACTGATTATTCATTCAGAATTTGTCAAGGCACTTGGATTGTCTGTTGCTGTCAGAACCAAACCAACTGTCCAGTTTACTGTAAGTTCACCATTTAGTTTTTTTCCTCTTTTTTTCAAATGTATTTTAATACGATTGAACATGAACATCAAAAAGTAAAGCTAGAAGATGATAAAATGCAAAAGCTTCATGTATGGCGTTACATAGTAACATACATAGTGCTATTATTAATGGAAGTGAATAATGATTTGGCTCATAGGATCCCTGCACGCACAAGGAATTTTGTGTATGTTTCTTAAAACCTAAAGGATTTTGTTGTAATATCCATACAGGCCTGCAGTCCTGCTTGGAGTCATGAGTGTGATGGGACCCCCTATCTCAACAGCATTTGTTACCAGTGGAGCAGCAGAGACTCCAGCATCTTTAACATCACCTCAGCTCATAAAGGTTCGCAACAGGGTGACTGACAGAGTGATAGAGTTCATGACATGCTTATGTGTTGAGAAAATAACTGGCATCCCAATAACTGAATATTCTATTTCTCTGACATTGTTGTAGTTGATGTTAATACTGTGTGTTCACATGTATCCCACCAACTGAATTCTCAGCATGTACAAAGAGAAAAGTGGATCTAATATTTCTCTTTGATGGATCACTGAGTATGACAGATGAAGACTTTGTAAAAAATAAAGAGTTCATTAAAACCATCATGAAAGAAATGGAAAACACATCGATACAAGTAAGTTAAATTGAACCTTATTTTGTCATTTCTATTTGTCGTGTAATGAAAAACACACTGTAAAAATTGTTGACATTGTTTCACGTCAGTTGTTGCTGACCTGCGTTTGTGTTGTTTTCTTATTTGTTTGCTGAATTAGTTTGCAGCAGTCCAGTTCTCGAAGGATTTCCGAGTAGTTTTCACATTTAAAGACTTCCAGGACAAGAAAGCCATTAAAAAACTGGATGAAGAGAAACATATGAAAAGTCTGACAAACACACATAAGGCCTTGCGCTTCGCTCTGTGAGTGGTGTTCTTTCACAGTATTAATTATTATATAAAATAAAATGTGCAAAAATCTGCACAATTTTATTTTAATATATCACTGCTTGATCAAATTTCCTATTGTGATGTGCTATTTAGAATGTGCATTATTTTCTGAAAACCTATTAAGAAGTTCCAAATTTTTGGCCGTATTACACTTGCATATGAATCCACCCAACACGTTAACACAGGGTTACAATTTAGTGGCCTTCGCAGAACAGCGACATTTTAATTTGTGACCAAAATGGATTTTAATTTTGGGAGTATGGGAAACAGTGATTTTAAGCCAAGACGGGATAGAATCTTTGGATGCGACGCTATACAAAGACAGACCAAACTAACAACCCGCATTTGATAATAACAGCCATCAATTTTGAATTTGTAACGGCGGTTTATTCCAGTAAATTTTGAATGAGTCGATGTGCAGTGGAAAGAAGTAGTTCTGCAAACAAGCATATGTTAGCTATCAAAATGTGTAAATTGTTAGCAAAACTACATAGCGCAGACATGGCAACAGAGGTATAAATAATGAACGGCACGGCGTGCATATATTGGTGAATTTTGTACTTTTTGAGGTATAAAGGCCGATTCGCTCCACGTCGAGACCTTATCACCACCTCAAACGTGCAATATTCATTCATTATCCTTTACATATTATATGTCTCTACACATGGTTTATTATTTGTTTGCAATGCAGGGTGAACCTATTTGACAACCCAGAGAGTGGTAGACACCCAGATGCAGTAAATGTTGTAGTCATTATTACTGATGGCAATCCTTCAGATACGAACAGTATGGGATCTCTGGAAGTGAAAGGCACCTCAAAAAATATTTTACAAATCTATGAAGACCGAAACATCAGGCGATTTGTCATTGCGGTATGTATTGCATAATTGCCTTGGTTTATTATTTTGAGTGACTTTGGGTGAATATCATTGGTGATTAGTTGTTACTCTCATGCCGTTTTATATTAATAATACCACATAAAGACATGCTTATTGACAAGTGATGCAGAAATGCAGCATACAGTAGCCTACAATTTTAAAACCCCACATTCCAGCTTCAACAATTTAAAATCCCTACCTACTCTATGAAACTCTTTTCAAAAAGATGTTTTTGTTACTTTCAGCTCACCAACACCTGTGTACAGATTCTCTGTGAGATGTTTTGCCTGAATTTCAAAATCCCCCCCTAATGCCTAAGCCCTCATGGACTTAACTGACTCACACCGTTAAGTGAATGAGTTTGCAAGGTTGCGAGTACTCACCTTTGCTGTTTGCATGATTGGGACACTACCTGTGACAAATCGTTCAGTTAACAACACTAAAATCACGTTGCAAGGACATTTTCATTTTCTTTTTTGATGTTTGCATGCTTTCCTGTGTTTCATGTCACAATGCAATGAGCTGTGGGCAATTTAGAAAAAGGCTCAGAAATGGTACAATTGCACTGTCATGTACATCAAGACAACCTTAAACCCATGAAACCCTCACATGAACATTCATTTAAGTCTGTGAGTCTTTAAGGGTGGACATCAGAACAGGGTCATAGTCCCTGGTACCATGGAAAGAGCACAGTCATCCAGACAGACACTTTAACTGATGACAATATTCCTCTCTGTAAGGTTGGAAATGACAAAATTGACATGGAGAAACTTCGGACTTTAGCATCAGAGCCCAAATTGAATAGTTCCTTCTACATTGATAATTACAATGGGCTTAATGGTCTTCTGACAGACTTGCAAACAAAGATCTTCAACATAGAGGGTAATGTCAGCTCATACAATTGTAGAAGTTTTTTTTTTTTTACAGTTTTACAGTTTGAGATTTTTTATCTCAACAGTTTGATTGATGTGTTCATGTACTGTATGTGTTTTGATGTGATCCATCAAAGGCTCTAAACACAACTTTGGTCAGACCTGGGAAGAAGAACTTTCACAGAGTGGAATGAGTGCTGAATTTGCTGAGGTGAGACAAACAGGACTAGAAACAAACTAAAAATTATCATGAAATGAAAAGTGTCATCCAAATATATTATAAAATATAAATGTAATTTGCTTCTCTTTGTTTTCCACAATAGGACATCTTGATTCTGGGAGCAGTAGGATCTAACAACTGGAAAGGATCTCTTTATCAGATTGAGGCAATGGGCTCACCCGAGCTGAAAATTCAGGACTTAGATATGCAGAATGACTCTTACATGGGTGAGTTCATGTATTTAAAGAAAAACTCCTCTAATATAATATTGTTGCATGCTGCCCTTAAAGTAGAATGATGTTACTAAGCTCTGTTCAAAGTATGGAATTGAACTATTTTCTACTAAGTGTTCAACTGATTTAAATTTACAATCAAACTGGATAATGTCAGTTATCATTGTGTTATACCCAGTGTATTTTTACCTGACTGTTTGATGATCAGGCACACAGCTAAATCTCTCTTGTGTAATGCACATAGTAATTGAGAGTAGCAGATCTAGAGTGCCAAATAAAGTTATACATATTTGTTGTATTTTCCAAAAGGCTACTCAGTTGCTGTGGGAAAGAAGAATGGTATTCCTTTATATTTTACTGGTGCTCCCAGATACAACCACAGTGGACAAGTAATTTCTTTCAGCAAAATTGAAAGTAATTGGACTGTCCTTGAAAGAGTTGACAGTGAACAGGTGTGTTGTTGAGTTATATGGGGTACGGGGTAATTGTATTTCTGTTGGAAATGCCTTGTAAGTTCTTAATATAAATAGGGATGTCTTTTGGAATGGGATGGAAAAAAACGTAATTAATGTTTTGTCCAAATGAGGTTACGGCAATGACAATGGTATAATTGTTTTGCTTTTAGATTGGATCTTATTTTGGGTCGGAACTGTGTGCTGTTGACATTGATTCTGATGGTACCACTGACTTGCTCATGGTTGGTGCTCCCTTTTATTATGAGTCCCAGAGAGAGGGCCGCATGTACGTGTATGCACTTACAGGAGAGGTAAATATAAGCATTTTACTTCTAGATCTACCTAGATACCAACCCTACCTACCAAGTGCCAGTAACAGAATATTACAGTGGTAGGCTAGTTGTGGGAGTTGTAGAATTTGAATTAGCAATTCATATGGAATCAGAGGAAATAAGAAGTTGCCAAAGAGATATGAGCCAAAAAAATAACTGTAATGGCACCATTATGGCTCCCTGTACCAGCCAGTTTATTTCTTACTTGGTACATAGCTTCTGTGTGTAGGCCTACTAATGAGTGAGCTTTTACACTGGCATACATTTGCTGCATTCATTGCTGAAATTTGATTTTATGTTTTATTGGCCAAGTATGCTCAGTTCAAGGGACTTGACTCCAGCAGATGTTAACTATCTGGTATATACAACCAACATATGGCCAAGTAGCAAAACAGTATAGAGACACATACTTGACCATAGAGAGAACATTACATAAACACAGAAAGACTATGTTTATTGGGATTGTATGAAGTAAAAAGAGATAGTGCTACTATATGACTATAAGAATAGCATACAGCACACTTAGGATATGTATAGATATGTGAATTACTGGCCAAATTAGGAAGTTGATTCTTTTTTTGTAACAAAGCACTTTACTGCTTATTCCCCCTTTTCACAGAATAAGCTTCAGAAGATACAGAACATTTCAGTGTTGTCTCAGGGCAGGTTTGGTTCCTCCATTGCCTCCCTCAGGGACCTAAATGGTGATGGGCTCCAGGACCTGGCAGTGGGAGCCCCACTGGAGGACGACCAGAGAGGAGCCATCTACATATACCTTGGTGACAAAACTATGGGGATTCGCCCAAAACATAGCCAGGTAATAAAAATAAATGTTTGTCTCATTTGTGTTTACATTTGGTATATCAACTTTTTTATAATGAATGGTATCTAATTTTCACTTGCACACAATGCTGCTGTGTAGTTAGTAGGTGTTATATTTTGTTAAATAAATAAAAAGTTATCCTATCAAATACTGCACAGCACATCAGAGCAAAGATGCTGTCAGAGGGTTTGCAGCAGTTTGGGGTGACCATTGATGGGAAATCTGACATGAATGGTCTGACGGAAATTGCAGTGGGTGCCCATGGACAGGTGGTTCTGCTAAGGTAAGATTTAGATGTTCAGCATTAAAAACAGCATGCCTAGAAAACCGGCATATTTAATTTTCCATCACAATGGCCCTCATTTATGACAAGGCCGTATGATAGAAAACTCAGTCCCACTCTCATTCCCAAATTTTAATAAGAATGTCAGTTTTAAAAGAATATCAGAGTTCTGTGGTCAATTTTAAGTGATGCTAACAGTCTTAAAGGATCAAAGAGCTCAGTTAAGCTAAAAACACGTTTTTAGTGCCGTCCGTATTCCTTTACGTAGATTTTTTTCAGTACTCTTTCCACCCCTGGAATCAAGTTCAGTTTCAGCAGCACAGGAGAAGGAAATGCTACAAACTTTCCTGGTCTTTTACGGACTCTCCTGGTATTTAGTTGAGACAGGCATTTGTTTTCAACACCTGCGGTAGACATGCAGAGCCCCTCTGCGACATCGCAGATCCTCTCCAACATGCTCTTGGATGAATGACAGACCCCCCCCCAATTTCTGAACTCTCCGTCAAAACAACGGAGACCCCACGGATAGAGGGAGCGTGTGATTGGTTGGCTTGCTTTTTCTTGCTATAAACCCTAGGTATAGTTAGCTAGCTCTCAATTCAAGCTTTGTAAATAATCTCAGATATTGTTTTGGGTACAGTGAAAGAATTCCCGAATTGTAACGCTCAACGCTTTGTCAGCAGGCATTACTTTGTAGGCTGGTATGTGAGAAGTTAACAGAACAATTGGCTGGCAGAAAATAACTTGGGTGTTGAGAGGTGCTGTGTCTATTAGCAACATTAACCGACTTGTTAAATCACTGAACTGGCTTCTCTGAATATGACTGCGCATCTACATATTTACAGAGTAGGATGACCATAAATTAGGCTTAACCCGTAATCCCTCCACAGGTCCAAGCCTGTCCTCAGTGTGTCAGCGCACCTCTCCTTCAGCCCCTCAGAGATTACTATCCAGCAGTTTGACTGCTCTGAGCACAAGGAGCCCTTCCCTGTCTTCGATGTGACCGCCTGCTTCAATATGAGGGAACAAACAAAAAGTACAAAAGGTACTGAAGGAACAGCCAATAGTGGACTGTATGAAAATGAATCTTGTGTTTACTCACATTAATCGTATGTCTTCCTTCACGTCCAGATTCCAGAAGATAGAACTTTGTCTGCTATGACATTCTATGAATCCAAATGTACATCACAGCTTGATATCTAATATTGTGTATTAAAGGAGATTTGCTGAATTACTTTGTTTGACAATGATGGGTCTATCATATGGCTTATGGCTCTAGTAGGTATTGATGATGCCTCCTTCTACATGTTGTTATTTGAGGGATAATCGCCGTTGAGGTGTCCCGATATAGGGGAATAATGGACGAGGCGTGGTCAGAGAAGAGCACAACACCGAAGGCGGAGTATGGTTGCCTACACCCTACCAAGTCCATTATTCCCCTTTATTGGGGTGCTTCGAAGGCCGTTATTCAATTTATCACCCGGTTGCAACTCATGCGTATAGACAATAAGCAAGCAGTTTTATTAAAAACTTAACCCATTCAGGTGGTTTACTATTTTCTTTGGTTGCAAGTCGTTGCTTGCAAGTTCAACTGTCGTATACTATGGTTATTAGAGTTACAATTCATTGAAATGACAACAGAATCCATTTTGTCAGGGGTATGCAGGAGGACTCCAGGCAGGTGCAGTATAGACATTTATTCTTATAGACAAGTATTTATTCACAGGTTGAATTAAAAGCAGCCATTTGGGCAAACAAGTCCAAAATGTTATTTCACGTCCAGATTCCAGAGGATAAAAAAATGTAGGCAGACTAACACAGTAGTTTGACTTTCTCTACCATCATTTATACACAGTGAACACATCCTCTCAAAAATATGTGTACTGAAAATAGTTTGCAGAGGCTTACAACTGTGAAATCATAATTCTAGTTTCTTGAGTGGTGCAAACAATTGTGTTGTTGTTTTAAATTTTCTTTTATGCCTGTATTGCCAGATGTATTGAGCGGAGGTCTGAAGGTGAACTATGACCTGACTATTGACTCTGAAAGACAAAACAGCCGAGGTTTGGTTGCAGACAAGAATATCACTTCAAGAAGTATTCAGACGAGGCTTCACCTAAACAAGGCTAAAACATGCCAAAATCACACTGTCTACATGCCAGTAGGTCATATCTCAAATGTTATCAATATAACTAATGGATGCAATGACTGATTTCATTTTTTCTCCTCAAAATCAGAAATCAAATGTATGAAATAGAAATGTTGCCCTAGATTTGGGTGTGGCACTGGCAGGATAAATTCAGCTGTGAGCCAGCAAATCATGCCATCACAGGCCTGTCTGAATCTTAATACTGGCCTTCTCCTGAATACACAAGTGTGAATCAATCCATAGTCCTGTTCTTCGAGATCATTGTGATGTCTGTAGGAAAAAAGAACCAAAAATATATATTGATATATTATAGACCGAATAACAAATCAGCACCTATTGTTAATTGAATCAGACACAGGAAAATGAAACTAAAAATACGTTTCTGTGCCCCATTCGATTAGTGTTAGCTGCCGGTTCACTATTTGGTTAATGTTGCATCAAATTTTATTGTTCTTTTTCCTGCCGCCAACACTAGGTGACCTCAAACAACAGAGATATGAATTGATTCACACTGGACTTCTCCTTAACATGGTGTTAATATCCATGTTGTTGTAATATAGATAGTAGTAATGTACTTACAGTCCATCTTCCATAGAGCTGTGTACTGGACACACTGTCCCCTCTCAAGATCAAATTGAACTTCTCTCAAGCTGAGACCCAGCAGACTTACGGAATATTAAATGCTGACATTAAAAAAGAGGCCAGGGTGGAGGTAAGCCTTCTTACCAAATAATCTGAATCATGTGCAGTTTTGATCACATTAACAAGGTAGTAGTCCACATTTACATTTCTGCATAATTATTTTCATTTATTTTTAGTTTACATGGATAGTTAGTCTACTGTACTGTACTAATTTTGAACTGTCATGAGATCTGTAAGCAAACTCAAACTCTTTGGCAGGTGCCCTTTGAGAGATCATGTGGTAATGACACGTGTGTGGCGAAGCTGGAAATGGACTTCAATTTCACGTGAGTTATTCCTCAAATGCTGACAATATGCAGCATTTCCAAGATAACTACTTGGCCATCCATAGCTGTTGTGCTGATGTTAGGTCTTGTCTTTTAACAGGTCCTCAACATTGGTCTTGTTTAC
This sequence comes from Tenualosa thibaudeaui, assembly GCA_027481765.1. NCBI lineage: Eukaryota > Metazoa > Chordata > Actinopteri > Clupeiformes > Clupeidae > Tenualosa > Tenualosa thibaudeaui. Next base: position 1,181,364 of record JAIFZK010000176.1, on the reverse strand, counting down.
TGATCAGGATTATTTACATGTGAATGTGAAACTGTCCAATAAGGGTGATGATGCTTATAATACCAGCCTCTATTTCCACTATCCAAAAGGCCTGTCTCACTCTACATTAAATGTTATTGAGGTAGTATCAACTGAAACAGCAATTTTTAAAAAATCAAGCTATATGAAATAAACAGGTTTCATGTTCATTTCATCTGACTTGCATGTTTGAATTCTCTAAAAGCAAAAGAGGAGAACTCTGACTCGTTGTGAGGGAGATGCAGATAAAACCGACCTCACCATCTGTGGAGTGAGCCGTCCTGTGTTCCGTAGCCAAAACTGGGTAAGTGTTTTCATACACACACACACGTACCCATACATGACACCAATATGCACTGACGTGTGTCCTCATTCCAATCCAAGGTAGGCCTTTGGGGTCTATAGTGTTCATTGTGCTCTTGTTTCCTCTCAAGGCCATTTTCAATGCATCGTTTTACATCACCTCCAGTCTGGATTGGAATGATTCCTTTGCAATGACCATCACTGCACACAGGTAATCTGCATTACTGAGTTTTTGACCAGTGCTGCATCTTTTTCTCCATGATCATTCTGATCATAAAAATTCATATTCACAACACAAAGATATGGGTTACTTTACTTTACAGATCAGTAATAAGAGGGTAGTTTTGTGGTAATAACTTGGGAAAATCATAGTAACAACTCAATCACTCACATTACCAAATAATAACGGAATAATTTCCATTTTATTCTTTAATAACAATAAACCACTATTTGTTGGGGTAATAAGTCAATAACAAAATGGTAAAAATAAGGAATTACTTTGTGGTTATGGTGAGATCTGAGAAGACTAACAGGAGAAATCTGGTGTGAATGATTCCATAGCCATGTTGTTCAGAGTGCTGTCAGTACATAGACCGACTCAGTGGGGTATACAAAATGGGGTATACAGTATATGCAGTGCATATGGGTAACAAAGTAATTCTTTGTTATTACCTTTTTGTGTTTGACTTGTTACCACAAAAATAGTGGGCTATTGTTTAGAAATTACAAAATTAGTCAGCAATTATTCAGTTATTATTCAGTAGCATGAGTTGTTACCATGATTTTACCAACTTATTACCACAAAACTACCCTCTTATAACCGATCTGAAAAGTGTTACCAAAATTTGTATATCATAAACATTACCCTGTTAAAAATTCTTGGAATGATTGATTCGAGTGGATTGTCCATTCCTGCGACATAGAGCAAATGAGGCATTTACAGAAGTATGTATGGTGAACATAATTTTTTTAGTGACAATGGAGAGCCCAAGGATACTCCTGTAACAAGGATCCTTCCTGTACGTTTTGCTGTCAACCTGAAAGTGAAATTGTAAGTATGCTATAGTTTCATTTTATTTTCATCTTATGTCATCTCACCAATAATAATAATAATAATAATAATAATAATAATAATAATAATAACCCTCTCAAGCTGGGAAACCCCTGAGGCCTCAACAACTTACCTCAGTTTCTCATTGGAAGACAAAGGACCCAGAAACCTTACACACATGTATCAGGTAATCAGCCTGTACCTTCAATTAACTACTGTGTTTTTATAAAGGTGTAGTGCTACACGTCTTTCATATCATGTATTCTATACTTTGATTTTGCTTATTATTATTATTTTTTAATAATATAATTTTATAATAATATAAAGGTAATACTAGTTAGAAAAAAAATACATGAATTGTGAAGATAACAGCTTCTCATCTGACACTACTGATATTTCTCATATTATTCAATTACAGGTTGCCAACATGGGAGTGGTGCCTCTAGCACTCACAGTAAATTTTACCTTTCCAACAAAACTAGAGGAAAACTTTGAAGTTGCTAAATACAGAATCACATACAAAATGGTGATCTTACTAATCATATGAAAAAACATCCCCCTTCATTATGGTTTATGTACTTATTATGGCTGTAACAAAAGATAACATTTTGTTTTTCAAGGACGATAACAAAATCAATTGTGGACGCTTTGAGAAAACTACTGTGGTAAAAACATTTTGCAACATATTTTATTACCTTGATTATGGACACTGTCTCACTTAAGGAATTGTTACAGAGAGATGAGTAATGTCTAATTCCTAAATAAGTGGTTTTAATTTGGGCATCATTGGAGCTTGCTTCTCACACCCCTTGTCTTTGCTTTTTAGCTGTTTCTGGTATTTCTAATGAAGTAAATACTTTGTGTGTTTCACAGAACTGTAAACAGAAAAACTGTAAAATGGTGGAGTGTTACATTCCCGAACTGAAGCCTGACTCTTCTGCTCTTTTCTCACTGACTATGTATGCCTCCTTCAATCTCAGCCCAAATGTGAGTCCTCATGTCTCATTCATATATCACATAGCTGACATGTTAGCTCAAATTATGTTATCTCAATTGAGTGGCATCCACTGACATTCTCTAGTGTTCTTCAGGAATATACATTCTCTGAAAAGAGGTTTAATAAGGAATTTGAAAGTTTGGCGCAAATCAGCTATGATGAATCACGTTACTTACAGACTGGAAATGATCACACTGTAAGTTGGCTCCTGTTTGAAATAGTTCTGAGTTCTGATACATACAGTGTAGGTATATAAAAGTGGCTGCAGTTATCCTCAGTCTTGGTTGTTTTATGGCAGGTTCACAGACCAACTCAAGACATCCATAGGGATCAGGTAAGGCAGTGTACTTACACCATCTACATTATCTTTTTGGGTAAAAACAAGGAAAGTCTGTATACATCCATCCACATAACCACTCACTATAAATGGCTTGTTTATATATGTGATCTGTTAATTATTTGTCATGGACTGCAGTGTTCAATAACCTTTCCCAACTGTTTCTTTCCTGTCATGTAGGGTTTTACCAAAGCCCAGTTCATTGTTCCGATCCACCAACCTCTGATCATAGGTTTAGCAAGTGGTGGAGGACTAATACTACTCATTATAATTATTGTAGTACTGTACAAGGTACTGTGAGTTTGAGTATATTTGACTATGCTATACTAAACCATATAATTAGTAAACTCATATTCACCCCCTCTCTTTCTTTCTCTACCAACCTCTGTTTCCCTGAAAGTGTGGATTTTTCAAGCGTAATAAATTTGGCGATGAAGACGGAGATAGACCGAATATTTACAGCAAGGACGGGCCTCAAGAAAACCCGGACACCGAGGCAGCAGCAGCATCTGAAGCCAAGCCTCTCATGACCGAGGCCCCTACAGAAAATGGCTCCTCCACAGTGAACAACTCCACTGCCAGTCCTGACTCTGAAAAAGCAGCTGAGGCTGCAAGTGAATAATGAAGTCTCTCACTGGTTTCATTTGAAAGAAAAGACACTTCTAATGCCTCTACACTCTATGACTGTAACCCATGGATATGTGTATAGTCATGCCTGTTATACAGTAAGCTGTACAGTAAACATTACAGTAAATGCTGAAAGAACTCATCATTTTAGCCATATTTTGCAGAAACTGGATTGTTTTGCATAAACTTGCATGATTTAAGCTCAGCTGCTTTTGCCTGTGATTTAGAGTTGGCCTTTCATTGCATAGATAATTAATTACCTGAATAATTGTTTTATTTGTGTTATTTTGGACATGTACAGTATATTACAATAGCCCTTCTGATATATTTTTATAAGTGTTAAAAACTGCAGCCAGCAATGCTTGGTGACATTACATTTGTTTATGTTTTGGTTACGTATTTAGAATTCTTAACAGATGTTTTTGTGCAATCAAGGACCAAACCAAAAATGGCAGGAAGGTCACCCCTCACTCCTCCCTTCAGTGCTCAGTGCACCTTTAACGGAACTGCATTTAATAATTCAGGTTAAAACATTCAAAAATGATCAAGAAACAGCAACATGATGTGAAGAAACAACTGAATTGACATAATATCAAAACTCTAATCACTGTGTCGTCCACATGTCCTCTGAAGTTATTATGTGAATTAAAATTAGTTATCGCCAACTCTCCTATATCATCTTGTATGTGCCCATTGTGTTGAAGCAATATGCCAGTGCTAAGCCTATTAAGGGTCTTTTTCAGCATGGGCACTGGTCATTTTTTTTGTTTAAAAGCAAAATTATGTCGCTAGCTGGCTTTTTAAGTTTCATCAGTTTTCACATTTACAGCCAAATAGTTTTCAATGAGAATGCTATGGGCTGTGCCAGCTACTAACGCATTTTTTCTTTTAAATTAAAGTTTTACTCATGCCCATGCAGAGAAAAATCTTTAATTGATTCAGCGTGGGTATTTGTTTTAGATAGCCTACAATACAAGTGAATGCAAAGCTCCATTCAATATGACACAAAAACAGAAGTATTCCATGAGAACTACACATATTCTGATATTCTTAAGGAGAAATCTGGTGTGAATCAGTCCATAGCCCTGTTGTTCGAGGTCACTGAGTACTGCCTGTAGGAAAAAGAATTAGAAAATTTTATACAATCTAGGCTGAACATCAAACTGGCAGCTAACATTGACTGAATGGGACACTGACAGCACTTAACGAGGTCGAACAACACTCTATGGGCTATGGACTGACACACTGGATTTCACCTTTAATATACAGGCCTACATGAAAAAGAAAGATTGAATACCAAATATGCCTTTGCTGTATTTACTTCCACCTTCAACTCTAGTTTGCTCAGACTTTTGTTTCTTCCTTATTTGGCATTTAAAGATGTGTGAATACGTTTTGGTGTCGCAAACTGTGCTCAGTGTCAGATGAAATGACACCCCTCTATTCCACAGTCCTGATGATGTTGATTGGGAATGTTTATGACTGTGATTTGTGATTTGATTTGCATTTCCAAAGCCAGAAACACAGTGTTTAGAATGTAAATAATGAAAGAACCTTCAGAGGATCTTGAGATGATTGCTGAATGTGGCAAAAAAGCTGGAGATTAGAATTTGTGGAAGCTACAATTTCTGAGATGTACTGAACTTTTAACTCCAATAAACCTTTTCATAGTCTTGGTTATTTACTGGAACTGTAAACTTGTAAATTGTTAAAGTACTTGCCAAATGACTAAATAAAAATATAAGTAAAAAATGCAAAGGTAACGTAATGTATATTTTGTGTTTATATGGATATTTGTAGTGGGGGTACGCGATATAATGTTATAAATAAATGCCTAATATTTTAAAAAGTGAGAAATAGCCTCTGTTCCAAGAAGTGGGGGGAGTTCGTACCCTTGCCCTCAACGACCTATACACCCCTGCCTACAGGAACAATGTAAATGAGATTAGACATGAGATACCTGACCAGAGTGGGGAAATAACAGAGACAGCCCCCATCATGTCATGTTTCCATTACTTTATTAACTACCCTTGCAGCAACACTCTGTATGGCGCCCCGGACGGCCCCCGTTCGCCCGTGCCTAAAACCGCTACTGGATCCCATTAGGCTAATGTTCCTCTGTCAATCCTCTGACATGTTAGGGTGATCAGACCTTATCCATGGTTCTGAAGCCCAAATAAGCCATCACATCGTGGCCGGTACAGAAAATGAAATGTTTCATGTCTTTTTAAGTTTGCATTGAAGATGAATGCTCATCTGTTCATAATTTAGGCACATATGTGTCTTTCTCCACACAGAAGACACACAGGTTTGCCTTTTACCTCCGTAAACATGTAACCTAAAAAAAGAATTAAACCTGTTGATTGCTTATTTTTTCATGATTAAAAAACAACAACAAAAAACATTGCCACCTCTGTTTTTTGACAAATCGCACCGTGCGTGTAATACCATAGATGTTCTTGTACCTATATATCAAGATGATTGCGAGGTCTGCATTTTGCTTACTGGTCCACCGTTGGTCTGCCGCTATTTCATTTCTGAGTAGTCTTAGTTTGCATAAATGACACACTGGATGAACACTATCTTTTCTATCTTTTCAGATAACTGCCCTGCAAGCAAGGAGACCCAGTAGAGTGGCAGAGGATCTAACATCACATGCGCTTATAAAAGTTTGCAGCAGCAGAATAACCTTTAAAACTAGTTTTTGAAAGTTTCCTGCTGCTAACATGCTAGTGAGTTGCTTTACTCAAAAATTAATCAAAAAGTTCTGCTCATCAGTAATCCAGCACAACAATTAGGCTGTTAATGTCATGATCCTACTCCCTGCTACTCCGGCCACCCACTGGACTTTCTATGTACTGCTACCTCTGTGTCTTGTTTACCTCACCCATGTGCTCTTGTTTTGGTTGTCTGCCCTGCCCCTTTCTCCTCCCCTGCTTTGCACCTGCTCCTCATGTCTTTGATTTCCATAATGAACCTCACCTGTCTCTTGTTTGTTAGATTGCTTTCCTCCCTATATATTCCCCAGTCGTTCCATTACACCTTGTCTGATTGTCTGACCGTGTACCTGTCGTAAGTCTCGAGTTTTGAATTGTTACCTGTCGCTTTTCTCGACTTCTATGTTCCCTGATTCCCATCCTGTGTTTTTTGCCCATCAGAGTTTTCTGAGTTTCTTCCCCTTGATTCTGTGGATTATTTTTACTGTGATTGGATCACTGTTTTTGTTGGGACATTTACCTACCCGCTTTTGGATTACTGTTTTGTTTGTTGGATCTTCTGAGCATTTTCCCCCTTTGTGATTTTTTGAAACTGTTAAAAATAAATTTTTGTAAATCTGCATTTGGGTTCGTCTGAGTTTCCAAGTACCTTACAGTTAATATAATGACACACCGACATTTTAATCATTACTGATAAACCAAGATATTAGCAGCTGAAAAAATATTACCAGGGCAACTATAAATAGCTTTGTATAGTATAGCTACCCAATGTAACCAGCATAACTAACAGCTATTCTTTTGCTGTGGGAAACAACAATGGAATTCCTTTATACCAGGGATGTCAAAGTCAAATGCACAGAGGGCCAAAAAAACAAATTTGCTACAAGCCGAGGGCCAGACTGATTCCATGTTAATTAAAACATATTGAAATGATTGCCTATTGAACCAAGACCTAAAACGGTGTATACTATTTAATGATTAACTGAATAATCCAGTATTTTTTTATGGCTCTGTCAGTAACTTAGAGTAAAAACATTTTTCAACAGGCACACAGACAAAAACAAACTTCCTTCAAAGAAAAATCACATGTCCTGTACATTAAATGAATAAAGCAATATTGTCTTATGGCTCTATCAGTAATTTCAAGGGAAAACATTTTCAACAGGCAAATAGCAAAAAAGTAAATGTCCTTTAAAAACAAAATGTGTTCCTTAATATCAAGATAAATGCATAAATTAAATTACATGCATCATAAACTGAAAATGCAATATTGTTCTGCTCTATGAGCCTACCAATTACTGCTTTTTTAAATAGTAAAACATTTCATGGTGCCTTCTTAGATTAGATTCTTTCATTACAGCCACACTTTCTCCACACAGAAGACACAGTTTTGCCTTTTACCTCTGTAAACATGTTCTCTGCCTCCCACCTCGCTTGAAACCCCCTGTTCTCAGCGTCCACATTTTTTAGGGAAGGGGGTAGCTGAAAGTTGACATCTGCTCTGACTGCTGATGGATAATGAAACCGATGCCCGCTTCCTGTGCTGCAGTGAGTTTGCGCGCTACTGTTGCATTGTGGGTAATGTAGTATTGGCGCACGCGAAACACCAGCGGGCGGCTACAGCCAGCGGGCCAGTTCTAATACTAATCAAATATCATCCCGGAGGCCATAGATAATTCATTCACGGACCGAATCTGGCCCGCGGGCCTTGACGTTGACATATGTACTTTATGAGCTGTGTGCTGTTGACACTGACTCTGATGGTACCATGACTTCCTCATGGTCGGAGCTCACAGTGTTGGAGAGTTTATAATAATCTGCAAGAAAATTCTATCTTCTTTTGTCCGATAAATGCATTGAATGACACCCTGGTCTAATTCAAAGCATGCATGTTCTGCATGCATTTTTCCACCCACAGAATAAGCTGGAGAAGGTACAGACTGTTTCAGTGTCGTCTCAGGGCAGGTTTGCCTCCTCCATTGGCTTGCTCAGGGACCTAAATGGTGATGGGCTCCAGGACCTGGCAGTGGGAGCCCCACTGGAGGACGACCAGAGAGGAGCCATCTACATATACCTTGGTGACAAAACTATGGGGATTATCCAGTAATCCTTCATTTTTCACTGACACGCTCTAGAGTGGATATTCCTTAACAGTAGCTCTTTTCCTTTGTGAAAAAATATTTGACTCTAAAATAGTGTATCTCTTCAAATGTTTATCTTGTCAACTTTGCAGCACATCAGAGCTGATGTCAGGGTTTTCCAGCAGTTTGGGAGGACCATTGATGGGAAATCTGACATGGAAGGACTGACTAATATTGCAGTATAGGTGCCTGTGGACACGTGGTTTTCCCAATGTAAGATTTAGATGTTTACTGATAAAAATAAGCCATCCATGGAATCAGTATAATCACATCTTGAAGGCTTATTCACAGTTCACCCTGCGGTGTCCCCACCAAGGAAAACACATTGACTAAAAGTATTAAAACTGTCTAAATGTTTCTGTTAGATAGATATCCAAATAGATAAGAAGTACAGGCTTTGTCACATTCAGTTTCAACTGCTCAAATAAAACCAGTCTCCTGGGGTGTGTTTCCCAAAATAAATGTTAGATTCTGTATATTGTGACACCGTATCTGGATTATCATCTGCCCATCGTGTACAGAGGCATTTTGATCTAAATTTGTTGATTTCGCCTCTGAGAAGTGGGACAGGAAAGTAGCCAGACTGAGCTGCATAGCAGATCAGGGTGCCGTTTCTAGAAAGCATTGTTATCAGTGGCGTAGCGTAGTTGTGCTGGGCTCCGGTGCAAGTCTTGATCAGTTGCAATTATAAAAGTAAAACTGCACTCACCTATTTAGAAGTTAACTCTGCCTGCCTTCTGCTGAAGCTGGTAGACGACTACTAGCAGCTACCGGTCTGGACAAGATGGATTTAAAATACATCCAATTTCAGCAATTTGGGGTTGCCCATATCCAGCTCTTTCTCTTTTCTTTTCTGAGCACCACTTTTGGATTTACAACGGTTCTAGGGGCAGGGCCACAGGGGCCCGTGTCCTTGCTGAAATCTGATTGGCCTCTGAAGTGCCCCCCACCCCACAATCCATATTCATCCGCCACCCCCTTTTCATATGTGACAAACAAAGATGTCTTCACGTTTTCTATGATAAATAATTTTAGCCTACGAAATCATGACGTGTAATGGTAATGTGTGTTGTTTCTGAGTAGAATGACTTGAACTATTGTATGTATTGAACTCAGTTATTTTATAACATGAATAATTTTTTATTTTCTATACTAGCTCATTTTTAAATGACATGTTGAATGGAAACAAGGTGACATATTTCTGTTTGGGCTTGGGCTTCACCACACATTCTCAAGATTCTGGGGATGGGTCCTCAGCATCAAATGGCACTGCAGCAGAACCCATTGCCTCTTTACAGTGCACTATAAAGGCGGCCCTTGCTAAGCTGGCTCTGGACATGGATGCACAGTCGGCAGAGCCCAGCACCTTCTTTAAAAGAGCAGGAGGTCATGACGGCTTCTCAGTCCCCATCTGTAAAGACTTTGTGGCAGAGTTTACTGCGGCATTTGGAGCACCCCCCAGAGGACTCGGACTACCCAGATTTCTGCCTCCGGTCTAGGCACAACAGACACCACCATTCCTCTTTCTCCCCCAGGGAGCGACAAGGTAAATCCCTCCTTGGTGCATGCAACCACCCTGCAGCGGCCTACTTTTGACACCAGGCCGAGGAAAGCCCAGTGCTGATGGGTAAAGGCCGGTAACGGGAATGTTGTCTGCTCACCAGCCGGCATATTGGGGAGACTCAGTAAGAGACCTGTGGGTCGTTCAAACAATGACCGAAGGATACAGGCTGCAATTCTGTCACCAGCCACCTCTCAGCTCCCGGCCCAGGGTCACTGTTGTTCAAGACCCAGGATGGACGTCTATCCTTTCCCAGGAGCCATAGAAATTGCTCATATTCAAAACGAGGGGTTTTATTCCATTTAATTCATTGTTCCAAAGAAGGGTGGCGGTCACAGGCCAATCCTCGACCTCCGTCAGTTGAGCTACGGGCAGTTCACTTGGCACTGGAATATATCAGTATTAGAGAACCGCCATGTACTGATACGTTCAATCTGTCCACAGTGTTTCACGTGAACCACTATGGAGGCATAAGATCAATGACACTCCTGGAGCTGTCCAAGGAGATGTGGATATGGGCTTACCCCAAGTTTCTCTCTCTAAAGACGATACACTTGGCGGGGGAGGACAACAGTAGCAGACACCTTATCTCGCCGGGCCTTGAACCCAGGCCACTGGAGGCTCCACCCAGAGGTGGTCCAACAGATTTGGAGTCTGTTTGGCAAGGCACAAGTAGACCTTTTCGCCTCCGCAGGTACAACTCACTGCCCTCTCTGGTTTTCGGAGCAGGAGCTGAGCCGGATGGGGCAGGACGCCTTGGCTCACAGGACGCGGGTCTACGAGGACAAATACAGGGTACTTCTCATGGCACCTCACTGGCCATCACGGACGTGGTTTCCCCTATTGTTGTCTCTTCTACAAGGAACACCTTGGAAACTCCCAGTCAGGAAAGACCTCCTATCACAATTGGACGGACAAGTGTGGCACTCACAACCAGAGTTTCTCCAGCTATGGCTATAGCCACTGGGACCAGCTCAGAGCTGATGTTTTGCACGCCTGAGGTTCGTGATACAATTCTGAATGCGAGGGCACCATCAACTCGCGCCATGTATGAAAGTCGGTGGAAGCTCTTTCACACATGGTGCGCAAAGCACAACGCGGATCCTCTGTCTTGTCCAGTTGAGACAGTGTTGGAGTTCCTTCAGTCATTTCCTTCAGTCACAGAAGCAGGGGTCACATTCCACATTGAAAGTATATGTGGCAGCACTCTCTAGCTACCGCGCACCCATTAACGGTTCATCCGTTGGTGCACACCGCTTACTAGTTGCTTTTCTGAAGGGAACACGGAGATTACCACCTCCCTGGGACCTTCCATCTGTTCTGGAGTTTCTTTGCAGTTTACCATTTGAACCCCTTGATCAGGCCTCCCTGAAATGGCTATCCTTAAAAACATCGTTCCTCCTTGCCATTTCATCCGCCAAGCGTGCCTGTGAGCTGCATGCATTGTCTGTCATTCCCCTGTGCCTTCAGTGGGGCGTAGTATGCGGCTCAGACCCAACCCAGCCTTTTTACCCAAAGTGCTTACACCTGTTTTTGTTAACCAGGCAATTGATCTACCAGCTTACCAGCCAGAACTACCAACCACTGACAGTGATCCCAGACGACATTTGTTATGTCCTGTCAGGGCGCTGAAGTATTATGTAACAGCTACAGCAAGGGTACGCCGCTCAGACCAGCTGTTTGTTTGTTTCTCAGAAGGTAAGCGTGCATTGCCTCTCTCTAAACAGAGGCTATCACATTGGTTTATTGCGGTGATGGAAATGGCCTATAAACACTCTGGTCAAAAGTTACCTGCGTCCCTCAAAGAGCATTCACTCAGGGGTGTGGCCACATCTTGGGCTGCCCTTAAGGGGATCCCCTTGTCAGACATTTGTGCAGCTGCAACATGGTCATCACCATGTACCTTTAGTTGTTTTTACAGAGTCAATGTTGCATCATCCCACAGTCTCACTTCTGCAGTACTATGCAGCCCTGGCGGTCAGGAGGTATGAAACATAACGCTGTAACTGTGGTGAGTAGTGGATGACCGCCAGGGTTCCTGGTCACTCGGAGTGTGCGAGAGAGACCAGGTTCCTGAGGGCGTCTGGCGTGTGAGTCAGGTTAATATATGTAATGCGACAATGTCACACGCCACATCACGGAGTGACATTTTTGGTATACAACTCTCGGTCTGTGCATGCGCAACAGAGATATATCCACTACTAGAGACTGCCCTGGCGGTCATCCACTACTCTCATAACCACAGTTACATTTGTAACTAGCGTTTTCAGTACCACCCAGAGGAGAATCTGATAGTGCTGCTTCTGATGGTAAGCTGCCACTGGAAAGTGAGCACATTTAAAATTGGACATTTCCAAAAAGGAACACTACAGGGAATATGTCATACTGACACTGGGGTTATGTGTATTGTTTGCATGCTCTTGTAGACATCCCTCAGTCCCTAGCAGGAGGCCCTGTGCAAAGCAGTTATGCTGTCCCCCTTGTACCTGATGGTACGTACAAATTTTCATCCTGATAATGTCTACACACAAAAACAAGTCTATATCACTGACCTAGAGCACGGTCATGCAGATAGGGTCTGTATGCATGCATGTGCCGTGTTTAAGTTTTGCCTCCACCCAAAACCGTATAGGACTATAGGCGCCTTCAGGGGTATTGACACGCTTTCAGACGGTTCTCTTGTGTATGTCATGATTTTAAACCAAACTTAATTCAGTAACAATCCCTTTTAAGTCATCTACTACTACTGGGAAAATGATGATTAGAAGAAGATGTGTTTATAATGAAATGGTAGTTATGCCATAAAAACATTTAAGCAATGAACCAATGGGTGTTACAAAAAAGTTACAAAAAATAAAAAAAATACAAATTCATATTTCATTTTTTTCTCCAGATGTGTCCCAGTCCAGAGCAGACAGTCCTGTGCAGCCTGTCCTCAAGATCTTCCCCAAGACGCAGCATGGAAACAGGCAGAGGGCCTTCAAGGACTCCTGGTACAAAGACCATCCTTGGCTGGAGTACTCCATCTCCAGGGAGTCTGTTTTTTGCTACCCTTGCCGACACTTTTCGCTCCCAAATGCCCCAATGACTTTGTTCAGGTCAAAAACCGGCTTCTCTAATTGGAAGAAGGCACTCTGTAGAGATGGTGGCTTTAAAGATCATTGCAAAAGTCACCACAGAAGGGCCATGTTTGCATGGACACTATAAATTAGTCATGAGAAAGGGTCCATGATTGAATCAATAAACAAAGAAAGGGAAAAGAGGATCAGAGAAAATCGGGCATATATAAAAACCATTGCTGAGGTCATGCTCTTAACTGCAGGCCAAATCCAATTAATTAATTAATTAGTTAATTAATTGTCATCTTGAATGCAATTGCCAAACAAGATCAGTTAATTCAGAAGCACGTGAATGCACAGGGCAATGCTAAGTACACAAGTACAAACATTGAAAATGAAATCTTGGAATGTCTGGCTGAAATGGTACAAGCCGAAATCACTTTAAAGGTAAAAGAGAGTGAAGTGTTCATGCTGCAGGCCTTACAGATGTGATTATAAAATGTGGAAAAACATGGACTTGACTACCGCACCAACATGGTTGGTCAGGGGTACGATGGTGCTGCAGTTATGAGTGGGAAGCACACTGGTGTCTGCACTAGGATCCAAGAAGTAGCCAAATACACTTTTTATGTCCATTGTAAAGCTCAGTTTAAATCTTGTGATTGTAGATTGTGTCAAATCAGTGTCAGAGGCAGGTTGCTTCTTTTCTTTCCTTTTCCTTTTCTTTCCTTTCTGGATCGTATGTGCATACGAAGTGGCATGATGTACAAAGAGACCTGTATGGAGGCCAGCTACGGGAGATGCCATCTTTGAGCGATACTAGGTGGTCATGCAGCTTCCAGCTGTTTACAAAGTTGGCCAGGAAATTGGCCAGGAAAAAGATGGTGATAGGGCAACAGATGCAAGAGGCATTTTAGCTCAGCTTGATGTTAGCTTTGTTGGCGTGTTGGTAACATTTACGAAGATTTTGGGACAATCCAAATATTTGTCTGATATGTTGCAGTCCCCCTCCCTTGACCTTGCTGCGGCTATGACACTTGTAGAATCACTACTTGACACTTTAAGTGAATACAGGACTGAGGCCTTTTTTGATGTCATTTGGAGAGAGGTCGAAGCAATGGCTGTCAAATGTGACCTTACTTTAGAAGATAATGAAAGGTATCCAAGCACTGCATCCTCAAAGTGATAACTTTTTAGAGGAGGAGGCTCTACTTGCATTTGCAAAGATTTTTGATTCAGATGTGCAGGATTTTACCAATGAGCTTTATCAAATAAGGAGTTCTTCATAGGAGAGAAAACAATGGAATGGAGAAGTTAACCACACTTACTGATTTTGTGACCTTTCTAGAACCCTTCAAAGATGTGTTTCATGAACTGTTCAGGCTTGCCAGGCTGTAGTTACACCAGTGAGTAGTGCTTCATGTGAGAAGCTTTTCAGCTTTAGCACTCAGTAAAAAAACATTTGAGAACTGTAATGGGAGATGCTCGCCTGAGTCATCTGGGTGTACTCAGCATTGAGTCTCGACGGGCCAGGGCATTAGACTTGGATGAATTTCTGCGCCGTTGTAGCTCTAAACACGGCAATTGCAGAATTCTTCTTTTTCAATGTGCTATATGTGATGTATTCAAAATAGGAAGAATGATGAGTGTAAAATAGTTGTTTTAAAAAAGCCAGATGTAGATGTTGAATCTATTTTTTTATTTTAATTAATTTATTTTTTATTATTTATTTTTTTAGTTTTTACTGGAGAATCATTTTGACTTTTGTAACGTGTTCAAACTAGGATAAAACAACTGTAACTAAATGCACTGATTCTAAAATATTAATTAAGAAAAGTCAGATGTGGTGATTCTATTTTTGATGTTGCTGGTTTAAATGCATTTTCTATCTAACTGTTCAGACAAAGGGCTGACTAACAAAGTCAAGAAATGCTGTGGATGTTTATGCGCAAAAATAAATGAGAATCATTAACAGTTGAACTGACTTAATGTTTTTTTATTAACAATTGAACATTTTTATTTTTATGATTATTATGATTCTGATTGTTATGATTATCGTTATTATTATTGTTGTTGTTGTTGTTGTTATTATTGTACTAATAGTGTGCTTATTATACTTGTTTTTATTAATTGAACAGTTTTAGCTTATTACATTACTGTTTTAAAATATATCACTGGCAAAACATGCACGGTACCAAACATGATACGTGACCGTGTACTTGGCCCCTGAATTTTAAATGTGGCCCCTCAATGGCCCCTGTCCCAGAAAAATCCTAGAACCGCCACTGTCTTGCTTCTGTTGTTCTCTTGATCATTATATTACTTCACTCAGTGGCAGAACAACTGAGATAGCTAATGATGTTGATCATTGATCTGTGTGATCAGGGACCTGTTCTGGATGTTACCGAGTAACCCTAGTGCTACACTGGATGCGTTACGGAAGCGTTGGGTCAAGTCACGTAAAAGTTTCATTGAGATTGCTAATGATGTTGATCATTGATCAGTGTGATCACGCGGGGCCAGAGTAACCCTAGGGCTACACTGGATGCGTTACGAAAGCGTTAACTCAAGTCACATAAAAAATTACATCCAGGGAATTTTTTTAGAATATTTGCTGCTCTGACTTGTCGGGTGTAGCTGTACTGTCCCTGGAAATCAGAGACGTCTGGTCACACTAATTTGAAGTAATTTAAACAGAATACTTGCGCGTATAGCTCATAGACAGTAGAAGATTTTCATCCATGTCATGCCAGAATTTCTGTTGCTACATCTACTAGCCAAGTTGCCGTGTTGGGATTCTTCAGATCAACGAAACCACACCCGATAAGAGTATGCGCAGTAGACACTGGAGCTAACTGAAATCTGCAGAATATTGCCGATTGACACTCTTTTTAGTTCCAATTCATGAAAATATATGTACAGTTGTGGAGAAGTTTCTTGGAAAAACCCAAAGTAGCAGAGAAGTTTGTCTTGTTCAACCAAGTCTTTATTGCGTTCACAGGGAGAATGGTTACAACAGTGGTAATCCTCAACCATTCCAACCTTTTACCTTATCTGTCTAACTTATATACTCCTGCCAGTAGATGATGTAGCTGGCACAGAGCCACACGAGATCTCAGTCTCTGTCCTTTTACGATGATTCTCCAAACATGGTTTCAACATGGCTTTCAAAAGAAGTCTACTGTCATGCACATAAATCTCTTGTATACACTCAAACACACATATATTACTTATTCTTCCAGAAATTCCCACACAGTCTTAAGTCGTCTCCACCCATGCCCCCTGAAAACTACACTCGGTCTGGTTTCCCGATAACGTTCACTCTTAGCGTGCTAAGAAGACTAAAGATATATGTTACAAAAGTTGTTTATTTTTCTACGTGTGTTCCTCAGAGTCTTCTTTACTAAGTTGTTCTCTAGCTATAGCTTAAGTACAGGTACCAACCAAAAATAAAAGTTAAAATATAATTACTACATGAATATTGTTGTGGTGGGTGAGTGAATCTGTGTAGTCCCGCAATAGTGTATGTAGGCACTATTACGTATCTGTCTTGTCCATACAGTGTTTTAAGTTATGTGTACCACCAATTGTTCCCGGTGAAACGTTGTCTCGTCTCACTATGTACTGTGTGTATGGCTGAAACGACAATAAAAACCTACTTGACTTGACTTGAATATGACGTATGTAGAAGACGTGTTCCCCTCCTGACCAGAGACAGCCCCCATAATGATTTAATGTTTACATTACTTCAACTACCCTTGCAGTGACATCGATCTCCATGCCACTAGATGGCAGTAAAATACTTGATAATCGTCAATAATGGAAAGAAAATTAGGCCTGAAAAGTCCAGACCCTCCTCTTCGGTGTGCTACTTTATTTCTCATATGGATTTTTTGCCTATAGTTATTCAGGCGGACATACAAAGTTATTGAACGCACGTTTTTAATCTCCTTAGTTCCGCTCAACATTAGCCTATTCGTATACAAACTGGTCGCACTACAGTGCCCTTGTTACAGAGTAGCCCATCTGATGAAGGTTCGAAGTATGATGGCTGCACCCTCACCTCTCCATCTGATCATCTTGGGGACTGCAGGTAGGTGGCCAGTTGTATAGCTACAGATGTTTCTTTATGAGAAATATTAATAACAATGTACAGAATACTTTTAAAATATCACACCAATTACATTTGAAGCCATTCAAACTATGGTTAACTATTAATCAACATCAAACCTCCTTTTGTCCACTTTGACAATCATTTTTGCTTGTTGGGCCCAGAACCAAAGTTCAAAGTTCCCTTAACAGGATTTGGTCCATTCCGTGTCAAATGGACTACCTTTGGACAATCTCACCCTCCCAGATTTTCCTTTTTCTTGTATATGTTGTCAAACATCTCAAAGGAATATCTCAAATATTTACTTGATGATTCATCCTTACCTTTTCCCTCTAAAAGCTGACTATTTTGATAACTTCACCATGTTCTCTTGTAATGAGATTCAGGTAAGGTTTTGTGTATGAGATATTTGTCTTAATTTACATCTCAAATTATGGCCTTCTTATACTCTTTAAAGGGACTGTAGATCTTTGAAGGTTTAGGGCTTAAGGTTAGAGAACACTTATGGAATCCTGTCATTTACCGTATTAACCTGAATATAAGACAATGTTTTTGTCCTGTAAATACTTCGGAAAAAGGCGGGTCATCTTAAATTCACGGTCTAGACAAAAAAAAAGTTAAAAAATATGAAGAGCGCCAAAAACGTATTTTGTGTTAAAAACGATGGAGAGTAAATTCAAATTCAAAATTAGCTTTGAGTAGTGTAAAAGAATGACTAGGTTTACATGCACTTCAGTATCCATTGACCCGGTGTTGCTAATATTCGGGATACGGTGTTTAAATCCGACACCGATTCTATTCGGGATACAGACGCATCCAAAGCAGCGCAATAGTCACCGCGTGACTGAATGAGTCTTGCCTACCGCCTGCACAGACTTTGAGAAGCTGGCTTCTCAGCAGTAGTCTATAATGAAACTAAGGAAAGCTCACTCATATAGACAGGCAATGCTAAGCAAAGACCAGTGTTTTTTCCACATGCCAGGATCAGGATCATGATTACTGACAAAACTCTGTACCTAAACCAAATACATAAATGTAAAATTCTTTAGATTAAAACTTTAGATTAGATTAAAATCATTCACATTGGTCTTTCATAATGAATATGTCAATATTGCCAGACATCACAAAATGGTACATTTACAAATGTTCCACCTTTGGGAGGGGCGTGACCTCTTGGTGGAAGTTGGTGTCTTCTCAGGTATGGTTATGCAGAGGCTTTCAGCTGGTCTCTGGACACACACCTGACTCTGCCCCGTCACAGACATACTGTGGTTTGGAGGCCCCTCATCAGAGATGGTTATGTGCAGGTCTCTGGTCACATGGTTATTGTCTGGTCTCTGTTTCTTTACATACCCCACTGCCTTCAGAAATGTATAAGGGTCTGAGAAGTTACTGATGATTTTCAGAAGGCCCTTGCTGATACGATAGGTATGATTTTTATCAAAATTCCACTGGCCATCATGTCGAGTCACATAAATCTTATTAAGAAATTCACTGTTGTCATCAAGGCAAATGATGATTCGGTCTGCGTTGGTGTTTGTCATGTCTTGTTCGTTGTCATAGTTCTCCTGGACATACTCAGGTAACTCTGATGCTCCATTTGAATTTAAATTGCCCACTTCATAGTATGGGTTGTCCTGGTCTGGCAAGAGGTCCTCATTATTATGGAAGGGTTTAAAGCCAAAATCTCCATCGCTGGGATCATATTCTAAGAAAGGCTGGTCATCTTCAAAGTTTACATAGTCACATGCAAACCAATACAAAAGCTGAAGGCCATGTCTGGGATATGGCTTGCCACATTCTGAATTCTTTAGGTGGGCTATTTCATTTAGAGTTTGTATGGCCATTGTTCTACAGAAGAGAAGGACACTGTGTTAAATATAATGTGCATTATAAGAACAAACAGCAATTCCATAGTGCCTCAACAAAATGAGATGTATGATTTTAACTGAGAGTAAACATCAATTCAGAAAACATTTAAACTAGCAACAACGCATACATTCTCACGAATAGGCTATGTGGATTTGTTTGCAAACCAAAAAAATTGAACCAGCGATGATCATTTTAGTAGAGTTGACTGACAAGGTAGGCTAATAAATGTAATCTTCCTTTAGTGTCAGTTTCGTTTCACAGCGGCTCAGTGATAAGAGGATCTCAAGTCTCAAGGAATTGAGCGTTGAGGCTATCACAAGCTCTCACGTCACACATGCCTATGCTAACTTTTCGTCTTGAAGTTATAATATGCTAGGACAACAATATGAGGATTTCAGGTTTTGCAAGCTTACATGCCATCTCACATACATAACCTGTGTGTGGGTAGCACACAGTTCAAAAACACGACACCTCTGTCTCACTCCCCCTCTCGAGCGCACGCCGCGTTCAAATGCAACAGGCTACGCGCAGGTCAATTTAATTACAAAAAATAACATAGCGATCTGCACATCCAATGCACTAAGCATTGGCTACATAAAACTTCGCATCTGAAGTTTTCCACTGAGGGTAGTCACAAGTCTCGATGATAAACGGTTTGCGAGAGAATCAACTTCTAATTTACATTACAAAATAAGCAGTAGAACTTACAGAACTGAATATCAACTTCCCAAAAACCACCCCCCAAATCTCACTCCAAATTGAGTTGAAAACTTGAGAACCCTGATCAAGCTGCATGGTAACTACGCCGGGAAAAGGCGAGATGAGCTTTTGAGAGAGTGGATCCCCATTCACCCCGTAATTAGCTATTTTACCGTCAAAGTGACTATGAAGATGGTAAATTAACCTAATAAGTAAAATAAGCCTGGTGCTGCTAAGAGCAGAAAAAAATCACTGTACCTTAGAACCGAAGCACAGACTCTACTGCTGCATGAGTGCTGTGTTCGTGTGTTTCCTCCGTGTAGTTTCACAACTTTCTGCCGAGAAAATGAAACTTAGCATAGGACAATATTTATCTAGACGGACCGCGGTCGATACGGATCCAAATGCTGTCACCAACCAAAATGCAAACCCGTCATCTATGTGATGTTTCAACAGGGCAAGATTCCCAGCTATTTTCATGAATATCCGCGCACTGCTCAATCGAAACGAAAGTTTCCAGCTTATTGTCAGAAATTGTCCCTTAGGGCTCTGTAGACACCCATTAAAATGGTTCTGAAGACATTGCGGCAAAAACTGTTTAAAACTGAAAAATTTAAAGGAGAAATCCGGCCAGCTGCTCATCTGCAGAAAAGAAGGCACTACAGAGGGTGGTGAGGACTGCAGAAAAGATCATCAGATCACCCCAACCAGCCGTTCAGGATTTATACAGATCACACTGTTCTAAGAGAGCTATCAACATCATTAAGGACACCACTCATCCAGCACACAAACTGTTTTCCCTCCTACCATCTGGAAAGTGCTAAAGCAGCATGCGGAGCCACACAAGTAGACTGGGAAATAGCTTCTTTCCGCAAGCCATCAGACTTATCAACACATTAAAGAAAATTCTATGAACATTCCATGAACATGTTACTGACATCACAAACAAACCCTATACACACTGCTATCCATGCTGCCTTCAGCACTCTTGCACTTTATAGTTTGCACCTTACATATTGCACCTACATCTTACTGCAACCTTACATACACCTTACCTCACCAGGTACCAAGAAGAGCTATCTCAGTACTTTTTTAGATTAGATTAGATTCAACTTTATTGTCATTACTCATGTATAAATACAGGTAATGAAATGCGGTTTCTTCTTACTTCCTTCTTGTTGGAAGCCTATATGTTTACCTGTATGGTATATGTCTATTATTGTGTGTGTGTGTGTTTTAGTTAAACTGCACTTTTGGTGTCTGGAGAAATGCAATCTGGTGAAAGCGTACTTTGACTTTGGCCTGTTACACTATTTATTTATATGTATATGATGGTTATAGTGGTACTTTTCCCACTCTATAACCCCAGACTAACTAAAAGGAAACTGCTTATTTTTCTCCTTTAAAGTGATAGTACAGAGTACTTCCAGCCCTATTGTTCAATTATATCTGAAAATTCAACTGGAATTTTGCCCTTTGGTGGATTCCAGTAAAATACTGTTTAGATATTTGTGCTGCAGTCACATATGTACATGTAACACTGAATCTCAATTCTCTTTTCCAAACAGTGTCCTTTTCTATGGCGTTTTTCAAGGTGTTGCAGTTTCAGTATGGACAAGAGAAAGGGTAAGTGACTTATAAATTAAGAGTCTTTGATATTCTAAAAGACAGGGAATGAAGACAGATTTGTGGAAAAAAAGAGGTATGAAAATAATCTCTTAAAAACTCTCTGAGGGACAGATGTACAAAGAAGTAGTGCCTGTTTTCATATGTTAAATCCATCTTAAAACATGGCACATGATGGAATACCAACTGATTAGGGTATACGGAATACCTAGGTAGGTATTTTGAATACTCTAATCAACTGCCAATAATGTTTCTCCTCTCTTTATATATGAGCATATATGTGATCATATATGTTATACGTGAGCTTCATTTTCTTTGTCATTCCCCAAAACAGCCAAATAATATAAAATGTACATACAGAGATAGCCTCGTGATCAAGGAGAGTAAACACATCAAACGCAAATCATTATAAGGGGTGATATATGACTTTTGAATATTTCACTAAAAGTAATAAGTTCTCTAAAAGTAATTAAATTAATAGAGTGTTGCAAGTACAAGGTCACATCGTCACACTTGTGACCAGTTGTGACAGGCTGGATTTTCCCTCAGGGCCAAATGTACAAAGACCACGCAAATAGACCATCATCCTTTTCGCAAACCATACCTGATTATAGGCCTATATATGTTAGAAAGTTTGTTCTGGGGCTGTTGTTATTTCAAAGGTCTTAGGAAAATTATGTGAATGTATACCGCTATCATGACTATGAAATATCTGCCAATTTGCCAATACACTGAAAGTCTATTATGATTTGATCATCCTGCAAGTCAATAATTCCCAACATATTATCATTTCCCAAATAATAATCCAGGTTAATACCATTGATTTTGCCAAATGTGTCCAGTTTGGAAGTCTATACATGGGGAGGTCTATACATGTATGTATAGATATTTCTTCTATATGTATGTGTGTATATCTATGTATGTATAGATATTCTTCAATGCTTTCTCATTACATCATGTTGTAATGCTTTATTGTAAGTAATGTTTAATAAAAGTGGTTAATACAGGGGTGTAGTTAATAGCCCTAATTTTTTCTTAATTAGCCATTTATACATTAAATTACTTAATTATCGATTACTGTGCAGGTCAACATAAAAATAGTTAACTGGTGAAGAAAATGCACAGCAGAAGACATGGGAATCAGTAGGTGTGCTGAAAATGTGCTGTAAAGAATGGTCTTAAAACCCTTCTCTCTCAAGTCTCTGACTTGATGGGATATCATGGGAGAAGAGCGGTTTAATGGCAAAGGCACAGGGAGGGGGCCAATAATCGTGTCACATGTCATTTTATTAAAAATGTTCTTTAGGATGTACTTTGTCCTTTACATAATAATGTGAGGCTAGCCTGATTAGCCCAGAGATCATCTGTCATGGTCCCTTTCACCCAATTTTAACAGGGTGCAGAGAAAGTGGAAGGCGCAGTGGTGGTAATGCATGTGTGTTACAAGAAGTATACTGATTTTTCAACACAGATTCTTTCCAGGAAGTTGGTATGACTCTTGCTGTGGTAACAAAACCATCTCTCCAGTTTACTATACGTTAAGCATTATTTGTAATTTCATTAGAAATCAATAAATACAAAGACAGAAAATACGACACGTCAAGAAATTCACAAAAATATATGAAAATTGCAAAACTCCTGTGTAAGTGTAAAACATTTGTGTGTGTGTGTGTGTGTGTGTGTGTGTGTGTGTGTGTGTGTGTGTGTGTTCATGCTGCTTAACACTTGTCACTTGTGTCAGGCCTGCAGTCCTGCTTGGAGTCATGAGTGTGATGGGACCCCCTATCTCAACAGCATTTGTTACCAGTGGAGCCGCAGAGACTCCAGCATCTTTAATAAGTGGATCTAGTATTTCTAGAAAGTGGATATTTCTCTTAGATGAATCTTTGAGTATGACAGATGAAGACTTCGTAAAAAACAAAGAGTTCATTAAAACCATCATGTATGAAATGGAGAACACATTGATAAGTGTAAGCTAAATGTAACCTTATTTTGTCATTTCTATTTGTCGTGTAATGAAACTGTAACACTGTAAAAATTGTTGACATTGTTTCACGTCAGTTGTTGCTGACCTGCGTTTGTGTTGTTTTCTTATTTGTTTGCTGAATTAGTTTGCAGCAGTCCAGTTCTCGAAGGATTTCTGAGTAGTTTTCACATTTAAAGACTTCCAGGACAAGAAAGCCATTTAAAAAGTGGATGAAGAAACAAACACGCATATGGCCTTGCGCTTCACTCTGTGAGTGGTGTTCTTTCACAGTATTAATTATTATATAAAATCTGCAAAAACTGCACTATTATATTTTATGAATGACTGTTTGATCAAAATTTATGATGCACTATTTAGAATGTGCATTATTTTCAGATAACCTATGAAGACGTTCCACATTTCTGGCCGTATTACACTTGCATTGTGAATCCACCCAACTCGATGTGAAATTTAAATGAACTGTCACGTTAACACAGGGTTACAATTATTTAGTGGCCTGACCGTCATTCGCAGAACAGCAACATTTTAACTTGTGACCGAGATTTTAATTTTGGGAGTATGGGAAACGGTGATTTTACGAAAGCCAAGACGGGATAGAATCTTTGGATGTGACGATTGACAACGACAGACCAAACTAACAACCCGCATTTGATCATAGCAGCCATGAATTATGAATTAGTAACGGCGGTTTATTCCAGTAGCGGTTTATTCCACCTGTGACAAATGGTTCAGTTACACTAAAACATTTTTCATTTTCATTGCATGCTTTCCTGTGTTTCATGTCACAATGCAATGAGCTGTGGGCAATTTACTTTAGAAAAGTCTGCATGCGATGCAAATATAATGTAAAATACAAATGTAATTTGCTTGTAATATGTTTTTTCCCCAATAGGACATGTTGATTCTGGGAGCAGTAGGATCTAAAAACTGTACCTGCCTGACTGACTTTTGGGGGAGGCCAATTAGGAGAGCATTGCTGTTTAGATACAAAATTGCTGATCTCAGATATATTTCTAAGGTGACAAAATATTGATCATTGAAGCTGAGATGACCACCCACTATGACATCAAGGTTTTTGACACTAGACACTAAGTTAAGTGCTAGGGACTCTAAGTAAGCAATGAGCTCCAGTTATCCCTTCTGAGCTCCAGAAGGGTCTTTGTTCCCCAAACAAATATTTGTTGTGTTGTTTTTCTTGATTGCTAAGTTCTTGCTGCCTCTGCTTTGTGAAAGGCCTTTTCACATACGTGTGCAGAAATCAGTTACATAGTTACACAAAAGTATTTTAGAAATTCTCAAATACTACATATTCTCAGTCTTCTCACTTTTTCAAGGCAGACACAGTGGCTAAATTGGGGTAATGTCAGAGACAGCAAGGCAGATGTAAGTGTCATCTGCATAGCTATGATTGCTAAGCCACCTTATACTCAAATATTGGCTTAGAGGGAGCATGTACAGGTTTGAGGTCCAAGAATGGATCCCATTGGTATCCCAAATTGCATGGTATTTTTTAAATGCATTGAGCCAATAGAAACAAAGTAATCCCTGCTATCTAGTTCAGACGTCAACCATCTAAGGACACTGGTTTCTAACCTGTCAATTAGTATTTCATAACCTACTGTATCAAGTACTGCACTAAGATCTAGCAATACCAGAACCATTCGTTATCCTGACTCGCGTAGGTGTATGTCATTTAAGACCTGAATGCAAGCAGTGTCGATATGTTGCCGACAAAAGCCTGCACATTTCGTTGTCTGTTACAGCTTAGCAATGGGCGAGTGGCTATGTATGTGAATGGGGGTTACTATAGTGACCATTGCAGATTTTCTCTGGGATTCTTTTCCACCGCTCTCAGGGGGTATCTCTCTATGTGTGATCTATCTATGCTGTGGGATCCTTCTCTTTTACCGTCCCTCCAGGCTGTCTGTTGTCATTCTGTTCTTTGTAGTCAACTAGTCTGTTTGTGGTAGTCACTGGTTGTACCAGAGAGAAAGCTCTTCACATACACCTTTTTTGGGTGCACCTGGACACACTATCAGTGATGTTACCTAGGGTACTAAACACCAACTAAACCTCTTGTCATCTGCAAATGCAGAAGTTCAGATTACAGAATAATAATGTCACACAATTCTTTGTTTTTTAAAAGGCTACTCTGTTGCTGTGGGAAAGAAGAATGGCATTCCTTTATACTTTACCGGTGCTCCCATATTCAATCACAGAGGACAAGATATTGCTTTCAGCAAAACTGGAGGTCATTGCACTGTCCCACAAAGAGTTGACAGTGAACAGGTTTGTCATACATTTGTTACATTTCATTTGTCTAGGTCAGAATATCCTACAGTGTTAATATACAGGATTGTGATGCAAAAAGATACAAGTATGCAATTAATTCCAGTGGTGTATTATCCCAATCTGCCTGTCAGGGGCGCCACTAGAAATTCTGGGCCCCCCAACATTGATTATAAAATTGTTCTCTAGGGCCCCCTGTCAATGCCAGGTCCAAAGAATCATCCTAACATCCCCCCCCAGGCAGCGGCCCTGCTGCCTGTGTAATGACTGTAAACAGAGACCACTAATACGTACACTAACTAGCACAGTGACATATATTTCACAAACACATTAAGAACAATAGCGAAAAACCTGAAAAAGTCTAAGCTACTGTAAATGTCTGAACATTCATGCAGCCTATGAGCATCTCGAAAGTGACATTCACAAATGTTTGTTGTCATATACTGTACATTTGTCATGATCCTGCTCTCTACCACCCGGCCTCCTACTGGTCTAATTAAGTGTTGCAAGTTTCCGTGTTTGTTTACCTTTTCCATGTGCTCATGTTTTGCTGTCTGCCCTGCCCCTTTCCCTCTTCCCGCTCTGCACCCGGTCCTCACGTCCTTGATTATTGTAATGATTTTCACCTGTTCCTTGTTTGTGTCATTGCCCTGTTCCCTATATATTCCCCAGCTCTTTCCTTGTTCCTTGTCTGATTGTCTGATCGTGTTCCTTGACGTAAGCAGGTATTCCGATTCTCATGTTTGCCTGCACCAGTGTTGTTTACCTGGGGATTTAGATTCTTGTGTTTTGCCTGCGCCAGTGTTTTGCGTCCTGTGGATTATTTGTATTCTGAACTCTGCCTGCTTGTTATCTTGGATTTGCTTTTTACGATCTAGAGGATTGCTACTTTTGTTTTTTGCCGTCTGTGTTCAATATTTTCAGACCGGATCTTCTGTGTGTTTTTCCCCCCAAAGACTTATATGATTTTTGTGTTGGATTATCTTTTGATTTTCGGATCTTCTGAGCTTTGTCCCCTTTTTGGAATTACCCCTGATCACTGTAAAATAAACCTTTTGCTCCAATCTGCTTTTGGGTCCCAGTTCAGTTTGTTACAACATTACATAATTCAAGTGCAACATGTTGATAGAGCTGTTGAGTTGAGTATAGCTTTGTTTCATCAGGATCATGATCACTGATGAAACTGTACTTATATAGACATATAGGTATGTACATTTAATGTAGATGTACATGTACATTTAATAGTCTTAGGTGTGAACATTTACCAAATACATACATGGAAAATTATTAGATTAAAACTCACATCGGTGTTTCATGACGAATGTATCAATATTGCCAGACATTACAAAATCCCTAAGTGGAAGTTGGAGGCCTCTCCTTTCACCTGGTCTCTGGACAGCATGATTCTGTCACAGGTACACTGTTTATTGAAGGCATCTTATGATTGGACAATATTTAACTACATCATGGACATTGCATGGAACAGTTGTGAGTGTAGCATGCATAAAGAAGCACTAGGAGAAAGAAGTGGAGATTTTATCTTATTTTATTGAAAGGGCTGACCAGCGACTCTGGCCAACAATAACATTTAGGCTATGGAATTTTGGTGCTAAAAATAAAAGTAAAGGAGAAAAATACTAACAAGAGAAATAGATAATAGCCAACCTATAGTAGGCTACCTGGTGCAATTCCTATTTCTAAGTGGTTAAATTGTTGTAGAACTGCTGCCCTTTGGCCTGTTGGACTATAATTTATCGGGTGAACTCAGGTAAATTGGGCCATCAGCTTAAATGGGTTAACTAATGTTGGGGAATCATATCTCTTTAAATTCTAATAACAAATCACAAATCATTAAAAATTGCTACAATGATTATTGCTACAATGATACTGGACATGTTTTGACTAATATGATTGGTCTAAGGTTATGTAGGTCAATGGGGCTATACCTTATATGGACAGTGGCAGGAAAATTTGAAAAGTGAGTGAATCCAGAATAGCAATATGTATCACTAGAATAAGATTTACATAACCTTCTGAATTAATTAACTGAAGTCATGGAAGCTCTGTATTAGTTGCATCAACTATATATCTTTAGTCAGAGACATTTTGTTTTTTTATACCTTAAAATTCCATTTAACTTGAAGGCCCAGTTTAGCTGAACTTGCATTGGTAAAATGGACCACGCACTTTTAGTGATTTCAATATTTTACATTTATAATATTTTGACAACATGACATAGCCAAGACGAAGATAGACTTAGAAGAAGATAGACTTGATTGAAAGCTATTTTGTGAGTTAAAAGATGTTGTTGGCCTATGATATGCATGTACAAATACAAATACCATATTTTCATATGTTCCAGTAAAATTCTGTTAAAATAAAGTTTTGTAAATGACCAATGAGCCTGATCTAGTTAGTTAACTTTTACCCAACATGTGGCCCAGTTTACCTGATTGTGATATGGTCTTTGCCCAGAAGGAGGCATCTAATATTTAAACGCTTTTAAAAAAATATATCTATTGATAAAATGAATCACTGTTACCAAAGAAGTATAGACAACAAGTAAATACAATGAAACAAGTTTTGGGGTTTTACTTTATGTTTGTTAATATATGTATGGCTCTTTCTAAATTTTCCCAAAAAGTGGCCCAATTTACCTGAGTTAACCCTGTGATAGTGATACTTGTCAC
This sequence comes from Tenualosa thibaudeaui, assembly GCA_027481765.1. Taxonomy (NCBI): domain Eukaryota; kingdom Metazoa; phylum Chordata; class Actinopteri; order Clupeiformes; family Clupeidae; genus Tenualosa; species Tenualosa thibaudeaui. The sequence continues at coordinate 1,153,279 of JAIFZK010000176.1, read as the reverse complement.
CCCAGAATGACAAAAATAGAACAGCTTATTGGGGAGTTAAAATGTTGGTAAACAATAGTGTTCTGCCACGCGGAAGTAGCTTATCGCTAGCCTTATGCGTATGCCAGTTAACAGACGATTGTAGCTAAACTATTATCTGAAAAGTCAAACAGATGATTGTAGCCTAGCTATAATCTAACAAACAGCAACAACCTGCTATTCAGTCCCATTGAGAATACACTGGTCTTGCCACCCATCTAGCACGTTTTCTAACTTGCCACGCCCATCTGAAATGTCGGAAATGTCGGAGCCCCTGCCCCTTTGCTCCTTTATGTCCCCAAGTGCCCGTTTGAGAAGACACACCCATTCTTCTCTGTCTAATTACTCACAAGAGTTTTCGCCACATATATCACATGAAACTGCATGACCTCCTGACCTTCCCAATGGTGTTAGCTATTTGCTATGAAGGAAGCAGTTTACATGAGTGTGAGGGGTTTGAAAAAATAGGTTGAGAGAAAAGATAGTCAAAAACCTGTTGGAAACCATATTTTGCAGTGATTTTGGTGTCAGTGTAGCAACTAACATCACATACTACTCAGGTGAGTTTCACATCTACCACAAATTTTTTTTACCTCCCCTCATCTTTGTATAATTGATTACTTGCATGCATTGTATGTTGTAAGATTTTTTTTTTTTTTTTTTTTTTTTTTTTTAAATGTCTGATGTCTTTGTATCTCCTTTATGTGATTATGTATTGTACTATGTGTTGTTCTAATATAGCATTACAAAAAAAGTCATACCTCCCCGCCTCTAATGAACTTGGCACATCTAGATCTACTTGGTGGCAACAGCATATTCCTGGCACTTTTGGCCTAGCATAGCTTTCTAAAGTGTTAGCTTTATAAAGGGTTCATGTTGTACAGCTAAACAGCAAAATACCAGATCTCAAAGACAATAGAACATTCAAAGCATATGAAAAGTGCATGACCTGAACACAAAAGCCTTGCAACACACTAACAGGCCTGATGTGATTATCATGTTTTATTTTGTTCTGCAACTTGGAATGTTTGGATGTTTGAGGAGAGTATATTTAGATATTCATAATTCAGATGTGCAGCTTCCGGTATACCTGTCAGGACATACATTTTTGGTATAGCCTAGTTTAACTCAGTGATTGACAAATAGGGAACAAAATCTTGAACAAATCTTGAACAGTGGCCTATACAGTAAGGCTATAAAAGAACAGGCAGATGGACAAAGTGTAGCCTATAACCTGAACATGACATAAACTAGGCCATCGCAACGCATCATATTTTGCAAGTCAGTTTACTCTAAGATGACTGCCTTTCATTGAACATAGAGAGAATGCATTCACCAACAATATGGCTGTATAATAATAAGCCTTTATGATCATTTCATTGAAAAATAAGCCTGTTGGAGTACATTTACACTTTTAGCAGACGCTTTTATCCAAAGCGACATTTTGTCAACTATCAGTTGCCAGTCTCCCCTAGAGCAGCTCAGGGTTAAGTGCCTTACTCAAGGACACAACGGTGGCACCGCCCTAACAACTTAACACCTTAACATATAACACTGTTAGTTAAGTACCCTTGCATTCTCCATGCCACTAGATGGCAGTAAAATACCTGATAATCACATAATGGAAAGAAAAGTAGGCCAACTGAAAAGCCCAGACCCTCTTCTTGGGAAGGCTGCTTAATTCATGAAATCGAATTTTCGTCCATAGCTTTTCAGATGGACATGGACTTCTTTTTTCATCTCCTCAATTACGCAGAGTGCAGATAGGCAGACCAAGGGCTCCATGAATGGACTTAACATCATGAAGAAAAAAACAGACAAGTCGAACAAGGAAATGGTGGCTTGAGAAATATTTTGGCTTTTACCCAAGGGGCAGAGTAGCTTTAGGACCTCTAGGGAAGGATGTTCACTCCCACAAACCCAAAAAGGCATGGAGGGAACACAGCAAAACACAACTAGAAATGGGAGGTGCTGGACTGGATTTGTGTCCTAACATTTATTGACTAAGTAGTTCAACACTGAGGAAGGCTTACAATAGGATGGCTGGGCCCTCAACTCTCCATCTGATTATCTTGGGGACTGCAGGTAGGTGGACAGCTGTGACAGATGTTTCTCAATGAGAAATGTTAATAACAATGTACAGAATTCATTTAAAAGATTGAAGCACATGGATTACATTTGCAGCCATTCAGACTCTGGTTAACTCAACATCAAACCTGGTCTATATATATGTATTCAGAAGTAGCCACAATGTGATGATTATTTAGTTTTAAACAAATTTAAAAGGCTGGTCTTGTGGGCATCTCTCCTGGTTTCTCCCTACTCTCCTCCTTTGTTCAATAACAGTTCTTGATAGAGCTCCACAAGTAATTATTTTCTTAGAGAGTGAACCAGTGGGCTTCTAGTCTCCTGTGAGGTCATGTCTCTTTATGCAATTAAACTTCAGCAGGCAAAACAATCTGTGCTAATTTAAGGTAAAGGTTCAAATTTCCCAAAATGGGATTTTTGTGTTCCATGTCAAATGGACCATTTTTGGTCATTCAACCCTCCCAGAATTTTCTTTATTCTCAGATAATGTGCTCAAACAATCTCAGAGGAAGGTCTGAAAAATTATACCTCAATTATTGTGCCGGTGCTACCTACAGCTTTGCAGGACATGAATCAACCTGGTGGTACAAAACTCAGAAAACTGTCAACCTGTCTGAGTAGCTTGACTGGATGTTTGTGGTTTTTGCTCATGTTTTGGGACCTGAAAATAACTCACCCTCTAAAGGTGTTACAGTAGAAACCAGCATGAAGAGGAAATGATATTTGCAATTAACAGTTATAGATTTAATATCAGCTAAATATGATTAATATACCACTGTCAAATGATCTTACTCCTCTTAGTGCTCTGTTAACATATTTTTAATAAAATAAAAGGAAACAGAGAAACACAATATATCAAGTGATCAAAAATAGTGAAAAATCTAAAAAAGTCTGAACTATCGTATATACTAAACAATCATGTAGTCTATGGAAAAGTGACATTCATATGTTTCTTACAAAATACAAAATATACTTCATGTGTAAATTATTGATGGAGCTGTTAAGTGTATAGCTTTCAAATGATCATGCCAGGATCATGGTTAATGATAAAACTCTGTACATAAGAAATAAAGTAGCCTAAATAATGTTAGGTGTGAACATTCATTGAGTACATAAATGTAAAGTTATTTTGATTAAAAGACTTTTGAAAAGTCATTCACATTGGTCTTTCGTGATAAATGTGTTGCTATTGCCAGACATCACAAAATGGTGCAAGACTCCCAAAAGCCCCCACTTTGGGGTGGTGACCTCTGAGTGGAGGTTGGTGGTCTCCCTTCAGGCATGGGTATGTGGCTTTCAGCTGGTCTCTGGATCTTAACATACCCCACCTCCTTCAGAAAGTCCCTGACGTCTGAGAAATTACTGATGATTTTCAGAAGGCCCTTGCTGATACGATAGGTATGCTTTCGATCAAAAGTCTTCTGGCTATGGTGTCGAGTCACATAAATCCTGTCAAGCCCTTCATTGTTGTCAAGGCAAATGATGATGCGGTCAGCATTGGTGATGGGTTTTTCACTGTCATAGTATTCCTGGACGTACTTAGGTAACTTTGATGCTCCATCTGAATTCAAATTGCCCACTTCATAGTATGGGTTGTCCTGGTCTGGCAAGAGGTCCTCGCCATTATGGAAGGGTTTAAAGCCAAAATCTTCATCACTGGGATCATATTCTAAGAAAGGCTGGTCATCTTCAAAGTTTACACAGTCACATGCAAACCAATACAAAAGCTGAAGGCCATGTCTGGGATATGGCTTGCCATATGCTGAATTCTTTAGGTGGGATATTTCATTTAGAGTTTGTATGGCCATTATGCTACGGGAGAGAAGGACAATAAATATAAGAACAAACAAGACCTCAAATCATTTTCTTAAACAACACTCGAGACGGCTGATGAACTATCTAAGCAACTTACTTTCAGTTTTTTGCTATAACCCATTGATTAACATTAGTTATTGTTTCATTATTAGGTCTATGTTGCATCTAATTTTCTGCTACTTCTTCCTACAGACAGCATTCAGTGACCTTGAACAACTGGGCTATTTACTGATTCACACCAGATTTCTCCTATAATGTATTGCATGTGCAAATACAAATGTGACTATGGGCCTATATGAAAATGAGCTTGGCCCTAACACTAACATGCAGAAAAAACTCCTGCTTCTCCTTATAAAACAATAATGCCATGGTAGCCTAAAATATATACAAAATAAAACATAATTTTAACATTATTTGTGTGGGTATAAAAAAGTTGTATAATAGGCCTGTGACAGCTGCCGTTATGAAACACTGTGACTAGATGGCGAGCTCTCAAACCCCCGCTGCTGTTTTATGCTTGGCTGAACTTATGTGTGCTTGTAGGTCATTGGCACCTTTATTAGCTACAGACACGCAAGCGCTTGCTTTACACGTCAGGCACTCAGCTTCACATGGATCGCAACAAAGCCGGGTGGCTTTGTCTGTGGTAAACAAGAATGTTTGCGCTACTGAGGTACAGACTGAATTAAATGTTTACAGAGAAGGCTATTGGCCAATGATGATAGCTCTACAGTCAGGCCGTGCAATCCGAACTGCCCCTGTCTATGGCCCCCACTCACTTCAACTGTTGCAACAGAACTGAATAAGGGAAGGGCGAGGCTAGATTGTGATGAACACTCAAACGCAATGGAAATTCGATGTAGGCTGTTTGGCTCTTGTAGAACAAAGTCCCAGACGATGTTGGAATTCCGCCCAGACAAATTTGTGCGACTCAAAAAGAGGACACGTCCGGACTTCTGGTCACCCCATTGATGACCCTATCAAACACCAATAATCAATAAGCCTCCTCTAGCAGGGCCAGTAAGACTGGAAATGTTGGGAACTAGGTTTTATATCTGTAGATATAATTTTATATAGGTAGATAGCTTACTAGTTTTGCACCAGAAACTTCATAACTGCTAAATTCATTGGTCAAGGGGTAGAGCGCTACAGCTGGACATTGACAAAGTGGCTGAAAGAATGAGGCTGGCTATGGGCAAAAGCCAGTCCCAAAAGAAAACTGATAGGTACTTTAGGTCTGTATAAATAACATGAGCCTAAAAGTACAAATCTACGGTACAAATCTAAAAGTAGAGATGTATGCCAACGAGTTTCCAAATGAGGCATGCGAAGTTTACCTGACGCAGGCGATCTGTTTTTTTTTTTTTTTTTTTTCTGGTCACCTTAGTCTATATTTAAGCTATTAACTTAAGCTATTAAAAATGTATTTTAGTATGTCCTACCAATTTGAACCGCAGCACAGGCGCTGTTTTGTTCTTCCTGCTGTTCTTCTTCTGCTCGGTTTTGGCTTTTGCGGTTACTGAGAAAATGAAACTTAAAGCTGATTGGATAACTTCACTATACCAAGGGAAATGCATGAAACGCAACGAAGCATAAGGAAATTGGCGAAACGTGTATTTGAACTGATTAGACTGAAATTGTTTATTTAATTTGACCCAAAGTGGTGACGCATGGAATAAAATACGGGATCAAAGGAAAACAGTTCCAATAAGAATAAATAAGAGTTAACGAAAAAATAAAAAATAAAGAAATAGCCAGGATAAACACTGTATATAAGAAGCCTAGATCTCTGGGAAATAAACAAACATAGGGGTGGACTCCTGTCTTTGAATTGTTGTTAAACTGTTGCGGAACAGTAGGCCTAATTTGACCTTTTGGACTATTTATTTAGGCTACTTGATGTCCAGTGGTAGGCCTACTCTAGTCTGTCCCACTCTCTGTAGTGTTACCCCAGATGACCTAGGAGGACTGCTTATTGTTGTCTTGTCATAGTGGAGGTTTTGGCTCCCTCTTGTGTATTTCTGAGCGTTTCTTAAAATTGGCTAAATGTCTTGAAATAAATCAAGATTCTTTTTAAAGATGACAGAATGATTTCGTAATGTAGGCTGGACTTAAATAGTGGACACAAGCAACCTTCACGCAAATAGATTTTTAGTGCAATGGAATTGAATTTTGCTACTTTGAGAATAAAAAAAGAATTCTTATAAAATAATAAAAATCTGGAAAAATATTGTTTATCGGGCCTACAGTGCTGCATTCATATGTAACACTGAATCTCAATTCTCTTTTCCAAACAGTGTCCTTTTCCATGACCTTTAACATAGACATTGTAGGACCTAAGATTTATAATGGATCTCGTGAAGACTTTTTTGGATTCAAGGCATTGCAGTTCCAGTCCGGAAATGAGAGAGGGTGAGTGGCTTTAACCACATGATACTTACAGGATAAAACAACACAAACTTTGATATGGTAAAAGACTTTTGGAATGATGACAGATTTATACACTACCTGACAAGAAGACATGGGTGAGAGACAAGTCATGGTGATTCTGACATCAGGGGACCCACAGGGATGTATGCTTAGTTCTCTCCTGTGGTCTATTTTAAATTCACTGCACTAAAGGTAGCCTATGTCTCAAAGTTTATTTTGAAGTAAACATTGTCCCTGGTCATAAAGTGATGAGATCAGGAGATTCTGGTCCTGCTGGTCTCATTAAATTGGTACCTTGCTACAGTGGTGCGATGTCTCTACATTTAAAGCAAAACAAAGGAAACTCCAGGAGAACGTTAAAAATGTTGAAGTGTTACTCAAGACATCATGGCCAAGAGTTTTTGCTGAATGTTACACACATTACATTAGGAGGCTAGTCCTAATGGGAGGCTGCTATGTATAGAATTGGCATTGGCAAGAGGTTAGCTAAACCAGTGAACTAAGTGAGCACTGTCTGTGCTACCAAGAAGAGCTGACCAAGGATGAGACCAGTGCATTAGATTTACCTGTGGTGAACAACCCACATGGATGTTTAAGTCTAGTCTTGCTGTGCATTCAGGGCATGCAGGAATAATGAGGAAAAGGTTGTGAGAAAGATCATATGAGTGTCATATCAACATAAGGTTACTTCATGATATGCAGTTGTGTATTATTCATAAAATGAATCTGATGCATTTAGTTACACTCTTGTAGGCCTAGTGAGTTAACATAAAGGTCTTATTTGTGAAATGTTGAAGACACAGAGAGTACTGTTTTCTGTATAAATTTGTCATTACACAAAAAAGATTTATAAATTCAGGGAGCATGTGCCGTTGCACACAGATACAAAGGCAGTTGATATGATTGCTGTAATCAGTGGAAACTATTTAAGCCAAAGTGAAAGCCAAAGCATCTGTCAAAAATATTGAAATAATCTACTTTGTTTTCTTCCTCAGAATTTTTGTCAGTGCACCTCTTCAAAACAATGGAACTGGTGGGGTTTTCATATGTGATGACACAACTCCAAACTGCAGACCTCTTCCACTGCCAAGTCCTGGAGAGGCCACCTCTGAAAGTTGGTTCAGTAACCAGACTTTGTCCCTGATGTCCTAACAACGTCTTCGTATTTTTCCCGGAAAAATCTGAGAATATAAATAAAATTGCCGTGGCCTAATGTTTGATAAACTGCAGCCAATACAATTTTTAAATTGGGCTAAGACACTGCCCTTAAGTGACACATGTTGCGGCTTTTTAGTTCACCAAAAATGGTGAACTAAAAAGGACAATGTACAATAGACCTAGCAATCTAGATGTGCTGGAGAGTTTCTGGATGGAATGGTCTCAAATCCCTTGTAGTCTCCAACTTTATAGGATGTCATGGGAGAAGACTAAGAGCTATTTAATGGCAAAGGGTTTGGGGATTTAAGATATTAGAGTGGCAATAATAGAGATGGTCGGTCTCACCCGCAATGAATCGCCTCAGGTTTAAGCAAGGAGATTTTAAGCCTTGACTCTGTCTAACCAGCTATGGAGTAGGTGATGACTGTGTAACCTTACGTTCCGAGTGAAAACTTTAACTTTAAGTAACAAAAAAGCAGAGTTACAAGACTGTGGACATATTTTCTCTCCTTAGTAAAAAAAACTACTTATCCCATAAACCATTGTGAGCGATAAAGTATATTCATTAGTTCACCAAGCCCCTTATTAAATTCAGAATGACCAACTTCCTACAGTTTCAGTTTCAACTTAAAATACTTGAAACACATGTTTTACCTGATCGTTCATTTCTTCCCTGCAGCCATTTTCCTCCCTCCCTGCACAGAGAAGTTTTCTAATGCAGGAGGCCGGAGATGCTGTAAACAATTTCCATAGCAACACCAATCAAAGGCGTCAATTTCAATGGTGAAAATGATAGGGATTCACACTTCCCGAATTTTTAGGGGGCAGAACTGGCTATCTCTATGTGTCTTGTATAGGATTTTACATAAACTCATCAACTGTATGCTAAATAAATATTGTAAATACTGTATGACTAAGCATAAACCTAACAGTTCTTAAATACTGTATAACTAAACATAAACTCAACAACTCTTAAATACTGTATAACTAATCATAAACTCAACAGTTCTTAAATACTGTATAAATAGTGGTGGCTGGTGCATGTGTCACAAGCATATTGTTTCTCCAACAGATTCTTTCAAAGAGGTTGGAATTTCTCTCGCTGTGAAAACAAAACCATCACTCCAGTTTACTGTATGTTCACCATTATTTGACATTTTTGTATTTTGTAGTGTGTGCATGCTTTGGAGTGCATGTTGATGATTTTGCTGTGATATCCACTCAGGCTTGCAGTCCTGCTTGGAGTCATGAGTGTGATGGGACCCCCTATCTCAACAGCATTTGTTACCAGTGGAGCCGCAGAGACTCCAGCATCTTTAACATCACCTCAGCTCATAAAGGTTCGCAACAAGGTGATGCAACTTCTATCCATGTTTATATGCTTAGAAGATACTGTAATTGTCAATTCACTTAATTACACACAATTAATATTTCTCTGACTATTCTCCCAAACAGAAAAACCTCAATGATCTCAAAAAAGCAAAGGTACAAGCAAAGATACAAGTGGCTTGTTTTCCATATGTTTACATGTTCTCCACCAACTGCATTGCAGAATGCACAAAGCAAAAAGTGGATGTGGTATTTCTCTTGGATGGATCCCGGAGTATTATGGATGGAGACTTCATAAAAAGTAAAGAGTTTGTCAAATCCTTCATGAATAAGACACAGAACACATCAATACAAGTAAGCTTATTTCAACTGTATTTTATCATTCAAGTGTTATATTATGTCAATGTAAACTATAAGAATTCACTGTAAGAATTGTTGACATTAAGTGTTCCTTCATGACCTGCAGATATTTCATCTTTATGTTGTTTGTTTGTTTGTTAACTGAATTAGTTTGCAGCAGTCCAGTTCTCTATGGGATTCCGAACAATTTTCACATTTAAAGACTTCCAAGACAAGAAAGCTTTTGAAAAACTGGAAGATGAAAAGCAGATCGGAAGTCTGACAAACACTCACAAAGCCATACGCTTCACTCTGTGAGAGATATTCTTGTTTATATTATTGATACATTACATCATGTTTTACAATTAGTATTTCAATGTATGTGTGGCCTACATGGATATGAATATATATAATTTGTTTGCAATGCAGGGTGAAGTTGTTTGACAACCCAGAGAGTGGTAGACACCCAGATGCAGAAAAGGCTGTCGTCATAATTACTAATGGCAATCCTTCAGATCTTGCCATTATGGCATCTCTGAAGGTGGATGGCATTTCAAAAACTATTTTAGAAGTCTGTGAAGCCCGACACATCATCCGATTTGTCATTGGGGTGTGTGCTGCATGTTTACTACCCTCACAAAGTGTTATGGTAACGGTCTACAGAAAATACATTTCTATGGAACAGTAGGCCTACCTATGTCCCACATAATCAAATTCTATGTCTATGTAAGCTCTAGATACCTGTCCCAAATACTCTAAAGCCCCATTTACACATAGCTGGATATCTATAAAAATGCATATTTGTTTATGAAGTTGCGCCTACCGTTTACACGTAAACAGAGGTTTTAGTGACACTGAAAATGACTACTTTTGAAAATTCCGGTCAAAGTGGAGATCTCTGAAAACGCCTGCTTTAGAAACTATATGTAGATGGGGAAAACAGAGTTTTAGCATTGTGATGTGACAGTCCCTCCTCGGTTTTCAGGTCTCTAGTTGTCTACATGTCTAGTTTGACATGTTTTTGACAGCCTTCCATTCTAAACAAAGTTATTTACTGATACAGAGGGGAATATCTGTTTTCATACATACCTACATGTAAACATAGCCCAGGGCGTGTTTTCTTTTTTCCTGGGCTGCACTGCCCTCTACTCTAATCCAAACAGTAGTAATATTGAACAGAAAATATCAGGTTGGTAATTAAAAAAAAAATACAAAGATCATCAATAGCCACAATGTAAATTAATGTAATGCTGATGTAAACAACAAAACATAGCATGAAACTACATAATTATCTTCACACAATGTGTAAGGTATTTAGACAGTTCTACCAGCTAACCCATATAGAAATCATTGCATGATGATCCAAACTTTATCCAGATGCCTTAGCCTGACCTTACCAGAAGGCCTACATAAAGTACCAAAAAGGTAGACAGCCATTTTTACTGATGACAGTATTCCTTTCTAAAAGGTTGGACATGGTGTGAACAAGGCAAAACTTCGAAAGTTAGCATCAGAGCCCAAATTGAATAATTCCTTCTACATTGACAATTATGCCGGGCTGAGTGGTCTTCTGAAAAACTTGCAAACAAAAATCTTCAACATAGAGGGTAATGGCAGCTTGTGGAATTGTCAAATGGCAATTTTGCAGTTTGAGATTTATATGTCCAAAATGTGGGATCCATTTCTTCTACTGGATGTGTTCATGTTGTCATGAACTTTGATATGACCCATTAAAGGTTTTAAACACAACTTGGATCAGACTTGGGAAAAAGAACCATTACAGACAGGAACGAGCACAGAGTTTACCAAGGTAAGATGAACTCAGTTAGAAATAAACTACATAAGATGACCACAATGTGAAATAGTGCTTAAATGATTGTGCTCTAATGTCCACTTAGGCTTGCAGTCCTGTCTGGAGATATGAGTGTGATGGGACCCCCTATTTCAACACCATTTGCTACCAGTGGAGCAGCAGAGGCCTGCGTGGTATTTCATTAAAAGCATAACTAAGAAATCCAAGATAAGAGATAAATCTCAGCTTGAACCTGAAAAAGGCTCTGTCTGGACATCCTAGCTCATTTCACATGTTTCATGAATGCCAAGCCAGGATGAATATGAGTGAATTTTATAACTATATGTGCCTATATCTATTGACACTATCATCTAATCGGTTTTGATGTTATGGCAAACATTAGTAAGGATGGCCTCAGCAGTAGTACCAAGAAGTAACTATAACACGATTGGATTTGGCTTTTTAAATTACTATATGAAGACTTAACATTGAAAACAGAAACATTGCAAAAGCTAATAAAACCGCAAATAGTTGCAAACGGTACTTGGTATGCAATTCTTGAAACATGTGGGGGTTTGATCAGAGTGACAAGACCGACCAGAATTAACAAGTAAGCCTGGCTGCTTCCCTAGTTAGGACCAAGTCAAGTAGGGATTTATTGTCGTTTCAGCCATATACACAGTACATAGTGAGACAAGACAACGTTTCATCGGTAACAATTGGTGATACACGTAACTGTTAAAACACAGTATGGACAAGACAGATACGTAATAGTGCCTACATACACTATTGCAGGAGAAAAATAACATTACAACAAAGTTGTAAACGATTTGCAGGTCAAAATACAGGTGACCTAAAACAAACACGCTAGACAGGGCATGGCTTTTTGCAGAGCACTGTGGTGTGATTTGTAAAATGAAGACTGTTCAATATAAATATAAATAATAGCAGCTAGAGACTATTCTACATAAATATAAGTGATAGCAGCAAGAAAGTGCGGGGGGCATAAGGTGCAGTGTGCTGTGGCGCGCTGGTTTGCATCCCAAGAAGAAAGAAATTCCAGTCCAATTGCACTATAGGTTGTTCAGCAGTCTGACTGCCTGCGGGAAGAAGCTCTTCCCCATTCTGGAGGTGCGGGCAGTGATACTGCGGAACCTTCTGCCAGATGGTAGTAGGGTGAATAGTCCATGGGAGGGATGGGTCGTGTCTTTGGTATGTTCTTGGCTTTCCGCAGACAGCGGGTGCTCTAGATGTCTGAGAGGGGGGGCAGAGAGACTCCAGTGATCTTTTCGGCTGTCCTCACAATCCGCTGCAGGGCCTTATGGTCTACCAGTCTAGCTGCAAGGAATAAATTCTTTGAATAATAACCCTCTTATCATTACCTCATCTTATACAGTTTTGCAACTGGGTGATTGGCCCATTTACAGCCCAATCAATACAGCTGATGCCAGCTAGCTTAGATGTGTGTCTAGAATATCAGTAGGGACACCTTAGTGAGCTTGCCTTGCCCTGCAGACTTGCCTGATATGCCTCTAAGAGGCATAGCTAGCACCCTAGGGTTTTAGCTCATGGCTAGCATGCGACACCCAATCAGCAGGGCTGTGAGTTGCAGGTTCAAGCCTGGGCGTGTACCAGGCTGGACAATGCAGGACAACGCTGGTTACTCTAGCTCTACTCTAGCTTACCTGTGAACATGCATTCAAAATGAAAACGGTACAAAAACGATACATCCGATACAGCAACTCTGCCATCACACTAACCCTCCTTTTGCAGTGTGATTGGGGTCACAGGGTGATGCAGCTTCTTTCCACATTTATGTTTTAAGCTCAGTTTAAAATCACCTTGCTGAATCAATCAATCAATCAATCAATCAACCTACAGAAGCGCACACAATGAATATATAATAATATCTATTCCCTGATGTCTCATTGTTATTGTTACTATTTGTTCACATGCATGCCATCAACTGTATTCTCAGAGTGCACAAAGCAAAATGTGGACGTGCTGTTTCTCTTTGGTGGATCTTGGAGTATGACAGATGGAGACTTCACAAAAACTAAAGAGCTCATCAAAGCGTTCATGAATAAGATGCAGAACACATCAATACAAGTAAGCTTCACCTTCGTTTATAATTTCTTTCTGTTTGATGTGTAAGTAAACTGAAAGAACTCGTGAACTGATGACATTATTTGGCCAGTTGCTCCTGCCCTGCAACTATTTATTGTAAAAATACTAAAATACCTGAGTAAAATTTCTATACCTTAAACATTTCACATTTGTTTGTTGGATTAGTTTGCGGCAGTTCAGTTCTCTACGGGATTCCAAACAGTTTTCACATTTAAAGACTTCCAGGACAAGAAAGCCTTTGAAAAACTGGAAAATGAAAGACGCATGAAAAATCTGACAAGCACACATATGGCCATGCGCTCCACTCTGTAAGTAGTGATCACTGTAAGTACTTTTAAAAATTCTTTCTAACTTTATTGTATGATATGATATTATATTACCACTACACATTTTGATTATTTGTTTGTATTGCAGGGTAAATCTGTTTGACAACCCAGAGAATGGTGGACACCCAGATGCAACAAAGGCAGTTGTCATCATTAATGGCAATCCAAAGGATGCTGCGAGTATGGCATCTCTGAAAGTGAATGGCATTTCAACATTTTTTTTGAAACCATGAAGATCAGCACATCACTCAACTTGTCGTTGTAATATACTAAATGTTTGTTTTAGGTTATCTGTTGTGACGGTGATGCATCAAGCCATCAGCATATAGGCTATATCAACTTTTAAAATCCCAGTGTTCTAGCTCTTATCATTTAAAATATTTCATCATGGCAACAGCACAGTAATTTTACTGATAACAATATTCCTTTCTAAAAGGTTGGAAATGAAAAACAAAAAATGACAAAACTAAGTTTAGCATCGGAGCCCAGTTGGAATAATACCCTCCAGAATTATGTTGGGCTGAATGGCCTTATGACAAACTTGGAAAACATAATCTCCAACAAAAAGGGTAATGCTAGATCATACAATGCTAGATCATGCATGTTTGATCTCAGTGTGGCATCCATTTCATTCATGTGTTTTGATGTGATCGATCAAAGGCTCTGAACACAACTTGGATTGGAACTGGGAAGAAAAACTTTCACAGAGTGGAATGAGTGCTGAATTTGCTGAGGTGAGACAAGCAGGGTTAGAAACCTAAACAAAAAATGAAGATGAACTGAATCCATCCAAATATAATGTAAAATACAAATGTCATCCAAATATAATGTAAAATACAAATGTAATTTGCTTCCCCATGTTGTTATTTTCCACAATAGGACATGTTGATTTGGGGAGCAGTAGGATCTAACAACTGGAAAGGATCTCTTTATCAGATTGATTCTAAGAACTCACCTGAGCTGGAAATTCAAAATCCATATATGTGGAATGGCTTTTACATGGGTGAGTTCATGTGATAGAATATCTCGGACAGTCTAATACTGTGGTGCTCCTCTTAAAGTAGAATGATCTTATGATACTGTGTTCAATACAGAAGAGTTCAATTGATAAAACTGTACTTCCAACTACAGCCCTGTTGCTCAAGCTCACTGAAGAAACTAAACTAAACTCTCTCGGTTTCATTTTATATGGTCCCATTTAGTTTAGCTGGTTTGCTATTCGGTCTATGTTGTACCAGATTGCAGCGATCGGCGAGCTCGAACCTCAGAGCTATGGTTGGAAGTACTCTTTTGAGTATTGCTTTAATATCATCTTTGATTGTCTTACACCTAGTGTTTTTTTTTTCATCTTGAAATTCAGTATTTGATCAGGCACATAGCTAAACCTCTCTTGTGGTGTGCAAATATAGTAGCTGAGAGTGTAGAATAGTAATGTCACATATTTATGTGTTTTTTTAAAAGGCTACTCTGTTGCTGTTGGAAAGAAGAATGGTATTCGTATCTACTTTGCTGGTGCTCCTAGATACAACCACAGGGGTCAAGTCATTTCTGCCACCAAAACTCAAAATCTGTGGACTGTCCTACAAAGAGTTGACAGTGAACAGGTTTGTTGTAGCTGAGTTACAAGGACTAGTAGGGAGTTTTTGGTATATTTATTGAAAATGATTACATTCAGTGCATTTAATTTAATATTCTACAGTGCTCTACAGGTCCTTGTTTTTGTGTGTTTTTGTAATGGGATGTAAAAACATGCATTTTTTATATTTTAGTGGCGTATTGTCCCAATGACTGTATAATTACAGTGTTCATTATCAATTACATTATCATTGTAATTTTAGATTGGATCTTATTTTGGGTCAGAGCTGTGTGCTTTTGACATTGACTCTGATGGTACCACTGACTTTCTCATGGTCGGGGCTCCCCTTTACCATGAACCCCAGAGAGAGAGCCACATGTATGTGTACGTGCTTACAGGAGAGGTAACTAACTAATTTTACTTCTGCAAGAACAATCATTGTTGTAACAGCATATAGTGTATTTACAGTGTCACACAGTTACCATTTGCAAAAAAGCCCTCTACCCCCGTTCCACAGAATAAACTGGAGAAGGTACAGACTGTTTCAGTGTCGTCTCAGGGCAGGTTTGCCTCCTCCATTGCCTCCCTCAGGGACCTAAATGGTGATGGGCTCCAGGACCTGGCAGTGGGAGCCCCACTGGAGGACGACCAGAGAGGAGCCATCTACATATACCTTGGTGACAAAACTATGGGGATTCGCCCAAAACATAGCCAGGTATAATGAACAAAACAAGTATTTTTCATTTATTTCTGCATATACAGTGTGTCAATCTTTTGACAAGGGTAACTAATTTTTCACTGATGCATGCTCTACAGTAAACATTACCTAATACTAGCTGTTTTCCTTTGTGAAAATATGTTTGCCTATACAACAGTGTATCTGTTCAACTGTTCATCTCGTCAACTGTGCAGCACATCAGAGCAGGGATGCTGTCAGAGGGTTTGCAGCAGTTTGGGGGAACCATTGATGGGAAATCTGACACGGATGGACTGACGGAAATTGCAGTGGGTGCCCGTGGACACGTGGTTCTGCTAAGGTAAGATTTAGATGAATAAAAGGCATACACCCAAGAATCTAAGTGTACATCAACCTTCTACTGACAGTGAAATATAATACCCAACAAAATCATAGTTAACTCCATTAATGACCTTATGGCCCCACAGACATAGGCTACAAATCCCCACAAACTTAAACAATGAACCATATGCAATAGGCAATACCTATAGGCCTACAATTAAAACAAACTTAAAACATGGCAGTACTAACTACCCGTCATTGGCTGACCATACACAAGAATCAGCAAATACATAAAAATTGCACACATATGCTGTCATGATCTTGCTCTCACTGGCCACCCACTGGACTAACGCTGCATTGCAGCTTCTTTGTTTGTTTGTATCTCCCATGTGCTTCTGTCCTGTCTGCCTGCCCTGCCCCTTTCTCCTCCCCTGCTCCACACCTGTTCCCCATGATCCTGTTCCCCGTAATGAGTATCAGCTGCCTCCTGTTCGTCCTAGTGCTCCTGTTCCCTATATAAACCCCAGTCTTTCCTCTGTGTTTGTGATTCTGATTACCTGCCTGCGATTTCTGTTCCTCGTGTTTGCACCGTTCTCGTTGCTTGAGTTTGTTTCATTGAATTCTTTGAGTTTTTGTATTTTTGAACTACTTGGATACTTTTGGATTTGAACTGCCTTGTTAACGATCTGGATGTTTAGTTTTTTTGTGATTCCCCTCTGCCCGTTTGATCCCTGACTGACTTTGTACCTTGCCTATCTTTTGTGTCTCTTTTCCCCGAACCCAGTTTTTGGAAACCCTTTGTTGGATTACTTGCGCCTTTTTGTTGATAACAATCTTCTGAGCTTTTTTCCCCTTTTTTGTATTATTTTTGATCACTGTAAATAAACTCTCTGCACCGATCTGCATTTGGGTCTCCGTCTGTACCTTACAGTGAATCAGCAAATACATTAAAATTGCACACATATGCAGCAAGTCCCTCTTCAAATTGCTGCACTGCTCACATTATTCCCTGATATAGTACTGCAGCTCTGTTATTAATTTCTAAAATCCATAGGGCTCATTCACAATAATTAAAGATGTGTGAAGATACACATTCTACCTTGAGCACAAAAACTGAAGCACAACTGAAACACAAAAACAGAAGAAAACCGTTTGCTCTACCTCTCTCAACTGGATTCTCTCTTTGACGTCACTACTACACCTCCCTTGTGTCACTACAGAGGAAACACATTGGACTACAACACAGTACCATGCACTGCACACATGTAGGATCAGATGTGACCTTGGCATTTGACTCCATAACCTTAAGGACCTAATTAGGTTTAGGGATTAGGTTGCAAATTTTGGAATTCCTGAAAGAACCTTGGTATCAGCTAGTCCTACTCATCCTCTATCCCACCATCTCTCCCAGGTCCAGGCCTGTCTTCAGTGTGTCGGCACACCTCTCCTTCAGCCCCCCAGAGATCACTAGAGACATTGACTCTTGCAGCGAGCAGAAGGAGGCCTTCCATGTGTTCTGTGTGACTGTCTGCTTTAAGATGACGGAACAAACAAAAAGTACTAAAGGTAATATTGAACAGCCTGTAGTGGACTTAGACTATACGAAGATGAATCTTGTGTTAAAGGAATATTAATTAATAATATAAAATAATTTTAAATTAATATTCTGGTGTAAATCAACCCATAGCCCTGTTGCTACAGTTTGTTGAGTAGGAAGAGGAACAAGAAAAAGACTGAATTTGCGAAACAGCAGTTAGCACTAACTGAAAGGGGCACAGATGCCCTCACACTTCCCCTCATTAACGGATGTTTCGCTATTTGGTCCTTGAAAACATGGGGTAGTCTGGTGTAGCGGTTAAGGAACCTGGCTAGCATGCTATAGGAGCTATCGAAGCCCGGCTGCCACTGTTGTGCCCTTGAGCAAGGCACTTAATCCTGTGTTGCTCCAGGGGAGACTGACCCTGATGTAATTGACAGTTGACAAGATTTCACTTCAGATAAAATGTGTTTTTAAATGTACTGTGTATAACCTACATGCTAAAGATTTTTTTAAATGATATTTTACCTTTAAATTATATTATACCTGATTGAAAAGCTAAATGCTCTTAAATTTAAATTCCAAAGAAATGGATTTACAGTCTGCTGAAGGTCGGTCAGTATCAATTGTATTTTGATAGTCTCAAGTCAGTGTCAAAGTGAGATATGCACAGTTAACTGGAACTGATATGATTGGCAGAGGCATGGAACTGTTATTCTAGCTTAATGGGAACAATAGAGAGTTGTTTGTTTGTCTGTTTTCCCAGATGTACTGAGCACAGGGCTGAAGGTGGACTATGAGCTGACTGTAGATTCCCAAAGACAAAACAGCCGAGGCTTTTTTGCACAGAAGAATTCAAGAAGTATTCAAACAAGGCTTCATCTAAACAAGACTGAAACCTGCCAGAAACACACCATTTATTTGCATTGTCAGGTAAGTTAGTACCAAAAGGTAGTATAGATTATACATACAGTCTACTATCATACTATAGTATCCACCATTATTTCAAAGTAATTTGTGGCATCACATAATAATGCCTTACATGACTATGTTACAGAAAAGAATAATGCATCACTGTTATATTTGTAGTGTTCTCCTTATAACTAATGAACACATTCATGGCCCATTTTCTCCTCAAAATCACACCTAAAGTAACGATATAAAATGGAAATGTTACCCTCATGTTTTTAGTCTGGACTTGTGATAAGCGTGGATTCAGCTGTGGCCCAGTGAATGTCTGTCTGGCATCACAGACCTCGCTGAAACTGAACCACCACCCCTACTCTCTTAAATATATATATGTGCTATGCTATGCTATGATATGGTGCTGATATCAGCGCTGTTGTGATGTGGATATTTGAAATAGTGGATACTAAGGATACTGACTTTCCTGCAGAACTGTGGAGTGGACACAGGGTCTCCTTTTGAGATCAAAGTGTACTTCTCTCAAACCAACAACCAGCAGCCTTACGGGATATTAAATGTTGACAGTGAGAGAGAGGCTCTAGTGGAGGTAGGCCTTCATTACCAAATATTAGGATTGATTTTCTGTCTGTTTTATGATAATTGCTGTTGATTATTGAAGCAATATAACATGAGTGGGAGTGGGGTTGCTTGTGGATATCCCCACTAGTGTGGTTCAGTCACAAGCACAAGTTAATTATATTGCTGTTCTTATAATACAGACATAGGAGTATAGACTTTATTTAACAATAGAATATAAGAATATAAGATTTTAATCACTGTAATCACTATAGTATTTGGCATTGTAATTTGAAGTGAAATGTGACTTGCAGGTTCCCTTTGAATACAATAGACCATGAGAAGTGTGTCAAATCTACTGCTTCTACTTCATGTGAGTCACTCTTCAAAACAATATTCACTTCACCATCACTAGCCAGCCTTGACTCTTATCAAAATTCAAGCCTGGACTCTTTCCATTTTAACCTGCTTATGGTGTATTTCAGCTGATACACAGAGATTGCAAGTCTCCCGGAAGCTTTGTGAGTCTCCCATATTTAGATAGTGGCTCTAGATAGTGGGGGGTGAGGGTTAGACACTTCCTTGAAATGAGTTTTTGAAGGTTGGGATGTGTAGATACAGGAAACAAAATAATACATCTGCATGCAACTGGGTAGACCTGAAAACAATCTTGCGACTAAGGGGTAGCGAATAGTTGAGTTCACAGAAAGTATTTGTTCACCCAGAAGCAAACTTATGCCTATCAATAGTGTCCACAGTCTTTGCACAAGTCAACCTGGCTAACTATCTATCTAACTATCAATCATGTTTACCCATAACATTCAAGCTGTTTCACAAAATTGCTAAAAGTGTCATCATTAGGTGACACACATCCATATACTTAAATGTCCATTGTTGTTGTGATATCTCCAGTATATCTTGACGACCCATGACGACCCTTATTTAAAGATGCAACATCTTGAAATTGTACAGCCTATTATATGGATATCCGTTCTGCAGCAGACCTTACTGACCAATATGCTTACATTGGCCTTCTCTTAATATCAGCTGTGTAGTTTGGTTAGATTAGGTGTTGCTTTTAATCAGAATTATGGATTTGCAAAAGGTAATACACTGTATGCATGAGTTTGGGAGCGGGCTTTTAAACAAATCCTTATGGAATATTACCAGGTTGTTTTACATTTTTTAGCCTAATCTTACCCAGGCCCACTCCAAAACAGTTTCTTCCACGTGACATTTGCAACTGAAAGTTCATGCAGAGCCATGGCTCTCATTCATGCCAGTATAGCCTGACGTAAACAGATCAGGCAGCCATGTATTTTTATTTTAACAAATATTACCAATGTCAATTAAATTATTTATTCATACATTATTGAAAAAGTTTGTGCATCCTTTAAAGGCAATTTTCAGGGTAGTTCAAAACATTCCAAATAAATGTCGTTCTTAAGCCTTTATTTACACAGAATTTTACAACACATATATTAAAGTATTCAAAACATGTATTGGTCAAGCTCAAGGGATTATTTTATTTTTTAATATGGTTTTCAGGGCCTTAACAGAACTGAAAGTAATAGTGAACAGTCAATATGGTGAAATTTCAGCAATGGGGAAGGAATGAAAAGGCTAATTTTCAGTGTTTGAGGAAATTCTAAATTATTTTCCTCAAAAAAATCTAAATGTACCCGGAATTTGCTACTAAATCAGTATACAGAAAACAATAAAATGTGTGAGAAAAAAATGTGTGTTAAAATGGACATAAGCCCAGTCATTTGGTGGAATCACACTTTCATATTTTGATTGGGGAGAGGGTCTATGTACTGACAGAATATTTTATTCATTTTCATATTCATATTTTATTGCAGTATGGGTGCAGTGGACACATAGATGCATCATAATCCTCTATGTTGCTCCTGGTTGCTGTCTTTGAGGAGGTCAGCCGTGGTAGTGGTGGCATATTTCCAATGGCACTTGGGGGACGAGGAGGAAGATGAAGACACTTAACTTTTCAGCTTTGCTTTCAGCAAAGTAGCTATCAACTAGCCTATGTGTTTTCTTTAACCGATAAAGAATAATTTCTTGCAAAATTTTGGAAATTCATAGTCGGTGTTCTTTCTTTTCTATGCGCAGGGCTTTACATCACATTGCAGGGCCTTGACATTGTGTCGGTGCATGACAGTGTTTATTAGTCTATAGGCTATTTTAATGTCACCTTTTGTCTGCTCACCTCTTTAGAGGCTATACTATCATAAGCATCAAACTATTCAGCATGCCCCGACGTGACAGTTTCTTTTCATTCTCAAATGACGATGTTCATCAGCCCGATTTTCAAAATGTCTCGGGGTAGAAACCCCCAGGCGCCGGAAGCGGGGATTCAGGGATGGATCTTCATCTCCACTTTTGGCAGTCAAAATAGAAATTCATAATTGTCATAAAAGTCCTTTTTAGGCTGTTTCATGCTAGAAATTGAGCCTAGTCACGTAGGATAGCCTCACAATGAAGCGAAGGAATGTTCAATCATAACGTGAAGCGCGAACTTCACTTTCACCGCGTCTAGGCCCAAGTGGAAAGTATAACGCGATTCTGCATTGGTAGTTACAAAGCAACGGGAATGCATTGTTTTGTTTATGAAAAGTTACTTGACATATTTTGAACGAATGGGCATTTTGTATGACCATTACAGGCGTGCGCAGAAATCAGCCAAATCGATAGTTTTGGTGAGCTTCCTAACAAGATGCAATATGACTAAACATTTTCCGAAATAAATGGATGACGGGACGACTGGAGCCTAGAAGAGGAATAGGCCTATGTTCTGTTGAATAAGGACGAGAGGGCTGGGACTGTTTCACCCGGTCTCACAGGTTCGTTCTGTTTCAGTGGACACACGTAGGTTACATTTATGCAGACAAGATTATAAGCTACTCTAGTGGTGATAACGCATGAGAACGTTTTCTTGCATTCAGTTAGGGCCTAAAATTATTTATTTTGTCTGAAAGTACTTCGAAAGTTCTTGCATCCCTATTTTTAAACTGGTTAGTTCTTACCTCCTGCTCCAAGATTAAGAGAACGGCATTATCCCCTCCCTGCCTCTTGGTGGCAGTAACGTTCTATAACAGAGAGATGCAGCCACGACAGAGTAATGTTTTCACACTTTCGAAGTAGCCAACAGCTAGCCTCAAATTAAGGTTTGTTGTTGTAATTTGGTGTTGTGTTGGCGAAATCGTTTTGAAAACAATCCTGAATTTGCCTTTATCTTACAGTAAGACGTTTTGCTCTTCAAATTGTGTTAAATGTTAGTGTGACTAAATAACAAGCACAGTGGTTGACAGCTAATAAGATAAAATTGTGTTGCTGAGAGTCATGCCCAGTTATGCCTCATGCCACAGTTTATGAAATGCTATGTTTGGCTGATGAAATTCACAAGATCTTGTGAAGAATTTAACCAAGTCATTACGTGCATACATTCACTCACGTTGGAAAATGGCATTTGCAAACTTATTTGCTAGTCCACCAGGAGAAGCGGATTTTAACGTTAACGATTTAACGCCAGCATGTCGCAGGTAAGTTCATACAATTATGGCTAGTTTCCAGTTTGTGTTACCTCTGTTGTGGTCATTCTTTGGTAGAGTAGACGTGTCTTTAACGTTTGCCATTACCTGCTGGCTTACCCATCCAGCTAACTTAGCATAGCCTTTTACGTAACGTTAACGTTATTGAAGAGGTGTCCTTGTGAGACTAACTTCGTCTGTCACACACTGATGGAGTCTTGCGGGGATATTTTATTTGTTGGGATAGTCGATACTGACATTTCATGTACCCCACCTATCATTACTTATTGAAATATAGGAAGACAAAACAAGAGTTATGTTAATATATTTTCTTTGGGGATAAAATAAGAATAGTATTCTTTTTTGTCCTGTTCAACGCGTTTGCTAAGCTGACTTATTACGGAATGTAATAAGTTCTCAGTGAAAGCCATACCAAGGTGAAGTCGTAGTTCTTCCTAATTTGCATAAATTTAAAATTTAAGTTTAAAGCACACCAAGTCCTGATTTGATCACCCTGTTTTGTGAAATAAGAGTACATTTTCTCAATGTAAAACAAAACAAAACAAGTAATGGTATGCCATAGGCTCTGTTCTAGTCATCATGCAGTACACTAGAATGCGGTGTCTTCGGCAGAAACATTAGCAGCTTCCTCTATAGATTTATGAAACTCTCATCCCTGATAAAGTCTAAAGTTACACCTTTCTTGTGGCATGGCTTTAGGTCAGACCAGACATATCCGGACATGAAGAGGCCCTACGAGACTCCCAGGAACACAAATCCCAAGAAAAGGAAGAGAACGAATGTGAGAAGAAAATTGATTGGTCTTTTTGCAGTGTTTAATGACAGTAACTCATTCTTTAACAAAAGCCTCACTTATTGTGGTCCAAGACACATAGCAGTAGAACCTTTGAGTTTAACCTCCTTATCTGCCTTCAGGATGTTTCAAGTGATGAGGCTAGGAAGTGGCCTAATCCCCAGAAGGAAAGGCAAGACCACAGAATACCGTTGAAAGAGGAGCAGGTGGATGTCCATCAGAAGCTCAGCCTTTCACAGGACAAGGAAACCCCACAAAGGCCTAGTTCTAAAGGTGGGTGTTGTTTATCACAATTGGTGCTACTTTGGTCTCAGAAATAATTACATTATAAAGACACCAAGACACTTGTTCCTCTAGAAAATGTGCTTCAGAGATTAAGAGCTTTTTCCCGGTTGTTTAGGTCACCTGAAGGAGGGACAAAGGCATCAAAAAATCACTATGAGGGATCACTATGCCAAGAACAGAATGCACAGAGCAAACACCAATAATCAATGGGGCAGAGAGACCAACAGTGGTAGAGGCGGCAACGACAAAAAAGGGGCAAAGATGTTGAAACAACGCCACAGAAATACCTTCAGCCAGAGAGGTGAAGCTGGATCAAAGAAAGGAAGAAACAAAGGCCGAATGGTAGGCCAACATTGTTCATTTTGTGTTAAGGAAATAGCCTAGCTTGAACTGGACCTCTACTGGGGCCTGTCCCCATTGTAAATATTCAGACAGCTCAGAGAAGCTGAAGGTTGTATTGTAGAAGTGATACATTTCCCACAGTATATTGTGGGAATATAAATTAGATTGATCTACATGTAATCACATATACAATATACGTGAAATACGTTGACTTGGTGAAGGGCTGTAGTAAAGGTGTAGTATATAATAAGATGTAGTAGGGTCTATGAGGGAGTGGAACCTAATTGAAATTGAAACCCAGTTAAAGAAACATGGAAATCCCTGGACTTGATGTTTTCCTTTTTTGTATTAATCCTCCAGGAGAGGCAAAGGCCCATGCGGGAAGAGAGGAAGCCCTTCATGACACAGGAGTTCAAAGAGCAGAACTCCATCGACGTGAACGGTCGTCTCATCTGCAAGCATTTTCTTGGAGATCGATGCCTAAAGGTGAATCAGAGATTAATGACGGATGAGGGTGATGTCATACAGAACATGGTCTGTTTCATTTGTGCCCTTTGAATGGATCAGATCAGACTGCTAATTTATTTGCTTGTTTACATTTTAGGGTGACCAGTGCCAGTTTGAGCACTCCCATGACCTAGGAGGTTTCAAGTTTAATGAATTGTGCAAATTTTATGTCCAGGGCTTCTGCTTAAAAGGAGAACGTTGTCTCTTTATGCACAATATCCTTTTGTCTCATTTTAATTAAGTCAGTATCCAACACATGACTGTTCTGAGTGCCTTTTTAAATGTCACAACTCCTTGACTTTTTTCCCAAGAACTTTCCCATGCAAGTTCTTCCACACTGGTAGGAAATGCCACCAAGACGTCAACTGCAAGTTCTCTCATGATGCACTTACTGAGCTGACTAAAGGCTTGCTGGATAAGGTCAGTGCTGGACCAATAGGATTTATGATTGACCAAACCCACTGTCTACTATATCCTAGCTGGTATCTGATGCGCTAGAGCTTGCACTGGGGTAGTAAATGTTTGTGAAACTGATGTTTTCTACTCATTTTGAGGTTATTGTTACAACCAGGCTGCATCAGGGGCACAATTAAGTGTTTCACTCGCAGAGCCTAAAATGTTTTTTTCTTTTTTTTTTAAATGTATGCCGTGGTCACCTCCTAGCTAGCAGCTTACTCTGCAAATAGAACTACAGTTACTATCTGATGTAGCTTGTCTGATAGCCTCACTCTGGGATATAACTGGTTACATCTGAATACTGAAGGCTTAACTCTTGACTGGTTTGTTTACTTTAGTTACTTGAAGAACAGAAAGTGGCTAGAGAGGCTCTGCAGTGTGAAACCCAAGATCCAGAACCTGAACCTGTACCTGTACCTATGGACTTCTTGAATAATCCTATCAAGTATGTGGCACCAACAATGACACATAGACTGACACACATTCCACATTTCAGACTTTCTACTGGAGTGGAGTTTTAGATAAGTATTGCCTGTAGACACTTGCCAAAATGTCTTGTATCTCTTCTACACAAAAGCACCATATTTACACCATCAGTACCAGCATAGTGTCACTTATGTTTACTTGTTTCTTCATCTGCTCTCTCAGGTTGAGTTTTTACAGTGCTGCTCTGGTACCTGAAAATCTGGCCACAGATCAGCTCAGCGTCAGAGGGAAAGATGCAGAGCTCATCCCAGAGTCTCCTGCCTCCACGAGTCAAGCTGCCCCATCGTCTATAGCCCACACACCTCTTACTGCTGCTACTCCGCCACCGACTGCCTCACTAGCACAGAGTAGTCCTGTTACGTATGTAACACACACTCTTCCACACAGTGCCAATTATGCACAAAACTTGAGCTTAAGATTATTTCTACTGTGTGTGTGTTCATGACATTGAGCTTTTAGATGTTTTTTTCAGGGTGTGTTCATGACATTTAGCTTTTATATGTAATTTGGACAGGGTGTGTGCTCATGGTATTTTTTCTCTACTATCACAGCTGTGTAGTTTTGCTGTTTTTGGAACTGAGGAGAAAATACATCTAGTGGCATCTGTTTAAATGATCTCCTGTCTCCAATACACAGGTTGAATCTTTTCAACTCGACTCCCCCTCCTGTGTATTGCTTCAGTTTTGGAGCGAAAGATGCTGATTTCACCCTGCATCCTCCCAGCTCTGCCCGTCATCCTCATCTCTCCCCAGCTCCAACAGACCTGCTTCCTGACCCCCACACACCCCTTACTGCCTCACCAGCAATCCCATCAGCAGTGCAACCCTGCCGGCCTGCCGCCATTGTCTTGTCAGTTCCCCCTGGAGCAGAAGACTCCCTGAGTGACAAGACCAAGGGGCCCAGGTCCCCAACACCTCCTAGTAAGGCCCTGCCTACAAAAAAAGCTTCCATTTGTGACACAAAAGATTAAAGGTGCAGCACCCCCCCAAAATAAATAAATAAATAAAAATCCACAAAGCACTAGGAATGGCAACAGAGTTTAGAAGCAATCATATTTACACATTGTCAAAATTAACTGTTCTGTATTGTCCAGATACCCATTGTAGTTAGCAATGGAATGCATGTTTTTTATCTGTGGTTGATGATTGTAATGATTGTCTTTTTTGGTCCAGGTGCCACTTCCTCAGTCCTGAGGACCCTCTTCACCCATCTTAGTCCATGTCGGCCTGACGATGAGGAAGAGGAGGACAGCTGCACTGACACAGGTAACAGACATCAATACCTGTCTCTGCACAAACACATCAGCTGCTCACCTGCCAGATCAGAGCATGTTTCAAGTGCTATTCAGGCATGAACAACACAAGCCTTAGGTCTGTGGTCATAACTAATTCCCAGTCATACCACAATGAGTCTGTAGGTTTGGCCTGCTCAATCTTGTTCTAAATGCAAAAGACTGAAAGGTTTGTTTCTAGCTTTAGCTGGCTTGATATATTTCACCTGCAGAGCAGGAGCATTTTAAAGTACAAAGTAGGTTATCATTTAATGTGTCCAAAACATAAGTGGATTTTCTTACATGGATGTTTTTTGTATTTGAGTAGTCAAACTGATCAGTGTCTGTATGCTTGTCTTGTTTCAGATCCTCTGATCAACGACACTAAGCTCTGCACTAAGGACATGGCTATGGTTAAAGAGAAGAGTGAAAGTCATCCTAAGGTCCCAGAACCAGTGCTTGACTTAAAGGCAGAACCAGAGGAGCATGTGCTTGCTTTAAAAACAGAGTCTCACTTTGTTAAAAATATGAAGATGGAAGGTGAAGAGAAACAAAAGCCTTTAAAGCGAGTCCCTTGCGCCTCAACCCCAGTCATGAACACGCGCAGGACCTACCGACCACTTTCTGTGGACCTCTCGCCCCTTCCTCCTTTTCCCTTAACAGCCTACCGGCCCCACCTATCACCTACTGCCTCTCTCCAGGCTGTCAGTTCAGAGGCCCTCAATACCAGTGTGAACTCCAAGTCCCAGAGTGCTATGCGGTGCCATGTCCCTTTCCAGCCTCAGGTAGGGGTGTGTAAAACACAGGTGGAAAAACAGGGCCGGCACAGTCTGCCAGTGCAGACTCTGACGTGGTCGGTGCCCTCAACGCGCTCGGCCCCGCAGCCAGTGTCTGGGAAAAAGAGCCTGAATGGTGAACTAGACCCATACTGAAGGATGAGGATCTGCTCTTGACTCAACTGCTAAACACAAGCTGATGCTGCTGCTACTACACTAACTTCTTTAAAGGACAGGACTACCGACACCATACAGAATGTGTCTCAGCTATTATTCAAGAAGCAATCATAGCTTATTATTGTTTTTGTTGTTGTTTTGTTTTTTATTTAACTCAATGCCGATACTTTGAAAAAGTGCCTTTTTTAATCTACATACTTCACATTTTTGATAGTGTATGAATAAGTTCTTCAAATTTGAATTACAATTACATCCGTTTGCTTACACTGTACTTTGCAGTATTAAATATGTATCAATGAATAACAAATAAGCAGGAAAATAAACATTTTTAAGTTATATATATATATATGTATATGTTTTGGCAAAGAATTGTCTCCTGTCCTCAAGCTCCTCCAAAACTGATATAAAACAAGCAAATGTAAACAATCATATCTAACAGAAATAACAGCTTGCATAAGCATGTCGTAACTGAATCCCGGCCATGTGTTGATAGAAAATTAAATAAGACAATTAAAGTTGACAGACCTAACATTATTTGTGATCAAGGAAAGTATATCAGTCATTTCAGAAAATGTGAGGCATTAATGTGGATGCGAAATGCATAAAATGCAGAATGATGTGCAAATCGGTGAACATGACAAATGAGCATAATGTGTAACACTGTACTTTATTAAAAAGAGAAAACAATTTTTGACATTAATAGTGTTCAATATTATACACGCTTCTGGTGCATACTGTATATCAAACAGAGAAGGGTCTTCCAGTTCTTCCAAGTTAACGTAAAGGAAATTATAGGAAATAATCATTGTGTACACGTTGCAAAAACACATTTTAAAATTTCACTAACCTGAACTTGAAAATGCTTATGAATGTGTAATTGCATAAATCACACCAAAGCTAGAGGGGTATAACAGGTCACTTCCTGCCCTCTACTCCTGTTCCATCTCTGGAGACACCTTGGACCTGGTCAGGAAGGTCTTCATCCAGCTGGGGATGGGTCTAGAGCAGGTCCTGTTTTGGAGCAGGAAGCCAAGCAGGACAAAACCACCCAGCGCAATGGCCGTCATGCAGCTGATGAGGTAGGCTGCGGGAAAGGCCAAAGGAGCTTCATCTACGTAGATCTGAGAAAGAGAGAGTGAGAGAGAATTGCTATGCAATGAGCACAAGGTAGCTGAGACAGGCAAGACAATTAAAAAAAAAAACAGGGTGAGCCCTGATGCAACCAGCAAATTCAAACCTTACTCTGGAGAGGAGCCCACTGCTGAATCATTAAAAAAAATCACTCATCTGCCATGGTGTGCAGGGCTTTATATGATTCACAGCCAATGAAGGGGTCTGTATTACTGTCATTGGTAAACTATGGACATGTAAACAGCAATTAAAACCACTGTTTACATGACAGACGTGTTTGCTTCGCTTTAACATTACATTTCAAGATGGTTATGCCCTTGGAAATAGGCAGTCAATTGAACAATGTCAGACAAATGTGCAAATAACTACATGAAGATAGAGATGAAAGAAGTGTCTGACCTGCACCTCCTCCATCAGGTCACAGAGCACTACTCCCGGAATGACGGAGATGCGGAAGTGGAAGAGTTCTGAACCCTTGAGTACAAGAGAGAGGACAAAGCACTGACAAAAACCCAACATGATCAATCTCCGTGGTCCTGAAGCAACCAATGTCATGCAGCATGAACTTAAAGCAATGACGTAATGCAAGGTGTTTCTGTGCATGGACTCGAACGAAACTTTAGTTTATTTCGTCAGTAGCTGAGATTTTAAGTTTGATCAGTTTTTGTGTTTACCGACCAATTGCTTTCCATTTGGCCTGACACATCCACATCTCTATTTTCAACACCAACATTATATCTACATTCCCATACTATTTAGCACTACAACACTAACAAAGCAGCTTTTAAACAAAGGTTTGACTCGTGCGCATGCTGAAAAACACCCTACACTACTTTGGCACCAGAGTATTGCTTTAAGCACTGTAGATGTCATAAGTCAAGATAGCAATAGCAAAATTTTTGAACTGTAACTGAAACGCTCTCATAAAAAGAATGCATGAAATGTCTTTACGTAGCAGCTGATCTGCAGTCCCTCTGGGTTGTAGATTGTGTTGTTAAGGGTGTTCTTCAGGTATTGTCTCATCTTCTTCAGGGTTGGAGTGGAGCGGGTTCCTGTCAAACACATTAGAAATAATTACCCCCCCTTTACATTTCCCTCCAACGCCACCTATGCCTCCACCACACGTGTTCACATGATATAGATCTATCACATTTTTCACATCTTGACAGATCTATCACAGCCCATCTGTTAATTTTGGACTGGTGAGGATGATTGGGTGGTGAGAGAATGTCTTGAGAGAAGCTTCTCATACCCCTCCTACAGTTGTCATGAATTATAATAACAGTTTTACCAAAGATCATTTGGAAGAGTCTAGTTCTTCCATTAACATATCCACCCCCCACATGGACCAGGTCCTTCGAAAATACTCAGACCATCTGGGATATTTGTTCAAGGAAGGACTGTCAAGACAGACAGCGAAACTCTGTTTTCTTAATGGCCATAATTTTGGCAAATTTGATTAATTGCTTTTTAATGATTTTTAAACACCCTGTAACAAAATATCCAACAAAATGGTTGCTGGATGCTACGACAATGCTGGAAGCTGTCAACTGTTCCTGCTTTAGTTTAATACCTGAATCCAAGTCTTTAGCCACTTTGATGACTTGGTTGTCAATAATGAACTTTGCAATTAAACTACTACACAATAATCCTTACAAAACTCATTTCAAAAACTAGCTCAACATTAGTTAACTTCTGGTCATTTCAAGTGTTGGGAAGAGTATTTTTCCATCAAGTGTACCTGTGACAGCCCAGTTTGTTCGGTTGTTGACCTCTGTCACCATGACAAAATATGGTGAGTGCAGTGGTTGGTCTGGATGGTTGACCCTCCTGAGGTATAGTGTTATGTTGAAGTTGATCAGAGGATACGTCTTTCTCAGCACCTACACCGGGAGGATATTGAGCTAGAGGTTAAAGCTTTAAGGCCACGGGTCACATTAATCTGCTTCTTAGGCCGCAATCAGACAGAGACTGGTTTTCTGGTGGCAAAATTGTCTCTGTTGACACTGACTCAACTGTACTTATTGTAAGCTCCATTTGCCTATCATAATTGAAAAACTGGGTTTGATCCCGGTCTAGGTAATTTCCACTTTTTCTATTCAATGAACAAGAGCTCAGCCTGCCCATAAAATGTGCATAAAAATACATGCATGAACAATATGTTTCACTGCACAAAAAGGTGTCCTGCCTGATTGCGGACTTAGGTGGGACGTTTTTGCCATCATCTCAGGAATGTGGCAGCCACTAACACTTGGTGAGCCCACCGAAAACAAAACCTGTGTGTCTGTTCAGAATGTTAGGTGCCGTGTTGGATCTGCTCACCCTCTGCCTGCAGTCAGAGTTGATGGCAAGGGGAGAGACCCTGAGACTATCTGTGCAGCCACACTCCTCCACCGAGGCTTTTCCAGCACACTGTTTATACCGACCAGAGTTCTACACATACACACACACAGGATACACAAAGCATAAACACAGAATACACAGAGTTAACAAATACAAAACACATTTTACATTTCCTGAATTTGCTTGAAGGAGAATGAATCAGTCAATAGCCCTGTTGTTTGAGATGAAAGAGTGCTGTCTGGAGGGAAAAGAACCTAAAATTTGATACAACATAGGTGGAACAGCAAAAGAGCAGCTAACATTAACTGAATGGGGCATATGAAACTGACCGTGAGTGTGACAGTGCTGACAATGAAACTGACAGTGAGTTTCTGTGCCCCATTCAGTTAGTGCTACCTGTTTGGTTTGTTGTATCAAATTTTCCTGTTCTTTTTTCTACTGACAGCAACAACTCCTTTCTCCTTTAAGTCAGACTTTGCTTGACATTTAAATCAGAATCCAATGATTACAACTGCTATCATTATCATTATATGATGCCACAAACAGACATACGCACACACACAATCAGACACAGCTTAATATATGTAAACACTAATATATAATAATATGTAAATATATTTAAAACCAATAACTATACCACACCCCACCCCAAACATGCACTTAAACACTGGCTTGGCTTGTGCCGTGATAAAGACACGCCATCCCCCTCACCTTGGAAACGGGGTAATGCGAGCGTGGGCGGGGCTTGCTGGGATCTGCATTGTAGATGTTCTCTGAGATTGGAATCAACACACCCAACTGGGAGGGAGGCCTGTAGTTCACCTGGGACATAAAACACCTAGTCTAGTTCAACAAGTTCAGCTACTTAAGTTCAATCCTTTGTTGCTATACTTAAGTAAAATTTTCACGCATCTATACTTCAAAGGGCTTGCCCTTTTGACAACTAAAAATTCCAGACTCTTTCCAGAGTTTTTTCCGAACTCATTTTTAGCTTCAAGACCTCAACATTTTACAGTGGAGTGCACGTCACATTGTATGAAATTTATGTGAATGAAATTTATGTGACTCATGTTGCCTCAATTCATACCTTTGCCTTATCAGTATGTCTGCATGTTGTTGTAAAATGAATGGGAAAATGAGGCGCGATCAATCAGTACATAGCCATTCACCACCATATGCAAAATTATCTTTTCGTGACTGCCTACTACACACACAATTACACGACAAAATTCTGTAATGACTGATGTTCCAGAAAACATATTTGTAAGGATGCCTTCCCCCCCATTCAATAATTTAATATGGACCCTTATGAAAAGTTGAGTTATTTCATCTGTTTGTAGGTGGCCTTTGTCAGTGACTGGGCTTGTCACTCACAGGCAGGTTGAAGAGCAACTTGTTGTCCATGTCATCTACAGGGTCTCCATGTAGCCACTCAATGTTACTGATGGGTTGGCTGGGTAGATAGACAATGCTGAGGCCCTCGGGGCAGGCATTCTGCAGGGTGAAGGTGAAGCTGGGTGAGTCACACAGCAGAGAGGCTTCCGGAATGTACACCGTCACCATGGTCATGGCCTGGACAGAGACAGTTGAGCAGCTGAGGTGACGATGTTGCTTGGGTCAAACAGTATGCCACCATCATGATTCTTATAGTGCCAGATTCCAGAAAACCCACCCTATCCAAATATAAAAAAGATATTTCTACAGGCATGCTTCCTATTCGTTATAATGACTGAGATAAGAGCTTAAAAGTAAAGGTAGTGAAATTACCCTGAAAATAACCTAGGACCCATTAGGTTAAATGTTTCATTATTACAGAGAAATTAATCATAAATACTTAAGATTAATAAATACATTTTTTGCATGGGGGGGGGGGGGGGCCTAGTAGGGCGTGAAAATTCTACCCCTTCCAAAGTGGGGAATAACAGAAAAAGTTTGAGAACCATTGAACTAGAGATTGTAATTCCAAGGAATTGCAAACAGTATGCAAACAGTAATTTTGTAGTCTGATGGAATTTAGCAAATAGATGCATTATGGTCATGGTAACTAGGTTGTTGCTAGGTTATTTTAGATGGTTGTGGTACTGTTACTAGGGTACTTGAAGTGGTTGCTAGGGTAAACATTTTGGTTACTATGTTGTTGTTGCTAGGTTGTCATTGTGGAAATGGTTTGTAGGCTGTTGCTAGGGTACGTGATGTGGTTCCTATGTTGGTTGCTAGGTTAGGCGTGTTGATTGCTAGGTTGTCATTACAGAAGTGGTTGCTAGGCTGTTGTGAGGGTAGTTATGGTGGTTACTATAGGAAATAAAGAGGTTTCTGTGGTGGTTGCTAACATCGTCATATTTGTTGCTATGGAAATTGGTGTGGCAGCTTTACTTCAATGATTGCTATGTTGGATGGATAAAGTTATGGAGACAGTTGATGACAGCTTACAGTTTGAATGACTAAATAGTTAAACAGAAAATGGAAACAACAGCAATGGAAACAATGTGGAGCAATTCGCTTCCAAAATCTAATTCCATTGTTTTCTTTCTTTCCCAAGTCGGGCTTGAAACCGGGTCTCCAGGTTTATGACATGACGCCCCAGCCCACTGAGCCACAGCACCCCCCGATTCCATTGTTTTCAATACAACATAATGGCAGCTTTTCAAGTGCAAACTTGCAGTTTTGGAGGAAAATAGTTTGCATGAATAGGCAGTAGCACAGAGGATTCTGGAGAGGAATATGGTTTAGCTAGCCTGGTAATAAAACCAAACCCTCAAGCTACACTTTCCTTTGGTACAGAGGGTCTGAACATTCAGTAGTAAGATAGCTTGCCTTGACTGATGGCATTCTAGCATTGCATTCACAACGCTTCCCTCTGTTCGTGGATTGGACAGGTTAAAATACCTACTAAGACAACAGGCGCAATGGGATCAATTCCAGACTAGTACTATAGGGAGATGATGATCAAGTGGAAGTGCTAGGAAGGCACGGCCAGGCTATGGTTTACACCACAACTATAGTGTACTTTGCAGAAATGCAAAAAATAGTAGGCTAAAAAAACACAATTATTTGCATATTTGTTGTCTGATAATAGGCCTACCATTAACAACTAATAAGGACTTTGTGTGATTTAAGATTTAGTACAGCTAATTTAAACTTAACATACTTGTGTAACACAGTTCCTGACAGATTTGATCACTCTAATCTGAAAATATAGCACTTTGCAGTCTATCCTTTCATGTTTCATTCCCCCTAGAAAATAGACTGGTTTAGTGCATGCCTCTGCGCCAGCTGATGCTCAATGCTCGGAATGCGAAAGCATTGACTGCTGTGAACGCATTGTTTCAATATCGCTACTTAGAAACACTGTTTGCTATTGCGTGAAGCAAGAGTCAGCTCTAAACCCTAAATGAGTTGAAGACTGTGGCAAATTTGTTGTTTATCGTTTATTTTTTGTGTGTGCATGTTTCTATGTGATAGAATTATTATTTGATGCAAATATTTCTATGGCGGCTCAATTGGTGGCTTACAAAATTATTAGCTGATTTTGGATGAAACTTTAAATAGCAACGGCTTGGGGGTCATAACTTAGAGAGATACCTGTCCATTCTGTGAGATCAACATTCTTCGGAAGCATGGAAGGGAGGCTTTCATTTAATTTCTTTGGACTGACCTGAAACATCAACCACCTTCCACCCAACCATAGCAGACCAGCAGATCTTTGAATATGTCCTTGAAGATAAAGCAACTGGGCTACCTTCTTGCAGAGATGACTGTGGACGGTCAGATTGAGCATGTGGTTGTTGGCTTTGTCCCAGTAGTGTTTGGCAGTCACCCTCATGACATTGGGATTGGTAAGGACCACTCTCATAAACTTTTTATTTTGGGTCGTAGAAAGAGCTGGCACAGGGAGCACAATAAAAATCACACATAACATACAAAGAGAAATGCACTTTACCCATTATATATGTAATGTAGGGCTAACACAGTTTAAACCACATAGTCTATGGACAACAGGGGGTCATCATAACCTTTTTTGGTGGGACAAATTGCCACTATATTTCCTGAAACCTTTGTATCTCCGGAGTATATTTTTACATGATAGCAAGTTGGATTTGGCAGCTTTGTGATTTTACAGCCTTAGGTAGATTTCCCATGAGCTTTGAACCACATGAATGAACCACAGCTTCCCAGTGACAGCACTCATGTAGCCCGAGACCTGATGCTTCCATCACCATACTTGACCTTCACGAGCACACATGCTGGAGCCACAAATGCTGGACACCATCTGTGCCAAACATGTTGACCTTGGTCTTATGTGCTGAAGACAAGCTGTTCAAGAACATAGATTACTGGAACCATGCCCTGTGGTCTGATGAGACCAAGATAAATATGGTATGCTCATATGGTATCCAGTGTGTGTGGCAGCACCCTAGTAAGCATTAAAACAGGTGTCTCTTGCCAAGCTGCAAGTCAAGCTGCGGTTCATAGAGAGAAACCTGAATTCCAAACAGTGCACAATCCCCTCTCTTTAGAAACTGAGCACTATGCATGGTATGGCAGTTTAACTAAACGGTAATGACTCTAAACACACCTCCAAACTGCCCTGCTGAGAAAGATGAACATAAAGGTGATGGACTAGCCAAGTCAAAGTCCTTTAAAGCAAGTCCCTTCACTCAGCTGCCATCTTGGAACACCTTCGGGCTATTTGGAATTAAGACCAGGCCCTATCAAAGTGAATGAGGTGATATTCAAAACTTCTACTCAGCGGGTCACATTTAAGTTGTGTTGTGCAAATAGTTGTTTAAGTCTGAGATGAACAATGCCATAATTTACTCATAGATCGCTTAAATAAAGCTAAAAAAGACATCATTTAAAACGGCTTTTGCTCACTACTTCTGCACCAGCATTCGCCTGATGGCTATGACCATGGTCATACTGCATTCAACTGTCATGTCTGTCTGTCAGTGTCACCCGGTCTCTCCCTGATCACTTGCCCCTCCCACTCACTCGTGCATCTGGTTCAATCATCACTTTCATCTGTTCCTTGTTAACCGTTGTCTGTTGTGTATTTAAACCCCTGTCTTTCAGTGTTTCCATCAGACCGTCCACGAACCTACTGCTACTCACGCAAGGCAAGCATTTAAAGACCCTGACTTCTGTTCCTGAAGTTCCTGTTCCCATGTCTATGCAGATCAGTCAGGTAGCCACCAAACCTCTCTATGGCCTCTGCATAGTAGATTACCCCCCAATAACACGCAGGTCACTAAATGCAGCCAAATAATTTTCCTACTAAAGCTGTCTATGCACCTGTTTCTGCAGATTCCATAAATTCCAGTTTAATATAGTGCCATATGAGATCAGGTCCACAAGACAACTTACCTCCTTCTGAGGTGCCGCCAGCGGCAATACTGCGAGCCTTCAGAATCAAGCTCACTTAGAATGATGCGCACCTCTTCTTTTCTGACCCACAAACTGTTCTCTACACATTTTTTGTGCATCCAGCCATACCCATGGAGCCTCCCTGGGCCTTGGAGTTGGTCCAAAATAAAATCAATAATACTTGGCACAGTATGTAGTAACAGTGTTCCAAATAAAAGTAAATCGTGCTCATGATGTTCTCTAAAATAAATTGTGGCCATGTTTTACTAATTCATGCTCACAACTTTGAATAACATTGTACTCACGATTTCCAATAACGTGAGCACGTTTCATAACTCATGGCCATGCTTTAGTAAATCATGCTCACTATGTTATATAACATGAGCACGAAAATCCTTAAATTTCTTAATGTCACTTGAGCTTTCCAGTTGCTTCGTAGGACTACAAGCAGACATGTTCAAATTGTAATTAATTGTTTTTTAACTGTAAATCAATTAGACTAATTAGGTTAAGAATGCACACACCAGGCTGAGAACTGACCACAATACTGCTGATGGCTCTGTTAGACATGTTGAGTCAGCCACACATGTGCTGCAGAAGTCAGCCAATATCAGTGGAGTTGCACATAGTAGCATGCCTGCACTACTACACCATGTAAATGCCATCACTTACAGAAGTCAGACATGTAGGCCTTGAAGGTGAAGGTAAGTGTCTCGCGCACATTGATGCGCACTAGAGCGTTCCTACGCAGGTTGTCCAACGACTGCAGAGTGTGACGGCAAGGCCCCTCACTCAGAGTCCAGGAGGCCTTGCTAGATACATTGAAGAGTAGCCAGCCACCGCTGGGCACAGTATAGACACCTGCGTACATCAGTGAGGGCAAGGTGACCCTGGCAACTGCCTGCCCGTTCTGAACCCTTATAATGAGGAAATTGTTGTTTCCAGGACAAACCGCTGACATGCCGACGTGGTCAGGGGTAAAGGGTAGATGCAATCTGCCTACAAGATATACAGCACACAGCAAAAATCTCAGTCACATACAGTACAGTAGATTCTGACACATATCTGCTCTGTGTGTGTCTGTGTGTTTGTGTGTGTCCATGTATGTGTATGTCTCACCCTCAATACTTTGCGTTCTCAAAAGCGCAAGGTATCCCATCTCGTCTGTTCCCTCATAAATGAGATTCATGGCCTGCATAGGCTCTTGACTCATTGAAGGAGCACAGAGTGGTTCGAGAACTTGTCCTACAGCACAACCAGTGAACCCTGGGATATAGTGCTTAGGAAGTACATCTGTGAGGACGACTTTCCCTCCAGAACTGAAAACACACACACGTAACTGGGCTAGAGTTACCAAGAGAAACAAATGTAGAGGACAGTGATTGTGCTCTAATTTATTTGTTGAATTAATTTTTGTTCCTTTCCCTTTATGTTCTTATTTAAAAGGATTCCCAGCTAGTAAGACATATCAGCTTTATGTTATTGACATTGGTGTCAGCTACATAAACACGGTTAAAAATACTCAATGTATTCAGTTTTATTAAAAGTTTTAGAAAACCTTTCACTCATAAACTGCCACTGTTTACCGACACCATTGATATTGTTCTACTCTTTTTATCTCACTTCTCTGATTTACTTCTTTTTGACATGCATTTTGAGTACTGGCACCTGCGTTGTCTTATTGATTTACGATGTGCTTGTGTTAAAAAAAGGCACTGATTTAAAAAAAAAAAAAAATAGCAACAGCACTGTGCATTCTCACCAATCCATGTGGATTTGTTTGCAAACCAAAGCCTAGGGTTAGGGTTAACCCTAACCCTTAGGGCTAACCCTAACCCTAACCCTAACCCTAGGAACAGGCTATAATCATTTTAGTGGAGTTAAGCTGACTCAAGGAACATCTGTCTGTTTGTCAGTCTGTGCATTCCTTGCATCACTCTCCAACCACTGGACTGACAGACCCCCAACCTCCTCTTGCTAAAGGCAAAACTCAATCACACTGCCAAGTTTAAGAAATGCAAATCGTTTTGATGCACTACCTGAACAGAACTCATGTAGTTGGTGGTACTATGTAAGACAGACAGTTTGGGGTATGTAGATACAGTGGTGAAAAGTATTGAATGTGTCAACATTCAGCTACTGACATGAAAGTTTTACCAATCATCTATCCATGGATGCAAGGAACGTCTGTCTGTGTGTTACTCTGTCCGCTTTCAGACATAAACTGAAACTCGGATATCTGTCAAGGATCAAAAAGTAGGCTGCATGTCTAAAAAACTCAGGTACTTCTTTACTCAGACATGACATACAGTTACTACACTTTGCTTTCTTCCACTATAGCGATGTTCTATCTTCTTTAATAAATATTTCTTTAGGAATTGTAACGCCCTCCACTTCTTGTAACTCGTACCTTGAGGAAAAGCATCTGCACTTCAAATGGCTGAGGATGGTTCACCTCCCCAACACCTATCCTCTCAAGAGCCCTCTAACCACATGCATCAGTCAGTCCGGTTACATGCAAATTTTAAATCCAGCTTTTGGCAATAACCAAGCAAATGTTTTAACTGGAGTATCCCAGTAATCTGAGTGTGCATGCATCAAAAGAAAATCTAATTATTGACCAAAGTACATTTGACTCCATGACAACAGGTGATGATATACTCCTGTTCGCGTTCCTACCAGCCTAGCGATATAGGCGAAGAACTAAAAATAAACTAAATAAGTAGAGCATAGCAAATGCTAGATGCTAAACCAGAAGCATCAATGTAAGTTTTAAGACCATGGGGATATTCGATGGAAATATGTGGGAAGAGATGGCCAATGCTACAGCACTGTACATACATTTCTTACATACTTTACTTTTGATTGTTTTGCACTTGAGATACACGCTGTACATGCAGCATGATGCATGTTGTTGTTACGGACCTCTGTGTCTCTGTCACTTCTGAGGGGGGAATGCCCTTTGGCCCTGTCAATAGCTTGGCTAACCAGGGTTGTCGTCTAGATGAAGAGAAATTCATTTTTCTAACCAAATTTTCTGGGTGTCTTAGCTCAATTTTGAGATGTCCATTTCAGTTTGATTTCAATCAGACTGAGGTGTATACATGCATTTTAAAAGTTCGATTTTAGCCAGACTAAGGGAATAATTCAACTTTCTCTTAGTCCATGTAAACATACTGACTGATTTGTCCTCAGCTCAGCTTGTACTTTCAGTGCCATGAAGGGAATTTTACAATTACACTATGGTCATTAATGGGTTAACAAGTGCTATTTTCTTCATGTGATAATTTTGCTTGTCAGGAGTCCAGTATTTTTTTTTCATCCCATCTTCCACCCTTCCTGAGCATCCCCACCACAACCCAGCCCCAGCAGTCACTCTGCCAGCAGGACCCAGCAGGTCTTCCCAAAAGTTAGATTGGATAACTGGCCTAATCATCCCATACCCACCTTAGGCCAAAGATTTTGCCCACATGGTCAGAGGAGAACAGGCTTTTTTGTTTGACTGTATTCATTTCATCATCCAGGGACCCAAACTCATGCAGCACAACTTCCGAAGGGTTGACATAATTAATGACAATTGCTCTGTCGAAGCCCACATCATGCTCCTATGACAGCAAAAGGGTATGTTCAAAGAAATGTACAGAAGAGTGTTGTTAACACTGAACTGCGAACGTGATAACTGTGAGTGATGCTTAAATCTGTGTGTATGTGAGAAAGAGAAAGGATAA
Organism: Tenualosa thibaudeaui; assembly: GCA_027481765.1. Lineage (NCBI taxonomy): Eukaryota > Metazoa > Chordata > Actinopteri > Clupeiformes > Clupeidae > Tenualosa > Tenualosa thibaudeaui. The sequence goes on along the minus strand of JAIFZK010000176.1, from coordinate 1,113,020 downwards.
CCTGGATGAGTTTGTTGATGGGGATGATTCTGTAAGTCAGGCTGCTGGGCTGAGTGGAATCTAGATGGACTGCCATGAGAATCCCCATGTGATCACAGAGCAGAAAGGTATGCGAGATCAGGGTCTCGTTCAACCAGGCATACCTCTCCAGACCTGCAGATTAACACATTTTGTTTTTATTCTATGATTATCCAGCTTCTTATTGGGCTTACTGGGCCTGTATGGCTGCTGATTATTGTATCTTATTTGCTCTACAGAAAATACATCACACTTTTCAATGTTTCTCCACTGGATGTTGCTGATGAAGCTATCAAAACCTTACCCTGGAGAATAGGTCGATGTGTATGTGTTAAGTGATATTATTATTATTATTTTTTAATAATAATAATAATAAAACTATTATTAATGACAATAGTATAACAACATAATAATAACCAACCATATTGATCCACATAGGAATTTTCAATAATATAAGATAGAGTGCTAAAACACTACTGCCGCCTAGCGCTTCCACTTAATTTGTCATTTAGCTCCACAATGGTCAAGCAACCAGCTGCTGGCTTCAGTTCGCACCATCTCTGAGCTTGGACGGGCCAATCAGTGAACAGAGGGAGGGCTGAAAGCGACAATATTGTATACAAACGGTGCATTCCAGCCCGTACATACGTCACAACCAAACAGTAGTGATTGGTTGAAGCAGAAAGTATCTGCCCATAATGGAGAGAATATATGCCAATGGACAGGTTTCAGGCACTCTGCACAAATTTAAACGGTTGATGCATCAGGCTATTAAAACAGCACTGCTGCTGTTGCACATTTCTTGGGCCACCAATGTCATACTGTTTTGTGAGTGTGTATGTGTGCCTGTGTGTTTGTTTGTGTGTGACCAACCTGCTTTCATGAGGTAAATGTTGCCCTGATCAGTCAGCAGAAACAGTATGCTGTTGTAGGTGCAGCTTTGCACATACGTTACCACCTCGTCTTGCAGGGAGAAGATTTTCTTAAAGCTAAAACCCCGATCTGAGGATGACCACACCTTAACACACCAACCACACAAATTGCCCATGCATACCATGCATTTTCAAAGAGATGTAAAAACTTCAGTTATGATTTGTGAATTTAGACATCATAGCCAAAACAAGACAGACACGTAACACATGGTTTGGAAATCTTCTTATAGTACGTGCTATACCACGTCCACATTCCTGTTTATGTATGTGTGTATGTTTGTGTGTGTGTGTGTATATATGTGTGTGTGTGTGTGTGTGTGTATGCATGTCTGGTCACTATTATATTCCTTGTACCTCAGTGCCATAGACGATGACATGGTTGTCCCTCAGGAAGATGCCCTGTGGTTCAAACGGCATCACCACAGGAGAGAATTTGGTCAGGTTCTTCAGGCCATTTGCCTTGAAGTTAAATACAGACAACATGGCCCCCTCCTCCTACAAGCACAGAGAACATACAGTCACCAGACAGGCTATGAGATTCAACACAAATGCACAAGGAAAGAAGATTCTTTTTACATTTGTTAAGGTTAAAGTCCCAGTTAAAATTTATCAAAATAATGAGCAGCACTGATGACCAGAAAAGCCTTTATGTTACTTAGTATGTTATGTTACTTTCCTGTCCTGACTTTTACATGAATGAAACAACATATATAAACATGCCTTTGCAAACCATACTTTGTGACCACAGAAATCACACAAACACGTGCTAGTATAGGACAGGTTATTCCTGGGGCATAGGAATTTTTGAGCCAGCACCTCTGAGTGTGACAGCAGCAGCCCTGTGCGCTGATATCGGTCATGCAAGAAGGACAAGTAACGATGGGTGATGTTCTTGTTCCGTGCCACGGCAGAGGCCTCGCAGACAAACCACTTACTGAATGGGTGACCGCTGAATACACATCTTGAGTTCTGAAGACACAGAGAATGGGACCTTACAGGGAAGCCTTTCAGAGGGTTCATACAAAATGAAGGCGGAGGTAATTAGAAGAGGAAACTACCAGTATTCCTAAACTATTACTATTCCACTTTGTCCATTAATCCTGTACACCAGGATACTTCACTGGCCATTATTTCTAACATGATGCTCTACTGCAGGAAAACGCTACATTTCCCCCTAAAAAGCCACACTTCTACAACTGAGGCAAAGCAACCTACCAGCTCGTTTCCACCTCCTTCGTTTGAGATTAAGCTTATGTAGTCACCTGCAATCACACCACACAGTCTGTCATCTGAATGTCTTGACTTGTCTCTTGTAATTACCTAATTTCTGTCTACATGTGTTGTAATACGTTAATCTGTATCTAGACATGTTTAAAACATGATGAGGATATAAACATACCAGTCTGTCATCCCCCACTGACTAACAGTTAGACACCTCTTTTGTTAGCCAAGCTTAGCATAACTTATTTAAAGTGAGTTATACCAGCTAGCCAATAACCACTATGATGAATTAGACAAACACTAGAGGGGTCTCAGACTGTTAGCGGTATTGTACACATACAGAGGAGAAGGGTGTGTATCATTTTCTCTAACTCTGCTGTAGATTTGTCATAGCAAACAAGCTCCTTGAAGATTTGATACCAGCAAAGTATAGGTGATTGGTGACACACTGAGAGGAGAACCAAAGGGTTGTTGAGGAGTAGTCCATCTGAAAAGCAACAGCAGAGATTCTGATATCAATGACAGGTTTTTGTGCGCACACACAGTCCCCATTTGTCCCCACCATCCACTGAACCATGTTATTTTAAAAGGATCCTTTACTGGTAAGACATGTTGGCCTTACAAGACTGACTTCATCTGCTATATTTAAAGCAAAAGTCCAGAGTCAGTCAACCCCTAGCCCTGTTGTCTGAATGTGGAGGGGTGTTGGTAGGACAAAGAATGAGAAGGTTTGGTAAAACGTAGACTGAATAGTGAAACAGACAACACTAACTGATGTTACAATGTTGTGTAATAAACACACATGTAAAGACACATATTCGTTGACTGTATAATAAATTCACTAACATAATCACAGTGAAACCTACACTGTTTATGAGGCTCTGAAGAAAAATGTATGTGTATAAAAGAAATTTATTGTATATATACAAGATTCTCTCACCTGCGCTAGAATTGGGAGGAAGAGTAGAGAAAACTGTAAAAATGTGACAGAGAGGAGACGTCAGTGGCCCATTACACTGGCGGCTACTCCAGTAACTAAATAAAAATGTAGCAGACTAGTTGAAAGAAATCACAACAAATATGGAAAAACTAACCTATGTAGTGAAAAGTAAATGCAGGAGATTAGAGGAAATCAAGGCAACTTGCCACCATATCTGAAAAAATGACCTCAAAGTCTCCAAGTCCAGTAATACAAGCTGCTGATCTCATGGTAGGTTGCAAAGTGTCTTACTTATTACGCCAGAATGAGATTATAATTCCATGTTATATCCGTCTAGAAAATGGCAACGTTTCATTTTCTGTTGGTCTTAGTACACTTTACATCTACTAAGTTTAGGAATCAAATTTTATGATTTATGTAAGGCTGAAGTTAAAAGCACTACCGTCAGACTGAGGGAATTGCTGGATGAACTGGAGAAAAATAAAGCTAAATAGTTCAGGGGGAGAAGGAAAATTTGTATATTTCCCCAAAAGGTGGCGTGTTCATTAACATAGAAAAACAGGTGTATTGTATTTGTAAATTTAACAGAAGAAACAAGCATAGTTGAGCAGTCTTTACTTGTCCTATAACACATCATTTGACGGCAGAGGGGTGTCAATTAGAGGCCCTCTACCTACCTCAACCTGTGCCCCGATGTGTGTGTGTGTGTGTTGTTTTAATGTGTCTACTGATGTGACCTTAAACTATATAGGTCTACTGTATCTACAGTGCAGTGAAAGTATTCACAGCGCTTCAGTCTTTCCATATTTTGTCATGTTACAGCCTTATTCCAAAATGGATTCAATTCATTTTTTCCTCACAATTCCACACACAACACCCCATAATGACAACGTGAAAAAAAGTCTTTTTGAGATTTTTGCAAATTTATTAAAAATAAAAAAACTAAGAAACCACATGTACAGTATTCACAGCGTTTGCCAAAATTTAGCTAAGGTGCATCCTGTTTCCACTGATCATCCTTGAGATATTTCTACAGCTTAATTGGAGTTCAATTGTGGTAAATTCAGTTGACTGGACATGATTTGGAAAGGCACACACCTGTCTATATAAGGTCCCACAGTTGACAGTGCATGTCAGAGCCAGGTGTCAAAAGTACACACGTTCTTTACTGAAGTATAAGTATAGATACTGGTGTTTAAAAAGACTCTTGTAAAAGTTGAAGTATTGACTCAACTTTTTTACTCAAGTTAAAGTGAGAAGTACAGAGTCTAATACATACTTAAAGTATAAAAGTATAAAGTAAGTTTGCAAAGGACAAAACCACCATTTTAGAGAAAAGCTTACTAAATTCCATGTTCAAGTGCAAGCAGTGAAAAATTAAGTAATATGAATACAAAAGGCTCCGTCGGTCAATCTTTTCTAAACATATACAAACAATGGGTATGATATTCAAATGTTTTTTTGGTATGCAAATACAGCATCTATGTGAGAACTGCCCACATAAGTGTTTGTGTGTTGGGGGGAGAGGCAAGAGACCCTTAAGTTCCTTGAAAAACAGGGAACTAACTACATTACTGGCAAGACCTCATGTATAACTTTACATGACTGTCTGTAAACATGGTGTGCACACATGTGAACACAGAGAGACTCCAAACAACCATACATAATAGGCTGTGTGTGAGTGTGTTGCCACAGAAATCTGAGGCCCCTTCTAAACATGGGGAGAAACATGGTAAGGTCCCTTCAAAAACTGGGGGTAGCACAAGTATACACAGCATTAACTATGTGTGTTTGTGTGTGTGTGTGTAAGAATGTGTATCTGTATTTAGGTGTTTGTGTGGGCCAGAAGTGCAACTCACCAGGCACACACCATATGACTAACAGAACCCTCTATTTAACTTCAAAAGAAGCTGATTTTCAAAGTTCTTGGAACCAACATGTGCCCTTTTCGGTGTGAATATCAGTCCGGCTGTGCTAAACAGTCTCTCACACGCAGCTGAGGCCGGTAGTGGAGTGTTAAGCCTTATTGACAGTTTGAATACTGCAGGGAAAGATTTGAGGACCTCCATTGCATAGCCTGGGCATCCCAAGTAAGCCTCCAGCTGTTTGGCGTTTTCTTGGGATCTGGGGTTCTGTTTGATTGCAGAGGAGAAGTCATCCTCCTCCTCCATCCTCACATTGATTGTCCACATCTTCTACTTTTAAATGACCTTTGATGTAGTCAAGGGTGATCTTTTCACGGATGTTAAACTCCGTGTGAATTTCATTCAGGGCACTGGCAAGGACAGAAAAGGTATGGGACCCTTTAAGCTGTTTGCAGGCTAAGGCAGCACTACGTCTCTGCAGAGTTTGGGGTTAGATCCAGTGTGCTGTGACTCCTATAAAACTACGTCGGTGTGAGGTCCAGCAATCAGTCGTAGTTGCAATAAACTCAATTTTGCCAAGAGCTGTTTTCAGATTAGTTTTCATGACCAATGTAGCCTTCTCTACTCTGTTTTTAAGAGTGCTGCGTGACATCACTGAAACATCAGGTTGAAGGTGAAGAACTAGAGCTTGGAAACCCTGCTGCTCAACAACATTCAGTGGGTGCAGGCCTTGAATGACAAAATTCATGACGACTTTATCAACACTGGCCTGTGACACTCGTCTGGTCTCCCATAGTTTTGGTTGTTTGGAGGCTGGGCCTTCATCTGTCGCTGTGAGCCTTTTGGAAGTGAGGTTTGTGTTTGTGTTTTCTCTGATGGTGAAAAGCAGGTGTGCGCGCACACACACACACACACACACACACACACAGAACATTAGACTACATGAAATAACATAATTTCCTTTCAATAATATCTAGCTGTACATGAAACAGAGTATGCTAAGTAATGTTAGGTTGAGTGAAGTGAATATGACCTTATTTTCAAACTGCACTGATAGCTAGCTAACATAATGAACCCAACTACTTCATGCTAGCAAACCAAGACATATATATCGCTGCTAGCCGAGAACAGCATTGCCAACGCAAATTAGACGAGCCACTGTTACTGAAAACAAAGCATTAACTATCCATGACAAGAAACATGTCTTACCTCCACATGTTTTTTTCAAATTAGTGATATGGAATAGGTCAAATGCGTTGCAAAAGAGCATAATAAATGGCATTTAAACGCCTGAGTAACGACCCCGATTTGAAAATTTAGGGAGTATAAAGTACACATACTCATGCTAAATTGTACGAAGTAAAAGTCAAAAGTTGGCCCAAAAATAAATAGTGAAGTAAAGTATAGATACCCAAAAAATACTACTTAAGTACAGTAACAAAGTATTTGTACTTTGTTACTTCCCATCACTGGTCAGAGCACAAACCAACCATGAAGTCAAAGGAATTGTCTGTAGACCTCCGAGACAGGATTGTCTCAAGGCACAAATCTGGGGAAGGGTACAGAAAAAAATCTGCTGCTTTGAAGGTCCCAATGAGCACAGTGGCCTCCATCATCCGTAAATGGAAGAAGTTCAGAACCACCAGTTCGGAACCACCAGTTCGGAACCACCAGCTGGCCGGCCATCTAAACTGAGCAATCTGGGGAGAAGGGCCTTAGTCAGGGAGGTGACTAAGAACCCAATGGTCACTGTCAGAGCTCCAGCGTTCCTCTGTGGAGAGAGGAGAACCTTTCAGAAGGACAACCATCTCTGCAACAATCCACCAAACAGGCCTGTATGGTAGAGTGGCCAGACGGAAGCCACTCCTTAGTAAAAGGCACGTGGCAGCCTGCCTGGAGTTTGCCAAAACACACCTGAAGGACTCTCAGACCATGAGAAACAAAATTCTCTGGTCTGATGAGACAAAGATTGAACTCTTTGGCGTGAATGGCAGGCGTCATGTTTGGAGAAAACTAGGCACCGCTCATCACCAGGCCAATACCATCCCTACAGTGAAGCATGGTGGTGGCAGCATCATGCTGTGAGGATGTTTCTCAGCGGCAGGAACTAGGACACTAGTCAGGATAGAGGGAACGATGAATGCAGCAATGTACAGAGACATCCTGGATGAAAACATGCTCCAGAGCGCTCTTGACCTCAGACTGAGGCGACGGTTCATCTTTCAGCAGGACAACGACCCTAAGCACACAGCCAAGATATCAAAGGAGTGGCTTCAGGACAACTCTGTGAATCTCCTTGAGTGGCCCAGCCAGAGTCCAGACTTGAATCCAATTGGACATCTCTGGAGAGATCTGAAAATTATCTGAAAACTTGATGGAGCTTGAGAGGTGCTGCAAAGAGGAATGGGCAAAACTGCCCAAAGATAGCTGTGCCAAGCTTGTGGCATCATATTCAAAAAGACTTGAGGCTGTAATTGCTGCCAAAGGTGCATCAACAAAGTATTGAGCAAAGGCTGTGAATACTTATGTACATGTGGTTCCTTAGTTTTTTTATTTTCAATAAATTTGCAAAAATCTCAAAAAAACTTTTTTCATGTTGTCATTATGGGGTGTTGTGTGTAGGATTGTGAGGAAAAAATTATTTGAATCCATTTTGGAATAAGGCTGTAACATAAAATATAAAAAGAGTGAAGCGCTGTGAATATTTTCCGGATGCACTGTATATGATTTCACTGTGCAAAACTTTGGTAAGACAAAAAAGTGTGTTACTATTGTGTAATATCTGTAATTATTCAGAGTGAATGGGGGCTGACTAAAAAATGTTGTGTCTGCCTGGACCCACTCATGACCACATTTGTATGCTAACTGTTGTACATGCAGGCAGTGGTTTGCTTGTGTAGGCTTTGGTACTGTACTTGTAGAGGTTCTGTGGCTGGAGACAGCAGGTCCTGGCTGATGAAAAGCCCCCTGTTGGTCAGGAGGAACAAGTAACAGTTGGTCAGCTTCAAGTCAATGATGGATATGCCCTGGCAGCCAGAGGTGCACACTTAAAAAAAGTGAACACAGAGAGATAAAAACAGGAAATAAGTTGGATGCATGACATAAATTAAACTTTACAGACATGATATACATATTAATGTAACACAACTATGAGAGACTTTGAGTTGTTTACTTGGTTTTCTATTCTATGTATTCTATTCAAAACAGTCTAAGATGAATCATGTGTGCATGAAACACCCTAAAACTTACACTGATTGATCAAACCGCACAAGCTTTGGGTTACGTTGAACCACCTGCCACCAGATGTGAAACCTGACTTGGTGACACTTAGAATAACTCCTGAAAAGGTTACAACACAAATGTAGCAAAACAAAAATAACACATATAAGCATTTCACTATCACCTCTGATTTGAGACCCTGGTATGTGCACCAACCTGTGGGAGATCCCGGGGCATAAACTGGTGCCATAACAGCCACATCACTCGCACATGGACTCTGGGTGACCTGTATTTTGGTGATGAGATGCTTATATGGTGTGATGACCTTTGGTGAAATTTCTGTGCCGATGGTCCACTGAAGTATAGGCTCTATCACAAAAATACTATCACCTTACTATGAAGAAGTTAAGCAACATCAAAACAATTTTTCCTTTAATAGTTTAAAAGTTCTAAGTTAAAAGCTTTTAGTCCCATTAAGAAGTACTCTTGCTAGCAGGAGAACTGCACTGAGGATCTTTAGGGGAAAATGGTAGCCTTTAACAACTTACAGTTGTCTTTGAGCAGCTTTTTCTATTGTCTACTAGTGCATGGGGAACTGGATAACTTTCTTGTCAAAAAAACTTTTATGGGGACTGGACAGTGGGCAGAAGTTCCTTCCATGACTTACCAAATCTTCTTGACCCAAGTATAGTTGGTATCTGTTTGCATAAGTCTCATTAGAGCACAGAATAACTTTCTGCACAAGTGAGTGGACGAAGAGAAAACAATGTATAGAAAAAAGTTACCCTACCAATAAACATTTTAAACGCCTCCAGTGGTAATCATGCAATATTAGGAGATCTTTAGGGGAAAATGGTAGCCTTTAACAACTTGCAGTTGTCTTTGATACAGTGGCCTGCCTAAAGTCAAGATAGTTTAACAACTGACAGACTGGTGCTTCACTGATTTTTCCTGCCAGTGTATTTTTTGACGCCAACCACTACATCTCTATTATAAGGCAGCCTTCTCTGTCTCATCTCTGCAAACTTGGTTGATTGGCTGTAGGTCTGTCCAACACATATAGAGGCATTTTGATCTACATCTGTTGGTTCCACTTCAGGGAAGCAGGAGAAGACAAGAAAGTAGCCAGACTGAGCTGCATGAGAGATCACTACGTGAGACTATTATACAACAACATTAAGGCAGCATACAACTCATCAGTGTCTCTCTTCTTGACAAGAGCATATACTGTATCAAGCACATTTCCAACTGGAGAGAGAAAAAAGTGTGACATGATGTCTTGTACACTATAGATAACATTGTGTTAAGGTTTGCCCTGGAAATCTCAAGGACATCTCCCTCACCTCTGGTCTCATCTAGCAGTGTTCCCTTCAGTGTCTCAAGCAGTTGAGCTTTTGCATTTAATGCTTCAAAGCCATGGAACATGTTAATCTCAACATACCACTGGTCCACGGGTGCAATGTCTATCCAGAGAAAGCCCAGAGCATAGGGTGCAACAGTTGGAAGATACAGAAATCAGAAATCAGTCATGACGAGACTACTGGCAGATGGATACAAGCATAACAGTTGTGCAACAACATTAAATAAAAGACAAAGTCAAGCAGGACCAGAAGACCCCCCTGTGTTGCCTGGCACCTGTGTTGATGGTTAGGTTGTATCTCGGGACAGTAGCCCGCCAAGTGGATGTTTCCTGGCAACACAACCAAAATCAAGAAAGGGAAAGCATTATTAAAGAAATAAGAAATTAAACAGCACCCATGACAGAAACTGAAGCTTTAAAGAAAGACACTATTTACACTACATTTACACAGTTAATCAAGTTAGTATCATACCACAACCACAGTACAATGGAATTCACACAAAATAATGTAAATCATGCTTACAATGTTTAAGTGGAATGTGAATGATAAAGTATTGGTGCTGTTGTAGATCTCCATCTTGGGTCGCAATCCAGCTGCATCATACAGCTGTAACTGGTACTGATACTGCTGAGCTGAACTTATTGCACTATCAGCCAACATGCAGTCCATTACCTGTGGATGGCATCCGAAAGTGAAGGCATTTGCCAATCTTTTGTGTGGTAGCTTTTCTATTGTCTACTAGTGCATGAGGAACTGGATAACTTTATTGTCAAAAAAAATCTTTTATGGGGACTGGACAGTGGGCAGAAGTTCCTTCCATGACTTACCAAATCTTCTTGACCCAAGTACAGTTGGTATCTGTTTGCATAAGTCTCATTAGAGCACCGAATAAATTTCTGCACTTCGTCTAAAGTGAGTGGACGAAGAGAAGAAAATGTATAGAAAAAAAGTTACCCTACCAATAAACATTTACGCCTCCAGTGGTAATCATGTAATATTAGCTAGCAAGAAATGGCCTCACCAGAAGTAGCGCGCACACATTGAGTAGCAGCAGTCCATAAAATGGCAAGAACCAAATATTTCTGGTAAATATACGAATGAAACATTAAAACACTCAATGTAAGCATGAAATTTTCTTCCACATAAGTCTCGACCGACGTTAACTTATGTAACTTATTATGTTACAGATCTCAGTTAACATTGATGCTACAATTAGCCAACAAGCTAAGTTACTTGAACATTGACGCTAACTTACTGGCTATCTTTAAACAAGTGAAGGGTACCGACCTTGAATGAAATTCTGCTCCAATAACGCATCATTTTTAATTCCACGACAGCGTCTAATAGTTAAAATAGCAGTGTTGCGCTTGTTACACTTGAAGGAAGACTTATTTCTTCTTCTAAGATGAAAAAACTCCAAGTTTATGTTCACTTTTAGCATTAGCTGAAACCTTACTCTTTTCGATCTGACCTCTGAGGCTTGTTTGTAGTTCGTACCATCTATGGTTTGGACAACGTCTTCGCCAGTCTTCCAAAAAACAGCCACTCTATTTCTTGAATGGTAGGTTAGAACAGGCTCGGTCTTAAAAGTGTAAAAACAAGTTTAGAACATGGGCTACTTCAGAAAATCCAACAGGGACTAAGTTTAAGATTCAAAAATCTTGCAAGGTTAATGGGAGGTGATTGCATTCTCATCAGATCTGAGGAGCACGCCGGCCAGTGCAGACAAAGTTCGGTTTCAACAAGCATCATTACAGAGGGGTCGCTTTTATCTTATGTTACAGGCCAACATTAAATTAAAATTGCATTGAATTAAAAAGTATCACATATCCATCAGTAATTTATGCATTTGATGAAGCTTACACCCATAAATATTGGAAATATAAAATAAACAACAGCAGGAATATATTTTGATAGTGAAGTTATGCTGGTAGCGGTTCAATGGCATGTTGGCCCTGTCACAGACATTTGATGAGGTAATAAAGCCTGTTTAACAGATAGCCGTCTTGAAATATATGCAGTCATTGGATATAACTCTAACAGTCTAATAGAAATAACTGTTATAGTCTAATAAAAAACATAGACCTATCACCAAAAACTACTATTCAGAGCCCAATTAGGAACTGTTTGCTGGTAAAATATAATTTGGATTTTTTTTTTTAAAATCCATTTCTAAGCCTCACCTGAAATTGTAGACTAATTGACAAATAACCAAATATTTTAAATTGAAAAGCCCAGGCCGAATGTATCTGGGCTTATATAGGCCTATATAGCAATAAAATTGATAAATGATAAATATTGATAAGGGCTACAGAGACGGATAAAAATGAACCAGTAAGCAAGGAGTGTGTGGTAAAGGAAATGAAAAATGATGTTAAATCTAGACAAGCAAGAGACCTGGAAAAAACATTTGACACGGAGGAGAAAGGCATAAGGATAAAACTGGATTAAAGAATGAAAGATAATGATATACTGTCAGATGCAGAAATGCTTCTGAAAGATATGGAGGAGGAGGAGATTGAGAGAGAGGAGACAAGGTTAGGCTGGACTAAGAGGACACATGACAAAGTGAAGAAATACTAAACTGGTTGTGGTGCAGAGTAGATGTGACAATATGAACCCAAAGGGGCAGGTGAGAAAAATGGAAAAGGCTTAACCAAAATGGCTGCAGGCATGGGATGAAGAGAGGGCAGCAAAGGACTGTGAGACAAAGTTCCCATTGGAAACTGAAGTCCAGCTGGTAACTAGTTTGCTGAGGCCAAGAAAAGAGGGGAGACATAGAGCATCCAATCGAGAAGATGACTTTGACAGTGTTTGGTGGCTTGAGAAAGCTCAGGACCAAAGAGGCAAGCAAGAACAGGTGACAGCTGGTAAAGGGAGATGGATCTAAAGACAAGAGCAGGCAGTGCAAGAGAAAGAGGAAGAGATAAATGGGACAGCAGAGAGAGTGACACAAGACATGATACTAAGGAGTGCACAGCTAATCCAGGAAAGGGATGATGGCATAGCAAAGTTGGATGCGAGACAGCCAGAGAGGGCGCAGAGACAAGAGAAGAGATGGAGAAAAGTCAACAAGGCCAACAAGATCTGGAGTTTATGGCCAGTGAGATTGCAAGATTCCTGTCTCACTGAATCACAGGGCACAGGACGAAAGAAGAAAAAGGTCTCTTTTCAGATCAAGCTGAGCAACACCAAGTGGCGGCTGCAAGATAAGGATGCCCTACAGTGCCAAAAAGAGATGCCCAGAGGATCAACAGCGAACAGCACACGGGAATATGAGGAGGATTGACAGCACATTTAGCTGATAACTTTCCTGTGTGACCTTCTTGCTTAAAAGCACTGCTTTTATAATTTACCAGTAAATTCCAAAAAAGAGCTGTTTGGTGTTTGGATTAGGCATGATGGACTTGCAGAAAAGGTTTTGACTATATACCCACCCAGAATGTGACATATCAACTTGTGACCATGTTGATATTGTCAAGTCTAGTAGTTATGCATATGTTAACCAAATAACCAGAGTACATTTACATTTAAACCGCTGTAACACAAAAAAGGCCAAAAGAGGCCTCTGATCATAGCATGCTAGTATTCCACCTCATCTCACTAAATGATAGCCTAACAAGAAACAGGACTGCAAGAAATAGGCCAGCATCACGGTCTTGTATTGATTCAGATTCAATAGCTGAGAATTATAGACTTGCTGACAGGCTAATAATATTTCACCACAAGAGGGTAGGCTTGTCGTACAAGTCAAGAAAAATATACAGGTCCACAGACTGTGTGCAGGCTACACTGTGTTGTTACGTGCAATACGTCCGTTTTGACGTCATTATAAACCAAAGCTCCAGTTCCGCTGAAGATGGCGGCGCAGCGGAGGAATCTAATGCAGAGCGTAAGAAATAGTTGGAACAGCACTTATCCGTATAATTTATGCGTCATCACAACAGATTTCACCAGACGAATAATACCAGTCTGAGTGTCATATTGGTCTGATAAGAGATACATTTGCACGATTTGCCAGTGTTTTCTTTGCATCATGGCAGTGTCTCTTAGCTGCGGTACTTAGCTCGCTAGCTAACTTTAGTTTGACAGTCAATACAAGTTTGAACTTTCATATATCTCTTTTGCTTTGTGTGCAAAATGTGGTTTTTAACAAGTAACCACGCTCAGCATTTAGAGGATTCAATATTGTTTTTATTGGTGATGATGAGACACTTAGACTAGATGGAATCGATCTAGTAATGTCAACATTAGCTACCTGGCCTTCGAGTAAGCTGCTTTCAAACAGTTCTGCCCAATTTGTCTCTACGATTCAAGGCAAACAATAGCTGAAGTTATAGTCTTCTCGTGTGCAGATTTCTTGCACTGTACAAATGATTGTAGATATATTACGTTAGATGTCTCAAGCTGAGGCTGTTCAAAGAGAAGTTGTATCTTGGCAGCTGCATTTCATTCATGGTTCCTACTGGTCATGGAATTTCTGGAAGTTATGGAATTTCTATACGGCCTGTTCCAGACATTCCAGGGAATTTGATATTTGATATTTTACAGAGGGAATATCAGGGAATTTTGGAAATAGCATGTAGCTGTCCCCCAAATGTAATATTTATTACCATGCTTCCTTCATGGTCTTTATCAGGTAATAACTTATCTCAATATCAACCAGGTGATGTCATCTTTTACCCAGTCTTATAAGGCCAACATGTTTTACCTACTAACATTAGCCACAAGGGTGACTTGGACAAACATTGTCCTTGTTCAGTGTCCAGTCTCTGTCTTGGTGGTAATTTTCTGTGGTCCCCTCCCTTAGCATCAGAGTTGGACAGATGACCTGCCCCTGTGCCAGCTGTGTGGCGTGGGTAGTGCCCCAAACTGTGTGTATGGTACAGATGGCAAGGGCACTCAGAGCCACCCATATGAAGACGGTCATTTCCGGTTCAGGTAATTTTCTTATTTGATGTGTAAGGGTATTCTTATTTGTTGCCACTGATTGTTTTTGCCGCTGTTGCCAAGATTTTATGGTCTGTGATGTTCATCTTAAGCACACTGATGTACCCCTCTCCAATACCTTCCTCTCTTGTAGAGGTGATGTCTGATGACAGTTTACCAGTATCTGTAAAATCCCAAATTCTCTGTTGATGTCTGCACACCTGAGAAAGCATCGCATGTGAAGCCTGTGGTGTGTTGATTATGTAAAATCTTGTAAATTATGTAAATTGATAATGTAAAGATTATGCATATTTTTGTTGCGGGCAGTAGTTAACTAAGTTTCATCTCTCAGTTGCATTTCTCATTTACATGACCAGATGGTCCTGATATCTGTTGTTGGTGGTTTTCCTGAAGACTAGATCATGAGAATAGGCCTTACTTTTTCAGTTCTCAGTTTTCATTTCTGTGGTGGTATTTGAGGGCTGTTGAGCTCCAATCTAATAAAAGTTACACTATAATCATGTTTAAATAATAGTTACCCTATTATTATGTTTAAAGTTACATGGGTGTTGTATTACTCATTAGTAATACTGAAAATGTTATTGTACAATAACTTGGTCATTTTCTGGTTAGTTTACTTTATTTACAGAGTTCATTTATTGTGTTGGTTAGTTTTACTGTACATGCCCTTGAAGCTGTAGTCACAAGGTAGGCACTCACATGCTCACCATACTTCTACACCTATGCTTACTATGTTGGATTTTGTGTCTGTCCAATCAGAGGTGAAGACTGCTTCCTGTATGGGGTGTTTAACGGCTACGATGGCAGCCAGGTCGCCAACTTTATGTCTCAATCCCTGACGGCAGAGCTCTTGCTGGGCCAGCTTAACGCAACACACTCCGATGCAGACGTCCGGCGAATACTCTCCCAGGTGTGACACCAGTGGCTGTCCATAGGCAAACAGCTGCCATAATTGCTTCTAGCTAAACCAGTTCTAGGATGCTTGAATACTGCCAAAGTAATTTATTAACTCTCTGTGTTATCTTATTCTAGAATGATTTATATATTCAGGATCATTCTTGGGCCATCTCCACTTCTAAAGCTATATGGGATGCCATTAAGAGCCTATTTGTAATTTGTCCGTCTTGTGTTTTAAAAGAATTAGTCAAAGATGAATTATTTATGAGTCTGACTCAGCAATTTCCCATTAGTTGAAAGTCATCAATAATGATTGAGTTCGGCAAGCTAAAAGCTTAAAGGTAAATTAGCATGTTGTTGCATAGACTGCACTGACAGTGATTGTATACTCCAAGCATCAACACTATAATTCTCTTCAAGCAAGTCAATGATTTTGATAAGATGGATGACTGCGTGGTGACTTTTAGTGTGTCTGTCTAAACTAGTCCTGGACACAAAGAAAAGTTGAATTGAGATTGATTTTGAGTAAAAAGATTTTAGTCTAACATGAGCAGAAAACCAGACCTTTGTTGCTGTATTGCCAGTAACAGAGTTCCAATAGAATGACTCGCCATAAATGAAATAGGTGTATTTTGGATTAGGCTTAGGGCTAGGAAGACATGTGCCCAGTTACTGCACTGTGATTTTTCTTTCTTTTTCTGACATGAGAATATGTAATGACTGCTGGAAGAGGTTGATGTAGAAGTCCCTTGTCCCTTGTACCTTTCATTAGTGATTTGCCTTGCATAATTCATGGGCTCAAACTTTTTATTACAGCATTCTTCCTGTTTTTCTCTCACTTATTACTCTGACCTTGGTCTGTCTCAGTACATCATAGATGTCTATGCTCAGGCTTCTGCAAAGACCCATCCATACCCTTCCTCTGATCAGCTCTGACCCCTGTTATTGTTTTGCCATGAAAAGTTTTGGGTGGCACCTAAATGAAATGTAGGTGAAATTTGGGGAGGCACCTAAATGAAAAACAGAGTTAGCCACACCAACACCAGTACAACCTGAACAAAGAGTTAGGCTGGAGCCTACGTTGTACGTATAGCAGACTCATCTAGAGGAAATGAGTATAAGTGTGGGTGGCACTTCTGGATGCTCACATTCCCCTACTCATCTGAACTTTGTCAGATCTTTGTGTGTGTGTATTTCACATATAATTCAATTCCTTTATTGTCAGTGCACAGGGTACAATGACGCATTGTTGTAGTGGTCATAATGGACTTCAAGGTGTAATTTACCCATAGACATCATATCATCATACCAAAAACATCATATCATAAGCACTGGGGTGCACATAACTAACATGTGTGATCTCTATGAAATGCTTTGGTGTGGAGCCTGGAAGTGTTCAAGTGTAATAAGGGAAAATGAACAAGGAAGAACAGGTAGAACAGGAAGAACTGCTACTGATGATGATGATTGTGTTGTTGCCGCAGGCCTTTGATGCTGTGGAGAAGAGTTACTTTGAAACTATTGGTGACGCACTTGCTGAGAAGGCCAACCTGCAGTCCCAGCTCCCCGAGGTAAGAGGTTAACTCAGGCATAAGCCAGGGGGTTTATTTGAGTTTTTTAGGAATCGGAATATGGCCAAATTCGGAATGTGACAATTGGAATGAGGAGTTTACATGACTTGTACACAATCCCAATATTGCCAGTATTAGGAATATAACCTGCATGCAACTGTAGTCAATGTTTGAATATCGTGATCATGGTAAATTGGACCACCGCACGACCACCTGTTCCCTTCTCATATGTAAGTGGATACATCTGTCTCATCTGTTTTTTTTATCTGCATTTGTGAGCTTGAAGTGAATGTATAAAGCAGTGAACAAAATCAGCTCAGGAAACAGTGGCGCTGCCTGTACCCATGTTGTTTCAAATAACCACCACCACTGCCATCACCTTTATTGCCAGACTTGGGGGTCCAAAAAGAAGACACAGACCATACATACACAACATTAACAAACATAAAGAGGACAAAAAACATTCTATAAAAAAGGACACTCATACCAGTACCTCCACGTAGGTGACTGGTGAATGTAAGGCTTTAAAGCATGCCCAGCTTGGTTGCCATATTAGGTAACTACGAAATACACATCAGAAGTGGTTATCTGAGCAGTAAAATGACTTGGGGACACAACCCTCTCTGCTCTGCTTTGCCTGTCTATGGGAACAGAAACGTTTCTGAGCGTGAGCCAACACTTGAGGGCTGTTCAAACAATGAGCTGTTGTTTGGATTTAGGTATGTCCCTTTGATGGAGATCCATGATTTGACTATGCTTGTGCGAAGCACAAGTAAAGTAGCTTTCAAGTCATCATGCATAATATTACCTATGGAAAGGGAGCAATATATAGCCTAACAGAGGAAAGTACATATATATTTAATTTGCAGATGTATGATTTTGCCCTCTTTTATTTTTACAGACTGCTATCTTAGAACCTTTTCTTTTTTTTCCCTATCCCCCCCCTCCTTAGGGCGCTCTCTTCCACCAGCTGTCCCCTCAGTGCCAGAAGCTGTCTGAGCGGTTGGGTGTGCTGGAGCAGGAAGTGAACGGAGGAGCCACAGCAGTGGTGGCCCTCATCCTCAACAACAAACTCTACATCGCCAGTGTCGGTCAGTGAGATGGACACACACACACACACACAGAGTTACACACAGATACATACATACACTGTGTTGTCACACAAGCATACATTTAAAACAGTTTTTCTTTTCCTAACAGTCAGCATTAGCTTGTTTTGTGTTGGTGAAATGCCAGTGCCCGCTAACGCCACGCTAACAAATGTTTGCAGTGAAAACTTGCAATGGAGTTGTTATTCTTGGTGGTGGAAAAAAAAGCTGTGGTGTTCTGCTTCGGTGCGCAAACTGCAGACATAATTAGACTCTTATCCTTCCCCAGGCAATTGGTTTCAAATGCTGAGCCAGTTTACTGTTTTCGACGCACCAATTCCGAATTTTAAAACAGTTTATTGTAAAACCCATAACGTTGTAAACTAAAAGAATGCAACTCTTCCAAATGTGCACTTACACACACACACACATACACAATAATAGCATATCATATCAACTATAGGAAATGCATGGAAGTGACCTAACTGCTCTGTCACTGCCAATGTTATGTCATATGTATTGTGAATCCTGAACAAACATTTTGATGAAGTATGAGGAAAATGGGCCTGTCTTTCACACAGGGAGAGTACGTGTAGAGGGGAATTAAGTGTCTGTCTGCACAAACCCCCCCACCCCGCACCCAAATGCCTTGTCTGGGTCGATGTAAGGCAAATCCATTCCCATAATGATTCTTTATTGGGTAATTACTGAGGCCTATTGTTGCTGTCTGACAAACCAGACATCAAGGAGGGTCAGTTCATGCCAAGAGTGTCTGTCTCGCCACTGGAAAGAGAAGAGCAGGGGGAACCATGAGGTGTCTTTTGTAGGTCAAGACAAGAGCAGAGAAAGTCATTTATATTGCAGGAATAAAAATAAATAAATAAAAGAAGTGAAATACGCTGTCCGTCTGCAAGGCATTAACTGTGTCAGGAGCGTGTGGTATGGGTGGGGTCCATACAACACAGGCTCTGCTGTAACGGTAAGTGTTTCTGACAGGTAGATTAACATGCCTGGATGAGAACTCATGACACAACAGGCATTTCACTTTTCTCTGAGAGAGAGTGTCAAGGCCATGTGGGATTCAGTATTCCTTTTTGCCTTGCCCTTGCTAAGTCGGTTCTAAGAATGTCTGCCTCTACTTATTATTGGTAACCAGCACTGTTGCCACTCTAAAAATGCCTTAGGCAGACACATGTTTCGGAGTGTGTCTTGTGTAGTAAATCTATGAGGAACACTAGCTGAGCTGCCATGAGATTAAATGCAACTAAAAGAAAGCGTTTTCTACAAGTTTCTGTATCGGTTGTGGCCCAGTTGATTGTTATTTGTCTTGTTGATGAACTGAGTAATATGAAATCCATTATAAGCTGTTGTGAATAGTTGTATAATTGAACCAAAAATTGCGTTTTATGGATAGGTTAGATCCTGTTGTATGTGTGGTAAGTTGTCAGTGCTTAGGCTTAAACCTGGGCCGAGCAAGACGTGTGGCTGTCCTTAATTGCTCCATTAATGATGACGTCTGTGCAAAGACACCACAGCACTATGGGGGAGACAGGGGGTTTATTGCTAACCTCTTTCTGTTGCTTTTTGTTGTGTTCTTGCACTGTAACAGGGGCCAACCGGGCCTTGCTGTGCAAGGCCACCAGCGATGGTCAGAACCAGGTGATCCAGATCGGCCGAGCCCACACCACAGACAACGAGGAAGAGCTTGCCCGACTGACAGCACTTGGTAAGGGGACAAGAGGGCATTGAGTTGATGGTTGCTGCCATTTTCCTACCTAACATCTGTAAAATGTGCACAAGGTTTAGAAGAAAATTGCCCATTCATCCTTTTCAAAAGTTGCATGCATAAAAGCTTTTTATAATTGCATGGGAAAGCAGGATTCATTTTTCATTTCTAAATGGATGTCATGGAAGTGCAGGTTGTAAATGAAATAACTGATTTTATTCATTGATTGTATATGAAGTTGGGTTCCTACCTAGCTTACATTAACTGTTATTGGCCTTGAACTTGTCTGCCTCGCTACATTTTTTTATCAATAACGTGAACGTTTAATTGCATGCTCACTGATGAGCAGAGAGAGGATGATTACGGTACTCTGTGTCATGCGGTGTAATGATTGGATTTTAATGGCTGGGGTTTCATGGAGCCATAAAAGCTGAAGGTGACCCATGTCGTGTGCATCTGCAGGTCTGGACCCCAACCGACTGCGCCAGGCCAGCCTGATCGCGGGCCAGAGCAGCACACGCAGGATTGGGGACTACAAGGTGAAGTTTAACTACACCGACATCGACTTGTTGAGGTGAGCACCTGTTCTGCTTGCTGGGTGTTTTAAAGGAGAAATCCATTGTGAATCAACCCATATTTGATACAACATAGACTGAATAATGAAGCGGTGACAGCGATTAGCCACCTGGAACAATAGGGATAATGATTGATTCACACCAGATTTCTCCTTTAGGTGCTGCAGCAGCACCTGTTCATTGCCAAAGCCCCAGCCATTGCTTTACACATCATCTCCTTCGCTGAATTGTCAGTGCTGATGTAACACAAAGATGAAGGTTTTTCAGCTTCCTTTTGGTCATAGTGGAATGGAGCTACTTCATAAAACACAGCATGCCATAGTGCGCTGTAGTCTAAATGTAGAGAAAGTTTAAATTATTACACGTTTAGACCCTTGCATTGTGAAACACATCCATCCTTAAATGTAAATCTCACCATGGTCAAGATTTGAACTTGTATATGTGTTTCATGGTGTAACATTGGTTGCATAGATTACATTATAAGTGCAGGGTAATAAAAACATCGTATTACATTGAACTCCCCTCTTCAACTGTGTGAAAAAGCTTTTAGTACCTTTTCAAGCTCTCTGTCCACATTACCTGTTTTTGTGTGGTCAGTGGGTGTTGAGGTGCATTTTGGGATGTTGGAGGGAACAGAATTTGTCAGTGCGCCGGCATGCATTTGACAATGGGACTACCCTTGGAACAGTCCCTAGGTATCTTAAGCACTGAGCCAGAGGCCAAAATGAGACCAGTTCCCTGTTTCAGGCAACCAAAATGTTGTGTTCCCCAGTGCCAAACACTTATGTAACTCCCTGGCATGTCAGATTAAATAATATTCAAAATAATAAAGGTAGGCGGATAGTATCTTAAAATAAGAAGTAGCAATAATGGATGTTTGGGGTTGATTGAGCCGACGTGAAACCAGGTCATGACATCGGCGTCTGACCCAAGGCCAAAGACTATTTAATGACCAACGCTTCAACCTGACATCAGCAGTCAGGTTTGGACGACCATGTCGAGCCCTAATCTGTCTTAACAGTCTCTCCATTTATGATAGTCAAGCAGCAGGATAGCCAAAGCTTGACGATGATCTCTCTTGCCACTGACTCGGCTTGGCAATAATTTCAGACACTTGAATTGTAATGAAAATTTGTTACTGAATTAATATAGCACAGATATCTAATTTGTTGAACCTCCATTACAAAAGCACATAAATGTAAATACTCTTACTCAACTCACCTACTTATTGTGCTTCTCTTGGGCCAGTTGCTTCAATTTTGATCATTTCAATGCTTTAAAGCCTCTTTAGAGTTTAATGGTCAGATGATCATCATTGTATGCATTAAAGCTCCATGGTTGCTCCAATAGGGTTTCCCAATATTGCACATACAACATGAGCGAGGGCCTCAAACCTAACTGTTTTTACTGAAGCCTTGATTATTAGAACTGGATTTTGGCTCCTAGAGTCTTTGATCCATTTTTCCGGGAGGTTCCGGGAGGTTTTTCCTACATTTTGGCAGGAGGGGCCCCAGGTATCTTTTTTTTTTATTATTATTATTTCCCCAGACCTGTGTGTGTGCTCAGTTTGGTTTCCTGAGGTCTACTCCCAATGCCGGCCGAGATCCGCAGTCCAAGTCTGGCATTACCACTCAGAGTCCTTTTAAATTGCATCAACCTGCACACCAAGAACTCTAATTTCCTGCCCCTTCTGGGAAGTAAATGGGTCCTAAGCTCTGAATGTGATTCAAATTATACACACAGACACACACAATAAAAGGAGCACACAGACACACACACACGCACACAAACAAAAATCCCCACTTAATTGAATTACTCCCCTTTGTGTAGTTTTGCAGTTTTTCATCATGCAGAGCCACACGCCAAATGATCAGACCAAACTATAGGTAATAGGAGTAATTGGTGGATATTTCAATCTCATTACCCCCTCATTGTCTCTCTCGTCCCCTGTTTTGTTGTTTACTTTAACAATTTTTTTCTCCCTCTTAACTACATATGTCTCTTCAAACTTATTTGCATTTCGCTATTAGCGCTGCTAAGAATAAGCCAGTCATCGCCGAGCCGGAGATCCACGGAGGTCAGTCTTTGGAGGGAGTGACAGGATTTCTCTTGCTAATGTCCGAGGGGCTCATCAAGTCTCTGGAATCCGCTCACGGACCTGAGCAGGCCAATCAGGTACGACCCTGCGCTATTCAACAACCAATGAGTCAAAAGACTAGCCTAGTCTAACCTAAACGATGACCTTCAGCTTTAGTAATTCCAGCTGTGACGGTGGACACAGGGCCGTCAGGGGAGCTGCACACATCAAAGGCAGACTGTGATAATGTACTTCAAAACCATCAGTTCATTATACGAGTCATAAAAATAGAACAGAGAGCTTCACCTTTGTTAGTTTCACTAGAAAATGACATTGAGAGGTTTCAGGTTTCTAATGAGGGAGCAGGACCTAGGCTATATGTCAAAAGTAGTGTACAAAAGGGGACACTGGCCAGTTTAGAAATGGTATACTGCTGTACTACCTACTACATATGATCTGAGATGTACCATGATAATACTGCTTTCTATACTGAGAAAATGTGCTCATTGAACTAAGTACTGTTCTAATTTGATGGTGAGCCTTCATATTGTCAATTGTGAGCTCACAATTTAGTCAAATGAGACGACATTCTTTTGATAAGAAATATCATATGTAGTGTCAAGTAGAGGAGCATGCCCTTTCAGAAACAACCGTGTTTAGGTATACTGTTTACTGCCATGTTCAAGTATACTGTATACATGTTCAAGTATACTGCTTCTTGCCAGTGATTGATTGTGAGGAAAGACAGGAAGTGGGTGTGTGTGTGTGGGGCACATGTATACACAGGCCTTTTCCCCATGCTTTATTTATTTCCCCACCTTTATTTAGTGTTACATCCTGTAATTTAGGTAGAAAGTTGAAAAGTTAAATCTTGTGTACTTCTTGATACAAGACTCATGTCAGGCCTTTGCTAGGACAGGTTTATGCCCTGCTTCATAATAACCTTGTCTTTATCAAATACAGCTTCATTAAAATGTATTTTGACACTGACACCTAATTCTTACACCAGGTGCAGTCACATACAGTATGTATGTTATGATAGATAGATGATTCCACAGTTGAACTTTCTCTTTAGTCTGACATGCCACTTACTATTAAAACAGAGGGGCATTTGGGCCTTCATTTGGCAACGTTTTACTTAGATTTAGATTACTAGGTTGCTTTATATATATACAGAAATGACAACAAATTCGCATTTATCTGCGTTGCCTAGTAACTGTGCCAAACGACCAAGTTGGTTGTTTGCCATTGTTACTAGGCAACGCAGATAAATGCAAAGTTTGTTGACCACCAGATACATAGATAGGCATTGGCTGAATCCCAGTGTTGCCATTAACCTCTGAGCCTTGAATCCTCAAAGACTTAACTGGCTTGAATCAACTAATCAGAGAGTTTAAGCATTATAACTATGCATAGACTAAACTGAGCATATGATCTGTGAAGAATGTACTCCTAGGCAGTGTGGTCCTGGTTCCATATGCAGCACAACCAGCTACAGGTTTTAGGAATCACAAGTAAAATAGCCATCCTCTCCAAGCAGG
Source organism: Tenualosa thibaudeaui (assembly GCA_027481765.1). NCBI lineage: Eukaryota > Metazoa > Chordata > Actinopteri > Clupeiformes > Clupeidae > Tenualosa > Tenualosa thibaudeaui. The sequence goes on along the minus strand of JAIFZK010000176.1, from coordinate 1,089,039 downwards.
GCAGTACCAGGTAGTTAGCCCACCAGTCTCTAGTGACCTGGCATCTGCATACAGATCAAGGCTTTCCATTCCCCAACTCCCATACCTCATCACACTGAACACCTCGCTGTCGTTACAGGAGATGGTTGCTATGGTCGCGGCAGAGCTGGCCCAGCAGAACAGCCTGGAGGCCGCGGCGCAGTCGGTGGTGGAGCGGGTGAAACGCCTGCACCACGACGCCTTTGTCAGTGGGCGGCCGCGGGCATCACACTGCTCACGGCACGAGGACATGACCCTTCTCGTGCGAACCATCAATTACCCACTCTCTGACGGCTCGCTCACACCCACACAAGGTGAGGCATTGTTCGTCCGTCTCAGCCCCCTCGCCCCTCACCTCGCCTCGCCCAGGCCAGTCTCTTACACAAGTGCCTTCGCCTCTCCACTTAACTCTTTAAGTCCCACCAGTGTCTTTGTTCTTAGTGGAATTGATGATTCTGCTTAGACTCCATGGGTAAAAAATAAAACATTGAATTGCCATTGTTTACGTGGATATGCTTAGCTCAGCTACCAAAACCTAATTATCTAGGCAGAAAGGCCGTAGTGGCTGAAGGATTTTGTTCAACTAGGATGCAAGGGGGACCCTCCTTATGCCCTCTATGAATCATGGGAAGAGATGAGATTATATGACTTATGAGTAAATTCAGGTGTGCTTCTGAATTTACTAAAATTTACAATCATTTCACATTTTGTTAAAGGGGGAGCCATGGTTCAAGTATTTTAGGATGTTTATTTATACATACATACATAAAATTAGGTGTATGCAAATTTGAAATTTGTATCTGTGTGGCCGCGGTCCCCTTGTGTGGGATTCACATTTGTACTTGTTTACATAACATCTAACCTAGTCCATGCAGTTTACTTTTCATGTTCTTCCCACAATCTTGGCTTCCTTTTTCCATGTTTTCGCTTCTCTGTGATTTCTCATTTAAAACAGGAATTGACCAACAGATGTTAGAACAGCAGATGTTATTTGCTAAACCTAAACAATTGCACTCTTAACTTGAACAACTGAACAAGGCTTAGGCCAGTATCAACAATCCATAATCTGCTGTTTATTTTAGAGTGGATTAGATGGGCCTCATGGAGTTTTTCTGATCATGTTTTCATCCCTTCCCTTTTTGTCCCTGCCAGGTGGCCGTATCTACCCTGTATCTGTGCCATACTCCAGTAGTCACAGCACCAGCAAGACCAGTGTGACCCTCTCACTGGTCATGCCCTCCCAGGGCACGCTGACCAATGGGACCAACACCGCCTCCACCCTGGAGGGAGGGACCCCCACACCTGGGTATGACATTTTCCTTTTAAGACAGACAGTTGTTATTGTGTCTACGCTTTGATAATGCCTTTACTTTCCCATTATCGTGTCCACTTGATACATTGTATGTGTAATATGTATGAAAACTGTGAGATAGTGACAAAGTATGAAGGTGAAACTGAGGGATAGGAATAAAGTGTGACATCAGTTGATATCATGTCAAAAACACCGTAGCTCTATGTTGTCTGTATTATGATCCACTGAAGTTAGCATATGTGACCCAACTAGCGCTGGGTCAGCTCTCCTATAGTATAAGTTTTACCACTGAAGTTGGCGTGTGAACCAGCTACAGTTGGGCCAGCTCTCCTATAGAGATCCGAGAGTTGTCACAAACTCTGCACTCAACATTTGAAATTCCACTGGCAGTAAAGTGCACTGCCAAGCCATAGACACTAGGATTAGTTCACTTGATGTCAGGCTAATATACCGCATGGTTGTCACTTTTAGTTCTGAAAATACAGAGTAATGAAAACAACAGATGCAGAAGAAGACAATAGATGCAGAGAAGGGTGAAAGACAAAGGTCTTTGTTGAGCGTATACTTTAAAATAGCCCAGTGAAATCAATTATGGTAACAAAGAGTTGCAATGTGAGTGAAACTGACTTGGCTGCCATCCAGTCTAGTCAAGGGATGTGACTGTCAAATGATTAATGACTTGGAAAAAAATAATTTTGTCAGTGTCTTTAATCATAGTGGACAATGTCCCCTTCATCTGCAAATGAAAGTGTGGGCCACTGTGAAATTGGTTTACAGAACCAAATGCCTTATATACTAGCACTTGAGTGAGCAAACATTTATATAGATCACACTTCTCTTGCCATGTGTGCAGACCAGTGCATATCATGTCAGACAAAACAAGTCGACTTGGTTAAAAAAAACGAAAGTAGAGAGAAAAAAAGTCTAAGTAAATTGAAAAAAAATCTAAGTAAATTAAAAAAAATTAACAAGGTGGTAAACCTAAGATGATTATATCTACTGCAACTATTTTCTCTGTAAGGGATAATGTGTTGTCCGCCAGTCATAGGAAAATATTTCCTGACAGGACAAACAGGACCCCGACCCACATGTGGAGGGGTCTTTTTTCGTCCTGAAGGGAAATATTTTCCTATAATGACAATATATTATTCCACTTATTATACAGCTACTTGCCAAAATGACAACGGAAAACCACACAAACGTCTTTTAAATTTGTTACCATTTCGTGGTGTCTGTGGATAAACAAATAATTCGCAATGCAGCTTGAACTTCAAACATTCTTTTGAACTCAGCCGGTCTCCTTTCACTTTCAACAAAATTCCATTGTGATGAGAGAATGATCTCTACTTGCGGAATGATATTCAGATGTGAATCTGAAGCAAAAAACTTGCAGTGACAGCAGTGATTATATTTTTGCAGCGGTCATTATACAGAAATAACTGACCTTCGAACGTTCAAAGTGAATGGAACCTCCCGCAGCATTCTTGAGAGCCGTATAATATTTTATTTCATATGCATTTTTCATATATTTTTACCAAAATTAATTATATCACTGCTTAGTCTTACAGTGTTGCGCTATTAGAAGGTGCATTATTTTCTGATAACCACATACCTTTGAAGTAGTTTTGCCATTTTTCGGCTGCCTTACACTTCACATCGCCACAAACTCGTTGTGAAGCTTTAATGAATTTAGTGACCTTACCGACATTCACTGGACAGCAGGTCTCTTAGCATTGCATTTGGAAGTGAGGGAAACAGTGATTTTACACAGCCAGGACTGGATAGAATCCTTGGTTCAGGTGTTTGTCAACAAGAGATGGAACTAACAACTGCCACTGTAAATTGTAAATTGCCTGGAACTGGAAGTAAGTATGCAGGTCCTGTTCTCTGCCAAGGATATGGCTGTTATTTTCTGTTCTGTGGCACTGATTCCTTGTGGTCACACGCTTCTTATCAGCATGTGCATGGCTTATCAACACTGTCATTCCGTTCGTCTCACCCTCCGTCATGTCTGTCTCTCTCTCTTCCACTCACGCATTCTCCATCCTCTGTCCACACTCCCTGCCCCCTCTAACCACCTCCTCTGGCCCAAACCAGTAGTATGGTGCAGGTTTCTACTGTTCGCCCATCCATATCAGTGGACATCTTGCAGCCCATCAGTGAGATCCCTAACCCTCTCCCTGATCTCGATCTTCTGCTTGGTTCAGACCTTGACCCAATTGCTAAACTTGATCCAATTGGTCTTGAACCTCTTCCAAATCCCAACCACGATCTTGGTCTGATTGCAGTCTCTAACTGTGCACCTACTGCTAATAGGAATCTTGTTCCTGATCTGGATCTTATTGTTATCCCTGCCCCTACTGTGGTGGCTAACTCTAACACTGGCCCTATTGGTAACATCAACTTAATTCTTGACTCCAGTTTTATTCCTAATGTTGATTCTAATCTTGAGCTAAACCCTCTTCCTAACCTAAATCTTCTTGTGCTGGACCCTAACCACGATCCATCTCCTGAATTGGACTTCCTTGGTCCTGACCCTAACTGTAACCCCGGCTTTGTTCCTCTCATACCTGTCCCGAGCTTTGACCCTATCCAGTTTCCTAATGCTATTCCAGAGTCTGGCTCTCTCAACCCAAGCCTTGACCCTGACCCTGACCCTCTCACCTCTCTTGTCCCCATCTCTCCCGCATCCCCTCCCCACAGCCAGAGCCCCACCGCCACCCTGCAGTCCACCAACACCCAGACCCAGAGCTCCAGCTCCAGCTCCGGTGACGGCAGCCTCTTCCGGCAGCGGGGGAGCCAGGCGGCCCAACCGGACGAGACGGGACGCGTGCCTCCGTACGTGGACTTCACCGAGTTCTACGCTCTCTGGGGCTCGGAGCACAGTGATGGCCAGAGCACACAGGGTGGGCTTGGACCTCAGTGAGAAGCCTAGGCGGGAGTGGGATGAGGTGGGGGAGGGTTGGAGACTGCAGATGCCAGGGGAGGGTTTGGACTTTTTGGGGGTGGCATGTGGTTGTCGGGTCAGATGGGTTGCCTGAAGCGGGGCTGCCGCAGGAGTATGCCGCCAGACTCCATGATGAATACAGCAACAAGGGGCAATGTTAATACATAACTCCTAAGTTACGACTCACAGATGTCAGCAAATTCTCAACATGCATCTGCCAAGAGCGGCTGCATTGCATTTAGTTTTTTTTTTTTCTTTATTTCTTTCTTTCCTTCCTTCTTCTTTTTTTTTTGTTTGAAGTTTATGACCTTGGAGTCATGCACACATAAGGCAAACAGACTTTGGTTGGGGTTGCTCTGTGTGTAGGATATTTGGTCCATTGCATCCCATTAATAATATCATGTGGTCTGAACTTGGTTTACAATCACAGCTAATTTAAAGTAGAAATCCAGTGTAAATCAATCTATTGCTCAGTTGTTTGAAGTCAGTGAGTGTCATTTGCAAGAAAAAAGACATAGAAAATTTGAGTAATGAACTTGATGATCTACAATCACAGTTGATGTATGTGATGGGATGACTGTATACAAAGATTAGCGATGTTGGCACATTCCCTCACTGACGGTATGTATGTGTTGAAAATGTGTTGAGAATGCATGTATGATGCAGACAGAACAAGTTTATACTCTTAAGAATGGAGGTATAAATAACTGTCGTATATATACGCATTGTTCTTGTGAGAAAAAGGGTTAGCATTTGTCTACCCGACATTCAACTGAAAACGTTGAATTCTTTAATAATACAAGGGAATATACTGCACACACCTCTGTATTTTAAAACTATTGCCTTCATTGAATTGCGATGGACTTTTAAGAGGCATTTACAAAAAAAAGACTTCCCAGCTCTGGCTGGAAACATAATAGATGCAGAATTGAGTCAGTTGAATGTTGTCACACATAACATGTACCATGGCAGTTGTTTTCTATCATTATGTTCTATCAAAGATGGTGGTGATGGTATTTTAAGTCCGTTCTTTTCATTCTTTCAAATATATTGAACTGAAGAAGGTAGGAGTGGGTGGTGGGGAAGTTAGAATGGATGCACCTGTCATGAAGTTGATGGCTGAAAGACACGCTCCTGACTTCTGTGATCTTGAGGCTCACGTAACCAGTGGGTCCATGGTGAGGTCAGAAGAGATTTGGAGGGGGGACGAAAGGGGTTGCGCGACCTAAGCTAACATTTTCGTCACTTACTGGGTCATATCTGTGAATGCCACACATGTATATCTCTGTGTTTGTGTTAATGCTTGGCATATATTTGTATCATGAGCATTAGTGCCTTGCTAAAGTAAAGTCTTAGAATCTTAAGTTTTGTTGTGGTGATTTCCTTCTTGTAGAGTTCTATTGCCATTTGAGTTGAGTATTGCCATTTAGGCTTGCAGGTTTCAGGTACAGTGTGTTTGGAGGTGAATGTGTGCATACCTGTAGTTACACATGGGTGGAGGGATGGTGCATTTTATTATAGTATATTTATTATAGTTTATAGTATACTTAAATCTATAGCCTAATCCTGTTTTATCTCCTGCATGGTTTGAAAGGTCTGACATAAACTAAGTTATTGTCTTTGCTGTAGAAGTATATAGTTTGACTGTACAACTGTTGTGGTGGAATAGATTTGTCATTTGCCTTGTAGTCTAAACATACTACTTGTTTTGTTTTGTCTTGATTTGTTAATATTAACCATATCTCGTTAACAGCAACCATTGTGAACGATAATAACTTTGCAAATAGGCTTCTATAGGTAATCTTGGGTTAAGATATTTAATTTTTGAGTGCTTTTCGGTCTAAAACAAACTTGCATATCTTCCAAATGGTTCTAGAAAACCCAATTATTATTATTCTTTTAAGAATATTTAATTGTTTTGTGGAAAGAATCTTAAATATTGAATGTCGGAAGCCCACGCTTGTTTATGAAGGCGAGCGTCTTTTCTCATGCCTTCTTTGGAAGCCCTTGAGCGAAGGCCACTACAAGTGCTTTCAGAAGGCTAAGCCACGGAAATTACTGTTTGCAGCGGACCGAGGAACGCGTCACATTGACATCACACTGAAACCTGTGTTATTCCTGGTCTATAACAGACATTCAACATGAAGTAACAGCGTTACTTCCTTGACTTGGAGAGCAAATGGTAGATCTGTTTTACTGAACTTGATAGGCGAATGGGACGGAGCAGAAATGTTTCTCGATTGAGTTATTTTGTAGCAGTCTTCCCTTTGCCCGAAGTTAAAATGTTACTTACGCCGTCTTTAGGATGCTGACCTTTTGCAAATGTAGTTTTTCCTACATTTTCGCGTTTATATTCCATTCGTCTGAAAACCCCTTCTTTCGCCCCCCTCTGTACTCCCCTCCCTGTCCTATGTGATAAGCGAACTGGGAGGAGCTGTCGTCTCGTGCGGTCCCCCCTCTTTCACCTCACTCATTTCAGAGGGAGAATGAAAAATAAAGGAGAGGGGTCTGCCTTGTACACGAGCGGAAAGGCGTCATTTTAGTCCAGAAAGCTGACGGACTAGGCAAATATTCTTAGACACGGGGCTGTCCTGAAGATAACGGCTATGCAGATGACCCGGAGATGAGGTGATAGCGAGTCATAAAACCGTCAAAATTGTTGTCGGAAGGCGCAAGGATAATTTTCATTTCACCTCGCATCTTCGCTGCCGGGATGAAGATGAGCTATCTCCTGCATCAATACGCCGAACAACAGCCTGGCTGGCTGTGAACGTCTTGAATGCAGCGTTGTTTTTCTGCCACTGAATTCAGTACTGTCTGTTATCTTTCAGACGAAACGCGACGTTTATATGGACAGAACGGCAAACCAACAGGCAACTGGACCGATTCCTTTCCTCTGCTGGGTATCCAGCGGTAGCCTTAACCTCAAATACAGTGTTGCCTCTGCCCTGCGCACACCGTAAGCGGGTTATGCGGCTCTGCGTTAAGAAAATAATTTAATGGAGATTGGTGTAGCCAGGCATAAACGAAATCTACGATGCGTAATAACTTGGATACATCTGGCTGTTAATACGACCAAGGAATCGACTAAAGCATCTCCTGGATCGCAATGAACATCTAGATACAACCCAAAACAGGCGATGGGTAAGCTCTTTTTCCTGAGCCAGTGCACGGAAATGCAAGCTCCACGGTTGTCATGTCATTACACTTGTATGTCTGCATCTGATAGTGGGTGTGTAGTTAATGTAAAACAATCGGTGATGCGTTTGTTTCACAGGCCTCAAGTGAATCGAACCCATAAATACCGAAATAGAGCATGAAACGATCTTAACGGCAAAGCTGAATGTTTATTGCTGGGAATAGCCCAATGACTACTCCTTATCCCAGTCTCCTTGGTAGGCCTACTATTTATTATATTTTTATGATATTTTTACTATGGTGAATGATTAGTAAGCTATTATTCGATCAGGAGAAGCCCAAGCTATTTCTGCTCCGTGTGACTGTGACAAAGATTCTGGAGACGTTCCAGATGATTCTTGGCCTCCTGAGGTCGCCAAGTAAATTTCCACGGGGTATGCCAGGGTGTCGTAAGGAGACACACTGACCAGCGACCCTAACTTACCCGCATGAATTTAGGGCATAGCACCACAAGATGGATCACCACGACACCACGCATATCACGAAGCTATCAGTAAAATTTTATGAAGAAAAATGCATCTAGACCTACATTGCCCTTTTAATCTAAAGTAGTCTATTTGTCTTTTCTAGCCTGTGTTTTCGTATAAAGGGGTCCTAGAATTGTCAGCTGTAACACTTATCTAATGCATTAAAAATGCGTCTGTTCCGTGGAGAGCTTGGGATAACCTACAATCACGCCCCACACAGACTTCAATTTCAAATGAGGTTTCAGTCCAAGTAACGTTAGTCTAGGCTACACATGAACGACACAAGTGTAGGTTATTAGCAGCGGTGAGGGAAATGCAAGTTTTAAATCAGTCCGTCTTTCCGAATTGACTTTGACAAGATTTGCTTTATGCCACCCAGCCGTGGCGTGGTTGCAGGAGTGCTGGTGGAAGGCCTGTGGAGTATAAAGTCTAAAGTGTGTCATTTATGGCCTCAAGGTGGTGAGATTTGCATTTTGCTCCCTGTAGTGTGCCTCCAGATACAGTGGTTTGGGAAACAGCTGTGTCTCGGGAGGCTGCAGTCGTTACACCGCAGCGCCAATAATTAATGCTGATCGACCATGCGTTCAAGCTAGGCGACGCTGCTGCTGCTTCTGCCCAATGACCATCATTGGAAGTCAGGGGTTTGCTGGCTCAAAGAATGAACAATCACCACAGGCCGACTTCTCCATATGTGTGTGCATGATTTGGGATGACTTGATATTGTGTGAGCCCAGCCCAGCTACATTGTGTCATTGAGAAGGCTTTTGAGGTTGACGTTTTTTAGTTCGGGTTTAAAACAATGTTGGCATGAATTATCATTACTGGTGAGCTACTCTTGCTGTCACATGTAGCCACTCCCAGTGATGTAGGACATAGGCTACTAGGTTCTAGAGTGAGAATGTAGGAATGAAAACCCTTTTAATCAACAGTTAGTACTAAAGAAGGTCTACAAGGTGCAGTGTGTGTGTGAGTGAAAAAAAATTGAGCTGCCTCAAGTTTTTCCTCTAAATCACACAACACAATATATCCAACTGTGGCCCTCATTTCATAACACACCCACAAAACATCTGCTCTGGTGTGCTGGTGTAGCGGGTGCACGAACAGGGGTTCGGAGAAGAAGAGAGAAGCTAGGAGAGCTACGCTGAGTGGAAAAAATAAAAAGTAAAGTAAAGAAGGTGTAGTTAACAGTTTAAGTGAGTATTTAAGTTTCAAGGCAGTAACACGGTCACATTTTCGTTTCCTTTGATAGTGCGAACCCCGAAGTCGGCTGTGTTTATTTTAAGTTAACCTTTGCTATCTGCTTTATGTAGCGGCATGGCGATATAAGGACAGACTTCACAGGTGAAGACGGCTGAGAACACGTTTATGTGTGGGTCTTGTGGATCTGTTAATCATCTAGGGCGCTTTAAGTGTCAGAAAAGTTTATTTTGTCGCAATTACTCTTTATTTTCCTGGAGAGTGCTAATCCCGCTACCCTGTGCTTCAAGAGAGGCGCAGCCATTTCGAGCTGATGTTTCCCTCGCGTGGTGTTAGAGAAGTCTGCTATCTGTTTGCTGCGAGTTTGAAGACAGGGTTTTCCACCAAGCATCCACCAAGGATCCACCAAGCATCCACGACGTGATCTCGGCTTCTGTGGGTAATATCAGTACATTGCACCTCACCATTCATACTACACTGATTAACTCAAGCATATTTGCACGGCTTGAACTAAACTGAACTGAACTGCTGCGCGCTGTCACACACTGGTGTTGGGAGAGATATTGAACTGCTATTTTGCAACACGCTCTCACGCACACACACCTGCAGATTGCCCTGATCTGGAGCTGCACTGGTTTACACTCATACACACACATCCAACCTCCAGGACTGCTTTTGGGTACATTATCAGAGCGTGCTTACACTGCTGTGCCCACCTGATGACATTGCAATAGGGCTAACACACATTACATTCTCACTCCATACTGACACTGTTGATTGTTTTTTTTATGTTTGTAAAAGGTGAAAATAAGAATATTATTTTTTGGGAATTGTTTGTTTTTGAGAACTCGAAACTGAAAGGAATTTTAGCTTACCTTGACTTACAGATGGCAGTGTTTTTTTCAGTTATAAGGTTTATTTACATAAATAAGAGTGAAAGTCTTTGAGTTGGATGCTATATGGGAGAGGAATTCATTCATTTTGAAAGAAGGTTAAAGTGTTTTCTTGGACATGGTGTACCGGTGTACCATGATGACCTGTGTTACAGTAAATGTAGAGGAAGTTTTGGTTTACTGGTAGTTGACGGTAATAGTGAGTCAACAACTTTATTTCTTTACTATCATTTACATCCACAAAACCAAGCTCTGTTACATCTGGGCTAGTGACCCTGTGGTCATTTCCTTTAATCTTTTGGTAATAAATGTTACTATTGTTTATTCATCTTAACACTTTGGACTCTTCCTTATCTGGGGGTAGGGCTGCCTCACCTGTTTAGCTGGATTGGGAAAGCAGGGAGTGGTGAAGGCGTACAGTATTCATTTCACACACTACACACACTTCAGGTAGACATATACTGAAGCCCACTTAACCATATCTAATTAGGCCAGGCTGCTGGACAGGAGACAACCTGCTCATATTTCTTGAGCACTGAGGCTATTAGGATTGGGCGAGGGGATGCTGTCCTGCTCAGTCCTCCCCAGACTTATTCCCCTGTCCGCCACAAGTGGCGTCACAAACAGGATAGAATATATACATTTTACTTTCGTCTAACCTACCTAGCGAGCATACAACATGACGGAAATAGAAGAGCTCAGAAAGCAGTTTGAAGAGATACAAGCAAAGTTCAATGAGCAAGCCGATGCTCTAGTGAGAGCCAGAACTGAGCAAAGATAGGCTCTGGCCTTAGCTAAAGCGGTCATAGATCAGTAGATAACCAAGCCATTCACTTCTACTCTGTACATTCCAAGAGACCGCAAGTGTTCAGACTATAGTGGTAAGCAAGGGGAAGGGAAGGTGGAGGAAAGGATCTCATCAATGACATCTGCTTTGCAGATCATGAAAATTCCTGCCGAGGATCACGGCGAGTTTGTTAAGCACAACTTAAAGATGAAGCCAAACTCACTGTAAAGTATATGGTGAAAGATACTGAGCAGAGTGCGGCAAAGATATTTGATGCACTGTGTGATACTTACGGTGACAAGGTGCCCTTAGGTACGCAGCTGAAGGAATTCTATGACCGAAAACAGATGCCTGGAGAAACCATCCGCTCCTACGCTTATGGCCTCCAAGGGAAGCTTATGCAGATTCAGTGTAGAGACTCAAAGCGTGTTCTAGATGCAGTCCTGATGCTGAAGAACAGCTAGCACTTGGACTCCGAGATGACATTCTAAGGAGAGAGATAAAGAAAAGACTAAAAGAAAATGAGGGCCTTAAGTTCTCTGAGCTTATGCAAGATGCCATCCTATTGTCCGAAGAAGAAGAGGATAGGGCTTTAGATAGTGTGAGGAGCAGCTCCCACTCCAAAGGGGTTGTTAATGTGGCGGCAGCAGCAGAACAGCCTACGTCACAACTCACTATGGAGGTGTTACATGAAGTGATACAGAAGATAGCAACGTGACAAGACGAGCTCTTACAGATGATGGCCAACAGATGTGTGCCACAGGGGAAAGATGGTACGATGAGAGGCCCACTTCTGAAGGATGGAGAAGGGAAGTTTATTTGCTACACTTGTAATGAGCCCGGCCACACAAGCCGACGCTGTCCTCAGAAAAGAATACTCCTTAGCCCAGCCCCTCAGCTACCAATTGCAGCCGAGCCAGCCGGTGCTGTAGGGGCAGTTGAGAATGGTCCAGGTGTTGCCATAGTCACCAGTCACTTGGCAAGGCAGTCCACTGATGTGTCCAGCGGTTCAAAGGACAGTGCCCTTGAAGAAGATGAGCAAGTACCGAGGGCCTGAGGCAGAGGTGCGCAGAGTGCTAGCCAATATCAGGAAAGAAGCAGGGACCCTTGGACATAACGACCGAATTGGTTACGTGAAAGTGGCTGGAAGAGAGACTGTAACTATCCCTCCTTTTAGTGAACGTGTTCTTGAAGGTCGATGTAGGGTGCCTCTGAAAACGAGCTGCCAAGTGTTACTAGAGGCTACCTCGGGGGTAAGCCTATCCCAAGAGCCTCCTGGTTGCTAATGTGCTTGCCAAGACATCGGGAGGTTGTGTGCCTGTCCGAGCACTAAATTCCAGTCAAAAGCCTGTGAGACTGAAGTCACGGTCACGAGTTGCAGTAGTGTACAGACCCCAGGAAGTGCTGCCAAAAGAACTTGTGGAGTTCGAAGAGAAAGACGGTGCACTGCATGTCAGAGTCATTGAACCCAACCCAATTCTAACTGAAAAGAGCAGCACAAAGCAGTTGTCAGTCCCAGTTCATGTCAAGCTGGAAGAGATCACCCTAGCCCAGCGTGATCGAATTCGAGACCTGTTAGTTAGACACCGAGATTTTTTCTCAAAGAATGATTTACATTTTGGACACACTACTGCAGTTACTCACAGTATACCGACAGGAGACACTCCTCCGATTAAGCAGCACCATCGGCGAGTACCGGGTGTGTAATGGGTGTGGTGTTGGGTGATCTGACATTCGAAGTACTGCTCATCTAGTTATACGATGTCATAGTCTTTTCCAAAGACTTTGAAATGCACTGTGAGAAATTAAAGGTGGTGTTAGGCCGACTGAGACAGCACGGCCTAAAGCTGAAACCTAGCAAATGCCATCTCCTGACAGACGAGGTGAAATTCCTCGGTCATGGTGCAGAAAAGAACGACAGAAACTACAGCGCATTCAAGTTAGAGTTGCTCGCTCTTAAATGGATGATAACAGAAAAGTTTAAAGAGTACCTTATGTACTTGAAGTTCACAGTTTTAACCGATCACAACCAGCTGCGCTACCTGGCCTCCACAAACCTTGGAACAGTCAAGCAGCGCTGGGTTGCACAGCTCGCGGATTTTAACTTTGAAGTGTACTATATACCTGGGCGTTAGAACACTAATGCTGATGTGTTATCAAGGATACCAGTGATTACAGAACCAGACGAAGATGACCTGGGCAAAGACTTCATACGGATGGGAATGGAGGAAGTGTGTGCATGTCTTTGGCCAGGGCCGGAAGAGAGAACGCGTGTGCTTGATGCAGAAAAAGCCACACAGAACACGGTACAGGGAACTGTGAGTGGGCTTAGCTGGGCCGAGATTGAGCAAGATCAAAAGCGAGATCCCAGTGTCCAGAGTTACGATGCATGGACCCTAAGCTAAAGCGGCTTGCAAAGCAGTTCTTGCAAAGAAGACTTAGTCTTCAAAAGGGAGTCCTTTTCCGGTCAATCAGTGACCCGAGAGACGGGGAAGAAATCAGACAATTGGTCGTTCCAGAGAGCTTGCAGCGTCATGTGTATGAAAGCCAACATGAACATGGTGGTCATTTTGCAGAACAGAGCACATTGGGGCTAATGAGATGGGGCTATTATTGGCCGACAATGACCAAAGATGTGCAAACCTCAGAGAATGCAAGCGTTGTTGCAAAAGATGTCTTCCCAAGAATTAGACCCCTATGACATGCACCAACATCACGGCTCCCCTCGAAGTTCTGGCAATGGACTATATGAGTCTGGAGATGTAAAGCGGTAGGTATGAGAATGTGCTAGTTCTTACGGACATGTTTACCCAGTTCACCGTGGCTGTCCCAACCAGGAACCAAACTGCACACACAACAGCCAAACACCCTGTGAAAAACTGGTTTGTTCATTATGGATGCCCAGCACGATTGCATTCAGATCAAGGGTGAAAGATGTTGAGGACTCTGCCAATGGAAAAGAAGAGGAGTTGGGATGTATACCTACCTGAGCTTGTCCTGGCCTACAATAGTCGCATCCATTCGTCTACAGGCTACTCACCTTTCTATCTCATGTTTGCAAGAGATCCCAGGCTGCCAGTGGACATCTTAGGGGTACAGAACCTAGAGGACGAAGAAGTGGATAATCTAGACGACTGGGTCAGAGCTCATCATGACAAGTTAAAAACTGTGGAAGTAGCTAACGCTGGAGCACAGGACGCCTCCAGAAAGAGGAAAAGAGCCTATGACTGCAGATCTGCAGGAAGTAAAAGTGTGGATGAGCCTAAACGATCCACAAGGCAGAACAAGGGTACACTTCCCTGTAGGTTTAGGAGGGGAGGAGTAATGTGTGTCCACCAAAAGTGTTGTAAACTTGCTTTTATGCATATACATGTATTTAGGTGTTCCTACGCAAAGTGAGTTATGTTTTTTGTTAGTTTTGACCACTAAGCAGTGTTATGGGACATCCTAATGAGAACAATGTCATGTGATTGTGTGATTGACATTATATTGTTAATGTATTGACATGCTATGCTTTTCTGTGTTTCAGAGATCACGTCGTCTGTTGGATGGCATGGCAGGGTTTCGCAGGGGGGAGTGTAGCGGGTGCAAATGGGTGCTGTACCTTTAAGAGACGGTGGACATGAACGCGCTTAGGGGGTGCACGAGTGGGGGGTTCGGAGAAGAAGAGAGAAGCGAGGGATCTGGTCTAAGCGGAAGCTAGGAGAGCTACGCTGAGTGGAAAAAAGTAAAATAAAGTAAAGAAGGTGTTGTTAACAGTTTAAGTGAGTATTTAAGTTTCAAGGCAGTAACACGGTCACATTTCCATTTCCTTTGATAGTGCGTGCCCCGAAGTCGGCTGTATTTATTTAAGTTAACCTTTGCTATCTGCTTTATGTAGCGGCATGGCGATAAGGACAGACTTCACAGGTGAAGACGGCTGAGAACGCGTTTATGTGTGGGTCTTGTGGATCTGTTAATCGTCTAGGGCACTTAGAGCTTTAGAAAAGTTTATTTCATCGCAATTACTCTTTGTTTTCCTGGCCACCCTGTGCTTCAAGAGAGGCACCGCCATTTCGAGCTGATGTTTCCCTCGCGTGGTGTTAGAGAAGTCTGCTATCTGTTTGCTGCGAGTTTGAAGACAGGGTTTACCTGCCATCCACGACGTGATCTCGGCTTCTGTGATATCAGTACATTGCACCTCACCATTCATACTACACAGATTAACTCATGCATATTTGCATGGCTTTAAACTGAACTGAACTGAACTGCTGCATGCTGTCACACGCACTCACACGCTCATGTTGGGAGAGACATTGAACTGCTATTTTGCAACACCCTCTCACACACACCTGCAGACTAAAATGAACGGAAGCTGCATACGTACACACGCATACACACTCGTGTTTGGAGAGACATTGAACTGCTTTCCTGATATCCACACATGCACACGCCAGCAGATTGCCCTGATCTGGAGCTGCACTGGTTTCCACTCATACACACACATCCACCCTCCAGGACTGCTTTTGTGTACATTATCAGAGCGTGCTTACACTGCTGTGCCCACCTGATGACACTCCATACTCACACTGTTGATTGTTTTTTTTATGTTTGTAAAAGGTAAAAATAAGAATATTATTTTTTTGGAGCAGTTTTTTTGAGAACTGTAAGCTGAAGTATTACTGCTTTTAGGTAACCTTGACTTACAGATGGCAGTGTTTTTTTCAGTTATAAGGTTTATTTACATGAGTGAAAGTCTTTGAGTTGGATGTTATATGGGAGAGGAATTCATTCATTTTGAAAGAAGGTTAAAGTGTTTTCTTAAACATGGTGTACCGGTGTACCATGATGACCTGTGTTACAGTAAATGTAGAGGAAGCTTTGGTTTACTGGTAGTTGACGGTAATAGTGAGTCAACAACTTTATTTCTTTACTATCATTTACATCCACAAAACCAAGCTCTGTTACATCTGGGCTAGTGGCCCTATGGTCATTTCCTGTAATCTTTTGGTAATAAATGTTATTATTGTTTATCCATCTCAACACTTTGGACACTTACTTATCTGGGGGTAGGGCTGCCTCACCTGTTTAGCTGGATTGGGAAAGCAGGGAGTAGTGTCAAGGCGTGCAGTACTCATTTCACACACTACACACACTTCAGGTAGCCACCGGACATATACTGAAGCCCACTTAACCATATCTAATTAGGCCAGGCTGCTGAACAGGAGACAACCTGCCATAACCCTGCCATATTTCTTGAACACTGAGGCTATTAGGATTGGGTGAGGGGGCTCAGATCCTGTCCTGCTCAGTCCTCCCCAGACTTAAGTTTTCTGTAATCCCTACAAGGTGGCGGCAATTCCCACGTCCGCCACACTGGCATAGTTAAATGGTGGAGCCTCTCTTGAGTTCGAGCTTTCAAAGAGACAGATTTTCATGTTCAGTCAACCTCTGGGTTTGTTTTGCAGTCAAACCAAGATATGTTAGAAGAATGTTTACCTACGCCAAGCAATTATCGAGCAAACCTAAAAAAAAGAAAGAAAGAAAAAAAAAACAGTTGTTGTATTTGAGATATTCATCAAGACTGGTTTGTCATGAGTGTTGACCCTGATCCGTTATTTACCAGACAGTTTAATCTGACAGCGGGCTGGCAGACAGGCTTGCACAGACTCACACAAAATCAGCACATTATGTATGAACTGTTTGCACTCTGTAGAAACGGAAACCCATGACCTTAGCTTTGGGGAATGTAAGCGCTCCAATCATTGGAGTCATAGAAGCGCCAGCCAATGTCCAAGTCAAGTTTGTCCTCCTCATTCCTCTCTCGTTCTCCTGTTGTCTCTTGTCAGGTTACTATAATGGGTGTTTGGAGGGTGGGGCATCTCAGTGTGCCGATGCTCCTTTTGGCTTAAAGGCCTGTTGTAAGATACACTTACTGTGCCTGCTGGAATCTTTTTTATTTCTTTCCTTTTTTTCTTCATTTCTTTCTTTATTTCCTTATCTCTGTGCTGCACTTTCTTCGTCTGGACCACTCTCTCTCAGTCACACAAACACATGCAGTTTCTGCCTTCAACTTTCTTTCACTTTTCCTCTGACTCACTCCCATTTCCTCTCTCTCTCTCTCTCTCTCTCTCTCTCTCTCTTTCTGCCCTGAAGAGTTTGATGTTGGAGTAAAAGAGCTTCCCTTGCCCATGCAGAGTGAGTATAAGATCTCATGCCTGGAAAGAAAATGGAAGAAAAAGAAAGGAAGAAAGGGAGAGAGACAGAGGGCAAAAGAGTGAAGAGAGATCTCAGTACCGAGACTTTGTGTTACTTTCTGCAAGCTTCTGATGGCTTCATCCTTATTAGCGACTGAGGGCTCCTTGATGCGCCCGTGTTCAAAGCCTCAGTGGGAACCTGCCTGAGTGGATTTGTGCGCCACAGATAATGAGATTTGCTACATCTGTTGGCGATATCAAGCTTGTCTTGATATACAAGGCTCGTAGGCAACACAGAGATCTTGACTAGTGCCACTAGTCCTCACCCTGAACACAGTAACGTGTACAGGGCGGAGACCTGAGTTGCTGTGTATGTTTTTACCATTTTGTTTGTGCCAAAGGACCTGGTGCTACATCAAAAACATGTGCTTGCAGGTGGAAATTAAGGGCAAAGCTCTGATGCATCTAGGAAGAAATCTAACAAGAAACGGAACTGAGAATTTGTATGGGCTGTTGATCAGTTCTTTATCACACATTGTACCCTGTGTTGTCGTCCATTTCTCATTCTACCTTTGTTTATCCTGCTCTTTTTCTTCCTTGCTTGCAGAAAATCACTTCATCTTGTTCCTCATCTGGTGTTTATATGAAGCACCTTTGCTTACTCGATGCAGCACTCAGCCAACAGCTCTCTGAAAAGTGTCCTTCATAGGGGGACAGCAAACATTGACATTGTCAGCCTTCCCCTCCCTCTCTCTCCTTCCCATTCCCTTCCTCCCTTCCTCTGTCTCTCTCTCCTGCTCTTTCCCAGGTGCTTTCATGAATGATGGAGCACCCCTGTCAACCGTAGCAGGCAGCCTTGTGGTACTCCCCTCTCTAAATAAGGCTCCAGTCCTCTCTCTCTCTCTCTCTCTCTCTCTCTCTCACACACACACACACACACACACAGAGCCCTCCTTGTCAGGCATCCAGGACCCGTTTACCGAGCAAGCCAAAATAGCAACCATCCATCCCCAGCATGGCTGCCAACCCCGTCACAGAGCACAGAGCCTGCCCCCTACTGCCCCCACCCCCCAACCACTGCCCCCTGTTCCCCATGCTCACTCACCAGCCTTTTGTTTTACCTAGTGTCACCTTTCATACACATTGCCACACAGGGCATGTGGGGAGAAGCACACTCTGACCTGTACTTGACCTTAGAGATGTGTTTAGAGCGAGGAGAGAGAAGCGCCAGTGACTCTGCGTGTGAGTGTGTGTGTGTGTGTGTGTGTGTTAAATAGGGTTGGGGGTGGAGGATTAAGGGAAGGACGTAATGACATTGCAGTCTTCTCTCCGTGGGGTTTAATTGACATTACCCCAGCAAACCCGGACTGGAAACCCGCTGAATAAACGCTTCCATGTTCACATATGTAAACACACACACACACACACGCCGCTGCCATGCTGTCCTCTCTGGCATTGTCCGCAATCTGCCTCAGCAGTATGCTTTCCTTCCTCATTGTCTGCCAAGCGCTGCTTTTTTCCTCCCATTTATCGAGCATTCTAGAAGCTTCTAGCTGATCACGGCTGCAAGCAAGCAGAAAGACACATCCTCTCTGTGTCAGGGCTTTAATAGATTAATTTAGTTAATGGCATCTTTGTGGCAGGTGTCCATGTGTGTGTGGGCTTTGTGTTGTGTGTGTGTGGGAGGACTGAAAGCATTTATATTACATTGGCTTATATATTGATTCACTAGACGAGCTTCAAAGGTATGTGAGACAGCCGGCGTTGCGCCTCGTTTGGGGATTTTAATTTGCATGCTAGGTAGCTCACTCTGGCTGACCATGAAACCGTAAACATTTGCATGTGCAACCGTGCAGAATGAAAAAGAGACAGCCGCACGAAAGAAGACAGCTGCTGCCACCACAACCGTCTGTCTTGGTCGAGCACAGCCGGCAACAAGCAGAACTCTCCATGGATGAAAGGAGTGTGAGACAGAGAGAGAGAGAGTGGAGCATTTCATTAGGATTATCCCTGGAACGGAGTCTCCCACACCCTCCCACTCTGGAGGTTGGGGAGGAAGTCTTCCCGCTCTCTAAACACTCTAGGACTGGGTGGCACATCTCAGGGAGGAGTGGGGCCCCCTTGGGTCCCCCTCCCCACCCCACCCCCAGGCCTACAGGAAGGGCCCCTTCTTTGTGAGACCTGGTGACTGTGTTGTTTTGTCTTGGGGAGGAGTGAGTATGTAAACCTTTTGTCCCAGCCTCACCCCTGCAGCTGTAGCTCGGCTACATTGCAGTGACTTAGAAGCCATGAATCATTAATGTGTCTCCCGGTCGCCGTGTTTCTCCTCCCAGATACTCAGTGTCCCAGTGTCTCTCAGAGTTTGACCACCAACACCTCCACCTCCTCCACCATCACCAACCTCGTCTCTTCAAGGTTCAAGGTTGACTTTATTTTCCCACCAGGGGAAATGCATGTGGTCATTGCATGTCTCATAAATAAGCAGACAAACACTTAAAGAAAACAGAAGGACATACACAGACAGACTACCTTAGGTTGCACCACAAGTAGACACACAACACAAACAACACAGATCCATAAGAAGCATAAGAAAAGATAACAGATCTTAAAAAGACATAATAAATAAATAAAAATAAGGTTTTGAGGTAGTTGAATTAAGTTTTGAGTCTGTGGTTGTATGATCTGATAGCTGTGGGCACAAAGGACTTATTATACCTCTCTGTCCTGATTGGTCTTTGTAGAATTCTGCCATTTAACCTGTAGCTACCAACAAATTTTGAAAACAGAGGATGTTCTGGGTCACTGAGGATCTGGTCTATCTTTTTTAGGATCAGCTCATTATACAGCTGCTCTACAGATGCCTGGTTGGTTCCTATGATCTTACTGGCTATATTAATGGTGTGTTGGAGATTTTTACGGTCCTTAGCATGCATATTGCCAAAAGTACAGATGAGGCAGAAGGACAGAACACTCTGCAAAAGAGCTTTGTAAAACATTTGAAGAATGCAGCTATCTAACCTAGAATTGTTCATTTTTCTCAGGAAAAACATCCGCTGCTGCAGTTTCTTTGTCTTGCTCAGTGCAAATTCTGTGAAGGACAACTTATTATCAATTTCAACACCCAGATACTTATAAGTTGAAACCTGTTCCACTAGTTCCCCATTAATCCTTGACTGAGGCACTATATTTCCTTTCTTGTTAAAAGTAATGACCATCTCTTTAGTTTTCTTTACATTGACTAAAAGATAATTATCAGAGCACCACTGAATAAGATGTTGTAACTCCCTTTCAAAGCCTTCCAAAGATGAAGGGTTGCACTGTAGGAAACCTACCAGTGCTGTATCATTTACATTTTACATTTAGGCATTTAGCAGATGCTTTTATCCAAAGCGACTTACAAAAAGTGGATAACATTCAAGCTACAGCACAATGAAAGAACTAACAAGGAGTGCATATTGCTAACATAGAAACTGCACTATTTTAATAATAATATGTAAATAATATAATAATATGTAAAATGTAATAATAATAATATGTAAAATGTAATACAGTGCAGAGAAATTAAATTGTTAAGCGCATTCTCAAAAATATACGCCAGGAGATATTCTTGGAAGAGAGTTTCTTGAAGGTGGAGAGGGTATCAGTTGATCTGGTAGTACTTGGAAGGTCATTCCACCAGCGCGGAACCAGATATGAGAAGAGTCTGGATTGACCTGCACAAGGTGTTGGCCGTGCTAAAAAACGTTCCTTAGAGGAGCGAAGCGGTCGTCGGGTGACATAGGGCTTCAGGAGAGTATTCAGGTAGATGGAATTTAATGCGAGCAGCCAAGGGTAGCCAGTGAAGTTCAATGAACAGAGGTGTGACATGTGCCCTTTTTGGCTGGTTAAAGACCAGACGTGCTGCTGCATTCTGGATCATATGTAGCGGTCTCACCGCACAGGCTAGTAGGCCTGATAGGAGGACATAGCAGTAGTCAAGACGAGAGATGACCAGGGTCTGTACCAGGAGCTGGGTTGCATGTTGGGTTAGGTACGGCCTGACCTTCCTTATGTTGAATAGGGAAAAACGGCACGACCGAGCCACAGAGGCAACGTGATTTGCAAAGGTCAGTTGGTCATCGGTCATGACACCTAGGTTTCTTGCCACTTTGGTGGGAGAAACAGACAGGGAGTCGATCTTGATACTTATGTCGTGATGTATGGCTTGTTTGGCTGGGAGGACCAGCAGTTCAGTTTTGGAGAGATTTAATTGGAGGTGATGTCCTTTCATCCATGCAGATATATCAGAGAGATCC
Source organism: Tenualosa thibaudeaui (assembly GCA_027481765.1). Lineage (NCBI taxonomy): Eukaryota > Metazoa > Chordata > Actinopteri > Clupeiformes > Clupeidae > Tenualosa > Tenualosa thibaudeaui. Next base: position 1,067,749 of record JAIFZK010000176.1, on the reverse strand, counting down.
GAGATCTGCGTTGACACCGTGGAGTTGTCAGACGGAAAGGACAGATAGAGCTGGGTATCATCAGCATAGCAGTGGTAAGAGAAGCCATGGGAGTGGATGACTGAGCCCAGCGAGGTGATGTACAGGGCGAAGAGAAGGGGCCCCAGCACAGATTCTTGGGGTACTCCTGTGGTGAGTTGGTGAAGTGCCGATGTCTGTCCTAGCCATGATAAGATAGGACTTGAACCAGGAGTGTGCTGCGCCATCAATACCCATGTTGGTCAGCTTGTCCAGAAGGATGCTGTGGTTGACCGTGTCAAATGCTGCTGATAGGTCCAGCAGGATGAGCACTGAGGATTGACCTGCCGCCCCTCTCTCTCTGTCTCTCTCTTTATGAGGCTTTTTTGTTTGATATCATCAGCATTATTAACGTAAGTGTGAGCTGAAGTTGCTGACTGACAGTCATTTGTATATAGGGTGTAAAGAATTTGAGACAAAACACACCCCTGGGGTGCTCCTGTGTTGGTGAATTGTAATGATGACGTACATGAGTTAAAACGGACCTGCTGACTGTGTTTGGTCAAAAAGTCCATTATCCATAAAATCATTTTAGGATTGACTTTGAGCTGTAGCAGTTTCCTTGCCATTAGATGTGGTTGAATGGTGTTGAAGGCACTGCTGAAGTCAACAAACAAAATCTTGACCAGGCTTTTAGACTGTTCTAGGTGTTCCAAGATATTATTTGTCAAGGTCAGCAGCGCATCTTCAACCCCCCGTCCCGCGTCTCTTGCCAAATATTTCCTTAAAAGCACTACAAAAAATGCGACTGTAGGATCTCAGTGGTCTTTATTTCTTCATGTGATTGCCTGAAATTACCCGCAGAAGCTGCTTTATTTTTTGTTACCTCAGTCCATTTATTCTTCACACTCTAGGCTGTCTGCAGGGCTGACGCATGTTTAATAGATTCACAGTGATTTTTTTCCCACTCAAAACAGCAGTGAAAAAAGCAAGGTACTTTCCAAGATGTCCACCAGTGCCACATATCACTTCAAGCAACATTTCTGCTTTGGAAACCCCCACATTTAAAAAAATACACAAGATAATGCAAGGATCCTCAGTTCAGTCCACCAGAAAATGTTTCAAGATTGGGTTTGTGCTGGTGAGGGTAATTTTTGCTGTTGTGAAGCTGCATCATTGTGGTGCTGTTGATGGAGCAACGATATGAAGTCTCTTTAAACTCAGGAAACCAGATGACTGATCTGTTGTAGCTAGCCTTCCGCTCAGAAGTGTCTCCTAATAGCAGCCTAGTTTGTTGTTATAACAAAAACTAAATATGCAAAGCATGTAGCTCTCATTTGAACTCATGTTGAGTTGCGAATAATCGTTGCCCTGTGGACGTCTTGCAATCAACAAAAGCATCAGGCAATTGGATCACAGACTCAGCCTAGGTGAGTGAATGAGAGAGAGAGGCTAAGATTGTTTTTTTTATGCTTATGCTTTTAGGTGGGGGTATTGGCTCTTGTTGGCCTGCTTCCCATCTGGATTCGTTCTTGAAAAGGGCGCTGCCTATAAACTTGCTCTTGCTCTCAAAGGCCTGAACGGGTATATCAGCTTGCAGCTTGGTTCCTCATGCTTGTTATTTTCCTTCTCTCTCTCTGTCTCTCTCTTTCTGAGGCTTTTTTGTGTGGTCATGGTGGGACAGCACAAGCTGTTGTGATGGCTGAGACAGGATCATGCCCTTAGACAAATCGGTCGGCCGGGACTTAGCCTAGAAACGGGCGGGTGGACCTGGCATACTGTGTTTACAGCTGGCCATATCAGGTGTGGTTCTAGCTGCCATCACATAGCATTTGGCTGGAGAGATTTTAGCAGAACTGCTTTTACCATTTCATTTGAAGGGGACTGAAGGAATTTTAAAGTAAAGCAGAGAAAAGAAAAGTGTGTGTGTGTGTGTGTGCTGGGATGGAATAGGAAGCCATTGTAAGGAACTGATGGAAGGCGATATTTGAGAGCAAGGGAGGACGAGGAGGAGGATCGTCCTGCAGAATGAACTCTTTTGTATCGCAGGAGACTGCAATGGCAAGACCGATGGCCAATCGTGAGACAAGTACACACACACTATCTCTCTCTTGCTTTCTCTCTCTCCCCCTCTCTTTTGCTCTATCGATTCAATTCAGTTCAGTAAGCTCTATTGGCATGACCCAGGACAATTCAAATAGAAGCAGTGGTGCCAAAGCACATAGAGAAACTGTGTGTGTGTGTCACACGGTACACACTCATGTGACACACACACACACACACACGCAGTTGCTGGGGTTAATGCCTTGTTTCAGTGGTCCAGTACGAGGTAGCCAGCACTGGGGCTGACATGACTGATGGAGGAGCTATGGCAGAGGGAGTGGCAATGGCAGGGAAAAAGGCAGGAAGGCACCGCCAGAATTGAACAGTGAATGAGAGTTCCAAGCATAAGGACTATCTAGCAAGCAAAAAAAGCTGGTGTTTTACAAGCAGTGGTTTCGAAACAGCCTTTAAAATGGAAGGCGAGTCATAGATGACGGTACTAGTGGACACACATTCGCAGACGTACATCCACACACACACACACTGAAAACCATAACATAAACACACAAACACACTCATAAAGGCCTCCCTCAGTTAACAACACAAAGAGACCGCAAGGGTGCACAGACACTTGCACCCACAGGCATTCTCAAACAGCAAGCTCTGAAAATTTGCTATGGGTTACACACAGACACACACACTCATTTCAGTGTTACACACTCATGGTAAACCATTCAGATGCAGTCTTTGCTGATAGCCTCGCATTTGTTGAGTTGCTGATTCATCCAGAAGTTATACAACACAAATGTAAGTGGTGCCAACAGGGAAAAAAATTGTTTTGTTATGAATAACATCCTAGATAATAAATAACTTTGTCTCTCTTTTTATTTTCCTCACTATACTTTGCCCTCAGCTGAGTTATCACTTCCTTCCACATCTCTTTCATCAGGCTCACTGCCCTCTTAAACACAGTGAGAAAGAAGGACGTCTTTATGGTCCACACGCATCTGAACAGCTTCCCTGTCCAAAGCCCTGTGTGTCAGCATGTCTTTTTATTAGTCATTAAATGCCTGTTCCAAAGTGCACTTGGCCCTGCAGGTGAATGCAGAATGTTTTTTTTTTCTACATTAAGACTAGCTTGTTCCTTTTGGATGGCATTGATGGCTGAGCTGAGATGTGTTGTAGGCATGTTGAGCCGCGTTCCCACTGGCTCGGAGTGCTTTCGGGGAAAAGGCCTCCTTCAGGTTTCTGAGAGACTGCGTGAGCCTCGATGAGGCGTGTCCTGGGTTTTGTCGACTGAAACATAAGCTAGCCTGAACATGATTGTCACAAGGCAGCTGGAGGCCAAAAAAACATACAAGCACCCAACCACTTACAGAGCCATTGCACTGTGATGGTCTTAGTAACAACAATACCACGGTGCGTTTATATAGCTTATACAATGCTATTCGGGGCCCTTAAAGTGCTTTACAGTGGGAAGTCATAGCATCCACCAAGGTGATACTTGCCAACTTTTGTTGTGCCAGAAATTATCACCACACACCAATTTGAGATGGAGAGTCAGGAAATGAATGAACGTGCCAGTCAGTGGTCACTTGGCTTTATTTGTTCACATTACCACCCACAGCCCTTCACTCGCCACACCCTTTACCTTTAAAGTTAGGCGGTCTTATGATGACAAGTGTTTTGTTTTTTTTTTTGTTTTTTGTTTTTTTTAGGCTGAATATTTGTATTTGCGGCTCTGTGACTGTGAAAAGCCCCTCGGACTGAATTGAAATAACACATACATGGAAGCACACTTGGAAATGTCCAGTAAAAAAAAGTCCTGTTATGTATTGGTCCTACTTTTGCACTTTAATACAAAAGGTAAGCTCTCATTACCTGGCTGAAAGGTTGTACTCTGTACTCTTACTCTTAGTCACTATATGTGACTCTTTTAGATGAAGTAGATGCATGGTAATCTGATGAGATTAGGCCTACTATGAATACAAGGCATGTTCACTCTTCACAGAATTACATTACATGCCCCATTGTTCCCAGACTAGTTAAAACTGGCTGGAATCATGACTTGGTGTTTAATGTCTGAGAGGGCTTCACATCTCAGTTCTCTTTTAATTCTGACTCACCACTGTGAAGTGGATTGTTTGTGTGTGTGTGTGCGTGTTTGTGTGTGTGTGTGTGAGTGTGTGTTTTTCCAGTACACCTCTGCTGCGTAACCTCTGCTGTTTTCTTGCAAGCACTGCTGAGCCTCAGTTAACAGAGAACAATCTTCATTCATCTAGACCGTTTTTTTTTTGTTGTCAGAACAGCATCGCTGAGGCAACCTGTCTGCTCCAAATTCCTGTAAAAAAGTAACAGGAGCGCCGTTTTGCGTCAGCCTCCCACTCTCTCACAGCGTATCAGTGTGTAACACCCGCGTGAGGATTGATTCAGCCGGTCAGCTCTCCGGAATGATGACAGAGTCGGTCACACAAACCTGCTTTGGGATGCTGGCCAAGACGTCCACATCATAAGACCCTCTGTCTCTGCTCTGACTTCCAGTAGATCCATTATGAAGCGAGAAAAGGGCTCCTGTTATGCTTTTGAAAACTTCAGAACACAAGCACAATTGTGAACCTTTTGATTTTAACTGAATGCGTCTGTGACGCCTCAAGCAAGGTCAAACAAGACTGAAAGCATTTGCCGTCACTTACTGACAAATGTTTTCCAGTAACCCAGAGAAAGTTTCAATGAGACATGTTCTGGTTGTGTTGTAGGTTGTAGAGGAGAATAAATGCATAATCTTAGTGTTTTGGGTAGATTCTTTCGGCTTCAACATTATGGCTCTCCCACATATGACCTATTCTGAATGCATATAACCCACACAGAGAGGAAAAAGGAGGACGTGAGGAGGGCAATTTAGACCAACCATAGGGATGTCAGAAGAACTGTTATGTGTCTGTCTGAGAAAAGCCAGATACTGTAAGTATGATATGATGTACTGATGTGTGTGGTCAGGTATGTATGATATGAAGTCTGATGGGCTGTCCCAGTCTCTCTCACCACTGTGGCAAAGTCTGTTAGCAGAATTACATGTGTTGATCCACGCGTGAGCCTACGACATCTGTCCACCCCCCACCCACACACCCACCACCACTGTTGCCATCTCCTCACAGATCACACAAGTAAGCGGAATAGCGGATGCTCTCTGCCCTGAGGTATTTACCTAACTCTGGGTTTTGCTGGCCAACACATTTCCCAAAACTAAAGGTGTGAGGGGGGGGGCTTAGGACTTCCTCTGTCCTTGTTTGTATTTCACATACATGGCTGTTTTTTTCCACTTTTTTCACTTTTTAAGTCCTGTTCCAAACCCCTGCTGATGTGCTGTGAGGTGGGGTCAAAGGTCGCAGAGCTGTTGAGGAACTGGCAAAAAAAAGCCGCCGCTTGAGAAGCTGATATATTGGCACGCCCCAACCCACCCCCCACATTGATTTTCAACTCAAATTAAACCCGGGTTGACCGTCGTATATCTGTCAGTGCCGAGTAGTGTGCTTACATTTCCACAAAACATTTGCTCTGCTCAGAGGCTTGGCTGTGTTGAGGAAAACCCTGGAAGGGCTGATGAGCCACCCCTCCAATCCCCCTCACCCCCATACACACACACACTCACACACATCCCTCTGAGTCCCCTCCCCTGAGCCCTACTAAATGGAACTCTTTGTGTGTCTCTCTCTATGTCACGGCATTGTGCTGTGGTTTAATACTTTATCATATTCAAAACTGTATTTCACAGGCTTATATGTATTGAGTGGTCTTGATATGTGACCCACTTATGCAACTGGTGAAGGCGCTAGCAGAGGATGAGGAGGAAGAAAGAAACACAGCGGCTTCAGACGTTTTGCCCGCTTTTTCATGTGTGTAATGAGCACTCGAGTTTGTTTTTTATAGTGAGGCTTTTGAACAGGGGGAGAACAACAGCTGCAACAGACGTGGGCATCAAGTTGAGAGAGTGAGCGGATCAGGAAATGAGAGTTGAGAAGTCACTCGCTCGTCTACGTGTTTGACTGTGTCGAGAAGGCAGCAGTGCAGTGTGGGGTTGATCAAGAACGGATGTTGGTTTGAGCTCTGTATCAGAGGGCATCTCTCTCTCTTTCTCTCTCTTTTTTCATCTCACTCAAGCACACATTTACTTTCTCTTTCGCTAGTACACAAGGTGACTGTCTTCACTAAGGGCTTGCTTTGTAGATGAGGTAAGGAAACTGCCCCACAAACCCTTTGCCCCTAGCGACGTATGCAAATACCATGCCATTTTGATAATCAAATCATCGTACTTCCTCCAGTTTGTATTCATGCCTCTGTCTCATACAGCAGTGGCTGATCTGCAGGATTGGAAAGGTCACAGCTATATGGACGGGAGGAAGGCTTGATTTTGATTATTATTATTATTATTATTATTATTATTGTGAGAGCTCACCGTTCTCTTCCATGAATTATCTAAATATCACTCTCTTTGCCTGCCAAGGCTATGGGAATAATCCACTCTCTCACTGCGGGGAGAGAACTCTGTTTGCTTGCATCCGACTGTGTGTGTTTGTTTCTCTGAGCGCAGGGGGTGGGTGGTTTGACGAGGGTGGTGGTGGTGGAGGAGGGAGCTTTCTCCATGTTTGATAGCTCAGTGGCAGCCATTTTGGTTCCACTCTGTAGGAGGTTTATATAACCGGATTAGAGCCAGCACCCCCAGTAGCACCTTTCATCTTCAGGCTCCCCGCAGACAGCCATTTGCTGCTGCCGTCCCGTCTGGGGCCCCCTTGCTCTTCCTGGTGTGGCGATCAGTTAGACACCCCAACCACACACACACACACACACACACACACACACACACACACACATACACTCACAAATTATACACCCACTCACTCACAAACACACAGCTTACTGTAAGTCAGTCCTCCCTTTTGTGAGTGCTTGTTCTAGGGAGGTTTGCTCTCATATATCAGTCGCAGGCCTTATCTGTAGTTATGCAAAGACTGTTGAAGAGGTTAAACCTGCATTAGGGTCTTAATGGGAATGGACATATCTTTGGCTGTGTCTCAGGTGTGGGTGAGATAAAGCTCATTTTGCTGTGTGGATTGTCCACCACTTTGCCCCCAAAGGGTTTCCTTTCTTCTGGCACGCCTTCTGATGAAACATGAAGAAAGACTTGGCATGTCATTGTTGCACAGAATTGCAGGGTTTCAAGTGAAGGACTGTTTTTGTTTCAACTTTTAGTTCTGTAATCTTATTCATCATCGTCATCATCATCATCATGCAAACGCTGTCTGATTGCAGCAATCACTGTGGGGTTGACTCCAAAGAAGTGTGTGTCAGCAGAGTAGTCAGACCTCAGCAATGTCGAACAATAACAGCTCGCCAACCAAGCTGCAATTGCCTACCTAACTCCAGGGCTCACAAGTGGACTGTTTGTGTCCTGACAAGGCATCCTACAGACATCTAGTTGGCTCGTGGTCTCTCCAGGCTAAGTTACAAAGTGGAAAGATGCATAACATTTGCAGGTCTGAACATGACTTGAGATTCTTGAAATGTTTGGCAAAATAAAAAAAAAAAAACACCCACGTGTGTGTGTGTGTGTGTAATAGTTTTGCCATTGTCAGTTAATGGTTGGCAGTCATTGTATTACCTTGAGCGATGTCACCTTGGGTACAGGCTAGTGAAATGGGTCCTCACCGCAGTGACCGTTTCCTTACTGCTTGTCTCTGGAGAGGAAGAGGGAAAGGCAGTAAAATAGAGCCGGTTGAGAGCTACGGTGCACAATGTTTCAAGACCAATGTAGTTAATAGTCTGTCAAACTATAGGAGATAGTAATCTCTCTCTGTCTCCCTCCCTCTTTATTCTGACATGAACTTTTGATGTCTTGTTCTCAATCTATCAGCCTTCTAGTCAACTACAATTATAGGTCTGAGGTCAACTAAGCTTACCATTTTGCATACAAACTCCACCAAAAACAAACCTTTTTGTAAGATAATTAGGTATCGCATATGTATTCGCCTATTGCATGTCATCCACTGTGTGGCTTAGGAAGGGAAGTTTGATGTGGCGGTGTCACTTCACTGCCGAGACAGCAGCAGGGCAGAGCAGTGCTGTAATTGCAAGTTTGCAAAACACCAGCATCAACTGAATGGGGAGTGCAAGTTCTCAGAAGACCATGGTTGATGTGATTGGTCAGGCAAAGATGGATGGATGGATAGATGGATGGATAATTCAATTGGGGGACAGAGCTGACGCACGGGTTAGCACAGCAGTGAATTGAGAAAGCAACCACTGATCCAAGTGAAGGGTATTTGGGAATGCTGCTCCAAAATGTCTGGCCCCCGACTTCTGGTAGATTCGTTCCACAGTGGAGGTCAGTCTCTCCAAAGGGGGGAACATCATGAGGAATGCCATGAATGGGACGTGGGAGATGGGTGGAGAGTCTGATATTGTAGCTGAAAATCAGACTGATTACCATGCATGGAGTCGCTAGTGAGTCAAAGCTGTTCTCGATTATGCTCACCCAGGTGGATATTTGTGGGGAAGATAGCAGGTAGGCAGGCTGGACAATTCTTTCATCCATCAGCTGATAGTGTCAGAATGGCTGCTAGAGGCTCAAAAAATGGTCCAGCCAGCACAGCCCCCATCCATAGACACACACACACACACACACACTCTCCTCCTCACTGCACCAGGGAGCTGACCTGCCTCCCTCCATTATTGATGAGCCCGCCGTAGTTTCGTTCCTCCTGGACTGGGAACAGCGCCTGGCAGCACTCTCCCCGCCACCTTCCCCTCATTCTTCAAAATGTGAGGTTGAATTATTTAAAAGCACTTAGCACCCTTCCCCACACTCTCTCATTCACACTTGGAGGCCTTGAGTCTGCCACTGCTGCATACCTGGACAGACTCAGGGAGCGGTGGCCACTGCTGTGGTAGCAAATTTGCAATTCAAGGGAGGGACTGGTCACTGAAATACCCTACATCTTTGAAAAAAATAAAAACATAGACGTTATTTTGGGGGGCAGAATGGTACAGTCAAAAGCGAGCAGGATCACGTCTGCTGGCCTGGATCCTCCATCTCTGTGTCTGGTTGGTTGATTCTCCGTTTTGTCAGAGTAGACTAGGAGGCGCACATCGGCTGCTTTCTCCCGGTGACTGTATAAGCACTTTACTCCTGGAACCGGATTCGTCAGGAAACGGACAGGCCCGTGATCGATCCTCTAATGCTGATATCCCCACACACACCCTACACACACAACAAGGCTGTGTCACCGCTGCCATTGTTTGAGGTATAACCAGGCGAAGTGGCCTCCAGTGTTGACAACAGGCACAAATAAAGGAAGCCTCTCGTTAGGAACAAGACGGCCACCGTCAATGGCAGACAATGGCATGATTCCCAAGACCAGGAGCCCCCAGCAGGGAGGGTGCCAGGGCACCATGCCAGTGACAGACAGGAAGAGAAGGAGAGAGAGATCTGCTCCTGTGTGTTCTTTATATAGGAATCATAAAGGAGGAAGTGGCCGTGTGTTGAGTTATGTCGAGTCTTCAGACTCTAGGTTATCGGAGATGCAGAGCCACTGAGTAGAGAAATCTATGGGGATGCTCCTTATGTACCACAATAATTATGATTTCCTCAGGGCCTCAGTAGGTGAATGTGACTATGAAGGTGACTTCCATACAGAGTTTTCAGCATGCAGATGTGTTATTAAAGGGTTGAGTCTATGAATGTGTTATTTAAAGCACAGAGTAGTTTATGGTAATTATAATTTGAAGTGTTTTCTCCTCTAAATAGGCCATGTTTGTGAGAATGTCAGACAGACCTGTGTAATAGGACAACTCATAATTGTGGGAAAGAAACAGGGTGTCATGTCCGATAAGAAAAACGTTAAATGAATCTTTGTTTTGTGTCTTACTAAAAGGCAACAGAAAAGGCCAAAAAAGCTAAAATGTTTGAAAATGTGTGTGTGTGTGTGTGTCTGTCAGTCAGGAAGTGTTGACGAGCACATAGAAAAGTTCTGGCTCTCTGACAGGGGCCTTAATTGTATTAAAGCCCATTTGGCTGCACGTTTTGTTCTGCCACCCTCCCCTCCCCACTGCTCCCATGGTGACCTACAATGCCGTTTTTGTCCACTTCCGCCACCCTCGCCCTTGTCCTCAGCCTCGCCCGTCTGTAATGGCATCCAATCACGAACACAACACAAGCCACTACACATTAGCCACCCTGGATGTCATGCGAATTTTTCTGCATTTTTTTAAATGTTTATTTTTTCCTCTTTCACCCACATGCTTATGCTTGCCCAATCACATTGACTTTGACTGTGCAGCCAGGGAGAGTTCTGCTCAGTGCGCCGCTCACCACTGTTAGTTTGCCACTTGAGAAGCCTCCAACACTTCAAACCCAAATGTTTGGCTTCGCTAATGTAGTGGCAGAAGACGTTTTAAAATGTAGACAACACTAAGAATATCCTCCCAGTCTATTTCCTCACTGGCATCTGTGTCAGCTGTTTGGAGAGTGCTTGGTGAAGTAAGAATGACAAATAAACAGCTAAAGGCAATTGCAGGGCTTCATTTTATAGAGGCAACAAGGCCTTGGACCTGATTCTGTTTTGTCGTTTAATAGATGAATAGGCACTCTATATAGCTGCACTTGTCTTGTGACAGGTCACCTGGTCCTCTCCGGGTCGTTGGTTCATTTCCAGAAAGAGCCATCTGGTGCATGTGTGAGTGTCTAATGTTTGACATGACCCAGGAGAGCGCTCAGCACTCAGCAGCACCTGGTGCTCCCTTAAAATGTTGTACATCCGCGCTTCGCCGTCTTTTTTAGTTTACTGCTTCGCAAGCCTGTCCACTCGGTCATCCCCACCGTCGGACACAGCTGTCTGTCTTTTCAAATGCACCCACATCTAGCAAATCTAGCAACTCCAGCCCTGGTTTTCACTCTCATGCAACAAAACCAAAACTTTATTCAAGTTCAAAAGACACATTTACTCAAGTTCAAAAGACAGCAATAATTCTCAAGCCATCTTGATGGTGTCAACTCTGAAAACGGCAGTATGTGATAACTACACTTTGGCCCTGTTGGGAGGTGGGGGTGGGGGGTTGGATGCTCAGAGACTACCAATGGCTCTTCCCTCTGGTGTCCCCAGGTCACCTATGCAGTATCACAGCCCCAGGGCCCCTGCTAATGCTACACTCAGCATAGTGTTTTTTTTTTTATCTCGCCATGCACACATTATGACAGGCCCCCAGCGCCACAGTCTTTCTTCTAACTCAGGCGTGCTGCAGCGGAACTGCCTGAACAGGCCCGTGTGGCTGTGGAAGGTGAGAAAAGGCTGAGAGAGGAGGGGTATATTTAGAGTGCTAACAAGAGAGAAGCAAAAGAGAAGTGAAAAGAAGGTCCATATGAAAGTACATAAATGGGTGCAAGTGTGCGAGAGAAAAAGTGAGAGAGGAAAGAAAGGAGCAAGAGAAGAAAAGTGCAGATTAAGAAAAAGAGGAAATGATTCTGAATGGGGAAGTGAGGTTGTCCTCCTCAGCCTCTCCTTTTGCCTCGTTATCTGTCTCTCTGTCTCTCTCTCTCTCTCTCTCCCTTTCTCTCACTCTATCTCTCACTCTTGCTTTCTCCTGCTTTCACTCACTGAGCGAGAAAACATTAACAGTTGTAGTGCAGCCAAGTGCTGCATTAGGACTGTTGACTAGGAACTCAGCCGGTCAGGTTGCAGCTATAGCCTACTGGAGCCACTCCTATTAAAGGTCTTGAGAAAAGTCCCCTTGTTTTCTGCCAGTCTCTTTCTCTGTGTCCAGCACTGGTAGCGTGTGCTGTGTGAAAACTTAAGTGCTTTTTGACATCATTCAGATGAGCAGCCATTAACTGAAAGTTACTTCCTCTTGAGATACATTGAATTCTTCCCTTGTGGGACAACCCCTCCAAATCCCTCCATTTTTTTGTGGACTATGATAGGCTTAGAAAATGAGTGTTGAGGGAGGTAGGGAATGTGTTCTTTCCCAATCACAGTGGACTCCTTATGACTTGAGGATTCATCAGAACATCACAATCTCTGCAGAATGGTCTTGAAACATATATGTAATTATATCCTCTGAAATAATCCATGCTTCAAAGGAGATTAAAAGACACCTGTGTAATGATTGGTCCTGGATTTGCCTGATCTGGTTGAGGACGTCACATATAAAATTAAACCTCATCACCGACTGACCTTAGCGGCAACCTTTTAAGTCAGGGAAATGCATTTGCAATCACAGAGCATTGCCTAACTTTTGCTGCCTTGCTCTGTGAGTGCTGGAAATGCTATTATTTCTGTAAAGCTAAAAATGTAGTCTTCCCTGATCAGAAATCAGCATTTGTTTCTTTACATTCTGTTGCTGTTTCTGGGTCTTAAACATAGCTCCTTTAAACATGGTTTCTGTCAAAACCAGCTCTTCATAACATGGTTTCTGTCAAAACCAGCTCTTCATAAAATGGTTTCTGATAAAACCACCTCTTCATAACATGGTTTCTGTTTCTTCTCCCACCCCCACCCCCACCCCGTCTTCTCTCCACCTTTGTTTTTCCTCAGGATGAAAATGCGACGTCACAGAGTGTTCTTGCTTTGCACGGTGGGCCTGTGTGTCATCTCCTTCCTGCATTACTACAAGGCGCTGCACTACGTTTCACTGCTGCGCGAGCTCTCCGCCCCTTACCCCAACATTAAGTCCTTCATTATGGTCACAGGCTTTTTCTGGAGGGAGAGGGCCACACCTCTGGCCAGTGCTGTGCCTGAGGAGGGCCCTCCGCTGTCTCTCAGGCCCTCGGACAACAAGCCCCGAGCCAGTGAGGACGTGGAAGGTGTGAGGAGGACTGGAGGGCTCGGGGACCCTGGGGGGCTGCTGATGGAGGTCGGGGAGGACCCTGGAGTGCCTAGGCCATGGAGCAGGCCTGAGGAACCACCACATAGGGATCCTGATGGCTCTCAGGTAAGAGACCAGTACCTGGACTCTGCTGTAATGTGTTGTTTGTGTTAACTATTTGATCAAACATTATTTGTATGTTTATGTTTTGTTTTGTGACCTGGGGTATAATGAAAGATGCTTTTTAAAAAGTATTTATTATTATTATTGTTATTATTATTATTAGTAGTAGTAGTAGTAGTAGTAGTAGTTTTAGTAGCAGTAGTAGTAGTAGTAGTATAATTAGGTTGTGTTTATTGTCCTTATTCTGGTATTTAAGTGATGCCTTTTTCCCAAACAGGATGAAACTGTGAATCTAAAGATGACACCCTGGCACCCCAATCACCCTGCAGCTCATCCGAGACAGGAGTCTCCACCCATGGTGGTGGTGGTGGAGGAGCTTGACCCCACAACAGCCCCTACCCCTGACCCCATTGAGTCCATGGGCGACCTCCACCACCGCACCTACGAGCTCCACAACGACCGCACACCCTATTTTGTTCGCACCAAAGCTGGCGCCCTGTGCTTCCGACAGGGAACTGAAGTGGCGCCTCCTGCTGGTCAGACTAAAGTGGCGAGTCCCACGGCAGCAGCTGCCAACCAAGGGCAGAGGCAGCTCTTACAGCAGCCAATGCAGCCTCAGCAGCAGCTACAGCAGCAGCAGCACCAGCACCCTCAGCACCATCCCGAGGAGCAGACTGGCACCTCACGTGCCAAACCTAAGCGTGGCAAGCGTCTGGTTAAGTGTGTATGCCGGCCTGGTTGGCATGGGCCATACTGCGGCGTGCCCACCATGGTCTACCACTCCAACCTGCCCACAAAGGAGCGCCTGACACCCCGTGAGACACCCAGGCGAGTCATCAATGCAATCAACGTCAACCACGAGTTCGACCTGCTGCATGTGCGCTTTCACGAGCTGGGTGATGCCGTAGACCTCTTCCTGGTGTGCGAGTCAAACTTCACGGCGTACGGCGACAGGAGGCCGCTTCGCTTCCTGCGCCTGCTGCTAAACGGCACCTACGACTACATCCGCCACAAGATTCTCTACGTCTTCCTCGACCATTTCCCGGAGGGCGGTCGGCAGGATGGCTGGATCGCCGATGACTATCTGCGTACCTACCTAACGCGCAACGGCATGTCTCGAGTGGTGGGAATCCGTCCGGACGACGTCTTCCTTATCAACGACGCTGACGAGATCCCGGCCCGCGAGGGCATCCTCTTCCTCAAGCTGTTTGATGGTTGGACGGAGCCCTTTGCCATCCACATGCGCAAGTCACTGTACGGATTTTTCTGGAAGCAACTGGGCTCTCTGGAGGTGGTGTCCGGCTGTACCGTGGGCATGCTCCACGATGTCTACGACAACGATGGCATCCGCCTGCGACGCCGCGAATACTACACCATGCCCGGCTTCCGCAAGTACGAGAATGACACGGGACACATCTTGGTGCAGTGGTCGCTCGGAAGCCCTTTCCACTTTGCCGGCTGGCACTGCTCCTGGTGCTTCACTCCCGAGGGGATCCACTTTAAGCTCGTCTCAGCCCAGAATGGGGACTTTCCACGCTGGGGGGACTACGAGGACAAACGGGACCTTAAGTACATCCGGGAGCTGATCCGGACCGGGGGCTGGTTCGATGGTTCTGTGCAAGAGTATCCTCCGTCCGATCCTAAGGAGCACATGTACGCTCCCAAATACATGTTGGACAACTACGAACGCTATCGGTACCTGCTCGAGAACCCATACGCCGCACCAACAAAGATAAACGGGGGGTAAGGCAGCAAGTGGCAGGGGCTTCTCTGGCGGTCCATGGGAGAACCAAGGGTAAGGGCTCCAGGATGTCATAGGGTTCCAGGGGAGTAAGGGGATAAAACCACTGGCAACTTGTACAATGGCCGCCCATCAAAACTCTGGCCCCGCCCTATTCTGATCAGGCCCACCCACTGCTCCACCACTGTCCAATGACAGGACAAACAGCAGTGGGTGGGGTTGGACTGGCACGGCTGGACAAAACCAAAACAGCGCTGGCGCAAGACACTAATGGGAAGTGGAGCAATGCTTAGCTGTCTGTTGATGTTGATGTTCACTTTTGTTGTCCCCAAACCCACCCCCCCCCCTTGGAGATGCAACGCCCTTGGCTGGGCTCTCCTGTCACAAAAAAACAAACTTCTGCTGTTTCTGCTGTCTCTGGTGATCCCCTGCATCTGTCTCAGTTCTCACACAAACAACAGCAAGCTGCATACACCAGTCAGAGGAGTGAACACCAGGCTTGATAATATTGCATTGTTGGGAAGGTACTGGAGACAGTCCTCAATTTGTTCAAATACAATGAGTGTCTGTACCTTTTGTTATTGAAAGCTAGTGGCAGAAGTGAGAGGCAGAAAATGTCAGTAAACAGAGTGCATTGCTCTCTACAGCCTTTCTGTTCCTGTTTTTGTGTGCAGAAAAGCTAGCTAAGATAACAGATCCCGCACAAACATAGGCAGATATGGTGGCTATGGCAGCTGCTGTGGTCTGACAGGGCAGACAGTCAGTTGGCCATGTTTTGCAGAAACAGTCACAGACTGCTGCGGGAGGCTTCAGATTCTCCAATCCCAAGCCTGCAACTGCCCCAGCCACCACCCATCTCCCCAAGTTGGGCCCGTCTGAGCCGTGAGAGATTAGCTTTGATAGCATTCACTGGTGTTCTCATACAGGAAAGGAAATATCACAGGTCACCCGCACATGACGAACGGGTGGGGGTGGATCCTTTGTCACGCCTCCTCTGAAGTGCCTGGCAGGGAGGGGGTTTGCTGTGTCGGGTGCTGGGGCTGGGTTGGGCAGCACTGAAGGGGGTGGGTGGAGGGAGGATGGAGCGTGTGTGTGGTGGGGTGCATTGGGTAGAACTGACAGCTTCCTTCAGCCGACAGGAATGAATAAATCATAGCTAGCAAGAGTGAGCAGACACAGCAGGAGTTTCTCTCTCTCTGTCTCTCTCTCGCTCTGCCTCCCCCTCTCTTTCTCTCTCTAGCACTCTCACTATTCTTTCTTTCTTTCTCTCTCTCTCTCTCTCTCTCTCTCTCTCTTTCTCTTGCACGTGTTCTCTATTAGCTATTTACAGCACACAGGATTTACAGGCATGAGTGGAACTCTGTTTCTTTTTTCTCTCCGCCACAACAACAAAGAGAGAAAAACCTCACCAGATATCTCCAACAGACATGTGCTGCTGCCTACGTCTTCTTGGCAGCTTTTGAAGAGGGGAAGCAGAGGAAGGGGTGTTTTGGTTCTGCTGGCTATCGAGAGGTGGAGGGGTTGGGTGAGGGAAAAAGGGAGTTGGTGTGTGTGTGTGTCTATGTGTGTGTGTGTGGGGGGGGGTGCAGGAGGAGGGAAGAAAAAGTGGGCGGTATCAAACTTTGCAAAAACACACACACGTTCATCTGAGGTCACTGGGGCCTGGTGTATGCAGGGAATGTAGAGCACACCCAAGCCTCTGGAGCACTCCGTGTGGTGTTTATATATACTGCGTGTGTGTGCGTGTGTGCATAGAGGGTGGGTGTGTCCATGTGTGCATGCAAGTATGCGAGCGCCCACAGCAGAGAGCATTCAGAGTTTGCATGAGGCAGATTGGGGGCCTCAGGGAGAGAGGGGCGGAGGGAAGAAGAATCTTGACAGTTTTTTTATTCTTCTACTTCTACAGTTTTTTGTTTTTTTTCCAATTGACCACTTAAGGGGGAATGCAAGGTCACAGACAGCCTGTCTACTCACTGCTTTTTCTGCTGTCCTCTCATGCTCACACAACTAGCCACATGCATGCACAAACACACACACACACACCCACACCCACACACCGTCTTTGTTCTTTCAGTTTCATGGGTCCGAGGAGGATCCCATCAGAGCTGCCAAACCCCTCCTCTGTTACCCCAGGAGACTGACTCCCGCACACACACAAACACACACACACACACACACACACACACACACTGTCTCCCACCCTGTCCTCTGGGTCTCGGTCCGTGTAGCCAAATCCTAGTGCTTGATCTCACCCAGGCTCCACCAGGCATGGTATGACCCATCCACCCTGCTGAGCTGGGTTGTGTCGCCTCGGTGGTGGTGCCCTACTTGCCCATCAATCCTTATTCACACACACACATACACACACACACCCCTCTACCCTTCCACACAGAAATACCACACACACAGACACACACACACACATACGTGCAACTACATTCACTCACACACGCTTTGCAAAAACCAAAGCCAAAGATGTGCCAGTTAGGAAGCGTAGTGCCCAAGTATTTTGGCACGGACGCTCTAAAGCATTCACCCCCTCTCAAGTGATACACATTTTTATATGTCTATTGTGTGTGGGGGACTCCAGCCCAATGCAGGCATAAACTTGCTGTTCCCTGATCAGCTCAAGTCATAAAGTAAGAGGATTAAGAGAAGCTGTATTACAGGGGCATATTAAGCCAGCCTGTTTCGGCCGGTGCTTCCACGACTCCAGCGCCACGTAGTTGGTGCACTTCACCGAACCACTATAGGCCAGAAACCAATCTGCAGCGGCCATTACAGCAAAATGGGGAGCCGACAACCTAATATTCCTCATGTTCTTTATACCATATCCAGATCAGGGAAAGGACTGTACATAGTTTAGGAACACTCTTCATTTTTTAATTTTTTTTATTTTTTATTTGTATTTTTTTTTCTTTTCCCCCCGTGAACAAACAAGAGTGTGTGGGGGAGAGCCACATGTTTTTGCTGACGTTGTTTCGTTTGTCTCTGATGAACCCCATGAGAGTTTGAGTGCTGTGACGATGGCACTCAACGATGGTTAGATTGCAATCAGGTGGAATTCAAGGGGCAGGAACTGGAAGGGTGGTGTGGAGGTGTCTGTGTGTATGTGTGTGTGTGTGTGGTTGGGGCGGTGATTAGGGTCGAAGAGCCAGGCCTGTGCCATTTCAAAAGAGAGACCCAGGGAGATGAATGAGAAGGATTCATTACCGGCAGATGAATTTCACTGATAGTCTGCAATTTTTTGTCGCCCTTTTAAACGGCCCCAGTTATTTGATGTCTTATTATGAATAGAGAGGCACACAAATGGAAGCAAATTACTTTGATTTCTTTGTCGTTTTTTCACAGGAAGGGGTGCTATCCTAGAAACAATCCTCTGTGAAATTAAAATGGCTGCAATGAACGATTCATCTTCCACCAAGAAAATGTATTCTTATCAAGCCCAGTTGTCTGCAAGGGGGAAGCTAGATCATCGTTAAATGGGCCACTTATATGTTGATGACTGTGCTTGTGCCAGTTTTAATCAAGATTTTGATATGATTACAGTTTTTAATGGCTTAATTGTGTAGGAAGAACCACTTTCCTGTGCAGCTTTGTGTGTGTGTGTGTGTAGACCATGCAACGGTTACTCAGCTGCAGTCACAAAGTTTTGGCTACAGGCCAACTTCACAGAGTTCCTGACAGATGCATAGCTCAACAAAAAAAAGCAACCAACATGTGGAAATCAAAATGGAAGGGGGGTCTTATCAGGAGGAGGGGAATCTTCCCCTCTCTGTTTCAGATGTCCTGCTTTTTTGGACACAATGAGTTCTTTGTCTGTTTTGTATTTTGGTTTTGTATGTATTTTTACTTGTGCTGTGGCTGTCGTTATTAATGTCCCTGTTATAATTGTGTATCTAATTTATTGCTACTCCTTGGTGTGTAAAGGGAAGGACTGATAAAAAAAATACATATGCCACACTCTCACAGGAGAGACCTGTGAATGTGGGTGAAAGACTAACTGGATGCCGTCAGAGGATTCTGTGTGCTCAACTGATCCTCACACACACACACACACACAGACACACACACACACACACACACACACACAGCAGCATTACAGTGCTCATTACCTGCCAAAAGCTCTCTGCCTCACTTATCACAGCTTCGCAGCATGGCCATCTTGTATGCAGATGTTACTGAATTGTATGCACTTAGTTAAATTTTTGTTTTGTTTTGTTTTGTTTTTGTTTGATATCTGATTGTTTACTGCCGTGTTCATGTCAGTGACTGAGGCTCTCATGGTCACATCTTATCATTTAACACTTGCCTTTACCAACACACCTGTGAGAACATTGAGACTTGCTCCAAGTGTTCCCCACTTGGCTGCATGAGAAGAGGAGTGTTATGGAAGGGATGGGGGAGTTTGTGTGTGTGTAAGTGTGTGTGTAAGTGTGTGTGTGTGTTGGGAGAAAGGGAAAGTATTTGGGTGGAAGGTGTCTCTCCAGGATGGCATATCATTGGCTGATCAGAGACCCTAAAGAGAGAGGCACCAGGTGCCTTATGCTGACTCACAAGAGATCAAAGGGAGAGCTGACATCTGTGTGCACCATGCGACAGATGGATGTGCGCCCACACACACACACACTCTCACACATACTCGCAAACACATTCATCCATATCCACATACATATATACACACACTCACAGAGCACCTGAGCACAGACCACATTATGTGTGTGTGTGTGTGCGTTAACTCTACCCCCATTTCTATGGTAACACTTCTGATGACTGTCCCTGTCTGTCTCCCTCGCATGCACAGCTACATGCACACAGTCTATTGTTCCTTTGAATGACAGGGTCTCAGTTGTGTACATGCTGGCAGGGGGGTAGGTCCAGGAGAGGGTCTGATCTCTTTGCCATTGGGACTGAACCAGTAGGGAGAGAATGAGATGTCTGATTAGATCCCAGCAATGAAATAAAGGCACTGTGTCTATATATATCAACATAGGAAACCACTTCATGTCCACGTCCACGTCCATTGTTTTCTAGTTTGTAAGTATGTAAATTTGTAGGTTTTATATATTGATTTGCAGGTGAATATGCTCTTGTGAATGCTTAATACAAATATGGGTTTATTTACTTTGTATGTTGTGTATTCCATTTTTGTTTGTGATTTTAGATGGTTATTTTTTAAAAAGATGTAATTGTCATGTTTTTGTCTGCAAACAAGGCAGCTTTTTTTATTATTCTAATTATTATTATTGTTATTGTAGCCATTACCGTTTCAGCCTTTGTTTTGAGCGATTTCACCTCGTGACCTCTTAGCTCTCTGAGTGAGGGGAGGGCAACAGAATTCCCCTATGATCAGATGAGGTAAGAGATGAGCAGAGAGGCAGGGTTGACTGAGTGAGTGAGTGAGTGTGTGTGTGTGTGTGTGTGTGTGTGTGTGTGTGTGTGTGTGTGTGTGTGTGTGTGTGAGAGAGAGAGAGAGAAACCTTAATCCTGCTCTTTGTCCATTTCTGAAATAATGGCTTTGCACTTGCATTTTTCTAACGTTCAAAAAAAGAGGCGGTTCAAACAATCAACTCTTTTTTTTTTTGTTTTACACCCAGACACGACACACACACACATACACACACAGGCCACCTATATTTTTTAGCATGATGCAGTTGTTTTGTTTTTTTTATTTTGTTTTGTTTTTCTCTTTTGGGTGGGAGGATACACCCTACACAAAATGATCATCATATCTAACCTACAGCACGAGTCCATACAGATGAATTGCAGTTTTCAAGTCATTTGCCATAGAAAAATGGGAACAACAATGTCTTTTCATTGTCACTATGGCCAACACCCTTCTAAGAGAATGCTCTTGTTTCTGAATGGCCACTCTTAACTACAGCCACTAGGGGGTGCTAGGTTCCTCAGAGGTTTTTATGTCCTGCTAAAGCATCTTGGAACTCTGGCCTCTTTTTATACTTCAATTTTACTGTTATGACCTGGATAATTCTTGCTGCTGAAGAAATAGCAGCTAACAGTAGTTTTAATGTGTGGAACCAAGTCAAAATGATTGGATGTCCTGACGAGGATAGGCATGGTCTCTGTATCTGTAAGTGCCAGTAGGGAAGCCATTCAGTTTTATTTTGAGAAGGACTGACAATAGCGTCGTGTGTGGCACTGATTTTGCTGACCCTGTTGCTCTCATACAGATTATCAATCTGTGTGTGTGTGTGACATCTGTATGTCAGTCAGCCCTCATTTAATACCTTTCTCATCCATAGCATCCACCCATTCAGACATCCGTCCATCTATTCATCAAGGCGTCTCGGCGAGGAGGTTACACACTTGGAGGTTAGAGGTTAAACTCCCCTGTGCAATGTGACGCCTAAAGCATAACTACATACACACACACACACACACACACACACACAGTCTTATGAGTGCTTTCAGCATCTAGGCACTCAGGCAATTAAGTGCCACTGCATTTTGTCTGCTTAAACTGGCTTAAACTGCTAGATCCCTGCCTCTTTTTATTTTCTCTAGGAACATTTTCTTGTTTTTTTTTTTTTTTTCATTTTTTCCCAATACCCAATAACCTCACACTCATTCAAGGCCACAACATACTCTGTCATAATGCACTGAATGCTGATTGTAAAACAATATGTTGGATATTGTTTTGTTTATCGACGAGAAGGTTGTTTTTTTCCCCAAAAAAGGAGACGGTAGGGGTAGCCCCACATGTTGGTTGGCATTATGTTTTTGGCACTGTTGTTGTTTATGTGTAGAAGGGAATGAGGTCAGAGGTCGGACACTCCATCCTGTGGAAACGAGGGAAAATTACACATGTGGAAAGAGAGGGATGTACTTTAAGACAGAGAAATATTTTTCTCTGCTATTGGTAACAATAAAGAGTGTACATTTATGAGTTATAAAAAAGCTTTTGTTCTGTATATGAATGGCTGTATGTTAACCTTAAAAATTCTATGGCAAAGAAATATAATAAATTAATTTTAAAATTTTAACATGGTTGTTTTTGTATGTTTGTTTGTGTGGGGTTTTTGTTGCATACGCTGACACATACTCCATATCCACCTCATCTCTGGGACGTGAACCAACTTCTGTGGTAGACAATGGTATGAAGGTCAAACCACTGGTTGGTTATGGTTACCAAGGCCACCATTTCAAACCTTTTTTTATATCAGAACTTCCGTATGATAAATATACATTATAGGCTATGCTGTATAAGAGTTTGCTAGATACATAAGTAGCATGTGTCTCCATGAGTCACTTTGTGTGTGAGATGTATGTCATCTTCACAATACACCAGAGGGCAGCATAGATACAGTGGGTGAGATATGGTGATAGAGGCCCGATGTGTGAGGTCACTGCTAAAGTGACACAGTGATTTCAAAGTCTTAGTTGTGCCAAGGTTCTTAGAGGCTTCATTTGCCATTCTTATCTTGACCATTGACTCAGTGGTTGAACAGGCACCCTATTAGCAGATCCTCTGTACTGACCACCAGTCATAGGGCTTCAGAGATGTATTTAAATGCCACACACTATACAGGCTGAAAGTTAAGCGCAAGGAGGACCATCACATCCTCCAAGGGATGCGGCGGAGGAGGAGGAGGAGGAAGGCGTGCACCAAAAACTGGGACAGCAGTGGTGAGAAATAGCAGCAATGCCCTCATGGCTGAGAAACGCTCCCTGTTGTGGTCGTCACTGGACCATGCAAGCCCGCAATTGTTGGCAAAGTATCCTTATAGCCAAGAGTCCATTGAGGTCAATCTGAAACCAAAGAGGACCTGGGTGGAACCACTCCGTTTGGGACCACAAAGCCCCTGGAATTTGTGTTATGCGCCTCTTGGCAGAGGAACG
Source organism: Tenualosa thibaudeaui (assembly GCA_027481765.1). Lineage (NCBI taxonomy): Eukaryota > Metazoa > Chordata > Actinopteri > Clupeiformes > Clupeidae > Tenualosa > Tenualosa thibaudeaui. The sequence goes on along the minus strand of JAIFZK010000176.1, from coordinate 1,045,131 downwards.
TCGGCAGCATCTCAGGATTGGCAGAAAATAACGCCTCTCCTCCACACAAAAGAGCAGGGCCTTGAAGACTGTGCGTGTGCTGTTTATGAGAGGTTTTTGCGTCTCTTTGTGGTTTTTTCACAAGTATTCTTCTCATTCCCTCACTTCCATTTATCCTCTTTCAGGAGGGTGGGCTCAAATGCCGCGACAACTCGTTGTGGGTCTCTCATTTTAAATCCCTCCTCTGGCATGAATGCACTTTCTCATTTTCTCTCTCTCTCTCTCTCTCTCCTGATTCATCCTGCAGTATAATTTTCTCACTTCAAAGGAATCGGTTTGAGATTACTCTGAGAGTGGCGACCCCCCCTAATAAAGTGACTCTTTTCACCCCCATCCCTCCCCACGGAGCCATCTCATCTCTCTCCATGTCTCCATATCAGCGTGTGATTTCAGTGAGCCTGCCCACCCCCCACACACTACCACCACTCTTTCTCCATAATTACTCTTCCCCTCTTTTAGAGCAGGATTTCACACAGAGCAGCTCTTTTGATGGGACACGAGTGAAAATTACATGCCACACACACACACACACACACACACACGGGCACACTCGCACACCCAACGTGATCCCATAGTGGCCTACCACCCGTATTCATACCAGACCATTTTCACAACAAGCTTCCAGTGTACTTCAAACCAGATCTTGAGCGACCATAGAATAAGGACAACCTTATTAAAATGGTCAACCCACTTGACCTTACCCGTGTTATTCCTCTGTAGCTTGACACCCCATGTGTCACCTAATGCCAGCAATGTGCTATACAGCATGAATGTCACTCTGTTGGGAAAAAGGAGTCAATAATGCTATCACAGCTGGAAAAGCTGTCCTTGCTTACAGTATGTGGGTCTAATGTAAACAGGTCTCTTCCAGCAGCTGGTCTGAAATAATATCAACAAAGGAGCGAGTAAATAACACCAGAGGCTATGAATTAGTTATGTCTATGGAAAGTTCCGGAGAAAGGATGAGACCAGGACATCCTGTATGCAGACACGCACACAAAGCACAGGAAAATACATGCTATCACTCACACACACTCTCTCTCACACACACGCTTCTCTCTCTGATTATTGTCCTTGCAGAAGCTCAGAGTGCTGCCTTCTGGGTGGAGTTATAGAACCTCTGCAGCAGTTCCCACTCTGTCATTATCTCCTGCGGTGGAGCAACACATTTGCAGCGGAGGGGGTGGCCCTTACGTTGCTGGAGCATTTGGGAGACGTTCTGGGATGTTAACAGGACATTTTTCATGGAGGTTGTGTGGATAAGGTTTGACCATGAGTGCATGCCTCAAGGGAGTCTGGCTGGTGTCCTTTACTCTGGCGACAGGGCTGAGATATTTTTATGCCGGAGTCACAGGCGAGCGCTGGGAGGTCAAGCACAGCCTCAGCAGGCAGCATAAGTACAGGACAGATCGTCTTCTTCTACACACACAAACAAACTCCCCAAGAGTTACAGATTCAAGTTCTTCAAAAGTTGAGTCACATTGCAGTTTTTAATAAGAATGAAAAACAAGTTGAAATGGGTTCTGGACAGCACAAAAACAAAACCTTTCTGTTCACATAGATGCTGTCTGACTTGTAAACAAAAGGTTGAACACCTGTCTTCCTAAATTAAGCACCATTTTTTTCCATACAGCATTATAAATCCTTGATCACCAGAACATTGTTATGCCCCATTTGTCAAACATTCACTCAATTACATCACCTATGCGCACTGTTTTACCCATCACCTGTAACTCATTATCAAATTTATACAACAACCTCCATCTTGTTTATAGTCATGCAGCAGTTTAAATTTATTTCTCCCAGAGGCTGGAGGCCATGACTCTATGGACACATCCTACCAGTTTGAGTTACGTGTATGACTTTATTAGGTTTTAGGTGGTACATTCTCACCCCAAACACTTCAATAAACATTTTATAAAGACGTGTGGTCATATTAACAAAAAAAAATTGCAAAAGTAATTGCAAAGTAGTAGTAAAGGCCTGAGTTCTATAGAGGTCCCTTGGTGCAGTGTGGTTTAGAAGCCAAAGTTGCAATCTTGTGCTCTCTAATGCTTCCCTCTCCAGACTCTAGACTTCTATATATCTCCTTGGCCTTGATCCCAGGTCCTGGACTGGTAGACCGCACAGAAGACTATGTCTATCTGGCCTTTGCTTGGGTTAATGGCTCTAATTAACTTTAAGCGTTTGTGTTGGCAACACTGACCCAAAGGTCTGTAAAATCCCCTCTTCCACTGGAGGAGCCAAAACAGCACCATTTCTTTTGGTTCGGGTCAGTGAGGTGACATGCTGAAAATGGTCTTAAAATTGGAATTATAATATAGTCCTGATAATTCATTGGATGCCATATATTTACCAAGTTTCTATGCAGGTGTAGATATTTCTAGAACAAATTTTAAATTCCATAATGTTAAATATAATACTATTTTGATCTTCTTATTGGCTCTGCTTTTGTATTATTCACCTGTTTAAATCTTCTTTTCAACAACTCCTTCCCATTCATCACTCTCTCCTTCCTCCTTTCCAAAACATGCGTCCACCAGGTCTGGATGCAATTAGGGCTGAACCAACACAATCCCCGGCTTCCTCTTTCAATTTTTCTGCCCAAACAGCCGAGGGCTATCGGCATCTTCTGAGGAAAAACCCAAAGCACACACATACACACACACACACTCGTGCGGGTGGGTAGCCTCATATGGGCTCTTAAGTCACAATCACTCAGCAAAGGGACAAAGCCCTTTTTTTAACAACCTCCATCTCTCTGGCCGACTTGAAATAATGGCAGATGCATCTTCATTTGTTTGTCCCCTTTTAAGGCAAATTTTATGACTGTGTTTTTATAGTGCACTGTGATTACTAGGGATTTTATGGAGCCCCAGTTGTAAATCAAAGCTGTACTTGTGATGCTAACTGGACATAGCTTTTTGTAGTCAGGCCGCAATGTGTATGAGAGGATGCATGTATTAGCATTCTTTGGCAGTCTACATTAAAAACAATGAGACCCATTTAGTCTCAGTGTACTCCCAATGTAAACACATGGTGGTGGAGGAGAGGCTCCATTGCAGTGGGTGAATCTGCTGTGGTCTGGTGTAGTTGTTTATTTCTCATAGTATCATGGTCTTGACTTCCACTCCTCCATGGGGGTCTGAAACACTAGCTGTAAAAACAGCACAACAAACAAACTTGTTGGCCAAACTGCATTGCGCCCCCCCCCCCCCCCCCCCCAATCATCAAAGGCCTGTCACGGCTCTGGCCACAGCGTCTGGGATTTTTGTGCTAAATAGCAGGGGGAAGGAGCCGTCCAGCTGGCACCAAATGGTGGGGGTGGAACACATAAAGTCCCCCCCCCTCCCCTCTCCTCCTCCACCAACCAAATCGGTTGGAAAGCCCAAAGGCTCCAGGGAACCAAATAATGATCCACCAGGAGGCCTCCCTGCTGCTGCCCGTGCACCTCTGGATGACAGACTCCACCTGCTTACGCTGCTTTGCCCCGACAGCTCTCTGGCCTGAGGGAACACGGTCAATTAAGTAAGGTAATATGACGGACCTGTTGCACGCTTGGGTGATTTTTTTTTATCTTTCTCACACACAAACACACATCTCTCACACCTTCTTTCTTTTCTTTCTTTCAGTGGGATGCAAATGCTGTACAAAATAAGGCTACAACAGTTTTGAGTCTGTTCCAGGACAGGAAAAGCTGTCAATACTGAAAAAAATTGATATGCCGCACCGCAGCTTTGAGACAACAATAAACTTGTGTTCATGGTTTGATATTGACTCAATAGTTAGCATTCCCCTCTAAGCACCATATTGAATGTCTTTGTTTGAATGTCTATATTTCTGTACAGCTCTGTAACGTAGAGGGATTGATTTTGTTGCAGGCAGTGTGCTCAAATCTGCAACAGCAGTAGTGCTTTGTCAACACAGTCTCTCCTTTATGCCAACCTCTCATCCACATCTCCAGGAGTCCCACCGCCAACAATGTCTCGCTTCCCTGAGAGGAATTTAAGGCAAGCACAAAAACAAAACAAGAAATAGGAAAACAAAACGAAAAAAAAAAAAAACAAGAAATCAAACAAAGGAGTAAACGAAACAATTAAAAAGTGTCACATCACGTATCCACCTCCTTTAGGTGCTGGGCGCCACCAGGTATCCGTTGAAGGTGATGTAGACGTCGACGTCGTCGCTGTAGATGGCGTTCTCGCGCTCGCGCTTGTACAGCCGCACCCACACCTCGTCATTAAGCTCCAGCGTGAGCATGACGCTCTGACTCTGCATGATGGAGCGCTCACTGGGCTGCGCGTAAAGGATCACCTTCTCGCTGTCGTTGTGCATCAGGTGCAGATAAGTCTCCTTGAAGTTCCACGTGTGGATGTTGACGTTGAAGAAATAGACGCCGGGCACATAGCAGTAGAACTTGCCTTTGAACATGTTGAAGTGCTCCTCTGGGTTGACAAAGACTGTGTCGAAGATCAGCGCCTGGTAGTAGTCCACACTGTGCAGCGCCTTCCGGCGGCCCACGGAGAAGTAGGAGTACTGGGTCTTGCAGGGGTCGCCTGGGGCCCCTGCCTGGCCTTTGGTCCCCTTGGGGCCCATGGGGCCTCTAGACCCTGGAGGCCCCTCAACTCCAGCTTTCCCTGGTGTGCCCCGCTCCCCACGGTCACCCTTATCTCCTGTGAGTGTGGGAGAGAGAGAGAGAGAGAGAGAGGGGAGAAGAGCATGTGTGAGAAGCTGGTTTTTCTTCTCTCAGTGAGAAAATATCTGAATGGAAAAAACAGCCATGCAGCACATCACAAGTCGGCCAATCAGGTTAAATAGTTGTAAGACATCCAGCTGGTTGGGTCATGGTATACCATCTGAGTGACTGGAACACGAATGTAGGTCATAGGACGAATGCACCAAAGGCCGAATTCTTTGGTGCTATGACCAGTCTCTGTCCAAACACTCTAAGCCTATCCCCTGGACAAACTGAGTAACCAGGCCTTTTGGTCGTAAATGGACTGCATTTATATGGCACTTTTCTACTCCCACGAGCACTCAAAGCAATTTACAGTGTATGCCTCACATTCACACACCAGTGGCGGAGGCTGCCATGCAAGGTGTCAGCCTGCCCCCGGGAGCAATTTGGGGTTCAGTATCTTGCTCAAGGACACTTTGATGGGGACGGGCAGAGTGAGACTCAAACCTGCAACCCTCCGATTGCTGAACAGCACCTCTACCACCTTGTTTGAACCAAACCTCCATCCTTGGCCAGGCATCCTAAAGTAAAAATACATGACCCGGAAGGTCCAAGCCTATTCAGAAGTGTTCAGTCGAAAGAGGAATCACATTTCAATTCCATTAGTCACACCAGGAGGATACCTGCAACTGCTTCTAAATCTAGCTGTGGATAGCGTTCTCCACATGTTGAAAACTGCTGCATTTGCCATTCCAGTGCTGTGGTCTGATGGCTGGGCTCTAGCAGACTTGGCTAAAGGCAGCTCCTTTGCTGTGGCTTGGGTGCTTGACCTTCTGCTGAGGACTAGAGCAGCACAGCATGTTGCTACATTAATCTCTCTCTCACACACACACATACTTGATCTCTTTTGTAACTCCCTAGCCTTATCTCTTGTTCTGTCCCCCTCTCTCTGTCTCCCTTGCACACACACACACACACATGCCGGCACACACATGTTGTTCTGCCACATAAGCAAGTTCTGTGCCAGAATTATACTCCTGAAGGATGACTTTCTTCGCCTTACAAAAGGAATTCTGCTTAATTAATTCTGCTTTGCTGTGAAAGAGGGAAAGCGGGGCGGTGCAGTTTTAACAAACCACCTTTCGCTGCCAAAGGTTATTTTTCGCCAAGGCAGCATAAATCACGCGACTATGAGGCAATAATTTTTCTCTTTTTTTTGATTGTCGTTTTTTGATTTTTTTGATTGTCGTTGGTTTGTTAGGATCAGTTGGCGATTCTCGCACTTTGAATCCCACACTTGAGCTCAATCTTGACAGTCTCAAGACATTAGTTAGTGCGACGCAAGCCTGTCTTTGACTCTTATGTTGAATGCAAGTCTGAGGACTAAAAAGGAAATGTGGCCAAGAGAGGTTTTCTGGAGAGCAGAACCGGGTCAGCGCTGGGTGAGGGAGGCTAATAAACCTTTAGCGATGTGGACCGATCACAGATGAACTCACTCGGTTGACTGATCTCTGACTATTTTTGGGGACTGGTCCGCAAAACTGCAATACTGCGCATCTGTGTTTTACTCTGTTCCAGTCCAATCAGTCTCTAGTCGCTGTGGGATTCGGAAATCTCTCCTCAGAGATTTATATTTTCATTGGGCCTAACTAATAGGCCTTTGTGGTTACACTGGATATCATGCAGTGATTTCTCTCTTTCAGTCATCCACTGTGCAATTCCACTGATTGCAACTGATGCCTTGAAACTACTTATTGAAAACCTTGACAACACCAAGTAGGTTCAGATGTCTGGCTACATTCCTGCTACTCATGAAGGTTAAGCTCTTCTCTGTGTCATATCTTATGGCTCATGCTGTTCTCATTAAGGAACATAAACAACTAGCTTATTAGCCAAGGCTATGTATATAAAGAGCTTTCATTGGGCCATATAGTTAGAGAAAAACATTCATTATACTTTTTTCTTATGTAAGACTTGGCTTGGCAAGCTCTAACTGAGCATAGCTCAGTGTAAGATGTGTCATGTTCTTCAGGGAGTAGGGAATCCGCTGTATGTTGCATTTTACATGCGGTCTTGGGCTGGTTTCCTGTTCGGTTCTATGTGGCGCTGTCACTACCGTCTTTGCTATAGAACATTGGGTGTTGTGTGTGATAAAATTCAACCCATTGGGGAACATAAAAGAATCTAGCTTTAGTCTCAGGTCAGAAGTCAGTTCAGTAAACAAAGAATCAGACACAGGTCATATACAGAGAGGAACAACAACAAAGACATGGCAAGTCTAGGATTAAATGAATAAAAAAGTTAAACTGTATCATTTAGAGGTAAAAGCAAAAACAAAGTGAAAGTGTTGGCTCCAAGCTGACAAGAAATGCTGCATCCTCTAGAGTCTAGTGCCTGTGCTATTACAGGAGTCACAACAGAACTAATAGAGTCCAGAGGTGAAATCATCCCTCTGCTATCCGCATGGATGAACAAGCACAGTGTGTCAGCTCTCATCTTTCCACTGCGCATGCAGGCCAATAATGACATACAGTTCCATATGGGAGCACTTATTCCCTCCAGTGAGGTGTACCTTTGAGGATGGTCATGTTGATGAAGGTGCGGACCTCGGGTGCTGGGTAGATGCCGCCGGCCGAGCGAGGCGAGGCGGCAGGGCCCTCTGGAGGGTCCACGTGGTCACAGCACCGCCGGCAGTACCTGAGGGGAGGGCGCGACGGTGAGGGTACCGCCACCACCAGGGGGAGGAGCAACAACACAGGCAGAAGGAATCCAGACATCACTGTACCTCACTGGGGCACAGAGAGAGAGAGGAGTCACTTAATTTCCTTTAATTTATTTCTCATTTTTATTACTACAACTCATAATATTAGTAGTACATTACATAGTACCTACAGTCATGGCAATGAAGATTATTTAATTGGGAGTGAAATTGAAATTGAGAGGGGAGAGAGAAAGAATGTGTGTGTGTAAGAGACAGGGACAAACGTAGCTAGCAAGGAGGAGAGTGAGAGGGAAAGATGAGACATTGAATTAGTCAGTCAGTTTACATGTCATTCCTAAACATCAGGTGTGTGAGAACAACACTGAGGTCCTTTGTCTGCCGACAGAACCCTGAATCATGGGTATCACTGACTTCACCATTAGCAGCCAATCAATAATTGAAGCGTTAATTTAGCAGCTGGCACTTGCTTGACGGCCTGGGCTTGAGTACACAAACACACGGATTGAATGACGGAGTGGAGTGCAGGCACCTGCACACACGCCCTTGCCCAGGCAAACAGACGCTAATTACTTAAGACATGTTTGGTGACAAAAGCCAAAGACTGTGAATTACACATGTGCCCAGTGCCAAAGGGCAGAGTCTGCAAGGGAGAGAGAGAGAGAGAACTGAAGGTAATGGGGTGAGTCTAGGCCATGGGCTCCCACCAGACTGTTATCCTTGGCTCTGTCCAGAGAGCCCTCCCCCTCATGGTGCTGGGCATCACCACTTCTCAACAACACTTTTGAGCTTTTGAGAAACGTGGGTGGTACACCTGTATAATATAACAGCATAATAACAACCTACTTTATACTGCTAAGTATGTGAGTATTTGAGTATTTACAGTGTCCTACTGGGCACAGTCCTTTGTTTGGCTTGCTTGTATACACAACTCCTATGTCATTGTAGCTCTGCTGGTCTAGACGTAATATTTTCCCCTTGAAGCAACCAATCTCACAGTCTTTGTCTCCTAATGCACTTTCACTCACTGCAAAATCATGCTTTTACTGACAGAGCAGGACATAGAACCTATTTAATCACATTAATATAGTTTCTCCTAATTGGTTCCAACTAATTTAAAATGGCAGAGTTCATAATATGCTTATTTTCCAAAAATCTTAGAATGCCAGAAAAGTCAAATTTTAGGGCAGCAAGGTTACCTCGGATTTGTATTCTCTGTGAAGTGGTTTGCATCATAAATAGTGTGAGCAGAACAAAGCTATTGACAAAATGTCTGCCCATTGGTTGAGTAAGCTATGAGTCTACAATCAACGTTTTTATTGTGGAAGTAGTCAGAAGTCTTCATTAAGTGTAAGCCTTCAGTGGATTTTTCTCCAGGGCGCGACTGGTGAATTACCGCCTCAGGTTTCACAACTGACATTTATTGCTCCTTTCCTTCAATATTTAGCAAAGGGGCTGGCAAGTCTGCTCAGAAACACTGAGGGTTTAAACCGACAGTGATTAATGTCAAGAGTGAGATACCACACGAAGGAAATACCACTGTAAGAAACCAAATTTTGGAAGCAGCAATCGCCTATGGAATATTTTAACTGCACCTCATTTTAAACCGTGTCTTCACTACTTCAGACAAGCAGCTGCATTAACTTTCAGCCAAAGAGCGCTAGTTTTTGAAGATCTGAAACTTAGATACCATCCGTAACGAATTCCAAGATTGATCTGATGCGTAAAATGTACGTGTTTTAGATTACTGCATGTTTAACCTCATCTTATTATTAACTTTATATAATAATTAATACAATTGGGCTGCAGAGTTGCATGATCTTACCAGCATCACGAAGAGCCGCGCTCATTGGCTCACTGCCCTCCCTGAAGTACAAAGGATTCTAATTTTTGGATAAAGAATCCTGGCCGATGATAATGCGGTAACTGTGTACAACTTTAACGCAAGGCAATCATACATCATGTTCACTGCCTTGCTACTTTGATGGCATGTCTAAGACATACACTAATGTCCAGCTGTTGTAGTAATTTCTAACAATGAGCCACGTCCTCAACTATCAAAACTCCGGCAAACACAGTTACAGTCTTACATCTTACTGTTACGGCATGCAATAACTCACAAGAATATTTAAGACTCGTAATGATGACTCATGCATCTTTTCTGTCTGTGCTTTGAAATTCTGCCGAGTTGACAAAAGACACATTTGTCCCATTTGCACTGATGATAATGTAAGTTTCATCTGTCTGTCTATCAATCGTAATTGTTTCAGTTAGGCAGGGCTAATGACGTGAGGGAAGTGCACCGCACACGCTTTCATGATCATTTTTTTTCTCCACAGAATTACATTTGCCTACCTCCGAAGTTCTGCAGCTGCTCCGAGAGCTGTCTTCGTGTCGATCAGCTGAGAGCTTCGAGCATATAAAGCGGCGAGGGAGTTCCTTCTCTTTCTCTCTCTCTCCTTACCCCTTTTTTTGTTTCAAACTGAGCAACGTTCTCTCCTCCCTCTCTCTTTCTCTGTAATTCAGCCTCCATCCTTTCTGTACATTACTCATTCATCTCTCAGTTCTTCCCATGCACTCATTTCATTAAGCCACCATTTCATTTTCTTCCCTCTGAAAGTCAGGCATGTCAGTGGCAGCAGGTGTTGATTTTTCCTGTCTCTCATATACTTAGGGAAAATCCCTGGCTTGCTAGTTTCCCCTCAGGGTATACATTTTTTAAATCATATCCATCTAAACAATGCTTATCCTTCTCATATAACTAGACCATAGATGTGCTGCTGCCACTTTCGATAAAATACATCAATTATGGGAGTCCCGTTGGTTAGCTTTGATAGTAGCTATTTGTAAAAGAGGAGATTTAGTGTAATTGGTACCAGCCCTACTGTGGAAATAGGCAGAAGTCCTCATTCTGCTTCAAATTAGGCTTGGGTGAGTTTGAGTTCCACAAGCCGTGCACCCTCGGCCACAGGGGCACATGCACAGATTTCTAATCATTAAGTCAGTTAATTAAGCCAAACTACTGAGCCTGCTTCATAAATATCCACATGAATGACAGACACATGGCAAACTTGCTAAGCTGATTCCCATATCATGGTTGACTGGCTGAGGGATTGGCATTGGCCACCATACTAACTGCCATCTGTAAACTGGTCACACCAGATGGGGTTGTATAGATGACTAGACATTCAGAGATGCCTCACTCAGAGGGTGGTTGACCATTAACCTGTCAGTGTCAGTGCCCCCTAGGAGAAGGGTCAGTGCAAAGCACAGTTCATACAGGTTTCTGGATATTTCTGTCATTCTTCTATGCCAGAGGGCAATTCCTGCAAGGGCAAACTGTCTGAACCAAGCCTACAGTAATCACAGAGCATCTGCACCAACAGGAAACATCCTATGCTATGATTCTATCTCATGTTATGATCAAATTAAAAAGGTATACAAACTGTAGCTCCCATCAGTGCGCTTTAATGAATTTCAACTTAATTGACGTTTCAAGACAGCACTTTTCTTCAGACTTCTCTCCCAAATTCTCACCCTTATTCCCATCAGATCACCTCTCCTCAGTTTACCCACGGACCTTCCCTTTCACGTTCTTTGATCGATCTATCAGAATCTCTTTACATCTTATAGACTTCCCAAACTGCTGTTATGTGTTGCTTTCATTTAACTCTACTTCTTTTACATTAGGAAATGAATACGCCTATGCTCACTTCAGTGGAAGGCCTGAGGCCGATCAAATGCCACAGCATGATGTCATGTATGGTTGGTGATGTAGTAGTCAGTGCAAACCAGGGGTGTAGTGAGCGTTTTGTGGGGGTACGGAACCCCCCCCACCTCATCCCCCACACACACACTTTTTGGAACAGATATTTCTCACTTTTTTCACTCTCTGGTTATTTCCGTGTTGTTCTTCCATGCCAGACCAGCTACTCCCACTGGGGTGAGGAATCAGAACAAAGCCTGCAGTATTTTTTTAAACTAAGAGAAAACTTCCTAAGCAATGGTCCTAATCTCAAAGCCTTGGAGATTTAGTGATGCAATAGTACTCATAAACACCTACACGGCCCAACCCAATGCTGGGCTGTAATATAACCCACTGGGTCAACTCCACACTCCTCTACCGCTAGAGTTTGGGTTCAGTTCAGTTTGGCTTGACCCTATCTCCCCTTTATCCTTTTAGGAGAATAACAGAGGGGGTGTGTTTGTGTGTGTGTGTGTGTGTGTGTAACTGAAGATGAGGGAACTCCAACCAAATTTCCTCATCAAGTTTATCCTCTCTGTTTTGAAGTACGTCAGATGTATACTATTTTATATTTTCTACCCATAGGAAGGTCATGCAGAGTTAACAGGCACTGTAGTCTTTTGTTGTGCCTCTATTTCCGTGCCTCTTTTCTGTCTTGTCCCCTGATCCCTCCCAAGCATTCTCTGCCTCTGCCTCTGCCTTTTGCTAACTCCGTCAAGATCTGTTGATTATTTATTTTTCACTTTTTAACTCACGCGGCCCTAGTCACTCTGTTTCTTTCTTCCAGCAGTTGTCTCTTTCTCTCTCTGTGTGTGTGTGTATGATTTTGACTTGTCTTGGCCCTTCTCTGAGTCTCTGAGATTGCATTTGGCTCATCCACATCTGCAAAGCCTCAACCACAAAGAAGAGAAGACAGATGTTTGAGAATGTGTGCTGGAGGGGGAAATGCAAAGGCCTGGAATCGTGCCAGTACTCTGTGTGTGTGTGTGTGTGTGTGTGTGTGCCTGTGTGTGCATGCATGTAGTATGTTTGAACATTAATTAGAACTTGGAAAGGCTTAACCATGTCAAAATTGCATCTGTATTTTGTGCATTTGCATGTGTTCAGTAGGACTTTGAATGTGTGTGTATGTCTTTGTTTCATGCATAGTGAAACAAATAGTTTGTTTGGTTTGTGTTTTGCATAGTTTGTGTTCATGCATAGCCTATGTTTATTCACTTTGTCTTGTGTGTGTGTGTGTGTGTGTTCATGCTTAATGCCTATGTGTGTTTGCTGTTTGCATACAGCATGTGTTATTTGTGTGTGTGTATGCTAGTGTGAACCTGTGTACACACATCATTGGTTGTTTAAAGCTCCTAAAGCTGGTGAGGTTTTGTGACTGTGGAGGGTTACTGTAGGGAAGTGGTAGAGCACGCCCAGACAAACACACACACACACACACTATTTTCAGTTTTCTTTTTGAAATTCTTCATAGTGAAAATCAAGATGAACAAATCTGTGTCCCTTAAATAAGCAGACCTTAGCCAAGGCAGCATAGGGTCACTGACCCAATTCCAGAAGGTGTTCCAGGTCACCACCAAAATTGAATCACTTGTTCCTTGGCATGATACCCACATTGTCCGAAAATGTCATCCAAATCCGTGCTGTACTTCTTGAGTTATCTTGCTCACAGACAGATAAACAGACAGACAGACAGACGGACAAACGCTGATGAAAACATAACCTCCTCACAGTCATACCTATTTCTTCATTAATTTTTCCTATTCTCAACTTAACATAATACTTATAAATCATATCTCTGTGTTAATATGAGGCTCTAATGGGCTTATGGAGAGAAATGAGACGATCAGTGTTATTAACAACTGAAACAGTGATCACATTTTTTCAGGGCTAGAAGTATACACCCTCCATGTTATTTTAACCTACAACTGGCGCACGGGCGGGAGGAAGCAGTGTATGTCCGCTGACTGATGGTAAGTGATCCACTTAGCAATCGCCAATCGCCTTTTGCGTTTTGGACGTGAGACGTGTCATTTCAAATTTCAGTTGAATTCTGGTTGCCCGGTTGATTTCTATTGCTGATTCTATTGTTGATTTCTATTCCGTCATTGGCCGACGGTGTTACGGTGAGCTGTCAGGGAGAGGCAGCTCTGCTGTAGCGCTCCATCCTGTCGCTGGGACACGACAGGGCAGAACGATGAAGTGTCTGTGGTGGCCATCCATCAACAAGTGAGCCCATTACTTCACAGCCTCAGCTCTCTCAGCTTTCGTTTCACTCCTTTCACTCTCATACTGCGCGCCAGCTTGGTTAAGCCATAATGATCCCCTGATTCTCTATTTGGTATCATGGATTCAACTGAAGAGAAGCTCATCCTCATCCGGAACGCATCCGGGGTTTCACTGACAGACAAGCAACGTCAAAATGCGTTACGGGCCATTGGAATTGGAACGTAAACACTCACCGCAGGCTACAGATAGCGGGAATATCTTCGAATTTGTTGATAAACATGCACAGTTGTTTGATTTATCACCAGATTATCACTGAACTCGCTTGAACTCCTCTATTTCTGTTGTAGGGCACACCAGCTACTGTGCATGCAGCGCTTGGTTGATTTGCTGTTGTTTGTTGTTATTAGAATTAGGGCATAACCAGTACGATGGTGACATGCGATGTTGAACCTTTTAGGTGTTTTCAAAGTAGCGTTTTGGATACATCTGCCCAAGCGCCCCTGGAGCTTGCTGATTGAAGACCATTGGGCTGCAAACACAAACAATGGTCAAATTCTAGATGGCAGCTGCCGATGTCATTTTCCCTTTATGTGAATGTCTGAGTCATGCCCGTGCAGAAAAAAACAGCTGTCGATGCGAAATTGCTGCTGTTATGTTTTAATGGCTAAATTTACTACATTTACATAGGTTATATAAATGGGCCGATAGTTAATGTACATGTCCAATTAAAAGCACACGTACACACATGTAAACACATGCACAGTCCATTAATGTTAAATCTTTACCATGCCAGTACATGCCAACTGTACGTGATACTCTGACAACTGTACAACTGAAAAAGTTATTCCAGTTTGGACTAACTTATAGGTCTCTCCAAAGGGGGCCTCTTTCCTTAACATAGACCAGCTGGGGTGAAGCAGCCAGGCCATGAAGCACCAATTACACAATTATACCAAATCAAACTGATTTAAGAGCGAGAACACGTACCACTTCACACAGCGCGTTCCAGGAAATGGCACAGAACACACAAACACACTCACACACATTGACACGTTTATGTTGGCTAGCCAGGAGTGTTTTATTGGCCCCCGACCCTCAACTCACCAGTGTGTCAGACATTCTTTTACAAAAAAAAAAGTTTTACAGTCTTAAAATCTCAGCCTGAGAGAGTGCCACATGGCTCTGGGCAGTATGTCAGTACATGATCACAAACAGACACTACTCTAAGCAGGCTTCAAGACGCTCTCCTAGGCTTCTGTCAACAGGCTGATTAGCTATAGACTCATCATTGACAGAAGGTGTTCTCTCCTCTGCCAATCTATCCTTGCTTTTCCAACCTTGTGCTCCATTCTCACTTCTTGTGTTGGCTAACCTCCCCTGACTGATAAACACACATTGTGCAAACACACACTGTGTGCATACACACACACACAGTGCACGGACAAACACACACACACACACACACACAACATGGACACGGACACACACACACACGCACAATGCACGAACACACGCAATGCACGTGCACACACACACACTCTGCGCACACACACAATACACAAACACACACACAATACATGCACACGCACACACACACACACACACACACATTCCTGTGTGCCTCCCGCTCGCTCCTCCTTTGATCCCATGCTGTAGTTGTGCTTGGCTGCCGGACGTGGGGATGATGATGCTACAGCAGCACCCTGTGCCAGCTGGACAGTTACAGAGTGTGCCTGACATCAGTCCAATACTGTTGAAAGAGGAAAGAGAGAAGAAGAAGAAGAGAAGAGAGGAGAGGTAACAAGGTCAGACCAGCTAATACTGCTATTGCATTTGCCCACCATCGTGTAGCAATGGACAGCTATGAAAGAATGTGATTAATATCTGTCTTGCACCATCAGGCATGAGCTTATGCATATTTTTCTTTTACACGCACACACACACACACATATGCATTCACACGCACAGAAACACATGTGTATGTGCACACATACTGATGCACACAAACACACAGACACATGCGCACACACACACACACACATATACTCATATCCTTCTCGCCGTCTTGGGTTTTATAATTTTCTTCTTGGCTGTCCTTCATGGCCCTGTCTGTCTTTACTGGATACACCCCACCCCCCTCACCCATTACCCATCACCCCCCTCACCCATTACCCATCACCCCCACCCCGGATTTTGCTTGGAGAAGAGTGCCTTGCTGGATGCCAAGAGTCCCATCAGTGTGTACTGAGCCCTGTGTGTGTGTGTGCATGCATGCTGGATGCCAAGACTCCCATCAGTGTGAAGTGAACCCCCTCGGCTCCAGATTCACGGCACGACTGACCTCGGAGCCCCGAGCAACCGAGGCAAGCGCCACAGGAAATTAACCACCGGAGACAACTAACGTTTTCCATGAGCACAAGATGGATGGAGTGTTTGCTTTTAGGGTGCTGTGACCACCCTGATTGGTATGGGAGAAGAAGAGAGAGAGATTTATTGTTGTGTGACAGACTTTTTTGTCAGGACTGGCTGACTATACTGTAGTAGTTTGGATAATAGATATCACTAGAGTTACATCGTAGCCCATAATAATGATAGCATTGCAAAAAATGAGAGAACATACTGGATGGCTTGTAGTACCTGTGATGGGACACTGAACAAACAAAATCTTTGTGTGGATTGTAGCTGAGACAAAGGATCTTTTCAGTTGTCTTCAATGTTAGATACATGCATTGAGGACAAGCATTGAGAAACAAAATGTTTTGTTTGTATTGTGTATTTGTGTGTGTGTGTATGTGTGTGCATGCATGGGAATGCACCAGGCCAAATTAGCTTGTGTGTGTGTTTTGCTAGACTGTATTATAAATGTACTCTAATTAAGATGGCATGAGAGATGTCAGTATATTAGCAGAGTTTGTGCTTAATGAAATGTATGAGTTCATGTGATGGACGTGTGTGTAGGAGTGCAGGAGAATGTTCATGGTTTGTGTAAGTGTGTGTGCATGTGTGTGTGTGTGTGTCTGTGTGTGTGTGTGTGTGTGTGTGTGTGTGCCCCTTTCTGTTCTTGTGTTTCAGTTTTCAGACTGGTGTTATGTAATATCCGGTGTGTGCTGTACTTTCCAACCTTCCAGACAGCAGGAGCTGCTATTGACCCACTTCTGGATTGTGTCCTCTTAAAAGCTGACTAATGTCTCCTCAATCATTTGTGTGTGTGTGTGTGTGTGTGTGTGTGGTGAGTGTGTGAATGTGAGAGAGGGAGAGAGAAAGTGTGTGTTTGAGAGAGAGAGAGAGATTGTGTATGAATGTGTGTGTGTGTGGGTGCAAGAGAGGGAGAGAAAGTGTGTGTTTGAGAGAGAGAGAGAGAGATTGTGTATGTGTGTGTGTGTGTGTGTGTGTGTATGTATGTGTGTGTGCGTATGTGTGTGTGTGTGTGTTACTGTCTCTGTCTCGGTCTCTTTATGATCATTTCCCAGTTGTTTTCCACACCCACACCCTATTCTCTCTCTCTCTCTTTCTATCCCCCTTTCTCTCCTCTCTCTCTCTCTCTCCATCTGCCCCCCCCCCCCCTCTCACTCCCTCTCTCTCCATCTGTCTATGCCTGGTGCTTCCTCTCTGACCTCTTTGCTTTTTTATCCCAGAGTCCCTCAGCTCACACGCTCAACTCACCCACTCCTCCTCCCCAGAATGCAATGCAAAAACACACAGCGGCTCGGCTGGCAAATGGATCGTCCCAGGGCACGGCAAGGACACAACACCCATATTCATGAAGTGTGTGTTGGGGTGGGGGGGAATGAGGAGCAGAGAAGGGCGGTCCTCTAATACGACCTTCAAAAGAGAGACACCCCATCACTCGCTCCCTCCCTCCCTCCCTCATTTCTCTGTCCTCTCTGGAGGTTCGATGAAAGCAGAGCTTTGCAAAGCTGGGAAACACTGAAGTCTTGGCTGATCCACGAATCACAACACAGGGGCAGTGTGACACTTGAATAATGGAGCGTAAATACATTGTCACGACCGATAAGCATCACACTCAGCCCTCAGTCTCCACTGGGCACGAGGTTTGGCACAGTTTGGCACATATTAGCCGCACATGGGAAAACACAAAAAAGGTATAGACCCAGAATAGTCAACGGTCATCAACTAAATGAAAAAACAATCCCTCTGGATGGCTTAGCAATAATGCCTCATGATGACATTTTCCAGAGGCTAGATCTGTAGTTTTACATGTCTGTACAATAGAGGAGGAGAACATTTTGAATTCCAGCTGTGCAGTGCAATGCATTGTGTTGAAAAGGGCAGTCAGTCAGTGTGGAGATGAAGAAGAGGAGCGGCTGTGATTCCTGGTCTGGGATCAGCGGGGATGGGGGCCCCGCAGCGATCTCCGTTTACTGCACCGCTGGGAGGCCGTTCAAACATGGGGCTTTCCGCTCACCAAGAGCCGGTGGTGCTCAAGTGTGGAGGCCCACTTCCCTTCCATGCACACACACACACATACACACTCACCGCCCCCCTCTGCCTTTGAACAGGGCCAGCCAAGAGTCCTGCTGGAAAGACTCAACATGGTGAGTCCATTAGCATGCTTCTGTTAAACGTTTTGGTCAATAGGAGTCCCTGGTGCTAAAGCACTGCTGGTAAATGCATCTCTTTTCTGTTTGTTGCCATGTTTTTTGCCCAGACGGCCTTTTTTGTAGCAACTGATTCCATTTGGCAAAATCAACAGCAAGCTATCTTATTACAAAGGTGTACTCTGAGTATGTCAATATCTTGTAATCAGCACATCCCAAAAGTAAAGGATTGTGTATTTGTTTTTGGAACATTTGTTTTACTTTTGGCCTCTTGATTCCTTTTGTGATGTGCCATTTATCTTCTTTCTCTCTCTCTCTCTCACTCATTCGTTCTGCTTCACCTTTTCCAAACAAGCTGTTCCTGGTCCATCTAAATAGAAAGTGACTGACCATGATCTGCCCTTTTCAACAGGTCTCTTCACTGGTTCTCCAACCCAAACACTCTTTAAACCAAAGCCAGAGTCACAGTCGGTCCAACAAAGGCTGCACAGTTGGAAAGCTCACTGAATGGCAAGACCAGCAACAGACGCAAATGTGGAACATCAAGCCCACCTGTGACCTGCTTTGGTGTTCAGAGCGGCACAGAAACACATATACACACACACACCCATACACATGCACACACACACAACCATACACACACGCACACACATACACACACACGCACACTGTGTTAAAACCAGACTGAAGAGCACTAGCATGCAAAGGAAAGCTCTACAGATGTGGGACATTAGCAAGTGCTCATACTAAAAGCCCATCATTGAATTTCATGGATTTTTTGTATGTAAGTTGGAGTGGTGCATTTTGTTTTCAGTGGATGTGGATCAATTGGGTGTTGATTTGGTGTTTTTGACCATCTGTGATTGCACATGGGTGAGTGTTTGTGTATGTGTAAATGTGAGCACTAGTGTTTGTGTTTGTGCTGTGAGTTAGTTTCTGTGTTTAAATGTTTGTTGAGTCATAAGCTTTTTACAGCGTAGCTATGGTGTGATGTTATGAGGACTTGACAGGTGCTGGGCTTGGTGAATTAAGTCTAAATTGAAGGTTTGTTTAGTTGATTCCAGACAGCACAAACCATATTTGACAGAGTCTCCACTCTTTCTCCCATTACCTCTTTTATTCTGCCTGTCTTTCTTTCTCTCTCTCTCTCTCTGTCCCTCTCTCCTCTTCTCTGAGGCTGATGAAAAGAAACTGAAGTGACAGAAGGCCTCTCCATGTTGCGCACAAGGTACAACATTACACTGCCCAAGGCACTTTTGTGTCTCATTTATTTCCCCTTTGACAACCTCTCTCTCTCTCTCTCTCTCTCTCTCTCTCTCTTTCTCTCTCTCTGTTTCTTTGTTTCTCCCCCTCAAACCAATTCTTTGTTTTTTTTTGTTTTGTTTTTTTAAACTATTCTAGAAGCGTGAGACATAATTTGCACACATAAAAGAGCATCAACACACAGTGCTCAGGGCGTTTCAGAAACTCACTGAAAAACAAAGCAGGGGGACTTGACTCAACTCGAATGGAGTCAGTGTGCTATCTCATCTGAAAGCAAACTGAGTCATTGTGAGACTCTGGCGATTATACACTCAACCTCAGCTCTAACTCACTCAGCTCCCACAAGAAGTTAGGATTAGTTTTGGTTTTGGTTACTTTTGTTTTTAGGGGACAAGAAACAAGGTCAGAACAGGCTACAGTAACTCTAGAACTTCTCCACCTCCTCAAACAAACTGTAAAGTGATCCTGTGTTGATTGAACTCATGTCCAAGACCTGCTTATAATTTCCGCCCTCCCCCTCCCCTTTTGGGGGCTTTGTGGGGTCCCTCCACAGTCAGCAACACAACGTAATTGATGTTCTCAAAAACAATGGAGGACTTTTGAGTGAACTGTTACTGAAGTGATTTGAACTGCTCATTGCATTTTTGTCTCTTTAAGTTTTGTCTTCAAAGTAGAGTCTTGTTTTAGACTGACACCCAGATAGTGAAACAAACCCCTTCCTCCCTTGCATACCTCTGAAGGAGGTCAGAACTGTGTACAAATCCTGTTATTTGTTCAATGAGGACTCACCATGGGACCATAAAGTGAAGTTTGCTGAAATTAGGTAAAAGGGGCACTGGAACAACCTCGTCATTGATGTAAACTAGACTTCTTTTCTGGGTCTTCAGCTGCGTCTGAGTTAGGGATTGGATTCAGTGGTTAAATCAGGCGCTGTGTTTAGAGCAATCTGATGACTTCAGTCAAAACAAAGTTCATGTGTTATGGCTGATCTGGGACAGCTCCTTCCTTCCGTCAGCCTCTGTCCTGACTCCCCTGTGCCAAAACTCCTCCATCTCTCAACCTCTCACCCACGTTTATAGGCTTTTCTGTCAGGCCCAAGTGACTCTAGACCGGACAGCTGAAAACAGAGTGGAAAGTGCTGCATAAATTGTTCTATGCTGCAGGGTTCCATTTCAATTCAGCTTTGTTAGGAAATGAAGTCATTGAAATTGAAAATGAATTTGTAAAATTAACATAACAGTGCATATTGTATCAGTGCACTACAGCCCGAGATGCAAAATATTCAAGAACAAGCATCAGAGATGGGAATAACAGCGTTAAAATAACCGGCGTTACTTTTTTCAGTAACGGGTAATCTAACTAAATATTTTATCTGCCATTATAACGCCGTTACCGTTACCAACATGCCGTTACTGTGCGTTACTGAAGGCACTCAATAAAAGCTGTCATTCGACACTGGCTCGCACAGTCACAGGATTCAGGAGCTGCGTGTGTGTGTGTGTGTGTGTTTGTGTGTGTGTGTGTGTTTCTCCCCATATCGCAAGGAGGGAGGGGAGGGTGTGATAACAGCCTAGGTAATGATGATTGGCTGAGGAGGTTGTCTAAGATTACGTGTTGTTCAGCCAATCAGAGAAATTAGGTGCACGGATGTTTACAGCGGTAGCTCATTACAGTCAGACTATTATTCAGAGATGGCGAGTCAAGAGGAGTCCAATGGCAAGACAGCGTTTTCGAGGTGGATGTACCAGCACTATTTTAACCTCATTGAGGTAAAGGGTAAAAATGTACATGTGGTGTGTACATTATGTCCGAGACCAAAGACTTTATCCACGTGTTGTGTAAGCAACTCGAATTTAATGAAGCACCTTTTGAATGCACACGCTTCCACTAAACTAGTGGCTCAAAACACCAATGATAGCAGAGCTGCTAACAAAGAAAGACACAGTGAAGGACCCACACCTTCTAAGCAGCAAAAGCTGAGTTTTTCAGCTCCACAAAAAACTAGTGACACATCACACAGGCTGAACTCTATGACTTGATAGGCAGGTAATAGCTACGCAATAGCTACTTTTCCTGGTAACTTGTTACTTCTATAGTGGAGTAACTCAGTTACTTTTTGGGAGAAATAACTAGTAACTATAACTAATTACTTTTTCAAAGTAACGTGCCTAACACTGACAAGCATGGAGGTGACATAATGTTCTCTCTATTGTATTCAAACATGGACATTGTTATTATGGCTCGTGCCATGGCATTTTGTTTTGCTTTTTTTATGTGTGTGTGTGCTAATGTGTGTGTGTGTGTGTGTGTGTGTGTGTGTGTGATAGAGAGAGAGAGAGAGAGAGAGAATAATGTGTTTGTGTGAATAATCCCCTGAGCTTTAATTGTAGTAGTGCCCCAGCATGAAAAAGGGGGCTGTACTCAAGGAGAGCAAACAAATGAGAGGCAGCCCAGTGGGGACCTGCAGCAGCAGTACTGATGCACAGCATGACTAAATATGAGAGAGAGAGAGAGAGAGAGAGAGAAAGAGAGAGAGGGAGAGGGAGAGAAAGATGTTTTATTCAAGTCCTGGCCCAGGTGCTATCAAGTGAGCAAACAGCCTCAGGCAGGGGTGCCACACACACACACACACATACACACACACACACAAACACACACACACACACACACACACACACACACATTGGAAAGCCTTCATATTGAATACCACTATGGGAGAGACTGTTTCCCAGGTTTGATCTGAACTCTGCCGTACAAAAAGGCCTGTTTGTTCTTCGAGCGCTTCTAAATACATCCTAAGAAATCAATAAAGTGAAGAAAACCACAAACAACACTGAAGCTGACTGAGCCACACACTTTAAAATGAGCATTTCAGAAAGTGAGATATGCCAATAAGTTGGCCTATATTAAACTGCGTATAGAAACAAAATACTAAGAGAAAAAAACTCGCTAAAGCTACTCACAAAATGTAATGCATGCATAACAATTTCATGCAAGCAGCTCTTCTCCAGACTGCTTTAAGCAGTTGTCATTGATTTTTTTCGCTCAAAAATAACTTTGTTATGTGTGTGTTGTATGCGCGCTGTTGATATCTCATGGCTTTTGTTGATTTCCCAACCACACGCCACACATATTCTCTATCCACATTGCTCTCTTTGAGATGCACACACACACACGCATCACAATATTATATGATCTCTCTTCTCATCCCGTGCCAGCGTATGGAAGATAATCATCTTAGTGAGTGAGAGAGTAAGTGAATGAGAGAGAGCGAGTCTGTGAAGTTTGTGTGTGAGTGAGCAGTTGAATATTGTAAGTGAGTGAATGATTTGTGAGAGTGAGTGAGCAACTGAGTTTGTGAGTGAGTTAGTGAGTGAGTGAGTGAGTGAGAGAGAGAGTGATTAAGTGAATGAGAGAGAGTAAGTCTGTGAAAGAGTTTGTGAGTGAGTGAGCAGTTGAATTTGTGAGTGAGTGATTTGTGAGAGTGAGTGAGCAACTGAGTTTGTGAGTGAGTGGGTGAGTGAGTGAGTGAGTTAGTGAGTGACTGAGTGAGTGAGTGGGTGGGTGAGAATCACAGCCTCACACAAGTTTGTCTGAATATATTAATGAGCTTGTGAGTGAATAAGTGAGTGAATGAGTGAGTGAGTGTATAAGTGAGTGAGCGAGTGACTGAGTGAGTGAGTGCATGAGTGAGTGAGTGGCTGAGTGAGTGAGTCAGTGAGAGTGTATGTGTGTGAGAGACAGTGAGTGCATAAGTGAGTGAGTTACTGAGCATATCAGTGAGTGTATGAGTGAGTGAGTGACTAAGTGAGTGAATGAGTGTATGACTGAATGAGTGAGTGATACAGTGAGTGAGTGTATGGATGAGTGAGTGCATAAGTGAGTGAGTGACTGAGCATATGAGTAAGTGAGTGAGTGAATGAGTAAGTATATAAGTGAGTAAGTGGGTAAGTGAATGGGTATATAAGTGTGTGAGTATATAGGGGAGTGAGTAAGTGGGTGAGTGAGTGAGTATATAAGTGAGTAAGTGGGTGAGTGAATGAGTATATAAGTGAGTGAGTATATAGGTGAGTGAGTAAGTGGGTGAGTGAATGAGTATACAAGTGAGTGAGTAAGTGGGTGAGTGAATGAGTATATAAGTGAGTAAGTGGGTGAGTGAATGGGTATATAAGTGAGTGAGTATATAAGTGTGAGAGTATATAAGTGAGTAAGTGGGTGAGTGAATGGGTATATAAGTGAGTGAGTATATAAGTGTGAGAGTATATAAGTGAGTAAGTGGGCGAGTGAATGGGTATATAAGTGAGTGAGTATATAGGTGAGTGAGTAAGTGGGTGAGTGAATGGGTATATAAGTGAGTGAGTATATAGGTGAGTGAGTAAGTGGGTGAGTGAATGGGTATATAAGTGAGTGAGTATATAGGTGAGTGAGTGAGTGTTTAAGTGAGTGAGTGTTTAAGTGAGTGAGTGAGTGAGTAAGTAAGTGAGGAGGATGCGTCTGTTTTTCTGGAACATGTGTTCCACTCAGGGTCTCTTCCTGTCTGCCCTTTTACTCTCTCTAACTACTGTCTTTTACTCTCTCTAACTACTGTCTTTTACTCTCTCTAACTACTGTCTTTTACTCTCTCTAACTCAACTGTCTTTTACTCTCTCTAACTACTGTCTTTTACTCTCTCGAACTCTACTGTCTTTTACTCTCTCTAACTACTGTCTTTTACTCTCTCTAACTACTGTCTTTTACTCTCTCGAACTCTACTGTCTTTTACTCTCTCTAACTACTGTCTTTTACTCTCTCTAACTACTGTCTTTTACTCTCTCGAACTCTACTGTCTTTTACTCTCTCTAACTACTGTCTTTTACTCTCTCTAACTACTGTCTTTTACTCTCTCGAACTCTACTGTCTTTTACTCTCTCTAACTACTGTCTTTTACTCTCTCTAACTACTGTCTTTTACTCTCTCGAACTCTACTGTCTTTTACTTTCTCTAACTACTGTCTTTTACTCTCTCGAACTCTACTGTCTTTTACTTTCTCTAACTACTGTCTTTTACTCTCTCGAACTCCAGTGTCCGGAGCTACTCAGAGCTCCTCTATTTCAGACTCCACTTCTCTGCTGAGTGAGATTTGAAAGTTCTAATTGAGGACACTGCAAACTGACATTTCAGAACACCAGGAATGCACTTACAATTCACCTCCTACTCCCTCCAAGCTGCAATTTTATTACACTACTGCACTTTCATCTCAAACGTCTGCAAATTTCATTAACAATATGCACTCTTAGTTAGTTTTTAATTATGCTGTAGCTTGAATGTTTATTCTCTTTTTGTAAGCCGCTTTGGATGAAAGCGTCTGCTAAATGCATACATGTAAATGACATGTTCATGTCAATGACCTGTTGAGTGGGCATGCTGTATTACACACTAAACACTAAAACAGGTTTTGAATAGACCCAATGCTTATAGCATAATACGTATTGAACGGAGCAGGCTTCACTCATTTGGTTCTGTCATATTCTGAGAGTGCTGGCCTAGACCCATCAGATCACTGTTGAAATAACAAAGAGGCTGTGCTTCATAGAACATTATATTTATTATTTTCATGGACATGTTTCGATGCTGCCTTCATCAGGGCGCTTATGGCATATTGAGCAGATGATGAGAAGTCTTTATTAAAGCCTTTTTTACTTTTTTAAAAGCCTTTTTAGTCTCTTTAAAAGTCTTTTTTTTTTCAAAACTTTACTCACACAAATCCATTTTTCACACAAATGCTCACACATGCCAAATGCTTAACATCTCCTGCAAAACAAAGCACTGTATTCGTAGAATTAAAAACACATCTCAAAGCCAAGCTTTTGTCTCACATCATAAACATAAACTTTTGTCATAACTATACATTTATGTCTATACCATGTACACACTATTGCTATAAACTTCCATCTGTAATCGATTTGTATAATCTGAAGGGAGAAGTTCAAATATACACAGTAGGCATGCAGGCAATATAGTACTGAAATGAACAAAATATAGTGTGTGAATGTGTGTGTATTCATGTGTGTACATGTGAGCATGTGTATGCATGTGTGTGTGTGAGTGTGTGTGTGTGTGCATGCATACAAGTGTGAGTATGTGTGTGTGTGTGTGTGTGTGTGTGTGTGTGTGTGTGTGTGTGTGTGAGTGTGTGTACGTGTGAGTGTGTCAGAGAGAGAGA
Source organism: Tenualosa thibaudeaui (assembly GCA_027481765.1). Classification (NCBI taxonomy): domain Eukaryota; kingdom Metazoa; phylum Chordata; class Actinopteri; order Clupeiformes; family Clupeidae; genus Tenualosa; species Tenualosa thibaudeaui. Next base: position 1,019,697 of record JAIFZK010000176.1, on the reverse strand, counting down.
TAGAGATTGTGTAGGTATTATTATTATTATTATTGTGTGTGTGTGTGTGTGTGTGTGTGTGTGTGTGTGTGTGTGTGTGTGTGTGTGTGTGTGTGCATACATGTATACCAGTGAGGATGTGTGAAGTCAGACCCCTGGTGAGTTCACATACACCTGACCTGAATTACTCTGATGAACAACTTTTTAAACAAAATCTAATAGAAGTGAAAAAAGCAAATCCCTCTATTATCAGTCATCATCATAATGTTCAAAACATTTGTGATTTAAGACCACTCAGCCAAGGCACTGTGAATTTCTGCCACCTTTCCTGCTTACCTGGTGAGATTTATATAATATATAGTTTCCCTACATTGTGACATAACATAAATTCCTTTGCAATTCAAAACATAACATTTCGACATCATATATTTAAAAGCTACTTTGAGAGGGTGTGGCCTTTTTCCGATGGAGTGTTTGTGGTGAAATATAAATGCTAACAGTTAACTCATGAAACAGCCCTTATTAACCCGTCACAAGTTACTTAAGGCCTGATTTATTTATTTATTTTGAAAAAAAAAATTGTATGGTATGGTAACTTATAGCAGATTCTTCTCAGCGTTTCCCACAGGAGTTAAATTTCAACATTTTAATACGTTATTAAAAACCTTCAAAAACATATTGGTGAACAAATTGTTTGGTAACCATTTATTTGGCAGATTAGTGAAATATTTCATAAAATGCCCTTAATAAAAAGGTTTATAAAATTGACAAAAAAGCCAAGAAATAGTTCCGTGTTTTGCAGTTTTGTTATAGAGTTATGTGACAGGTTTAAGAAATTGTGTGACGTGTAAAGATTTTGTGTGTGGGCAATTGGAAATATTGTAAATCACTCAATTTCCAGTGCATTTCCACCTCATCAGCCAGTAGATGGCAGTGCAGAGATAGGAACAATGGCCCATGTGGTAACCAGTAACACTGGCAACTGATCTGAGGCCACAGGTGAAATGTTAAAGGAGCACAAACTCTGAGAGAGAGAGAGAGAGAGAGAGAGAGAGAGAGAGAGAGAGAGAGAGTGTGTGTGTTTATCTGTGTGCGTGTGTGTGTGTCTGTATGCATGTGTGTGTGTGTACAAATGTGTGTGCATGTGCCTGTGTGTATGTGTGTGCATGCGTGTGTTTATCTGTGTGTGTGTGTGCATGGGTGTGGGTATGTGTGTATGTGTTTATCTTTGTGTGTGTGTGTTTATTTTTGTGTGTGCCTGTGTGTTTATTTTTGTGTGTATGCGTGTGTGTGTGTGTGTATATGTGCATGGGTGTGTGTGTGTGTGTAATATGTGTATACACATGGATGTATGTGTGCCTGTGTGTGCATGTGTGTGTATATGTGTGTCTGTGTGTGTGTGTGTGTTTGACTGCCAGCACCAATGGGTCTGCGCAGTGCTGGGGGATGTGTGGGTCACTGACACACTGAGCAAACATGTGGTGCACACCACTGCTCTGGGACATAGGATTAGGTAACTCCAGTAACTGTTTCTCGAAGGCTAACAGCTGCAGACACAAACACACACACACAGACACACACACACGAACACACACATGCTGGCTGCTCCTAGTTTCATGATTTCTCTGCATATGCTTAAATAAGATGAGCAAAATAAGGACAGATGGAACAGCCCAACACATCCATGAGAAAAACGTTCACTTCATGATGAAACATTAAGAAAAACAAAGCATTTATTATATATGTACATATTGATCATTGATCATTGTTTGACAAAATATTTTCACAAGCTATAATGTCCTTCATATTAATGTATCTGTTACCTGTTGTATATATTAAATAAATCGTTTTATTAGTAAATGATTTCTATGTTTTCATATCAAACTTTTTTAGCTAGGCAAAACAAAGTGTAATTTTGGTGATGACTGCCGTGGACTGTATTTTAAAAAGACCTAAAATCGTAACAGGTAGGCAACAGCCAGACTGAAGAAACCATTTTTGGGGCCAAATAAACATATGTCAGATGGCTGGTGAGGTAATGGAAGATTTCAAGTGAGAGAGGACAGCAAAACTGCACACTAGTTCCTCTTGCTACTAAACCAACATGAAGGAAATGAGAAAAAAACACAACTGTGTATGTGTGTGTGTGTTTCTGTCTATTGGTGTATTTTTATAGAGCAGAAATTCAAAGCAAAATCTCTTAAAATCCCATTCTATATAAGTCAAGGAGCTTTGTACGAATAACATGTTATGTGTTTGTTGCGGAGCTGAGGGTGTCTCACATAAAATATCCCACATAATTTGTCAGCAGTTAATAAAAGGTCTTCATTGCCCAACAAAAACAGTTTTTTCAGAGATTTTCAGTGGTACCTCTGTTCAATTCAGAGAAGTGATGGCCTTGATAAAAGGCCACCACCCAGAACTGAGTCCACATTTGCCTTTATTTCTCAGAAGGCAGGAAAAGGAAGTGGTATTGGGGGTTTGGGGGTTGGACGGCTTCAGGAGTTGATGTGCTCTGTAATCCAGTGAGTGAATTTGGTGACGCGTGTGTAGACACCATAGTAGTCGGGCCGGGCGCAGCCTCGTCCCCAGCTGACCACACCGGCCAGGAACCAACGGCCGGACTGGGACTGCTCCTGACACACCAGAGGGCCGCCAGAGTCCCCCTGCACACACATGCACACAGTGCTATTATGTTTTTATATTCTTAGTATGCTTTTTATATGCCTTTTATTTGCTTTATTTACTTTTATATGCTTTTATATAGAGATATTTTTTAAGCTTTTATATGTTTAGGACTAAAAATTCAGATTGATCTCATTCAGATGTTCTGCTGTATACCCGCAGTCAATGCTATGTGTTGTTGTATTCCTTGCAATATTTCCTGTGCTGAGCGGGACTTCCTCCTCTGGTTCCGTTACGCTGTTAGGTCTTACCTGACATGCATCTTTCCCTCCTCTGCGGTAGCCAGCGCACAGCATTCTGGGAGTTACCATGTAACCATAGGAGCGGACGCAGGCCTCTTGACTGACCAGCCGCACGTCCACCTTTTGCAGATGGTCACTGGCTCTACCTGAGGGATGAGACATACAGATAGAAACATGAAAGAGAGAGAGAGTGTTCACCTTCTGTAGTCCATCACTGGACCTTTGGTGTTGGTGTTGAGGGTATATAATGTATCCTGTGTGTGTGTGTGTGTGTGTGTGTGTGTGTGTGTGTGTGTGTGTGTGTGTGCGTATGTGTGCGTAAAACACAGAGAGTGTGTGTGCGTGTCTGCATGAGTGCACACATGCATGCACTAGTGTGTGTGTGAGGACAGTCTGTTTACACATACGTCAGTTGTCAAACTTTAGCTAACACTTGTGCCACCTGTAAATGACTAACTTCTAGAGCTGCCTAATGGCTCTCAGGTCACAGGAGAATTTTTTTTTTGTAAAACCTGCTGTCAAAACTAAGTGTGGCGAAGCAGCTTTCAGCTGACTGCCCACATCAAGAATGCCCCTACTGTTGGCAGCTTCAAATATAGACTGAAGACAAACTGCTCTCAGATGCTTCTCCTAATGATTCCCTTATCTTTCTTTTTATACTCTGTACACTTTAACTTTTGTGTTAATCATTTAATCCCTGTGTGTTTTTACTTTTATTTCTGCTCTGCTTTGCTTTTCTTTTTGTACAGCACACTGAAATGAAATGCGCTATATAAATAAATAAACTTGCCTTGCCTTGCCTTGCCACATTCCTTAAAAATTAGCACTTGACCACAACAAAACATCTTTAAATGGCAACAAAATATCGCAATGTGTGTGTGTGTGTGCCGGTGATCCAGCAGAGCAAGCCAGGCTTATAGAGAGGTGTGTGTGTGTGTGTGTGTGTGTGTGTGTATGTTTATCCTCACCTCCCTCTCTCAGCACCTCCCAGCTAGTGACCCAGCAGAGCAGGCTGGGCTCATAGAGGTGAGTGTGTGTGTGTGCATTTGTTTCCACTCACCTCCCTCACTGAGTGACCCCCAGCCAGTGACCCAGCAGAGCAAGCCGGGCTCGTAAAGGTGTGCGGGGGATGGAAGGCAGGCGGGCCGGGCCAGGGTGGAGGACGCCACGGGCCTCTCCAGCCGCAGCAGCGCGGCGTCATAGTCGTGCGTCTCAGCGTCGTAGTAGTGGTGCAGCAGCAGACGAGACACGCGCAGGCCCTCCTCCAGTGGAGCACTGCGGCTCAGCAACAGCTTGCCCAGGTACACTGTCCACACGGAGGCAGAGAAGAGACTGCAGGAGATCGGGAGGGAGGGAGAGAGAGAGAGAGATAGATGGTGGGGGAGAAAGAGAGAGAGACGGGGGTAGACGGATAGAGTGATGGAGAGAGAGATGGAGGGACAGGGAGAGAGATGAAGAGAGTGAGAAAGACAGGTGGGGGAAAGAGAGATGAGCATTATAGTTACAGGTATAGTTATAGTTATACAGTTACAGTTACATTAAAATTCTGAAACCTTGTTACTATGTTTTTCTTTTGAATCATTGCTTTGAATCAGAACTATGTAGCTGCTCCTAATATGAATGGCGTGTGTGTGTGTGTGTGTGTGTGTATGAGAGAGAGAGAGTGATTTGAGGCAGAGTAAGGGATGTGCATGGATGTGAGTGAAGAGAGAGAACGAACCAAAGAGTTTTACATTCCTTTATTAACCCAGGAAAATGTATGACTGGGGAAAAATGTATGACTGATGACAGAAAAGAATGCATAATCAGGGAAGGGTAGAAGAAGAGGAGAGGAGCAAAGGAGGACTGCAGAGAGGCTTGAGGATTGGAGGAGAGTGAGGAGAGTAATCTGGGAGGAGAGAAAATTATAAAGAGAGGGAAGAGAGACGGAGGGAGAAACAAACACACACACAAACAAACACACAGACACAGACACACAGACATACACACACACAAACACACACACCACACACACACTTAGGGAGAAAAAATGATCTGTGGCCTTAGGTTTGTGAAGCAGCAATTCAGTCTGTGGGATTTTCTCATTCACTGAATCTATTGGTATAATCTGTACTGAACAGAGTGAATTACTTTAACACTACATAAGACGGTGAAATACGTCTGCTATTAGAATAAATGCGACTTCCTGTACAGCCTGTGCAAAGTTTGCTTGCAATTCTACAGAAATCACCCTCTCCTCTCACACACACACCCACCCTCTCCCTCAAGCCACCAACCCACCCACCCACACACACACACACACGCACACACATCCAGCATGCATGCATAGTGCACACACACACACACACACACACACACACACACACACACACACACACACACATTTACCTCTATAAAGACATTGCAAAGCAACTCAAAACACCATCTAAAGATCCATGTCAATGTAGCAAGGCAGCTTGCTACTTTCATTGAGTATGTATAAATAGAGTGAATGGAAGCAGGAGAGATGGAGAGTAAGAGAGAGTTGCCATCACTCCCCATCGAGACAGGTCAGACACCTGACAAACACGCCATGCAAGCCCTCACTCACCGGTCGTCATAGAAACAGTGGGCTGCGGATAGCACCCACTGCGGAGAGATGAGCGTGCCACCGCAGACGTGTTGGCCGCTCACCTGCAGGCTCACCTGCCACGGCCACTCGCCCTCCGAGGCCTCCACTCCACCCACCACCCGACTGGAGAAGGGCCTCAGGCCACACTCTAGACACACACACACACACACACACACAGAAACACAGACGCACACAGATCAGACGTGAATTAGAATCAAATAAATACATAGACACGCATGTGTGCACACACAGACACACATACGTACATGACAGACACACATACGTGCACACACACACACATACACACACCCACACACACACATACATACACACACCCACACACAGACACACATACGCACATGTATACATGTATGCACACACACACATACACAAACATACACAAACCCACACACACAGACAGATACACACATACATAAACACAAACACACACAGGTGGAAAAGTGTGCTTAGGCTCCAGAAATGTGCTTTTCCAAGTGCTTTTGTATGTACTAAGTGTACTATTTTGGAACAAGTTAATGCAATGGCAGGTTAGGTTTAGGTTTAAAGTACACTCAAAATGCTTTGCCATATTCTTTAAGGACACTTAATGGCAACTCAAGATACTTTTGCTTAAGTACTCTAAAAATGTAATTTATTGCAATGCTATTGTGTTATCAGTGGACTGCATTGAAAAAACACAAAAAGCAAAGTTCATTACAGGACGCACATGCACACACACACACAGACACACACACACACACACATGCACACATATACACACACACACACACAACTTTAAAGTGACAAAGAAAATGGGTCTGTAGAACTCTGTGAAACTGCATGCACATGTGTGTGTTTGAGTATGTGTGTGTGTGTGAGTGAGTGTGTTTAGTAGTGAAATGGTAGTAGTTACTACAAGTATAGGACTGTGGTCACTGTGCATTCTGGTTTGTGATGGAGTGCTCTGCGGTGCATTCAGTGGACTGGTAAGTGTGTTGTTGCTTGTCATAGCCCTGCAGCGGCAGAGCAAAACAACACCCATGCACTTCTAATGTCACTGAAAAACATCTAGATCACATGTTGTTCTTGAGGTTAGTTTGGCCACCCATCCCACTTCACACCTTTTTCAACCTTTATTTTCCTATGTTCCACTTACTGCGATAATGTTCCTCTCCATCATTTAGACTTCAGTCAGAGAAACACTTGTGTTTGTTTGTTTGTTTGCTTTTCTTTCTTTCTCCAAACAGGATTTTTGTTACAGGTGAAATTTTGCAGCATTCAGTTTCCACCACGTGTAAGTTATCTTTAAGCTGCTTGATAACAGATGTCTGATAAGCATGATGAATACATATAGAATCAGTTTATCATATGAAAATGGCATGTCTTTAAAATATCCTTTTACACAATAATTCTGCACTGGCTTCATTTTTTCTCCTTTCTTTGTAACTATGCATATGTCTGCTTACGATATGTACTGTGACATCCAGTAAAGGAAGTCCAGATGTGTGTGTGTGTGTGTGTGTGTGTTAGTTACTGTAAAGGCTCAGTGAAACTATGTATAAGAGGCTGGTAAAGTTCTCTCCTATGTCACAGATGTTTGTAAGCAGAAAAGGAAAAAAATGGCTTATTGCTTCATGGGCAAAATAACATGTAGACCTACTGGCTACCCCTAAGTGTTGGAAACATGACACACTTTGGCCGCCCCCAACATGCTATATGTTATCTAGTCTGCTTTGAGGTGGTCAGACTACTTGAAGTATGTGACAGACACAGTTACAACGGCCTATAACATAGGTGTTATTTACCACAGTGAAACTGTTATTGAGGTTATACAGGACTGTGCTCTTATAATCTTTCTCTCTCCCTCACTCTCTGTCTCTATCTCTCTCTCTTTCCCCATATGCCTCTCTTCTTACCACAGTTCTTCTCGTCGGAGGCGTCGGGACAGTCATTAACAAAGTCACACTCAGGGTTAGGCTTCTTCATACATGTCCCATCAGCACACACATAAGTACTGTCAGAGCACTCCACACCTTGAAGTTCACAAACACACACACACAGACATACACACACACACACACACACACACACACACAAACACACACACACAGAATCCATGAGTGTCCAGTGTCCAGATGGCATGAGTGTGTGTGTGTGTGTGTATGTGTGAGCATGTATGCGTGTGCATATGTCTAGGTCTGTGTGTATGTGAGCATGTGTCTGTATGTGTGTGTGTGTGTGTGTGTGTGTGTGTGTGTATGTGAGCATGTGTGTGTCTTTCACCTCTAGTGCAGTTCTGCTCATCCATCCCATCCAGACAGTCTGGGTGCTGGTCACACACTTTATGATAGTCCACACATTGGCTGTCCTCAGGACACCGATACTGGGCCACACACACTGTACACACAACACCCAGTGACACCTCATTACAGTAACCACTACACACAAATACACACATGCGCACACACACATATATCAAAACACCTCATCACTCACACTCACATACAACACATTGACTAGAGTCATTTCAGCACTTAAGAACACAGTACCTTGATGACACACTCCACACAGAAACACACCACCATAAGAAAAATGTGCACCAACAATACACCAACTCAAAGTAGTGTGACGAGATAAAGACATAACAAGGTGAAATATATCCGCTATTAGAATAAATGTGACTTCATGTACAGCCTGTGCAAAGTTTGCTTGACAAATTCTACAGAAATCCGTTTCGCACCCACATCCACCCTCTCCTCTCATGTGCACCCTCTCCCTCACACACACACACACATTTACCTGTATAAAGACATTGCAAAGCAACTCAAAGCACCATCTAAAAATCCATGTCAATATAGCAAAGTGGCTTGCTACTTTCATTGAGTATGTATAAATAGAGTGAATGGAAGCAGGAGAGATGGAGAGAAAGAGAGAGGGGGATTGAAAGAGTGTATGAAGGTGACAAAGACAGAGAGAGAGAAAGGACAGAAATGACCAACGGCTGACCATTCCACAGTATTGGGGAAGTTGCATTGGAAAATGTAATTTGTTACAGTTACAAGTTACCCTATCCTAAATGTTGAAGTAGTGTAACTATTTCATTTATTTTCCAAGGAATAAAAGTGTTTACCACAGTTCCTCTCGTCAAGGCTGTTTGGGCAGTCCTGGATACCATCACAGGCTGGCACACACAGGCCATTCAGGGTACATAGAAACTGTCCTGGACATGCTGTGATACACACACACATGCACACACACAAGAATGCATATACACATACAGATGTGTGAATCACCGACAGGTGTGTAGCTATGTATCTGACTATGGGAGTGAGTCAGTGTGTATGTTTGGGTGTATGTCTGTGTGTGTGTGTGTGTGTGTGTGTGTGTGTATGTATGTGTGTGGGGGCTAAAGTGTTCTCACGCTCAGACTGGTTGAAGAGGCTGTAGTGAACCTGGAGGCCCGGACCAGTGAGAGATACCTCAGATGTCATGGCAACGGTGATAGATGCAGATAAGAGAAAGAGGCGCTCTGCAAAAGGCTGTAGTCCACGTGTCCCACACAGTCTGTCCACACACACACAAACACATGAACACACACACAAGCACAAACAGACAGATGTGTGCACGCATACTCACATATACGAACACAAATACACACACTCACACACACATACACACACACACATCCAATACAGTTTTTTTTTGTACTTGTTGTTATGGGTAAAACCTCTCACTTCTACTTAGGCCCTCAGCAAAAGTGTTTTTTTGGTCACTCTAGTGCATGTATCAGTTCCACTTTTGAGACACACACTAACAAATATAAACCAAAAAAATGTAGCACCCAGAAGTATCTAGCAGCACACATGTACCGTGTGGTGAAGGGAGGATGTGCTGGTGTGTGTGTGTGTGTGTGTGTGTGTGAGTGTGTGTGTGCATGGGGGTCACCTGCGGTTCTGGATGACCCAGAGGCCTTGTGTGCAGGCGTGGTTGTAGTTGGCTCTGCTCAGCTCATAGCCCTCAAAGGCCAATGTCAGGCCATACTCAGCAGAGGGAACCTGCAGACACACACACACACGCATACACACGCATACACAGGCACACACAAACACGCATGCACAGACACACAGTGTAACAGACATTTCAACACAGAAGTTCTGACACACACACACACAAATACAGTTGTTCAATCTATAGAAAGACAAACCTGATAACCAAACACTCTAACAGATGTTAGACAACACAAACAAATTGGGAACACCACATGCATAAACAACACAAACAAATAGCGGACATCACAGGTGTAAACAAAACCATATGCTACCACACAGGCTAAAGATTAATCACACAGTACTTACGAAGAGGAACAAGGTCTCAGTCTCATGTATTGAAAAGAGGAAGAGAGATGACAGTGAGGACCTGAGAGAAGAGGGGAAGGGGAAAGGAGAGGAGGAGAAGGAGGAGGATAGGAGAGCAGAGCTCACTGTAAAGTGCCAGGTGCAGTTGGTGTTGGGAGGGTAGTAACTGGGATAGAAGGGTGTCTGTAGGAGACCCTGGACTCCTTGCAAAGGCTGCAGCGTGATGGTAGAGGAACAGGCTAAGATACACAGGGACAGAGAGAGAGAGAGACAGAGAAAGACTTGTCAGATGTATGCCAAGAAAAAAGGTCTTTTCAGACTATTTCAAGAGCTTGTCCCCTGTGTCCATCTGTGTATGGGGGAGTGCTGTGTGCATTTGCGTATTGCATTTGAGCATCTCTATAAAAAGTATAGGGAAACAAAAAAAGCCCATCTCTGTTAATACATTTTGAGATCATAATACACATACATAAACATACATAATAAATAATCTTCAGGACAACAGATACAACATATGATATGATGTCTCATGATAGATAGATGATGATATCAAAGCCCCATCAAACACCAACACGTACTATCAAACACAAACAAATACCAATCACTCGATCAGTACAATGTCAGTCCGATTGCACGTTTACATGCAGGAGTTATTTCAATTTTCAATCACACTGCATAGGTGTGTTAGTCAGGCTACAAGAAGTTTGGATTAGTTTGATTTCAGCTGTACTCAGATATTTTTGACATCCAAGTTTGATTCTAGTTGAACTAACACAGAAATTTGGATTTTGTTTATGTGTTTGTTGGATGGAGTGGTTTAGAACTAGACATGTTCTAGATATTTCTAGTGGCTGAGAAACGGCTCACCCTCGGGAGTCCAGGCCTGTGCGGAGAGCGAGAAGGGGTCTTTGTAGTTATAGAGGCCCTGCTTCCACACAACTGTCATCCACTCGCCCGACGACAGCAGTTTCACTATGGGCTCGTGTTGACTGCAGCCATACAGCCTGGGCACAGAAAGAAGGAGGAAGAGTTTGTGTGTGTGTATGTGTAAGTTTGTGTGTGTGTGTATGAGAGAGAGAGAGAGAAAGTTTGTGTGTGTGTCTGTGGTGTGTGTGCGTGCAGAATTGAAGTGAAAGCAGAGATGGTGGAACTGAGGCAACGAAAGCAAGAAATGAGAGTCAGGAAGAGTGGAAGTCAAGAAGAAATTAGAAAGATGTTGGAAATGAACACAAAGAGAGAGAGAGAGAGTGCGTAAAAGAGAGAGAGATGATGTTCAAGTAAGTATCATGGAAAATTCCACTATCTTTGTTACACTGTTAACTAACAATCCTGGTTCCTTTCCTAAGAAAAACTTCACAGAATCATAATAATCAGAAACATCAACTGTGGTGTGCATCATTCTACTGATGTGTTAAGAGGGGACTTTCATAAACAGATGGCATCAATGTGACAGTGACACATCAAAGTGGCATAATAACGTCTATGACAAATCATACCTCTCCCAGAGATAGACATGGCCGAGACAGACCAAAGACCAAAGATCACAGGCTAAAGCAACCACAGAGAATTCATACTGAAATCTGCCCACTCCCTGCAGTAGACCACCTTTATCAGAACAGTGCATGCAACTCATACCAGTGCGCATAGCAGACAAGGCAATGCAGCAACCACTCTCCTTTCATACGTTGCACGCAGTTGCCTTTTTCCATGTTGTTTTTAACTGATGTCTAAATGTCTATAATGACCATAGATAGATAGATTCAGCACACCAAAAGTAAAGAGAGACAGTGCAAGAAATTCAACATCCTGCAAGACAAGAGGCACAATGGAACCACATAATGCACTCAATAGAAACAGGGACAGGGGGAGATCTCCTCCCAAACAGGTCAGTCCAACTGGGTGAAGAACTTGTCTGACAGGGAGCTCACCAAACCCAAAATGGATGTGTTAGCAAAAGGACTCAACTTTGCCATCTCACCAAACCAGATACCAACAGTGGACCTCATCACAGCCACAGAATCAGTCATTGTGAACAACAAGATACCCAAACCAGAACTAGTGCAAAGACACCACCGTCTAATCTCACTTACTTGGAGAGGAAAGCCATCACCTCCTTAAGTAAGGAGGAGAACATCATGAGACTCCCAGCAGACAAGGGCCCAGTGGTGTTAAATGCTACTGAATACTATGCCAAAATGGACAAGCTACTCAGTGACATAGACACCTACGAGAGACTGAAAAAGGACCCAACCAACAGCTACAAGATGAAAATAGTAAACCACCTGAAAGAACTAAAGGAAGCAGAAGCCATTGATCAACAGACCTACTACCAGTTGTATCCAGGAGAATCTACCCCATGCATATATGGCCTCCCAAAAATCCACAAGGAAGGGGCCCCCCTCAGACCTATCGTCAGCAGCATCAACTCAGTCACCTACAACATTGCCAAACATCTTGCAGTAATCCTCTCTCCGCTGGTAGGAAACACCCCCCACCACATCCAGAACTCAATGGATTTCACCAGAAAAATCAGCGCACTGACGCTGATGTTACATCACTGTTCACCTGCATCCCCACAACAGAAGCAGTGGAAACAGTAAAGGACAGACTCAAAAAGTACAAACTGCTGCAGGCCAGAACGACTCTCACCCCAAATCAAATTTGCTCACTGCTGGAACTTTGCCTCACAACCACCTATTTTAAGACAGTGGATGTGCCATGGGGTCTCCAGTTTCACCCATAGTAGCAAACTTATACATGGAATTGGTGGAACAAGATGCCTCATTCAGAGGAAAAACACCCACTCAGTGGTTTAGATATGTGGATGACACCTTTTGTGTCATCAAAAGCCATGCCTCATTTAGAGGAAAAACACCCACTCAGTGGTTTAGATATGTGGATGACACCTTTTGTGTCATCAAAAGCCATGAGGCTTTCACCAAACACCTAAACATTAAATTCACCAGGGAAGCAAGCAAACTTGCTTTCCTAGACTGCGAGATACAGGCCGAGGAGAGTGGCAGCCTCTGCACGGAGGTCTACAGGAAGCCCACGCACAAAGACCAGTAACTGCTGTTTGATTCCCACCACCCACTAGAACAGAAGCTAGGTGTTATCAGGACACTACAACACAGAGCGGACAACATTCTATCCAAAGCTGAGGGAAGAACAAGAGAACATGCCCACATTAAACAAGCACTGAAAAACTGTGGATACCCCAACTGGACATTTATCAAGGAAAACAGAAGAAAGGAAAAAAGAAACAGGGAAATAACTCACACAAAGGATAACAACAGAAGAAGGCACATGGTGGTTCCCTACGTGTCTGGCCTATCTGAAAAACTAAGAAGGATCTTCAGCAAACACAGTAAGTAACATCCCAGTATAGTAACATCCCAGTATACTTCAAACCAGCAAACACACTCAGACAGAGGCTGGTTCACCCTAAGGACAAAACTCCAACACAGAACCTGAACAATGTAATATATGGATACATTGGAGAAACAAAGCAACCACTTGGCCCAACACAGGAGGGCAAATACATCAGGACAGGACTCAGCAGTATATTTACATCTGAAGGAAAGTGGACACTCATTCTAAGACACAGAAGTACGTATTTTAGACAAAGAAGATAGATGGTTTGAGAGGGGGGTGAAAGAAGCCATCTTCGCACATCTGGAACAGCCAACCTTAAAAAGAGGAGGGGGGCTACGGCACCAGTTATCTGCTATGTACCATGCTCCTTTGAGGTCCCACCCTTGAAGGTACAACAATTGTCTAATGGCCCATGGGAACACCTGGTCTCTGGAGAGGTGTGAAAACCTCAACGACTTTCAGACCAATTCACACCTGGCCCAAGGGCTTGGCCAAAGAGGTTCCTCCAGAGATAAATACTACCTCTTCCCACTCCAGAATCAGACCTGACGATGTCTGTTGTAACAGACAAAACATTGTCAAGCTCAATAAGGAGTCCAGTTGTCTACAACAAAAACTCTTTTGACCATAGATAGGCTCACCTTTTTGGACTGATCAAATCTTCACTTTCTGTAAACATCAAGCATTTTTTTCCCATTGCAAAAACCACAGACATGGTGAGCAGGTGTCCTTTCCTGGAAAGCCACAAACCTCCAATCTTACCAGACTGTGTGGGTTGTCATTGGCCGTAACTGCCTGCGTTCAAGTCAACGAAAGTCCCTTCTTAATGGGTTCTTAAGAACACATCTAAATATCACATTTGTCATTTTAGCTGCTCTTGGTTAAATGTGAACTTTTGGATTGTAATTGTACTTTGTGACTGACAATGATTTATAATTGTGTATCAAAAGAATGCCCATGAGAGCAAACAAATGCATGTTGAGATGTGTGTGTGTGTTGCCTTGATGGCCTCTGAAGGGGGTTTGGGGGGGGGTCATCCTCGAGGCGTCTGGACTTACGAAGTAATGAGGTATGGGTCGGAGGGTGTGAGCGCGTCGTAGACAGCCAGGCGGTCGCGGCACTCGGGCAGAAGCCACTCCACGCGAAGCTGCAGCTGGGAGCCCAGGGGAGCCTGCAGGTGCCACAAGCAGGAGGATCGCTCTGTGTCGGGGCCCCGCAGAGCCACTGGGCCTCCGGGGGCCACTGCCTGGTACCGGTGGCAGTCTAAGGGGAGGAGGAAGAGGACATAGGAGGATATAGCAAGACATAATGGGGAGCGAGGGAGGAGGAAACAGGAAGAATGACAGGGATGGGGAGGTAAAAAAGCAAAGGAGGAGAGAGGAGGAAGGGAGAGAGAAAGAAATCAGTGAGAGAAACAGCAGGAGAAAGGGAGACGGAGGCTGTGTCCGAAATGGGAAGGTAGTGACTTGCTGTCTTCACTGTCTAACAAGTTACCTGCTGTTGAAGGCATCAATGCAACGACATTTCAGACAACCTAGACAGCTAATTAGAATGTTTTTGTTTACTTCAATGTTCAGGCACTGTTGCCAGGACACTGAAAGTTGACTACACAATTCGATAGAATGTTGTACGTTGAAGGCAGCATTAAGCATTAATATGCATTAGCATTAATATGCTTCCTTCAAAACTAGCCAAAATGAAGGTACCTTTGAAGGCAGAATTTTATGCATAAAGATAAAGAGGGGGAGGTGAGAGGTGGAAAGAGTGATACAAGAAGAACAACAGAAATGGGGATTGCCCCGATGACTAAAGGTGTTAAAAGAACAGCGTGTCAAGTTTGAAATGTCAAAATGACATTTTTAGAGATTGTAGCAAAATTTGACTTAAGATGTTTAAGAGACAATTAGGATTGGGTAGCTTCCAGGCTTGAAATGATACTGCTACTGACTATCAGTACTTAGTGTTTGGTACTAGTGCCCCACAGTACCCTTTTCAGCACTTTTCACTACTTTACTTTGAAA
The DNA here is from genome assembly GCA_027481765.1 of Tenualosa thibaudeaui. Lineage (NCBI taxonomy): Eukaryota > Metazoa > Chordata > Actinopteri > Clupeiformes > Clupeidae > Tenualosa > Tenualosa thibaudeaui. The sequence goes on along the minus strand of JAIFZK010000176.1, from coordinate 1,004,429 downwards.
CTTTAACAGGAGTGGGTTGCTGGTGACTAAAGCAGTGAGTGGAACCACCTTGCCACTGTGGTAAGTGGGCCTATGTACTGTTCACACACGTTCGGGTCAAATGCAGGATCACAATGAATTCATGGCAAAGCTGGTGATCCTTTTGTTTTTTTGTGAACCAATACAGGATCAATACTACATAATTTGGTCAGTACTATTAGTTCAGTATCCAACCATAGAGACAGTGATCAGTTATTCAATTGCAGATTCAGTACAAAGTTGGATTAGTTGGACATGCTGAACTCAGATTGAGCAAAATTAAATATCCAAAATAAAGCCAATAAAAAGAATGAATGAATGTAAAAAACATACCAAAGGAAGCTTTCAAAAGATCTATAACTTTGATGTCAGTTTCTGCAAGAAAATGCGACAATCATAAAACAACATAAGAGCAAATCAAAAAGACAAAAATAACAAAAACAAAACTGAACTACTAACAAAACTAAAGACTGAAAATGTCATGGTAACAGACATCAATCACAAACAAAACTTGGACTTCAGAGGGGAAAAAAAACTTGAATTAAGAAGACAAAGCTCTGTGAAGATGCACAGGTCAACCCTGATTAGAGTCTCTGACACTGGCGTTTTCTACCCGGTCTCTCACCTCTGATGGAGAAGGAGGGCAGGTGGAGCAGGTAGCCCTCATAGCTAGCCGTGTCCGTCGCCCCTGGGATCCTGTGGGTGGCCAGGTGCTGCTGCAGTCGGCTGCTGATCCGCTGCAGGGTCACTCCGTCAGCAAGACTCTGAGGGATGGAGAGAGTCAGCCAGAAGTGGCCCACCACACTGCCCTCCCTGTGGGACCAATGGAACAGTGGGTAATGGGTTACATGTAACACAATTCAGTCATTTAATTACAAAATAAAAGTAACTTATAATCAGTATAAATTGCAGTTACTTTCAGAAATATTCAAGGATTACATGGTTACATCAGAAACGTTGGTTATATCTTTAATTATATTGGTTTTGTTTTGCCATTTGTTTTTGCCACTTGTGCACATCCTCCTTTCAAAGCTGAAAGTCTTATACTATTATGATTCTAATTGTGTCTCCTGTCATGTTCGGATTGGCTGTACCACCCATTAACTTGCTACTGGATATACAAGCCAGCGGCAGTTGCCAGGTGGCCTGCCACGTCAGACAAGATCATGGTAAAAAGTCATGGTACGTGTGTTTGTGTGTACTATACATGCATGCTCTGTGTGTGTGTGTGTGTGTGTGTACTATGCATGCATGCTGTATATGTGTGTGTGTGTGTGTGTGTGTGTGAGCACTATGCATGCATGCTGTATGTGTGTGTGGGTGTGTGTGGTTTGAGAGAGAGTAAGAACCCATGTGAAACTAAGCTCACCCAAAAGCAAAGACAGTGGTGGAGTTGAAATAGCGTGAAATATCAGTGGCCTTTACTAGCTTCTCCACCTGAGAGAGACAAAAAACAAAGGCAATGAGAAATGGCTTTTATACCACAATACCCCCCCCCCCCCACACACACACACACACACACACACACAGACCTGAAATGTCTGCCTCTCATTTCAATGAGAATGAATGTCTACTCTAACAGCATTTGCTGAGTCTGACATATCCACAAGCCCACCAGTTTGTCCCAGATCTGTCCCAGGACCAGAAAGAGAGTGCAAAATCAACAGAATGTGCCTTTGAGGGATAGAAAGTCCTGTCACCACCACAGTGGAAAGCAATGCCACTTTCACCACAGTCTCAGCAACTGCTGTAATAGAAAACTGAAATTGAAAAAAGATTTTGCAGCAGTTTGTCAGGGCCTCATTTACATAACTGCTGCTGTACCCACTAGCATTGGTTTGGAGCACAGCACCCGTCAGTCACACAGCTCTGCTGGGTGGCACATCTCACTCTGCCTGACTTAAAGGGGACATAGAACTGAAAACCAGTATTACTTTGACTTTATTGGATTAGGAAAGATTGTGCATGGCCACAGAGCTGTCATGAATAATAAACATGGCTATGCCCTCCTTCATATGTAAATTTCAGACTTAGAAATAGACACTAAAAAATAGGGGAGTCAAGTCAAATTGTGACGTAACATGCCACAAATGAACTCCACCACTTAGCTATTTCAACCCGCAGCCAGAATGTAAGTTTGTATTAAGTTAAATATACTCTAATTAAAATCTGAGAACAAGGTACAATACTCCATTGATCAATTCTATGTCATCTTTCAGCAGTGTGACTAATCACTGCGTAGTAGTAATGTGGCATCCACTCACACGAGTGCATGAACATGGCCATCAAAAGCCATCAGAGCAGTCAGAATGTGTAAGGACTCAAGGCTCAGTGTCAAAACTGCACAGACGGATATGTCTCTGCAACACATCCATGTTGTAGCATTGTGCTACTACTCACACAGGCTAGGTACATGCTAGCTGCAGCTAAAAGGCAAGATCCTCTTGGCTTCACAATGGCTTCTGGCAGGGGTGCAGTGTCAGCCCTCCATAAGACCCATATGCTTAATGGCAAAAATGAACATAAATCTGACCCTGCATCAACCTCTGTAGAGTGTTAAAAGGTAAGATCCTCTATGCCCCACAAGCTAAGTAAGAAGATGTGGAGATGTTGGTGATTGGGGGTTGGATGGGGTGGTGGTGGTGGTGGTTTCCAGGGTCACATCCTTGGTGGGGTCTCACCATGGCCTGCACGGCTTTGGCCTCGATCTGAAACTCCCGAGTGCCATGAGAGGAGAGTGGACGGGAAAAGTTCCTGTTGAGGAGACAGATGTGAGCCGTGTACTGTTGCTCCACACGAGGCTCCAGCACCCACACACGGTACTCTGAGAGAGAGAGAGAGAAAGAGAGAACATAAGAGAAAGAGAGAGACAGAGAGAAAGAAAAAGAGAGAAAGAAAAAAAAGAGAGAAAGAAAGAAAATGAGAGAGAGAGAGAGAAATGCATTATTTAGACATTGCTAATGACTGTGGGGTCTGTTATCTGTATGTGTGGTTGATGAAACGTATTTTGTCTTCGTCTCTTTAAATCATAAGTGGCTAACAGATTAAGATCACTCATGTCAGACCCCAAAGCAGACGTTGAGTGAAAGCACTGGACCAGGCAAATATGACAGTACTGCAGTATACTTAAAAAAATGCATTTTTATGTCACATAAGATGTGGCTAGAAGAGCAACTAGGGTATAAGAAAATGAGCTGTGCTCATACACATACAGATGTATACTGTATGTACCTCTCTCTCTCTCTGTGCGCGTGTGTGTCAGAGAGAGAGAGAATCCCAAGTGGTGAATGTCCATTCCAACATGCTGAATTAAGAAATGATGGTCTGTTTTCCCAATTGAATTTTCTTACCCAGAAAGTACCATGCCAACACAGCAGCCCCAGCAAGAAGCAGGAGAAGGATGAGGGGGATTGCTGTTAACACCCATCTGGGAAGCCTTTTTCTTGGATCAGAAGGTGTTGGTGTAGCTTGATTTGGTCTCACCTAGAAAAGACTGATTGTTGCTACGAAATCCACGAACTGCTGTTACAGTGCTTTTTGATAGAACTGTGGGGCAACAGCACTTGAAGAGTTAAATGAAATAAAGCAAGTTGAGTGTCGCTTATCTTAAACTAAGAGGGCCTTATTAATGAATCTACCCTATGAGGGAAAGAATCCACACTGACTGTGGAAATATGTTACTACCAAATTGTGGTGTGAAGAATAAGCAGAGAGGAACGTAGGACTACGTACCTGATTGCTGTCGATGTGACTGAGATGTGTGCCGTTGAGTGGTCCTGTTCTTGAGACATTGTTAGGTTCCATAACTTTTCAAAAACCCTCTCCAGGGGAAGACATTTTTGTTACAATTAAATTCCCTTTACAACCCGGTCAGAAATAATGTTTGCCTACGTATATTTTCGGCGAAATCCACACGCTGTTGACATGTTCGACATATGAAATGACTGCTTCACCAAGGAGGAAAAATGTTGGCTTTATTTGAACATCCAAAGGTCGTTTTGAATCAATGATTCCTGTTCCAAAACGGCCTGGCCAGAGTAGCCGATAGTGACTGCTAGATCTACTAATGTCTTTAATCGCATTAATAAAACTATAAGTCCGACATTAAATAAGCTATCATAACATCCGTTTTCAAAGCTCGTTGTTATTGAATTCACTCAGTCACTGGCAACAGCTTCTTGCGTCCTTCAGGGACAAACTAGGTGATGGAGGTAACCAACGCCTAGCAACAGAAAAAGACTGCACCTGTGCCAGGAATTGTTCCAACAGCCTGCGCTGAGACCGGTACAGATGATCCAGAATGCAGCTGCATGTCTGGTTTTCAACCAGCCAGAAAGAGTGCGTCACACCTCTGTTCTTTGAACTCCACTCACTACCCTTACCCGCATCAGATTTAAAGCACTGACGTTGGCCTACAGTGTGATAGATGCTACCATCTATATGAATACTCTCTTAAAGCCCTATGTTACCCTCCGGCCACTTCGTTCCTCCAAGGAACGTTATCTAGCACGGCCGACACCTCGCACAGGTCAATCCAGACTCTTCTCATGTGTTGTTCCACACTTGTGGAATGACCTTCCAAGTGCTACCAGAGCAACAGATACCCTCTCCATCTTCAAGAAATTCTTGAAGACCCAGCTCTTCGAAGAATATCTCCTGGCTTAAAATATCTGAATACCAGGAATGCACTTACAATCCCACTCTCTCTTCAAGCTGCACTTTTTTTCATCTCAAAATACTTCACATTTCATGTTAACTCATAAGTGGCTACTAATGTCAGTTTGCACTGTGCAGTAGCTTGAATGTTTATCCTCTTTTTGTAAGACGCTTTGTAAAAGTAAACGTAAGCAAAGAGGCGGGCATGAATAAAGATAGGAAAGGAAAAATGAAAATAATAGAAAAGCAACCTATTGGGGGGTTGTGGGTCTCCTTGTCTGCAGAGAATATTAATCATAGGCCAAACTCAGACTTATCAAGGTAATACACTTTCTCTACCCTCTAGTGCCAAAAGAAAAAAAATACACACAGACCATTTAATAAAAAATAATAAACCTTTATTTTTTTGACCAAATGTCAGTAGGTCTACATTCAGTTGATGGGTTGTAGCGCATGTCCGTGTTCCCTTTTAGCCCCTGAGAAAACCAGGATTTATGTCTGCAAGGGCATGTAATCATCACTGGAGGGCTCCAGCTCTCCGTACAGTCCATGAAGAGAATCCTCCAGTTGGGTCAGTCTTTTAGGAGTACTGCAGTGGTCAGGCCCCTGGCATGACCCAAAGAAAGGCACAGAACAATGCAGAGGGGAGAGAGGCGGGAGAGACTTGAATGATGGCAACTCAAAGTTAAGTGGACTCAGAGCCTTGTGGCCTCTAAAGGTGCCCCCCTGGTGCGCCAAGGGCACTCTCTCATCAGGCTTGCCACTGGTCCTGTCCTGCTCTCTGGCCTCCAGCGACTCCTCGTGGCTCTCCTCTTCCTCCTCTTCATCCATGCTGCCCACGGAGAAGCCTGAATCAGGGCTCTGTGCTTCGGCCCTAAGACGCGTCAGGTCTTTGTAGGAAGAGCAGGGCTGGAGGGTCCCCAAGCTGCCACCTCTGAGGTCACTTCTACTGTTGTTGCTTTCAGTCCCACCTGCAATGCTGTTCACCTTGTTTACGTTGGCATTCACACCTGATCCCCGGTCAGCCAGCATATGGTCATAAGGAGAGAACTCCTGGCAGGGCTCCAGGGGTCCTGAGGGAGGGGGTGGTGGGTATTTGATGCTCTCATCAGACCCGTAGAAGTACCGATTGTTGCTGAAGCTGCTGCACACCTGGGCTTTGAGGACCTCCACGGGAGAGATGCACTCAAACTGCTGCCCAGTGGTTAAGGCGTCTACTGCCATGAAGGAGCCCAGCCACGTCTGTGAGAGAGGGCAAGAGAAGCACATGAGCTGGTAAGTCTAAGCAATCAGTCTCATTCTTAGGTAATCAGTTAAAGTCTATATTCCTAGTTCCTACTCCATATTTATGTACATATTTAATGACTGTATGAAATCCAGTAATGATGCTGTCTAGGTCTCTTGTGGTGCTAAATAGTTTTCATGGCCTCAGGGCCACTATCCAGAACTCACCTTAAAGTTCCCTTTATGGACAGAATGAAGACCATCAAAGTACTTTGAGGGATCAGGTACCAACAATGGCTTCATCATGCGAGAGCTGCGAGAACAGACACCAAGACAATGAAAATGTTGAAGAGAGATGAGGAGAGTGTTGAAGATTTGAGGATTTCTCCCAACAAACGGTGAGTCAGATATCTTGATCTTTCTCTCTGTTTTGATGCCCCCCCTGGAGCCATGATGTCTACTACTCACCCCATGAGCATGAGTGCAACTAGGAAGACCAGCACAGCCAAGGCACCAAACACAGCCCACCAGATCAACCACGACTCCACGTCCTGTGTGTCCACTGCGGGTGTGTGATCGGCTGAAACAATAGAATGATGAATGATGAGTCCACTCAAATGTCGTCAGATATCCAATCAGCCTTTTCTCTCTCTACCATTGTATTAATGTGATGGAAGACTGCTGTGCCTCTTTGTATGGTGTTGTGTACATTGTGTCTGGCCACTGGATTTGTTACTTATGCTGTGATACAATACGTGCCAATATGATACTATGATACAGTATGGTACTTCATCATTAGTTTTTACTCCCTTTAAGAAGGCTAACACAAATGATATCATGGACAAACAACATTGACCACAAACACACATTGATTGCCATTTGATACCTGAAGTTTCCCAGGAGCCAATGGGGCTCCACTCACTCCACATACAGTCCTCTTTAGTGAGTTTGACTCGCACCCGAGTCAAGTAGCGTTGGCCTTTCTTCAGATCCTGCTGCAGTAGATAGCTGGTACCCTTGCAGCAGACTGTAATTTTCTTGACTTCCTGCCATCATTAAAGCAGCATGACCATTACCCATTAGAACATTACAGGGAGATTTCTCAACTCAGCTTAACTCATTTCAGTCAATTCAACTCATTTTCACTTCAGTTCCTCACCTCCCATGTCTCTCCATCACTTTTGTACTGAAGTTCAAACTCGTAGTCTAGGCCTGGTCCTGGATGAACGTAAGTCCAGGAGACGGTGGTATTCACTATGGTTGGCTCTCCAGGAGGTGGCAGTTTCACCACTAAAGCCAAAGTAGGTTGAAGAACAGAACATTTAGTTGCATTGCTACTGTTGTTGCTGTGTTAATCCTTCCATGTGTTGGGTAAATACACTGTATTTGTTACTTGATTGCATGCTTACTCTCATCATGTGGGCTGAAGGCTGCTAGACGCACTGCAGGCTTTGTGTAGTTTTCACAGGAAGTCTCCAGGGCATATTTATGAGCTCTGCTAAAATATGCCCTCTGAACAGGACAGGAATGCAATTAAAATTTGTGCATCTGAGGATTTGTACATATACATACAGTGTATACCAAATATATTTATCAATAATTGTGCCAACTTACTACATTTCCAACATGGAGGACACACCTCCACATTTTATCTTCATCCTGCTTTATAAGGTCACACTTTGCATCAAGTCTATTCCTGAAACACACACACACACACACACACACACACACACACACACACACACACACACACAGAGTTAGTAGTTGTAGTTAGTAAATGTTGCATTCACATGCTGTATTTACCTGTGAAAATGACACTGATCATATATAGTGGGAAGCATTGGCTACCTGAGTGTCCATGTGGCAGTGAGAGTGCATTTGCTTTGGGGATCCACAGGCTGGCCAGTGCCCTTCTGCACACCATCCCACTCACAAGTGATGTTTTTGATCAAATCACTGTAACACTGCAAACCTGGGAAAAGACATGAATGACATACTGGAGTTATACATCAGTCCCACTCTCAGTTGCTAGTGATTCATAGCATCACACAGAATCATACAGAACACTGCACCTCTCTTCATCTCTCCTGGTGGTTTTACCTTGTTGTGCATGTCCTGAGGACAGCGATGCCATTAGCAGAAGGAAGTACAGAGGTGCCCTCATTTTGGTTAACCCCTCTCATTTCCTACGACACCTCACGGCAACCTGGAAATAGAGTGGCAACAGTATTAGGGTTTCATTTTCAGTATGTAACATCGTGCAGCAAATGTGCAGCAAAGGGTTGATGTCTTGGATCTCTCCATTTGGCTTTCCTTTTAGTTAGTCCCCCTAGGATTTTTTTGTGATCAAAATGCTTGATATTTTGGCGACATTCTCAAAAACACTGCAATGAATTTTGCAATGTTTTTCACTTTAAACTCCTCATCTAATGTCTTACTCAAGGACTAGGGTTAGTCTGTGTACAAGACATTGGTCCATATTAAAAATAATCAACACTAGGGGGTGCTGTGGTACAGTACACTAAGCAGGTGCCCACAAGGGACGTGGTTCTAGTCTGACTTGCGGTCATTACACCCAATCTCTCTCTCCCACTCACTTCTTGTCTAGGTTTACCATCCTGTCACAATAAAACTTAAAATCAATTCAATTTAATAAATTATCAATCAATCAGTTCTGATTAAATAAAGATAGCTGATTGTGTTGTTATGCGCATAAAATGACTAGCCTAAGTGATCACAACAAAAGGACCAAAAGCTAAAAGAAGCAAAAGCACGGAGTTGTTATCGTTACGCTGTGGCTTACGGACACCCACAAAGATGACACCAAGAACTGATGAGAAAGCAGAAGAAGAAACCTCAGACTGCAAACATTCCATGTCTTTTATAACATGAATATTTTTGATTCCTACAAAAACGTCTGGAATATCCAGAGTGATTATCTTTAGCTGTAGGACTACAAAAATTGTTTTTAAATTGTTTGGTTTAGATGTCTATAGCCTAATTTGGAGAACATCTACTTATTAGTAGTACATGTCTATCTTACATGCAACGTCACATATTATAACACAGGAATGCTCCTTTTTATGCAGCAATCATCTATCTAATTAACATTAGATAAAACACAATTTGGCATAACAGTCTACTTAGATTTTTTTGTCAAGTGACAAAACTTCATGTCATGTGAGTTTGCATGCCATTGTGGCACACCTGGCTATATTCATACTGTAGTTTCATTCTGATTCATGACAAGTGTCTGACAGTTGGGAGGGTAACACTGGAATACTTCACATATGATGTAATAGACTAACGTGTTCACTCTTATGCTTATTTCGTGAGCAGATCTTGTCTTTTTTTTGTTTAAAATTTTAGAACTTTGCTTTTAGTCATCATTATGTGTTAATGCATGTCTTGGATGTTCCTGGAGTTTCATGCACAGTGAATGTTTCTCTAGTTTCTCTAGTGATTTGTTTGAGTGTGATACGCATGCTCACCATGGGGCTAAAGACATAGACTAGAATACAGACAAAACCAATGCAATGATGGTATGATGTGATATGGTGCATTGAATATCAGCATTAAAATGCATAAACAGTAATTTATGTCTGATGGAGAAACTGCTGTAGCAAATTAGCCATATATATCCTAAATCACACAACATCTCCAGACCTGTAATTGAATGTAGCAACATCAAAGCTTCATCAATAGAGATGCAACTGGGTGGACTAAAAGCACCAAAGCTTCACCAAATGGGTTTGGTGGTCATGGAATGCATCCTTTCACTAAACGGGGTGATCTCTTGGCATAGGTAAAATAAAATGTGAATCATCCTCATCTGGTTTGCAGAGGTGAATCATATGCAAATGTTCGACTACATTTCCCACAAACCCATATGGCTTGCTGAGTAAATTCTCACAGGAGAAACAATGGATAGCCAATTACCTTCCCGAGTCCCACTCTCCTCCCTCTTTCTCTCTGTCTGTCTGTTATGCTGCTTTTCAGTCTCTTGAGGTCATTCCCTGTTGCCTGGCATAAGCCGAAAGGAGTGTTGACCATTTCTGAAATACAGTGAGAAAGTGTCTTCTTTTGGCCCTCCCTCCATCCATCCCTCCAACTCCTCTGTGTGTGTGGTGTGTGTCTAATTGTGTTTGTGTGTGTGTGTTCTCTATTATTTTTTTCTCTTGTTCTCCTGTTCTCCACGACCACAGCTAAGCAGGTTTTTGCACATTCGCGCAGAGATGCTCCCCACACCATGTCCTGTTTTGTTCTTTTCCAAGGGTCTCTACCTTTAGCAGACACATCAGTAATCAACCCTCTCTCTCAGTCCATGCAGTGGCACATCCACCGGTACACCTGGCACAATTTCATTGTTTATTTTTTATTGCCAAATGAGAAACAAGCATGTCAGATTTTGGACCAGATCATTAATATATCAAGTCACTCTGCCCCCCCACCAACCCATGCCCCTCACACAACCCCCCCACACTCACTTGGCACATCTTTGACCAGATTCATTGCTGAGTTGCATTGCATTGCATTGCATGCTTAAAATACTCACACATAAGTATGTTCTCTACATCACATCAGTGGGGCCGTTCAATAAATTGAAAATGAATGATTAATAATGAGTTTCAAAGGTAAGTGGTGCACACAGAGTAAAGCACTAAAGCGCTGTTCTGTGGTTTCAAGCACTGACAGGCAGTGAACGTTGCCGTTGCAAATGAAAAGTGCGCACTGATAAAGAGTTAAACTTTTGTCAGAGGAGAGAAGCGCGCACTGTGTTTTAAAGGTCAGTGTGGTTTCAATGTAGGGGAAATGGGAACAGGTACAAACGTTTCAGTACGCTCTTTTGTTCATGATTTGCATGATGGAAAATTGAAAGCTGGGGGTTTGTGGTGGTGGTGGTGGTGGGGGTTGGGCTTATAGGTTGTGGTTTGTTCCAGAAACATGTTTTTCTGAACAAAAAAAAAAAATCCAGCTGTTGTTAGGGGACTGCAAAAAGGCAAGACTTAATTATAGGATTCAACTTTTCTCAGTTTGTAACGCAAAGACTAACCCAAGCATTGACCCTGACGTATTACATCGCAATTACATTCTTCACCATGGAGAAAAATGGCTAAGACTGTGACTGACCATTCACTGGACAAACATCATTTTCAAATGTCTGTCTTGTACCAATCTTTACTTATTTGCAAAAACAAAAGTAGTGGGCTTTCCTGTAAGTTAGGGATTTTTTCAAGTTCTCTGTTTCCTTTTAAGTGAGCCACTTCTCACATGAAGAAGAGAAAACTGAGTTAAAGTAAACTCAAAGTCATCTTGACTCACATGAAGAAGAGAAAACTGAGTTAAAGTAAACTCAAAGTCATCTTGACTCAGGAGGACTGAGGCCCAGATCAAGACACAGCTTTCAAAAGTGTGCTGTTTTCCCCACATCTAAGTTAAAAATAATGCTGGCTAAAAATAATAAAAGTGGAGTAAGTGGAATAGTATCAAACCGCACAAATTTTTGCAGCTACAACCTTGTGGTCTAAATACACATTTCTGCCATGCTCTAAGACATTTGGTTAATGTCTATCAACTCATCCACTTTAGGAAAGAACACGCCAAACTATTCTACTTATTTCCCCTTCACCACACTTATTTCTCCTTGGTGACTTGGTTCAACTACATGAAACTTCAGAGAGTTTCATGCTCCTTGCTCCTTTCTCACCTGAGAAAGTCAAGAGTCTTATACAAGAGTCTTATAAGGGAATCCAGGAAAAAAGCTAGTATCACTAAGGGAATCCAGGAAAAAAGCTAGTATCACTAAGTTGTAGGTGCTGTGCACATATGTCACCACAGTCAACATTCTGTTGATTAGAAAAGCCCTTCGAACAATCCAGAGGTCAAAAATTATTGAAGAGACCTCCTGCACACATACATACATACATACACACACACACACACACACACAGTACTATATAGAGAATGCAAATTCATATATCATATACATGTAATTATATAATTATCATGAATTAATAATTGTATATTAGTGTAATCAAATATCTATACGTATAACAAATTGAAAGATAGTCCTGACATCCAGGATGTGACAAGATAGCAACCACCCCCTCACCTCCCCACACACACACTCACACTGCGTGTGTTTTTCCCAGTACTGGCCCCACAGTGCCTGGTAGAGACCGGTAGTTTCCGATAACAGACTCTAACCTCTGACCACAGTAACACCATCACCTTCTGCCCTGTCAAACCTCACAGCAGGTTGGCAGTAGTGATTCCTCCCCACTCACTTCACTACACACACACACACACACACACACACACGCACACACGCACACATACATACACTAAGCCATACAGATGGAGATAAAGGCTCTTCCACTGTCTGTGTACAAACCCTGCACACATACGTACTGTACATAAATAATTACTTACAACTGGGAATAATGTCACTGGTCTTCAGATTCTCCATGACTCCGTTAAGATCGGTCTGATAAAAAAGGAACGCAGTCTGTGAGTTAATCATAGATAGTAAAAGAAGGAGTTATTAGGCCAACCAAGACATATATGGCTGACAGGAAGTAAGCACTATTAAGAACTTACAGGGAAAAGAAATATCATGTTATAAATGCCATGTCATAAATGTCATAAATGTTCTAAATGGTTCCCATTAAAAACATGAAAGGCAGTACTACAGAGATCTACACTGGAACAGAACATAGAACTGAATTGGCAGTGAGTGGTGTGGTATTATTGAGCACTGAAATGTTAGTAAGTGATGACCTTTTGCCTCATCATCACCATCATCCTCATCATCATCAGCAGCATCTTTTTCACTTTTTCATCATCATTTTCATCTAAACTTATGTTCTCCATTATAAACACACTTTATAATGTCTAATTGTCTAAATGTCTAATAAACATTAGGCTAACTGGTCTTTCAACTACTCTGTGGGCTTCGTCTGATCTTCCGTATGTGTAGTGAAATAGTACAGCAATCAAATAAAAAAAAAAAAAAATCTTAGTGTTTAGATATCATTTCGATCTCTCCTGGAGTAGAGAAAAGGAAAGAGACTTACCCATTCATGTTGAGCCTGAGTATTGCCCTATGTGTGCCGAGCTCAATGTAGGTCGCACTCATTGTGTCGTGAATGAATCAGATGGAATTGTCTGCTGATTCAAAGCGGTGTGTTTTCGTACATAAAAAACGCTCCTCTGCTTGAAAGCTGCTGCTGTGTGTGTGTGTGTGTGTGTGTGAGAGAGAGAGAGAGAGAGAGACTGAAATCGTGACGTTGAGCCACCCACTCTTTCACTTCTCCCCTGCCATGTGAATTTCCCTTCTTTTAAATGTCACGTCAGTTCTCGTCTTTCTCTCAGTGGTGCATTACGCGTAAAGAGGATGCTGTACTATCAGTGTTATAATTGTTCATGGGGGAGCTATATTGTCACAGTAAAGGAGGTGGAACGACCCATTCACCCCACAGCACCACAAACACCACCAACCAACCAACAGTTAATGTTACGCTATGTTATTCTCTTCACATAGGCTACACATCTTATTTAAAATTTCATCCAAATCCCCGTGCAATAGACTTTAAATGAACAGCACACACTGTCATAAATACAAGATTGAAGATAGAAATAGATTTAGGTAAAAAATGAATCATAGTTTTGCTGTATCCTGTACAGACTGTCAGATCAAACCATTTCCCCCAAACGTGCCTTTTATCTGGTGGCCAACTATCACCAGAGCAAGCTCCAACCACAGACACCAACTCCACAACACACACTCACCCCCGCCATGAGTTTCTCATATGTCGTCTTCTACGAGTGTCTTCAAACCACATCCTCTGTACGATTCACAGGGAGACATGCTACTATACAGGCATGCTAACCTCGTGTGTTTGTAACTCTCAGGATGATTTTCTATGAGTTTGTGTGTTGTGGACTTAGTATCTGAGGTTGGAGCTTGCACAATATATAAAGCCCCTAAATGCAATTTTATTTGACCACTTTGCATGCTGCAATGTGTTGAGTGTTGAAATAGGACAATGCTTTAAAATTCAAAAACTCTGCCCACTGTATACCCTGAGGCAAATATGCGCAAACTCGGACGAGCTCACAGTGAAGGTGCACTATGTCTGTCGAAAATGTATGTTTTTATTAATAACATGGAAAATAAAAAATGCCAAGATTTAGCCAATGTGAGTATTTTATCCAAGATCCACATGCATCACACAAATTGTTCCCTATTAGCCCCTGAGATAACCAGCATTTATGTCTGCAATGGCATGTAATCACCACTAGAGGGCTCCAGCTCTCCGTACAGTCCATGAAGAGAATCCTTCAGTTGGGTCAGTCCTTTAGGAGTACTGCAGTGGTCAGGCCCCTGGCATGACCCAAAGAAAGGCACAGAACAATGCAGAGGGGAGAGAGGCGGGAGAGACTTGAATGATGGCAACTCAAAGTTAAGTGGACTCAGAGCCTTGTGGCCTCTAAAGGTGCCCCCCTGGTGCGCCAAGGGCACTCTCTCATCAGGCTTGCCACTGGTCCTGTCCTGCTCTCTGGCCTCCAGCGACTCCTCGTGGCTCTCCTCTTCCTCCTCCTCACCCATGCTGCCCACGGAGAAGCCTGAATCAGGGCTCTGTGCTTCGGCCCCAAGACGCGTCAGGTCTTTGTAGGAAGAGCAGGGCTGGAGGGTCCCCAAGCTGCCACCTCTGAGGTCACTTCTACTGTTGTTGCTTTCAGTCCCACCTGCAATGCTGTTCACCTTGTTTACGTTGGCATTCACACCTGATCCCCGGTCAGCCAGCATATGGTCATAAGGAGAGAACTCCTGGCAGGGCTCCAGGGGTCCTGAGGGAGGGGGTGGTGGGTATTTGATGCTCTCATCAGACCCGTAGAAGTACAGATTGTTGCTGAAGCTGCTGCACACCTGGGCTTTGAGGACCTCCACGGGAGAGATGCACTCAAACTGCTGCCCAGTGGTTAAGGCGTCTACTGCCATGAAGGAGCCCAGCCACGTCTGTGAGAGAGGGCAAGAGAAGCACATGAGCTGGTAAGTCTAAGCAATCAGTCTCATTCTTAGGTAATCAGTTAAAGTCTATATTCCTAGTTCCTACTCCATATTTATGTACATATTTAATGACTGTATGAAATCCAGTAATGGATGATGCTGTCTAGGTCTCTTGTGGTGCTAAATAGTTTTCATGGCCTCAGGGCCACTATCCAGAACTCACCTTAAAGTTCCCTTTATGGACAGAATGAAGACCATCAAAGTACTTTGAGGGATCAGGTACCAACAATGGCTTCATCATGCGAGAGCTGCGAGAACAGACACCAAGACAATGAAAATGTTGAAGAGAGATGAGGAGAGTGTTGAAGATTTGAGGATTTCTCCCAACAAACGGTGAGTCAGATATCTTGATCTTTCTCTCTGTTTTGATGCCCCCCCTGGAGCCATGATGTCTACTACTCACCCCATGAGCATGAGTGCAACTAGGAAGACCAGCACAGCCAAGGCACCAAACACAGCCCACCAGATCAACCACGACTCCACGTCCTGTGTGTCCACTGCGGGTGTGTGATCGGCTGAAACAAAAGAATGATGAATCCACTCAAATGTCGTCAGATATCCAATCAGCCTCTCTACCATTGTATTAAGCTGATGGAAGACTGCTGTGCCTCTTTGTATGGTGTTGTGTACATTGTGTCTGGCCACTGGATTTGTTACTTATGCTGTGATACAGTACGTGCCAATATGATACTATGATACAGTATGGTACTTCATCATTAGTTTTTACTCCCTTTAAGAAGGCTAACACAAATGATATCATGGACAAACAACATTGACCACAAACACACTGTTAGATTTGTTAAGACTCAGGCGAACCCAAATGCAGATCAGCACGGTTTTTCACAATGAACAAAAACTGTACAAAAACAGTACGCAGTGGGAGAAAGCTCAGGAGATCTTGGTAATTTCACAATAGCAAAAACTATAGAAAAACAGTACGTAGTGGGAGAAAGCTCAGGAGATCTTGGTAAAACAAAACACGCAAGTAATCCAACAAAGAGTTTCCAGAAACAGGGATGAAAAGGCAGGGGTTGGGAAAACAGAGAAAACTCAAAACATCTAAAAGGACAGTTCAGGTTCAGGAAGAAGCAAAAAAACTCCAAAGACTTCCACAAGACAGACACGAGAAACGAGAGCAGGTAAAAACACGGAAAACAGAACTCACAGGTGGGTGAGCAGACTAGAGACAGACTTACAATAGCGAGGAACAAGGTCAGATGATCAGACAAGGAACAGAGGAAAGGCTGGGGTTTATATAGGGAACAGGAGCACTAGGACAAACAGGGGGCAGCTGATACTGGAGCAGGTGTAGAGCAAGGGAGGAGAAAGGGGCAGGGCAAGTGAACAAAACAGAAACACATGGTAGACAAAAACAAACACAAGGGCTGCAGTGCATAGATAGTCCAGTGGGGGGCCAAGGTCTCAGGAGGGGAATCGTGATAGTAAGCCATGGTAGACAAGGACAAACAGAGGTGCAATGCCGTGGTAGTCCAGTGGGGGGTCCAAGGTATCAGGAGGCAGGATCATGACACACACATTGATTGCCATTTGATACCTGAAGTTTCCCAGGAGCCAATGGGGCTCCACTCACTCCACATACAGTCCTCTTTAGTGAGTTTGACTCGCACCCGAGTCAAGTAGCGTTGGCCTTTCTTCAGATCCTGCTGCAGTAGATAGCTGGTACCCTTGCAGCAGACTGTAATTTTCTTGACTTCCTGCCATCATTAAAGCAGCATGCCCATTACTCATTAGAACATTACAGGGAGATTTCTCAACTCAGCTTAACTCATTTCAGTCAATTCAACTCATTTTCACTTCAGTTCCTCACCTCCCATGTCTCTCCATCACTTTTGTACTGAAGTTCAAACTCGTAGTCTAGGACTTTTCCTGGATGAACGTAAGTCCAGGAGACGGTGGTATTCACTATGGTTGGCTCTCCAGGAGGTGGCAGTTTCACCACTAAAGCCAAAGTAGGTTGAAGAACAGAACATTTAGTTGCATTGCTACTGTTGTTGCTGTGTTAATCCTTCCATGTGTTGGGTAAATACACTGTATTTGTTACTTGATTGCATGCTTACTCTCATCATGTGGGCTGAAGACTGCTAGACGCACTGCAGGCTTTGTGTAGTTTTCACAGGAAGTCTCCAGGGCATATTTATGAACTGTGATAAAACTTCTCTGAACAGGACAGGAATGCAATTAAAAATTGTGCATCTGAGGATTTGTACATATACATACAGTGTATACCAAATATATTTATCAATAATTGTACCAACTTACTACATTTTTAATATGGAGGACACACCTCCACATTTTACCATCCTGCTTTATAAGGTCACACTTTGCATCAAGTCTATTCCTGAAACACACACACACACACACACACACACACACACACACACAGAGTTAGTAGTTGTAGTTAGTAAATGTTGCATTCACATGCTGTATTTACCTGTGAAAATGACACTGATCATATATAGTGGGAAGCATTGGCTACTTGGATGTCCATGTGGCAGTGAGAGTGCATTTGCTTTGGGGATCCACAGGCTGGCCAGTGCCCTTCTGCACACCATCCCACTCACAAGTGATGTTTTTGATCAAATCACTGTAACACTGCAAACCTGGGAAAAGACATGAATGACATACTGGAGTTATACATCAGTCCCACTGCAGCCATACAGCCTGGGCTCTGTGTGACATGCCTCTCAGTTGCTAGTGATTCATAGCATCACACAGAATCATACAGAACACTGCACCTCTCTTCATCTCTCCTGGTGGTTTTACCTTGTTGTGCATGTCCTGAGGACAGCGATGCCATTAGCAGAAGGTAGTACAGAGGTGTCCTCATTTTGGTTAACCCCTCTCAATTCCTACCACACCTCACGGCAACCTGGAAATAGAGTGGCAACAGTATTAGGGTTTCATTTTCAGTATGTCATGCAGTATGTCAGCTTGTGTACATGTGCAGCAAAGGGTTGATATCTGGCATGGATCTTCCCATTCTGATGTTGTTGCTGTATTTTCTAAAAATTTGTTTTTCAGTTTAACCCATTATTGGGTTCAACTGACAAAACTAATTTCCTTTCCACCAATGTGAATTGGAATTTTTAAAAAAGGTACATGGCTACAGCAAAGGTTTTTCTTAAAATGCAATTTTTGTAGTTGTTGGTCACATGAGCTTACTTGTTTTCTATTTTCCATGAAAAAGGTGTCTACAACAGAGATTAAAAAAAAATTAGGTCTTCATCATATTTGATATACATATGGGCTACACTGTTAGAGATGTGTTAGTAACAGAATAATCATGATTGTATGTTTTTCTTGGTGTGATCCTGCCTTTAAGAAGAGATTAGAAACATTTCCTATGAGATTTTCCTCTGGGATTTGAATGAATAAAATATAAATTTTAAGTACTTACTAACAACTATCTCTAACATACTAACAACTATCTCTCACACTTTGATTCATCCCGCCCTTCACATACAAATACAAAGATATCCACAAAGTAGTTTTGAAATATTTTAAACTATATTTTAAAATATTTATTTTTTGTATTCATATAGGCTAGTGTTCCTATAGGATATTCCAAAGAAATCTAAATTTTGTTCTAAATCTTACTCACACAGACCCCCTTCACAGAAAAAAATACACACCAACACCATCAGTCACATATACACACACTCACACACACAAACACAGACACGCTTCTTCCAGCCGTTTTATTTACATTATATAGCACTGTATTTTGTGACCTGTCCAAATGGTGGGTAACCTTCAACTAAATTTCAGCAAATGTTGCATTAAATCACAAACGATTGTGAGTGAAAATGGAGGTTATATATAAAGTTTCACAAATTTTGAGTGTGAGAAATTATGTCATATAGATATTACTGAGATGTGCACTGATTGAGTTACATTTCTCAAGTCTTTTTGTTTGTTTGTAATTAATTCCTGCACTGGTCTATATGGGCCATAAGTGCATTAATCTTTTGACCATGTGATCTCAACACAATCTGTATTTCTACTACTGTTTTTCAGAATAGGCCTACTGAAAATGTAGATACCCCATGTGTCCAACAACTAAAAATTGCACCTTAACAAAATGCCCTGTATCTCAGAAAGAAAGAAACTTGATCAAGTGCTTGGTATGGCTGGAATCAGGAAAAGTTGTACTTTAGGTTATCATGACTCCAATTATTGTTGAAATTATTTTTATGCTTGTTTACATTTTCTTCAAGAAACAGAACTTTATCTACAAATTAGGGCATGATAAATATGAGCAATCTCCATTTGTTTTGTCACGTGTTGACACTTACCCCAAGAGGTCTCATACCAAATTTCATGTTCCTACCCTTTACAGAAACAAAGCTTTGGGGCTTTTTCTTTGGTGCATTTTTTAGTTGTTGGTCATTAATGGGTTAAACTCCATCTAATCTCTTACTCATGAACTGGGTTACTTTACAGGAAACGACCATATTAAAAATAATCAGCACTAGGGGGCGCTGTGGTACAGTACAATAAACAGGCAGGCAGCCAGGGGCCCTGGTCTGAGTTTGACTTGTGATCATTGCCCGATTACACCCCATCTCTCCTTCCCACTCACTTCCTGTTAGTTTCACTGTCCAATCACAAATTAGCCATATATATCCTAAATCACGTAACATCTCCAGACATGCAACAGGGTGTAGCAACATTAAAGCTTCATCAGTATAGATGCAACTGGATGTAGCTACATCAAAACTTCACCAAAAGAGATGCAACTGGGTGGAGTAAGGGCTTGGTAGACATGGAATGCATACTTTCCTTAAATAGATTTAAGGAAAGTATGTCCATTTCCCACGAACCTATATGTCTTCCTGAGTAAATTCTCACAGGAGAAACAATGGATAGCCAATTACCTTCACGAGTCCCACTCTCCTCCCTCTTTGTCTCTTGTCTGTCTCTTAAGCTGTTCTTCAGTACCTGGAGGTCATTGCCCGGTTGTCTGGCAGGACCTGAAAGGAGTGTTAACCATTAGAGACAATCAGAAGCCAGCCCACTGAGAGTGTCGTCCTTTGACCCTCCTTCCATCCCTCCCACTGTGTGAGTGTGTGTGTGTGTGGGGGGGGGGGGGGGTTCTCTCCTTTTTTTCTCTCATTCTCCTGTTCCCCACACCCAAAGCCAAGTAGTTTTTGCAAGCTGACATCCTGGATATGACAAGTTAGCAGCCACACGCACACACACGCTCACACACACACAAACACTGGCCTCACAGTACCTGGTAAGTACCAGTAGTTTCCGATCACAGACTCTAACCACAGTGGAAAGATGCCACTTGTCTTCTGATGTAGATCTGTCTGATAAAGTTAATGGACCAACCAAAACATATATATGGGTGACAGGAAGTGGGCACTACTGAGAACTGTGGCCAATCAACCTGACAAGAAACTGAAATGCCATGAATTCTCCTTTAAATGTTCCAAATGCAAATGCTATGACATACATGAAAGGTAGAAGTACTACAGAGATCTAGACTGGAACAGAACATAGAACTGAATTGGTAGTGAGTGGTGTGGTATTACTGAAATGCTAGTGAGGGGGTGAAGTAATGGCCTTTTGTCTGATAAAGTTCTGATAAATTCTTCCTCCTCCTCTTCTTTCTAGCAGTTTTAAACTCCATTATAAACACAACTTATGATGTCTAATGTAAACATTAGGCCTACTTGTCTTTCAACTACCCTATGGGCTTAATATAATCTTCTGTATGTGTGGTGAAATCGTACAGCATGAATGAATCAGACAAAACTGTCTGCTGATTCAAAGCGGTGCACTACCTCGGATTAAAAAAATGCACCTTTGCTTGAAAGCTGCTTTCTGTGGTATGTGTGTGAGAGTGCGAGAGAAAGAGAGAGAGAGAGACTGAAATTGTGACATTGACCCAACCACTCTTTCACTTCTCCCCTGCCATGTGAATTTCCCTTCTTTTAAATGTCACGTCAATTCTCGTCTTTCTCTCAGTGGTGCATTACGCGTAAAGAGGTTGCTGTACTATCAGTGTCATTATTGTTCATGGGGGAGCTATATTGTCACAGTAAAGGAGGTGGAACGACCCATTCACCCCACAGCACCACCAACACCACCAACCAACCAAGAGTTAATGTTATGCTATGTTATTCTCTTCACATAGGCTACACATCTTATTTAAAATTTCATCCAAATCCCTGTGTAATAGACTTTAAATGAACAGCACATACTGTTATAAATACAAGGGTCCATTGGATAATGCAGACAAGTATGTAGAAACAAGAGGATGTGTTTAAAAGAGATAAAAATAGATTTAGGACCATCTGAATCAGTCTATATCCTGTAGGCTGTCAAATCAAACCATTTTCCCCCAATCATGTCTTTTATCTACTGTCATCAGAGCAAGCTCCAACCACAGACACCAACTCCACAACACACAAACTCACAGCACAGGAATTTAGTTTTTCTCATACGTCGTCTTCTACGAGTGTCTTCAAACCACATCCTCTTAAGGGCTCACAAGTAGACATGCTACTATGTGGGTATGCTAACCTCATGTGTTCATGTGTACCTCTCAGGATAATTTTCTATGAGTTTGTGTGTTGTGGACTTGGTATCTGAGATCATATAAAGGCCCTAAATACTATTCTGCTTGGCCACTCCTACTTGGCATGGTGTAAGGTGTGGAATTTTTTTTTTTAATTGTGTTGTTGCTCCCCCTTCTGGACAAAATAGGGCACTGTTTTAAAATAAAAAATTGTGCGCTGTATGTATTGTGTACCCTGAGGCTAATATGCACAAACTCAGCTGGGCCCACACTGAAGGTGTACTATGTGTGTTGGAAATGTCTCTAGGCATCTTGTCTAATACTATAATTTCTGATGACACCATTCAAAAACGGTGTCTAAAATAAGTGCTGCTCTGGACCTCAAATTGCAATAAATGCTTTTACCACCATAAAACTACACATGTAAACATTATAAAAAATATGTTTATGAAGTGGAGCTATGGTCTGGTATTGATTCAGTGCCTGACTCATCCAGACCACATTATTTTCCATGGTTCTCGATTATTCTTGCAAAATATACAAGAAAAAAGCAAAATACAAGAGTTTCTATCACATGAATTACATTTTTGCTGGACTTTAACCCATAATGTTCACATGATCTATGTTACTAAAGCATGAGTGAATGAGCGAGTGTGTGTTGTATTTACTAACATTCGGGTGCTGCTATTCTGACTTGGCCCTATCTCTCTTCAAGACAGCCTCTGTGTGAGGGCACTGCTGCAGAGAGTGATAGGGCAATTCTCTTTATCTGATCAACTACTACAGGCCGTGGCACTCCCTAGTCTCTATATACTTACAACAGATAGACGGCACTCTGCAACCAGCTCTCTACATACTGCGATAACCTGTGTTAAGTTGTCTGCAACTTTAAGTTAATAATGTGTTCATAAGGTTTTACATTGTTGTCTGCCTCATGAGGGTAGAGTAAGGAGACTGGGTGGAAATGAAGTGTGTGTGTGTGTGTGTGTGCAGGAGGAGGTGAGTGAGAGGGTTAGAGGCCGCTGTGTAAATGGGAGTCTTGCTATTGTCTTTGGCAGCGTGAGTTGTGGCTATAGAAACAACTCAGCAATCCAGAAAGGCCTTTGGTTTGGCAAATCCAGACAGCCCTTTGGTTTGGTAAATCCAGCTGTTAATCTTTAGCCCTGCTATTGAGTGTCAAACAGCTCCAGATCACTATAATACATCATCAACTGCTTTGTGCATCACTCCATCTCTTCTTCCAGCAGAGCCTTACCAAAACGAACTTAAAACACATGAAGTGCTCATATGTGTGTGTGTGTGTGTGTGTGCACTCAAAATGAACCCAACCCTATTATAGCTCCATAACTGACTCTGTACACTCCATGGTTATGGTATTTGACTGACACCTTTGTCCAAAGCAGCATACCAATAACAAGAAAAACTATTACAACACATGCACAACATTGTCAGCAAATTTAAGAAATGCTCTGTGAATTAGTCTAATACTGTATTGTATCTGTCACTGCATTAGCACTGCATTAAGCATCTGTTGTTTCTGAAGTGACGTGTTATTTGGAGATCAGCAGTTACACCTGAAGTTATCCAGGTTAGCCAGTAACCTGGCTTTTTGGTAATATCCCCCAGTACTGCTTAGTTGTCATTAACACCAATCTCTCTCAGTGGCCAGAAGCACTGTGTGAGGTGGATCAGTAGATTACTCTCCATGGTGTCAAGAAAGGGTAGCAGATCTAAACTAGGCTTTATTATGGTGTGTACGTGCTCTGTCTCTTGTGTGAACATGCTCCACTAAGGCATATGTTGCTATGGCTGTACTATACATGACATCTGCCAAACGCTTGCTGAGCTCACAGGCTTACAGAGCAAAGGTCCAAGTTCACCATGTGCAATGAGTTCTTGAGGAGACCCAAGCCATAGTACTAACTGACAGGAGTCCAAAAACCAACCTGAAGAAGAGCAGTGTTTTTTTTATTGTGAAGAAAGATAACTATGTTTAGCTTTTGTCCCACATGGATCGTTTAAAGAAATCTTTTTTTTAATTTAAACCCTTAACAGCAACTAACATTAATGATCATGCATCATGATTGATGAACCATTTTATTAGATAGTCATCCTAAACTGTCTGTGAAAGAAATAAGCTTGAAAAAATGTCCAGCTCACTCCCTTTAAGACTTTAAGACTGATCAGTGTTATCCCTCTGTGAGGGACCAAAACAAATCCATGTTACATGGAAACACTTTTACTGTGCAACACGTCCTGATCTTGTATGATGTTAATCACTATGTTCATCACACACACCACTGGATAGGGGCTCAGAGAACAGGAGTGACTTTGATCCGTGTTGACTTCCGACAGATCATGTGTGTTTGCCTCGGCCTTCGGAGATCACGTTCTCGGGGGAGGCCCTAGTGTACCACTCAGACCAGGCTCCGTCGTAGATGAAGACGCCGGGGTGTCCGCACTGGTGGGCGGCCAGTGCCACATGGCAGGCGGTGACGGCTGAGCCACACGTCACACAGATGGGCCGGTCCAGGTCCACACCGGCCTTCTCAAATAGCTCTTTCAGCTCGTCCAGAGGCAACATCTCACCAGAGGGGCCCAGGAAGGAGGTGAAGGGCATGCTGATGGAATTAGGAATATGCCCAGGCTCAGTGTCTAATAAAGACACACACACACACACACACACACACACACACACACACACACACACACACAGAGAGAGAGAGAGAGAGAGAGAGGATTAGAACAAGAGACAGGGAGATAGACAGACAAATAGAGGCTCAGGATCACATAAATAGATAGATAGAAAAATAGATAGATAGAGAGAGAGAGAGAGAATTATCTGTGAATTACACTTAATGTGGCCAATAACTTAATCATGATCACTCAAATGTCATCAGGTATAGTACAGTACAATCATTGAACAGAGAAGATGCCTCTATCTGATAGATGCCTCTATCTCTAGGAGACTACTATCTGCTTAAGGTAATTCCACAGACACATTGACCATTAATGCTGAGCAATGCAAATTAACAGAGTAAACAGAGTTTAAGTTAACAGAGTTAAGTTTGTCAGGAGAGATCACAGATTCAGAGGGTGAACTTTGACCTGTAATGTGATCAGTGTGGCTGCCTCTATCGGCTTGTGTGAACAAGTCACATAAAATTCGTTTTGCCTTTATATTACACTGTCAAGTCCATTGTGGCTCATAGACACAGTCATGAGAAACATGACAGTTGAGCACAATCTAGGCTGTTATATGAAATGTTGCATGAAGAGAGATTATATTCAATATCACCTTTAACCTTTATCTAAAAGCAACACAAAAAGTATTCTTGATAAATCAAAGGTTCAGTGTTTTCCTGACATTCTTAATCGGAGTGAGTGGTCATTTGCACTTACTATCTCTAGGCTCTGGGTCAACCCCACGGAATCTCCCTGCAGGTCGAGCGTCCACCACCTGGAATTCTTTAGTGTCTACATTTTTCAGCATATCTTCGTATGTTTTGACCCATGACCGGTTCAAAGTGGCTCGAAACTCAATAGGTTCCGCTTTCGACTTCACATCTGTGACGGAATGTCCCTCTCTCAACCATTTCTTGAGGCCGCCGTCGAGGACTGACACAGAGTTGTGGCCGAATACTCGGAACATCCACCAGACGCGCGGTGCAGAGAAAGCTCCATACTCACTGGCATCATAAACTACAACGTGGGTGTCGTTGCCAATACCAAGTTCCCCGACATACTCCGTGAGCCTCCGAACAGGGGGGAGCATATGATCAAGAGGAGTGTTTCTGTCACTGCAGTGATCTATATCAAAAAACAGTGCGCCAGGAATGTGTCTTTGCTTGAAATCCCTCTTTGCGTTACGCAGAAGTTTTGGCAAATACCATGAAGCGTCCAGTACGCGCAGACTGGGTCCGATCCGGTTGGCTTTGATGGCATCTGCAAGCCACCTTACCGATACCAAGGCCTTAGTTTGAAGGGCCATTGCAAGTATCCGTGCACATCAGACAAGGCTGACTGCCCGCAGAACCACTAATATGTCGAGGAAAGTCCTCGCCCATCTCTCCGCCTGTAGATTTAACTGGAAGTCAAGGGGCGTTTCCATGTTGGGCGCATATGAACTCCAATCCTGAGTTCCATGTGGTTGGAGCAATGACTAGGAAGTTGGGGTTTCGCCACGCTTTACAGATTATTCCCGGGCCCGTATTATACAAACATAAGCTGGGTTTCAATGACACAAATTAGGCTACCTTTGCCTTCTGAAATTGCTTTGAGCCCAAATTCATTTTACGCAGGAATTAGGCCAACCAAGGCCACGATAAGTTAGACCTTTTCCAGCCATTCTGACAAGAAAATATATTGATACATGAAATGGTAGTAATTGATAAACGATATGTAGACCAAGGTGCAGCTTGATGAATCCGTTTACAGATGTCATATTAAGAGTAATATAGCGAGTAGTGAGAGTAAAGAGCCTATTTCTTGACAGTTCTGAAGCAATCTTTTTCCAGCATAAAGTACAAACATTACATCTGTCACTCAGACATTCCATTCATCACAGATGTCAATTTCGGCGGCCCATTAACAGGTGGTCGGAGTACTGATATTAGCAGGTGGTCTAGCGACTTCTATGACTTATATGATGGGCAGCAACTTGTGGAACCATTTTGGTATGAGCTGGTAGCCTCAGGAACCTTTCACTGAAACACCATGTGTAAACGGAAGTGGGTATCACATGTGTTGTGTCCATTGACTGGATTTGAACCAGCTAACGCTAACTTAAACACATATGATATAGTTTGGATTTAATAGAATTTAAATATTTTATACAAAATGTCAGCGTCAATGGTACGGAAGGGACTGGAGCTACTAAACGAAGATTTAAAAGGTAACATTAGGTCTAATGCTACACACATATAGTCAACGTTATCCAGTAACGTGAGGTAGTTGGCAGACGTAAAGTTTCAAGTATTCTGTTGAATTCTCAATGTTATTGATAACTAACGTTAGCAATACGTAGACCTTAGATCTGAATGTGACGTCTTACTGATTGCCGTGGCCCTTGAATCAGGTCAATGATCTTCAATCAAGTAATGATGTAACGTTACCAAGGGCAGTTATGATGTTACCATCTGATATTTTGATTGGCACACCCGTTTCAGTTCGACTAACATAAAAAAACAATTGAAATGGCACCGCCTAATATGCGTGGACAGTTAGAACAAAGCTTGCCAAGAATATGGTAACGTTACTTCTTCAACATCAGAAATATAATCCTTGGCCAATTTTTTCATGTTTCTGAATGCATGATTGAAATCACCAAACCTAACTGAAAAGCTGTTTGGGAGAGTTTAGCTTAACATAACGTTAAATGCCACTGAGGGTCTACACTGTGTGCAGTGAAATCATCAAATGAAATGACTGGGTGAAAAATGTCTGCTTATTTTTGTAAAGAAATCTAATATTTTACTGTTTAGAGAAACTGAAGGTAAATTGGTGACTGCCATTGTGTTACAAAATGCTTAGAACATTCATGCGATGCTGTGATATTTCGTCTTCGCTCGCAGGCACTGAACCAGTCACAGCTGTCTTCAATAACGTTATAGTCTGCTTCTCAGTTCATGAACTGTTCACTATGTTGTGTTGTAGGCCTGTATGAGTATTTTTTCACACTGTCTCCTTGTAGATGTGCACAGCGGCTCAAAGCAGAAGAAACGCAAAGCAGGAGCGTCTGCAAGGGATCTGATCGGTTCCAACAGGCAGGGAGTCAGCAAGCAGCTCCGACGGCTACAGGGACACCAGGGGGCGCAGAAGAGCAAGGCCACAGTGAAGGATAAACGCGTCAAATCTGCCATCGGTACGCCTATGACTAAGCATAATGCGTCAAAGTGTATAATATATGTATACACATACGCCATCCTCCCATGCCTATTCTGATATCTGGGAATGTTGTATAGTACTTTATTTAAAATTAACTTGGAAGAATAATCCCTGCTTTTACTTGATGCTGGTTCAAGATGTGGTACACTAAAAGTATGCCCATGAGATTCATGCCTATCAATGTCAGTAATGGTGTGTGTGTGTGTGTCGGTGTGTGTTGGTGTTGGTCTTTCTTTCAGATGAGTACAGGAAGAAACAGACGAAAAGTCAACTCAGCGCCAACCTGCAGTACTTTCTTGGAATGAACTCTGCAGCAAAACAGAGCTCAACCCAGAAGGTATAACGAGTATGAAATGAAATTACAGTTGTAGGCTGTGTGAAAAGTTTGGATTAAGTTTGGGGTAAAGGTCTAAAGTGCAAGAAATAAAGTCCCAATAAGGCTAAATCATTTTGTTTTATAGTCTGTCCAGGCGACATATCAGGAAATAAAACGTTATAGATACTGTAAGTTAAAATAGTCTTCATCAGGTATAGAGTGGTGGTAGCGTAGCGGTTAAAGAACCTGGCTAGTATGCTAGAAGCCTGGAAATTGTGGGTTTGTATTCCAGCCACCACTGTTGTGCCCTTGAGGAAGGCACTTAACTTGACCTTAAATTGGCCCTGAAGTAATTGATAGTGGACAAATGAACGTCACTTTGGCTAAAAGCGTCTCCTAAATGCATAAATGTAAATATTTAATATGTAGTATGCTGATAAGGCAAATATTGAAGTCAGCAGATGATGTGGTGTCGCTGGTGGCTGTGATTGTGAGTGATCAATAAGTTCCTCCTCTCCAGATCGTCAATCAGAATTCTGGTCGCCAGTCAAGATTTCAGCCTGACCGACCAGTTGTCAAACCAAAGGAGGAGAAATCCATCTTCTCAGAGGATGAATTCCAGGCATTCCAGAAGGAATACTTTGGCAAAATTGTAGAAGGTGGAAATTGAGAATGGACTGTAGAAGCTCATGAACTTCCAATGTAATAGTTGCATCTCTCAAAGAACGGCTCTGGCTTTGGAATTGTTTCCTGACTGGACTAGGGGTCTTGGCATCACACTGCTCAGACAGTAGTGGCAGTATTTCTTCAGTGAGTGCTGGTTTGACTTTTTTTTTATTCCAGTAATGTTATCCTCCAGTCACAGATGGACTAAGCACCGAGTTGAAGATGAAGCTGCCATAAAGACACTCAGTGTTTCCGAAATGGCATACTGCCGTACTTCTAACTTCATAAGACTGTTTGGCTTGTGCATCTTTTGGATTAAGAAAATGTGTGCTTACTTGGCTTGTTCACTCATTTTTACAAAGTAAAACGAGGGCTCTGTTCATTGTACAATTAGCACAGTAGTAAAATGGCCGCACCTTTTCTCTGTATAAAAAAAAAAAAATCTAGCAGTGGTACGCCCAGGCTTCATACAAGTTGTATGCAGTATGTAGAACGGCATCCATTTCATTGCCCACACGGCTGATTATTTTTTAAGTTTTAAACTCTTTATTTGTTTTCAGACATGTTGTCATCACGTGGCTATTTATCTATTGTAATAACAGAATAAAATGCTGCTAAAATTTGACTCCTATATTGCATTCATTATTATTTGTTTGAAAGTATGCAGTGACGGCATCATACCATGTGACGGGCTCACTGCAAGTCTTCAGGTGAGGTCACTGAGAACATGAGAAGATGAGAGAGGTTATAATTGAAAGCAAGTCCCAAGTTGTTTTTTTAAGACTTTGTCACTGTCCAACCAGTCCAAGCCAAAGCATGTCTGGATGAACTGGTTTGAGTTCTAGTTGAATGTAGTTATAATGGTGGCTGATAGCTGCTGTTCTATAATGAAAATGTTTCGTTCGAGTTCTTTACTGTCCAAGGTGGATTTTATTTAATGTGACACTCTTTTGTTCTCTCAGTATCGGCTGTTTGGTATATTGGTGAAATGACAAAGTTTCACTCTTGATGACCATCAATTACATACTGAAGAAATAAGCCATCTCTACCCAGTTAAAGTCAAGGCACTGGATAAATGGCAAATGTAAGTACATATGGTTTTGTTTTCTACCATTCTTTGCTGATATCTGACTGCACTGTCACAACATCCATCTGTGTGGTATAATTTGTGTGAGTTCTGTGTGTTACTCTGGAAAAGTTAAAACTATAGAACCTTACAGCTTTGATCCCAAGCAAAAAAAAAAAAAATGAAGCCATGATCAGTAATATGGTTGGTTGTGTTTTGGTTTTGTTCTTGGTGTGTGTCTATGAGATGAGGTGAGAAATAGTACCAGAAAATCAGATGTTAAGATACTGAATACCGAATGCAATGTAGCGGGTGTGTTACAATAGCATTCTCAAGTGATTCATGTCTTTAACTCCCTCACAAACCCATAACCAGGCTAATAAAGGAGCTTTGTGGAGCACTGTGGTGTTTTCTTGCAATAGTTTTGGTTCTGAGTCTGAGTCGTCTTGAACGCAGCTTTGCACTCACTGAGATGTTCCAGAGGTAGCTGACTTGCAAGCTCTCGTCAGAGGATAACTGGACAACACAGTAGCCAACTCAAGTGTCTTTGGCATTCATTCAATCACAATCTGTATCTTTTTCAATGTTATTTTGGGATGTTTTAACCTAAAATGACGACACATAGCTCCTTTAAACCTCTCTCTTGGTGCTGTGGCAAAAGCAGTAGGGTCTTACTTGGGATGTGGGTATGTGTTCTGTTCTGACCTTAGACTGTAGGTTCTGACCCACAATCTTTTCCCAGCCCCATGCTATCTCTTAACCACTACTTTCCTGCCGATCTAAATTGTCCAGTCCACAGAAATACACTAAAAGAAATGCATAAACTTTCCCACTTGTCAAAGTACTTGCTACGTTTGTGACCTTACAAAGGCTATACAATTCTGGCCTTTTCTGTTGTTTGAGGTCGCTGAGTGCTGTCAGTATGAAAAAGAACAAGAAAATTCTTTAAAACGTAGACCAGCATGGGGCACTGTGGGTCAGTGGGCATCATACCATAAACCTGGGGACGTAGGTTCAAGTCCAACATGAAGTCATTTACCGATCCTTTCCCATCTCTCTCTCCCACTTGTTTTCTGTCACTTGCTCAGAAAAAAGGCAAAAGAGTCCCAAAAAAACATGTTAACATAGACCTACATGGGGCACTGTGGGTCAGTGGGCCAAGGCGTCATACCATAAACCCAGCGACCTGGGATCAAGTCTGACACAAGGTCATTTACCAATCCTTCCCCATCTCTTTCTCTCACTTGTTTCCTGTCACTCTCAGAAAAAAAGGCAAAAGAGCCCCAAAAGATATCTTTTAAAAAAAACATTCAGTAACCACAAACAATGAGGCTATGGGAAAATGGCTAAACTTGAAAATGGCTAAAGGTGCCAGAGTTTCTTAAAGGCAGATGCTTTTGTGCAGAATTGCCACTACATTCATATATCATCTATGTTCATAGACTGTATGTTACAGCTCAGTTCATAGACTGGATGTTACTGCTCAGTTCATAGACTGGATGTTACTACTCAGTTCATAGACTGGATATTACAGCTCAGTTCACAGACTGGATGTTACAGCTCAGTTCACAGACTGTATGTTACAGCTCAGTTCATAGACTGAATGTTACAGCTCAGTTCATAGACTGGATGTTACAGCTCAGTTCATAGACTGGATGTTACTGCTCAGTTCATAGACTGGATGTTACTACTCAGTTCATAGACTGGATGTTACAGCTCAGTTCTTAGACTGGATATTACAGCTCAGTTCATAGACTGGATGTTACAGCTCAGTTCACAGACTGGATGTTACAGCTCAGTTCATAGACTGGATGTTACTGCTGATCAGTGCTGCAGCTCCTTTCTCTCTTGCAGCAGCTTCAAGGCAAAAGTAAAGTGAAACCCAAGCACCCGCCACCTCCTCCACCTGCGCCCAATCCCCAGAGCTTCACCCAAGAGCAGATGGAGAGCACAGATGAGAAACATTCAGATGAGAATCTCTACAAAAATACAGAGCTCCCAAAAAAGTCTCAGGTGATTGTTTTGTGGTGATTTATTTATTGTTTGTACAGCTTAGGTTATGTCTTGTTTATTGGGTTTGGATTGATGTCTCTCGAATATAAAATACTGTTGGAAATCACTGAATTTCATCTGTAGTTGTGGGTCAACTCTATGGCATTACCTGCACAGGTTTTCTGACCTGAGCTTTGGTAATCTATCTCAGCTAAGCCAAATTCAGGGCAGTGAATAAAAAATATTCAAACCATCCCACAATCAGTGATAGTTTCAAAGATGACAGCGTTTTAAAAATCTGCGGTCTGTTTTCCAAAACCAGACTTTGTTGGTTGCAGTGCAATTGCTCATTGACTTTAATATCTGGTGTGGTAGCACAATTTAGGTGCAATTAAAGATGTAAAAACTAGACTTATCTCTTTACTAACTCATAGTCCTCTCTTCTTTCTCTTCAGGAGGTTAATCAGAAGCCAGATGGGATAGTGGCCCCTGTAAGACCCCCTCCACCTCCCAGCATTTTGCAGGTAGACATGACTTTAGTTGCAGCTGGAGTAGTGCTGTATAAGTGAAATGTAAAATGAAATGAAATTAAATCCTAAATATGGTTAACTCAATTAAGCCTCATTCACCAATATCTTTGTAAGAATTTTCTTCCATTTATTCTTATCAGGATCCTATTAATACTGGATATGAACAGATAAGAAAACATTTGTTGAATGCCAGAATTCTCAGGGTGCTTAAGTGGGGATTAAGAACAAATGAGTTGGTGAAGGAGACCCATTGTCCTCTCTTTTTCCCATCAGCCTTCTCCTCCTCTTCTATCTCCAGTGGAGAAACGCAAACAGAAGCCTGCCCGTCCTCCCTTGCCCAGCAGCAGAGCTTTGAGGCACTGGGTATCAGAGGGAAGCAGCACGTCATTGTACAGGACAGCAGAACTCAGGTCTCCACTCATGGTACATATGCAACAGCTTTCTTCTTGTGTGTGTGTGTGTCATGTATGGGACTGGATACATGAATTTATTTCAGGACATTGTGTCTGCATCGAGATGCAATCGAGCATTGGTTGCATATATAGCTTTAGTTTCATCACAGCAAGGCATCATCTGATAAGTTTCCTGTAGAAAGTGTGAAAAGCTTACATTTTTATACCATAAAGATTTATAGTCATAGATTACAAATTAGATACATAGATCATTTGTAGTCATAAATCATAATTCATAGATCATTCATAGTCATGCACCTTGCATTGTGTCAAGAAAAATTCAAGACAGTGGGTAACAAAAGTAATTTTCTCTAGAGGCAAACTGAGACGGAGTCAGAGTGGAACCAGCCGCAGCCCGAGGAACAGTCTGAGAATCCCCAGTCAGGACAGACGGATCCCCAGGTAATCCTCTCAGCGGTGTTTTACACTCTCTGTCAAACTCATGACTAATAGCAGCCATTCAAACGAACAAAAGGTGAACATGGTGCCTCCCTGTGCCGCCCCACAGACAGGTTTAGTGCCCTACATCCAGCTCCACCTCCTCCTGAAGTTATTTATTCACTTGTTTATGTTAATAACTCTATGAGTTACTAAGTGGTTGCTTTAATGCTTCTCTTGAGCTCTGTGTAGAGGACTGTAATCAGGACTGAAGGAGACAGTAATACAAAATCTCATGTGTGTAAAGGGCATTGTTTTAGTCATATGATTAGAAAGATGGCAGGCGGTGATCACACACACGCACACACACACACACACACACACAGACGGGTTTGCAAAACAGAGGTTCTCATGCACTATGACATGACATGATAGAAAGACAAACCTGATTAACAAATAGTCTGAGAGAGAGGTTAAAACTATGGAGACACAAATGGATGGTAATGTATTCACAACAACAACAATAACAACAAAAACAGCAGAAGAAACAACACAAACAAAAAGGGGACATAACACATGTAAGCACAACACACATGCTGTCTCTCCCTGCCTCTTGCTCTCTCTTCCTGTCTCAGACACACACACACACACACAAAGACACACACACTTGCACACTCAACGTGAGATCATGAAATTATTGCAGTGTGGCACTCAACCAAAGCTTGGTTGTTGTAAATAAGAACAGGCCACTCTGGTCATATATTGTCTGTACTAAAGAGCAGCCCAGTCTTAGCTTAAAAACAGTTGCAGGGTAGAGGTATACCCAGCCTATGAAGCCACTGATGGCAGCGCTTTCAGCATGGAAGCTTGGAAAAGACGATGAAGCCTACATGTTAAACCCTCCGGTATGCCATTATTTTGTGTTTCACACGAACATGTGGGCTTGCACTTGACTGTGTTTTGTGAGTCCAGTGTGCCATTGTTGGTGAGCGTGAACAGGCTAGTCTGGTATTTGATGTGATACTGTACACTGATAGGCAGGGTTCGGTGGAAGAGTATTTTGTAAAACTTGATTGTTTTAACAAAGGGCATGGGTTATAAGCTGTATGGAAACAAAACATGCAGGAAAACACACAGCAGAAACTTTTTTTTTTAATTAACCCACCACCACTCCCTGTCCTCAGAGGATTTCAGAGAACTGTATACATATTCTCAGTAGTATTTACATTCACATTTGTATAATATGTAGAAATGGGGGTTCATACAGAAACAGATATACAGCATGTCATGTCATGACAAATGACAGACATACATGAAACAAGATAGTGGGACTAGACCACATTGTGAGGACAGGACAAAGAGACAGACAGACAAGAGACAGTGCTGGGACAGGGTAGATAAGTATGGTCAAAAGGAATATACATAGTTACAGGCTATATTTGGTTGTATTTGAAAAAAGGTTATGAATGATTTCCAGATATCTTCAGCTAGAGAAGTCAGTTTTTGAATTTAGGTGGGAGGTGTGTGTTGGAGATATCTCCAAGATGATTCTAGTTTTTTTATTATTTTTCCAATAGAATTGTGTTTGTTACAGTGAAAACTTCAAGGATTATGAAAGTGATGATTAGTTTGTAAGATGTCAGAGTTTTTTTAGTGTTTTTGTACCTGGCAGATAAAGTGTGTGTGTCAAGGAAAATGTTGAACTCATTGCTTATTGGAACTCTTAGTTTGAACTTTGATCTCTGACTACCATTTCTGCTTTTGTTTGCGCAATCACTCAAACTACAAGGGAATATGGGAACAAATCAATGGATGACTAATATGAGTGCTATTTGAATTTGTGTAACAGCTTTTGACCAATGTGTGTTAACCTATGTGTTTACATATCTAATAAAATGGTCGTAGGAGGGAAGCCTTGCTCTCCCTACAGAACACGTGGTGCTAACCAGACAGGAGTCAGTGGAGGAATTTAAGGTGGGAGTGTGTGCCTGTGTGCGCCAGATATCGCTTTGTATCTGCAATCACAGGTAGTTTGCATGTTTAGAAAAGGCGGTGGCATCACAGTTGATGCAGTTATTTATTTTTGCTAGTTATTTGCTCACTACTGTCACATTGATTGTACTGTCATGTGAAGGAGGCTTTTTATGAATACTTGGATGTTGTGTTGTTTTAGTCAGTATTAGTAATTCCAAATAAAATAATCGAATGCACACATTTTTGCATTATTACCGCTTCAAGTGGCTTTGCATCACACCTTAAAATGATTCCATTTATGTTTATGTCTTATTATGTTCAGCATGAACCACAAGAGGAGCCTTTATATGTTGATGTCCTAGAAGAGCCTCAGGAGTCTCTTTACATCGATCCAGATGAGCTCAACCTCCCGGTAAGACAAGTTATTGATGTAGTTGATGTAATTATCTTCATGTGTTGCCTATATGCACTGCACTGTAATAGTAATAACATAGAGTATGTGGTACTTTACACTTACACAGTCTGCTCTGTATATGCTATGTGTCTATAGATTAGGAACTATACATCACCTTACAACTCTCTGTACCAAATCCCCCTCAGGTCTTCAAACTCAAGCCCAAGCCCTCCCGTCCGCCACCGCCAGGCAGAGCTTCTGTACGGTACTCTCCTTCCCCTCAACTGTTCAAGGTACTCTAGTGTAGTGTACACTAAAGATGACAATGGGAATGCACAGGGCAACTTTTTAAGCAATGTAACTGGTTCCATGTGTTCTGATTGGGTGATCATGACCATTTGTCTATCGATGATTGGATTTGTCTATCGATGATGTCCAGTATTAATGACAATCAATTTTGCCAAATAACTCCCAGAAAAACTGCCCAGTAACACTTTTCAAAAGAGCTGCAACAGCGTCATAGGTTGAAAATTGTCAGTGGAGTTTATCTTTAAAGGGGACCATTTTTACTTTGGCTTTGTTGAATTAGAACAGGTTGTGCATGGCCACAGAGTCGTCTTGAACATGAAACATGGCTGTCTCATCCAATCTTGAAATCTTGAACATGAAATTGACACTAAAAATGGGCAAATTTGAACAAAGGCTAGGGAACAAATCACAATAAATTGTGACAAATTGTGAAATTTGTCACAAATCAACTGTAGTTCAACTGTGGCTGCTAAAGAGGGCACCATTTAACCAAAACATACCATTTTAATTACCATCTTAAATATAACATTGTAATTAGGCTTGTAAATGCATTTAATCTTATTTTATGATGCAACTAGGTTGAATATATTCTATTTTAACAAATAATGTGCAGTGCTCCATCAATCTGTTCTCTATGAGAAGAATCACTCTCTTACCCTTGTGTTGTGACTCTCCACTCTCCTGTCTGACTCTAGCCTAGAGAGCTGCAGAGAAGTGTCTTCAACGACTATGGCCACCCCAGTCAGAAGCCCAACCTGCACCCCCAACTGTCCCTTCCAAGTCGCCTACCCATGAGGAGGGCACCCAAGCAGGCACCCCTCAACTGCTCAAATGTACAGTACCACACAGCACCTCTATTAGGCTCCACCTCTTCAACAGTCCACCTCTAAAGACATTGCTCAGCTTGAATGCTGCAATGGCAGGGGAAACCACAAATCTGGCCCATAAATAAATATATTCATTGTCTCAAGAGACTCTGAGAATGTGCTACATATAGAATATGTATACATTACTGAAATATGGTTTTAGGTATTTGTCGGATATCCAAAATATCCTGTGATTTGATTTTGCTTAGATAGTTAAAATGGAATAATGTTGCCTACTTGTATTTGTGTTTCTAAGGACGAGTTTGACATGCTCATGGAGTGGTGGAATACTACCAGATGTGAGTGCTCTTAAATAGGACTTCCTTGGTGGAATGCTTTGTGGTGTGAGTTGATTAGCTATCCCTCAACTCTGTGTGTAAATTTTTTGACTTTCAGGCTGGGAGAAAGTGTACAAATCTAACATGAACAGCCAAGGACAGGAACAGAACTCACAGTAGGTTTGCAGTTTTTATTCTTTTGGAGCTTTTCATGCCTTGTTTTCAAGGTTGGTGAGTTTTTGGTGGTGAGTTTTGTTGGTTAAAATACCCAAATTATCCACAAACACAATGGACCTTATTTATCAAATGAACACAGAAACCGTTGCAAGTTTGAGCACAGGAATCATCTTATGTCATCTTAAGTTGTTTGTATCAATCAAATTTCGGTGTAAGAAAGAACTGGTCTTCTTAAGTGTGTATTTTAAATATCACGTCCAAATATATTCTCAATTTACAGGCCTTACGCCTAGAATTTATTATATGAAGGTGCGTTAGATGTCAGAAATCAGACAAATTAAGAAAAAGCTGAGGGATTCATACTTGTGTTCTCTCCATCTAGGGTTCTTGTCTCAGAGGCCCGGGGGGTCTGTCTGGCTGTGCGTTTGTTCGAGTGTCTCCTGTTCCATCGCGGCAAGATCTTTAACAGCCACATCACGCAGCTCTATGGGCTGGCTGACAAACTGGATGACACCAACAAGAAAGCCAAGGTGGCGGGCATCACCGGAGGTAGTGTGGCTGCAGCCACAGGCATCGTCCTGGCCCCCTTCACCCTAGGCTTGTCTCTGACAGCTACAGCCATCGGTGTGGGCGTGGCTGTCCACGGTGCCAAGGGTGGCTCGTCGACCATCACCGACAAGTGGTACAGCAGCCAGGAGCGGAAGAAAGTGGAGGAGATCCTGCAGGATCACAAGGCTCAGATGGCTGACGTTGATGGCTGCCTGCACTTCATCAATGTTGGCATGGAGCACCTCCGCAAGTTCGAGCCCCCCGTCTCACAGGGCGTGGACGACGAAGTCGTCAAGATAACAAGGGTGGCGCGGATTTTAGGCAGAGACTTGGGTGACATGGTGCCAACGTCCGCGCAGCACAAAGTACTGCAGGGACTGGTAGCCACCATGGATGTTTATTTCCAGGAACAGGAGAAACTGAAGAAGGGCACAGAGACCAAGCTGGCCAGGAAGATGAGAGAAATGGCTAAGCAAATGAAGAGCACCCTGGACGAGCTCATGCTGACCCGCAATAGGATACGGGAAGCAATGGAGCAGGCAGAGAGACAACAGTGCTGACAAAACCAACATGATGCCTTATCTTAACAAGGATCTTATTTCAACTCTGTACATTTGTGGACATTTGCCATTTACTGGTACTGGTGTCTGGTACTTGCTCTGTTGGCTTTCCCAATTCAAGATGACCTACCTGCTATAACTGTAGATCATTTGAAATACAAAATATACACTGAATGATTCTGTTGTCATTTTTGTGATAATACTGATGTTGTTTTTCATTCATTCACTGAGGCTGGGCTGAAAGAGATGGCTTTCCTCTACTCCTGAATCCTGATTCTAAGGGCCTGGCACTGACATGGGCCCCCAAAGAACATTTTAATATTAGAGTCAATGTTTGGAGGGCCCAAAATGATTTTCTGTCATAGGACCCAAAATTTCTATAGGCGCCCCTGCATACAGTAGTTTTAAAGGGATCCCTGGCTAGGTTGGCCTTATAAAACTGACCTTGGTGTGATTTAAAAACACTCAAAATGTTTTTGGTATTCTTAATAGTTCAGAAAATCCTTTTACTCATAAGCTCTCATTGATCACATGATTGAATCTAATAAAAGCCCAATCAAGATGCAGCAATCAAGCTGTTGGTGTTTATAGACACCATCAATATCGACCAGGTGATGTCACACTACTAAAGTCAGTCTTATAAGGCCAACATGTCTTACTAGTCTGGGATCCTTTTAAAGAATCAGCAAGAAGGGAAGCAAGGAACTGCATAGGAGGATAGTGGTCAACTTGTTCTGAGTTGGTCCCAAAAGGACATTTGCATTAAGAGGTGTAGTAATGTCCACTTAAGTCTATGGAAGAATCTTCATGGTCACAGCACAGTCAAGGACATGCATGCATAAATGCTGTTGTGGTGGTTGTTTTAGAAACACGCCCATGGGCCTGTCAAGCAGAAGAGCTTGTTCTGTTTGCTGCCTTGCCAGATGGACAACTCCTGCCCTACTTTATGTGTCAGTTACTGGGAGTGAAGGAGGGCTCTGTGTGTGTCTGTGTGTGGGCCAGGTGCTGGCGGTGTGCTCAACAGAAGCGCTGACTGAGACGGCAAGACATATCCAGAGGACAGAGTTGTGAGGGTTACACCAATGGCAATCTGTTCCAGAATTAGTTATTATTTCAGTCAATTAGATGGACTTTTGGTAATGTGTAAACTCCTACCTGCAAAACTTGACTTGTAAAATGAATGATTACTTTAATGAAAAAAGTCTTACAGGTAGTTATTTCTTGGCGGTCTTGGTAAGAGACTGATTCTTGTCAAGTGTAATTACCTCACCTGAGGATAAGCAGGTTTAGTTCCTTGCTTGGCTTGCAAAGAGCCCGAAGGTATGTGAAGTCAAAAAAACATGTTGACATTGACGTAGCATTTGGACAAACAAAATGTTTTCACTTCAGTGACACGAGGTGAGCGCGAGGAGGATTTGTGGAATTATCATCTAAGCCCCCTGAGTGGAAAATACAGTTTGAAACATGGCTAAGGTGAGGGCATCCATCTGTTTTAACAGAAATTATTTAGTTGCATTCTTTTATGTTGTGACAAAATTATCTGTTTGTTGCAGAATAAATAGGACAGCAGGACAGAATTTGATCACTGTTGTCTTGTCAAACCACAATGTCAAACCAAACTGTAGAAATGTAGACCTCATCTAAACAGACTATACAAACGCAGTCCTTTTCCCTTTTTGTTGTGATTTGGCTTCACACAGCTTGGTCTACAAATTGGACTACTTTACACAGAGGAACAAGAAAGTTGTGTTTGCTTGGATGCCAGATCTTTGCATATTTGTGATGCCCTACAAGTAACCCCAAAACGAAAGCATTATGAGCTCACAACAGATCTTAAAGTCAATAGAATCTACAAGGCATTTTATCTGTTGTCTGTCAGTCCATTGATATTTCCATTCAGTTTGTGAGACCCAGTACGGAGTGAGTTGGACATGTGAATGGCATCTGAAAGGGAGCAAACTTTGAATCTGACATCTCTGTGCTGATTGCTGCCAAAGGCCAGTGTGTGTATTAGCCTAGCGGATGTTAGCTCCTCACTCAGTTCAGTGTTTTTTTATTTTAGAGAGACTATGGATGGGCAATTCCACCACCCAACGCCTGGAGTGGAGAGGATCAGCCTCCAAGACATGAGGAAACTATGTGGAACGAAAGTCACCGTTTTCAGGTAAACAGATGTAATTTTAATTGTGAGATCTGTCAACTTGCCAATATAAAATACACTAAACCTAAAACAAACTTTTGTCACCTGACGAAGGCCAAACGGTGATATTTCATAACTCTCACTTCATGTTTTGTTTTCACCAATACCAGGCTACAGCACCACCAGCTGCATACACTCTGTACCCTCCACTCCCTGCATACCCCGCATACCCTGGCCTCGGCCCTGTTTGTCTTCCGCAACCTGAATATCCAGCACCTGACGGCAAATCGCCCCAGAGAAGAGATTTCTTTGAAGTTCAGCGTGCCGTGGTACCGCTCATACCGCTGACGACACTGGAAATCAGCGTTTTGAATTTATGTGTGGCGTAAAACTAGTGTAGTGGACTAGCTACCTAACAGGCACACAAAACACTTCCAAACATTTTCCACAGCCGTATTGGCAATGTCATGCTGTAAAGCTTTGTTCTTTTATTTTGAGGTGGTTTCCTACCTTTCACCCAGGACTGCACAGTGCATATCCTAGGTGGTTGGTGGGAATAGCCAATTGTTTTATCCACGCTTAGTATGACAACATGCCATCCAAATTGGTTTGCCGAGAGTAAAACATAAACAGGATAGTTGAAATAGAGGCGAAATGTTACACTACTTTATAGATACATTTGATTATGTACTGTATATATTTGAGAGATATATGAGATGTCAAGATGTGTTATAGAGACGCAATACAGTACTTAGCTATGTATTAAGGATATATTAGAGGTGTATTAAAGATGCATACGGTGTTGACATGTGCATTAGTGCTGAACTGATAACTCTCAATGACTACAAAGCCACACTATTGTTGATTGATCACCAGCAGCAGGACTACAAGGCTGAACTGCAAACCAAAGCCACAGCTCCACCCCAGCCTCCACATTTACCACCACCACAGTGCCCCCAGCAGAACACCAAAGGAATAGGCCTGGGTGCTTTGTCAACAAATAGCAGAAAAAAAGCTGAGGACAACTTGTATGTGCATCCTCAGCAATCCACTCAGGTAACTCAAGCATGTTCTATACCCTCATGTTCCTGATGTGGGTTGTGCTACTAGCTTCTGGAACCATTCTGTGACATTCACAAAATATTGTGAGAAAAATGTTATTCTAAATGTGTAATTATTTCCCCAATATTTCACTTATGAGTTGATGTAAATGGGGTTTTTCATTATGCATGGAGGTCTGAAAAGAACACACAACTAGATAACCTGGTTTTGCTATGAGCCCCATTACTTTTTGCATTAAAAACATGCACA
Organism: Tenualosa thibaudeaui; assembly: GCA_027481765.1. Taxonomy (NCBI): domain Eukaryota; kingdom Metazoa; phylum Chordata; class Actinopteri; order Clupeiformes; family Clupeidae; genus Tenualosa; species Tenualosa thibaudeaui. Next base: position 963,064 of record JAIFZK010000176.1, on the reverse strand, counting down.
TGATACTGTGTGTGTTCAGGGTCTGCACCCTCATCGACCTCCTCCCCCTCCACCCACAAAAGCCAAGACTCTGACCAGACAGGATACTTTTGATGAATGCCAGGTAAGTAGTGTGTGTGTGTAGTAGTCGGGGAGGGGGGGGGGGGGTTATCTATGAATATCTGTATGTTTCATGTACCCCTAAAAAATTACTAAAAAATTTCTTTACACCTCTTTACATATCTATCCCTCCCTACTCTTAGCCTGCAGAGGAGCCTCTGTATATTAATCCAGAAGAGATCAATGCCAAAGTAAGTGTGCGCATGTGTGCTTGTGTGTCTGTCTGAATTCTCTTATTCCTATCTTCCTGCATTATTAATCTATGTCTATATTCACTGTCACTCTTCTCATATGCCAACTTGTTTAGTGCCTGTCTGATCCTGTTGAAGAACCACTGTACATTGAGGTTCTGTCTGATACTAAGGTTAGTGTGTTAGTTTCTCTCTTTCTCTCTCTCTCTCTTCCTGTAGGTTTGTCTTGTCACTTTTTATGTGTGACCCATTTTAGTCATCTCTCTCAGTGCATGTTTATTAAGTGTCATGGACAATAACACATGCCCATCTTGTATTCAGGAATCAAAAAATCAATGGCTGCTGTTTGGCTATTTTGGCAACAGTTCCTTACATTGCGGACATGCTTTACTCACAGCTTTGTCTGAATAACGTTGTTCACCTTCTAATCTGTTCCACAGCCACACAGGCCTCCCCTGCATCACTCTGTCTCTGATAACCCCAGTGCTCCACACTATAGCAACAGGCCTCTCGCTCCACCTTTGCCGGTAAAACAAGAGCCTTTTTTTTTACTCAGTGACTGAGAGCTTCTTCCGGCCGTGATTTTCTTTATTTCATTTATTATCACTTAAAAGGGACAATTGCGCATTAATCAACTTCTCAATTTAAATTTAAAATGTGACTGTGCCACAGTTAGAAAATGAGCTCATTTTCATTTGTAGTCCTTTGGCAGGGTAGTGTTTTGATTAGGCTGTTTTTTATTAATTATTATTGTTTACTTGCATTTGCCCTTCATTACAGGCTGCGAGACAGATTCATCATCAGCTCTCTCTGCCAGCCAGGCTCCCACAGGGGTTGGAGAATGCTTACAAAGTGTCAAAGGTTTGCTAATGTGACTGTGTCTGCCCTGTTTGCATGCCTAATGGTCTCACTGCTATAGAGATAGTTAGTGAATGTTTAAATACTGAATCAAGATCTCCTACTAAATGTGTGAGAAACTTGTCATAAAACAGACTCAGATAATTCATTAGGAGTAAATGCTTGCTTGTCTCCCTCCTCGCTCATAGGAAGAACTGGAAATACTTTTGGAATGGTGGAGCACAGCTAAAGGTGAGGGGCTATTGTTGATTGATTTTATGTGTATGTGATCCACAACATGTATGTAAGTATGCAAGTAAGTAAGTATTTCTATTCTAGGTCTGAGGCCACAAACATGAATATTCAGTCTACAGATGTTTTGTTGTAGTTGTAGTTAGATCAGAGGTGTTCCGCATGTAGCATTCACCTATCCCATTGCCTTGTTTGTGTTTCAGATACAGTTCCTTTATCTCACCAAGTACAGGAAAACGATATAGCGTATGTACTCCCTGAAAACAGTCCAAAATGACAAATTCTAACACTTTTCGTAATGTCATGTATAAATTTTTAGTCAGTTTTCCTGCTTGTTGCCTCACTCTGGACTGTTTAGGGTGATCACCAATGAAGCCCATCGGGTGAGATTGGCGCTGCATCTCTATGAAGGTCTCCTCTTCCACCGTGGTCAGATCTTCACTGACTACATCACTCAGCTCTACTGCTTGGCAGACAAACTAGACAAACTTCACAGGAAAACCAGGATCGCTGGCATTGCTGGTGGCACCTCTGGGGCAGTCGGCGGGGTGGCAGCGGTGGCAGGTGTGGTCTTGGCACCTTTGACCTTGGGGGCATCCTTAGCCGTGACAGCCGTTGGCGTTGGCGTGGCTGCCGCCGGGGGCTTGACCGGGGCATCGGTGGCTATCAAGAACAAAATGTCTGACACCAAGGAGAGGAAAAAGGTGGAGGAGATCATGCAGAGCTACAGGAGTCAGATGGAGGATGTGGAGGCCTGTCTGAAGTTCATCAACACGGCTATGGAGGGCTTACAGAAGTACAAGCCCGTGTGGGGAGTGGATAAGGAGGCGGTGAGGGTGCTGAGGTTGGCACAGGTGATTAGCCGTCAGTCTTTCCACCTGAGGCCCACCGGAAGGTCCTCTGGCATTCTGGACGGGTTTGCCGTGACCATGGACATCTACTTTACCAAGGAGGACAAAGAGAGACTCAAGAAGGGCTCGGAGACCAAGTTTGCCAGGAAGATACGGGAGCTAGCCAAGCAACTGAAAGGGGGCCTGGATGAGCTCCTGCAGGTTAGGGACATGGTTCGCTCAGCCATTCAGCAGGTTGTGATACGGTAGTTACTGTAATAACTTTGACACACAGTGGGAACCTTGTACATAAAGTACAGGGGAAAAATTGTGTAAGCTCAAAACTCAAGACTGTTTACCTCCACATATTGTGCTCACACATATTATAGAGTACACCTCTTCCATGTACTCACTGACAGATTGTTTAGTTTTATAGAATTCATATATCCATCGTATCTTTATAAAAGTGTACTTTTAATATGTTATTTTGGATATGTTGATGCTATGTGGATTGTAATAAAACCGAAAATAATATGCATTTTCTTCTTTTTTTTGACATTTTTAATCTTCAGCTTATTCTGACATAATTACAATAAATCGTTACTTGTACTCATTTGGTAAATTGCAAAAATAGTTAACTAAAGGGCTGGTTGGCTGGATGTCCCTCATGCTGTATCTCTTAATCCTCATTCTACAGTGAAAAACGAATAAGCGATTATAATGACTCAGCCTCTTTAGAGAACTTGAGCAGAATGTTGTTAATACCATTGGTTAAATTGGTTAAAAGTGGTTAAATTCAGTACTCACAGGCTCATCCCCAATTACTGTGTAGATATATATATACAGTAATTATATATATATACATATATATATATATATTTAAATAAAAAATATATATTATATATATATATAAAAATGAAACATAAACAACACTTTAAGAAGTGACAGTGGGACAATGGCGGCTGACATTCTGTGTCACACATTCCTATTACCCAGTGCTTCTGCTTGGAAGATGCAGGAACTGCACACAAAAACAATAGCTGTCATTGTGAATACCCCTCAGGTGCTGTCAGCACTTTGGCTGCAGTAACAGGTGTTGTCTTGGTATATGTTGTCTTTGGCACTTGCCATGCTTCCTTATGTGTGTGTGTGTGAGAGAGAGGGAGAGAAAGATGTTCATCTGTTCATCTGACTTTAGGATGTTTGGTTGTTGGTATTGTGCTTACTGTCTAATACTATGAGTGCCTACTATCTGCCACTAGTGTTTGAGTGTTATACTGGTGTGTATTTTAGTGTTAACCTTGTGCTGTGTGTGTGTGTGTGTGTGGGGGGGGGGGGGCACATAAAAAAGGCAATGTTCATCAAAACACAGACACATAACTCATGGTGGCATCCTGGTAGTTGAGCCAGTGCACATGAGTAAGCAGGTTTTGATAAACAATGCTGGTTATGTGTGTCTAGCAGTCCTACTGCTTAGTTTGAAGAGAATAGTGATGGAAGTTTTTCCTTTTGTCACCACCCACAGCAAATAACAAAAACCAGGAACTACCCCGTCAGTCTACTGGGGTATGCTTGCGGATCAACTAAAAGGGAAATACTCTACTCTACTCTTCGCCTGACGTTTCTATCCAAACCAGTAATATGTCGGGGGTAAGTTCATTTTTATGTTATTTATTTATTTATTTTACATTATTCTTATAATGTGGAGCTTAAAATCACAAATTATAAATATGTTTAAAAACATACAAAGCGCATAAAATAAAACAATATAGTGACATCAAAAGACACACCACAGTAACATTTTAGTAGAAAAAGATACAGCTTGTTTTGAATGTATGTAAGGACAGCTTTAGTAGTTCCCTTGTGTATTGGCATTGTTGTTATACCAGCACAGTAACACAACTGTAGTCAGTAGAATTATTTTGATGACTTAATGACTTGTGAGTGGTGAGTATTGTATATTCAAGACATAACTGTACAATGGAGAAAAAAAAATCGTTCAGAGATCATAATGAGATATCTCCTTTGTCCAGCCTGTTTCTCCTAGCCATTACTGATGTCTTGTCTTTTGTCTGACCTCATGTCTAAGGCTAAAGTTAGGCTTTTTATCTTCTCAATCTACTCTTTCTAGTCTTTATTAAGAAAAACAGGTAATGCCTCAGTAATAAGGGCTAATTAACTTTTTGTGATACAAACACAAGGCTTTTCCCACACAAACAATTTCTCTCTCTGGGATGGGAAATGATGTTTGTCTTGAAAGCCTGGTATCTTTCATTACCTGTGGTATGTAGCTGTCACTAAACAAATTTTTAGCAAGGAAACACATGAGCGTACAGGAGTTTGTTTTTAGTCATTTGTATTGCAGGGGTCATGTGAAAGCATAGAAAGTCAAATTCAAACTCACCAATTCACCTAACCACTCCTGTTGACATTTTTCCGTTGACTGTTTTCTCAACCTGAATGAGCTAATGTGTAACCTCAATATCATAGAGGCGTCTCTGAAGGAGAGCTAACCTTGAGGCTGAGCTGGCCCACCACCATGGCCCACATGCCTAAACCTATGTATATGGCTTATATTTTGAGAATGCACTTAACATCTTAAAATTAATTTCTCCTTTATACTGCACTTTTTATTACACTATTGCACTTTCAACTTCAAATAGTGCAGTTTTTAAGTTAGCAATATGCACTCTTTGTTAGTTTCTTTCATTGTGTTGTAGCTTGAATGTTATCCTCTTTTGTAAGTCGCTTTGGATAAAAGCATCTGCTAAATGCATAAATGTAATCTAATGTAATGTAATGTCTATGTCCAGCGTGTCTTTAGGCTATTGAGGCCAGCATGTGTCCTCATTCAGTTCGGTGTGTTGCTCTTTCTTAGAGAGACTCTCGGTGGGCTATGCCACCCCCACCAAGCTATCAGAACAGTTGGACCAGTGGAGCAGATCAGCCACCAAGTTATGAGGAAGCTGTCATGGAGCCCCAGAGTCAACCTTTCCAGGTAAACAAATGACAGTAAGAGGAGGTCATTTCCTGAAGAGATGTGTTAAAAGATAAAGACATAAACAGACTCAACAAAGAGGAATTTTGTGTACAAACCTGTGCCAAGCAGTTGTTTGACAAACAGCTGTATCTTGTGAACATTTTTATGTGTTCATGAATGACACATAATCATACTTCACAATTCTCCTTTTTATGTCATTTTTAAAAAAATAGTTTTTGTTTTCTCTAATACTAGGCTTCAGCACCACCAGTTGCAACATACTGTGGCCTCAGCCATATTTACCCGCCTCTACCTCACTATCCATCCCAAGCCCCAGGGGCCAGCCCTCTACCTCCCTATCCAGCCCAAGCCCCAGGGGCCAGCCCTCTACCTCCCTATCCAGCCCAAGCCCCAGGGGCCAGCCCTCTACCTCCCTATCCAGCCCAAGTCTCAGGGGCCAGCTCACGCTCTCACTCAGCTTCCCAGAGAAGAGACTCGTTTGAAGTGCAGCGTATTATGGTACTGTTCATGTTGCTGACACTTTTGATGAAATATTTGTGACATAGACCATTCTTGATTGGTCTTGATTAAATAGAGGAGTAGAAAGTATGATAGGAAGACTGATAATTACTACTTTACTAACTAATTACTACTGACATTCTGTACTGTGTAATAGCTTGTGCAACCAGATGTTATTATATAAACAAGAGTGTGATACTTTTGGTTGACCATAAACATAGTGCACCATGAGCTTGATACCTGCAGTGCAAATATGGACACCAAAAAAATCTATTTTTATTGTCATTTCACTTTTTATTCCACCACTGGACAAACTTTCATTTATATTAAATTATTTCCATTTGTACACACATCCTGTTTGTTTTTTGTCTCCTAGAGTAATGAGGAGCTCATGGCATGGTGGAGGACTGTGAAACGTGAGTGCCACTGTCAAATTAAGCTATCCTTCATCATGACAAACAAAAGCTGCAGTTCATGACTCATGTGTTTTTAATCAGAATGATTAGGGACTAAATGGAACCCTGCCAGGTAATGGTCAGAATGTATTTGCATTGCATGTCAAAAGACCAATCGCTAATGCACACAAAGCAGACACCTGAAGCCTGACATTTCTCAATGTGTCCAACACCCTCTGTGCATCTGTTAATAATAACACAACTAACAAGTGATCTGTTTGTCTTTCAGCATGGAAGAAAATGTCCCATTCTCTAGACACAGAGCCTAAGTAGGTACCATATGACTCACCAGGCCAGATAACATGAAACACATTAATGTCCTTCATTCCCCAGGTGCTTTGATTCAACTTGTAGTGCATTTTGAGTATGCCTACAGTAACCCTAGTAACCTTACAGCATACCCCAAATACATTAGTGTGGTATCCATACTGCAAATGTACACCATTTGAGCCACTGACACTGATAATGATTTCCAGTTTATGGCTGAATACCAGTGTCCTCGCTAACCCCTAACCCCTAAAGACTTAACTCTCATGATGGTGCCAATCATAAAGTCCATTTGTAACAGTGAAGGCTTTGCGGGTTCATGGCTTAGGGCTCAGAGTGGACATTGGGATTGTATCTCTTCATTAACATGGATGGAAAGCCTTAAAATTTTATTTATATATGACCTATATTTGACTAAGGTCTGTGGTGTTCTCACTATAGTAAACTATAACTACAGTAAAACTCTCAAAAGTCTCATTTGACGATGCATGTACTCTCTGTGCCTGTTTCAGGATGCTTGTTAAGAAAGTGCAGCAGGTGCAGAGGGCCATTCAGATGTACAGACTCCTGATGAACACCCACGGACAGGTGCTGCAGCTGCACATCAACGAGATGCAGAGGGTCTCTGACTCCATCAGCAAGGCCTACAATGCGCTGAAGGCAGCGGGGGTCATGACTACCAGTGCAGTAGGGGGCGCTGCGGCTGTGACGGGCATCGTCCTGGCCCCTATTACCATGGGGGCGTCCCTGGCCATAACGGCCCTTGGCATTGGGGTGGCGGCGGCCGGAGGCCTCACCAAGGCCTCGGTCAAGAACAAGGTGTCTATAAACCAGGACAGAAGGGCCCTGGAGGCCAATGTGCAAGACTATCGCAACAAGCTGAAAGGCATTGAGAAATGCCTCCAGTACATCTACACAGGCATGGAGCACCTCGGACGGAACAACGTCTCCATTTTAAAGGGCGCAGACATGAACACCAGGCAGGTGGCCAGGATGTTGGAGCAGGCCGGGGAGGTGGCCCAGGGGCTCGAAGCGGTGAGCAGGTCGTCTGATCTCCTCCAAGGATTCGCGGGGGGCATCGGGACTTTCTACAGCAAGAAAGATCCAATGCAGTTGAAGAAGGGCAAGGAGAACAAATTTGGCAAAACTCTCCACAAGGTGGCGGGCCGACTTCAAAACACACAAGATGAGCTGACTCGGGTGGCAGATTCACTCAGGAGGTTTTGATATGTTGCACATTTGATATGTTGTTAACTGGACATAAAAACATTTTGAGGACATAGGAATGTTGGCTCTGCATGGGTTATACTCTTTTGTGGTGATAATGACTGGATACACCCCATGTATATGTGTATGTATATATATATATATATATATATATATATATATAGAGAGAGAGAGAGAGAGAGAGAGAGAGATAGATATAGATATAGATACATGTATATATATATGAAGTTATAGACATTAAAGTCATCAGGTTAAACCTGGTATTCTGGTTGTGATTATTGCGATAAATGTGTTTCCACAATGTAACTTCCGCAATGGAACATTTGTTTAATCACTTCTTACCTTTGTCTGACACAAAGTTTGAGATACAGCACATTGTGGCACATTTAGGCCTACATAGTTACCTAGCAGCAAATAAACTTCTTAACACTATATAATGACACTGTAAAATCAAATTTGTTAAAGTGTGACTAGATTAATATTGCCTTCAGTTCATCTGTATATGGAATGCACTAGTTGGCATTTTAAGCTTTTTAACTTGTAATGTATTACTGCTTTGTTGTACTGTTGGTGTTGCTTTGTGAGGTTGTGCTGAAAAGACTGTATATGAATCAGTGTGACAATTGAATGACCACCTCACTGGGTGCGTACAATGGTAATAGTAAACCATCTCCTGATGTAAATAAACACTTATCTGCTATCTCAGCTGATTCCTATGTAATGTAAAGGTTGATAGTTGTGATACATATGTTAATATGTACTCTAATACTGTTTGCAATCTAACAGTTGTTCGGGCAAATTAGTGTAGATTATGTAAATCTGTGTTTTTTCCCCACCAATTTTTCATCTATGAGTTCTAGGACACTGAAACCCTAAGTAAGTGGCAGGTATAGCTTGTGGTTCCTAGGGGCCTAATATGTATTATATTTGCTGCATACTGAAAATGAGTATTTGTGATTCACCAAAGTATAGTTTGTGTGTTGCTGCAGATTTCTCATAGTGAGGTACAAGTAAGTTTGCTGATGCTGAGAACGCTGATTAGTGTAGTGTTAGGACATACCTTTTTGAACACAATGTAACCTTTTGGCAACCATTTTGTAACTGACAGCTAAGCACAAATTGAAGTGTCAGCTCAGTGAAGTTTATAAGGTGTCACAGGAGGAGGGGGTTAAGACAAGGTGAAAAGATGATCTGTTTTCCTCAGACCCCCTCTAGTGGGCATATTATGTACTATATGGCACAGCAAGTTTTTTTTTTTACTCTTTTGTTGCCATGATGCATGTCAGCTAACAGTGAGCACACAGTGCGGTGAAGTACACACTAACCCAGAGCAGTGGTCTGCCTGCTACAGCGGCACCTGAAGGGAGCAGTGAAGGTTAGGTGTCTTACTCAAGGGCACCTCAGCCCCCATCCACATTTTTTCCTATTGAACAGGCAATGCCTCAGTTTCAAGCCCAAAGCCCTAACCAGTAGTCCACTTTTTGCAGTCATCGTTGTAGTCAGCAAAACATTTGTTTTGTATAAGTTTCAGGACAAACCAAACTAGAACAAACTCATTTAGACCTATTTAAACAAGAGAATTAAACTCAAAGGATTGGAAAGTATTTATTACACATCTAGTACTGTAAATATTTATTGATCTAATTATTCTCTCCTATCTATTCTACTCATTGACCTATTTAATATTTATTCTTGTTCAGTAAATTGACAGCTTATTTATATAAACTTTCTCTTTCTCTTTCTTTGTCTTTCTCTACTAACTGGTCCAGTTGCATAATTATTGTGGTTGCAGTGTGCTACAAAGACATCCTGTCAAACTTGTTTATTATTTAAGATTCATTGTTCCATAACATTAGGGATAGACCCAACCCTACTGTCTAGTCATAAAAGGGCTCACATTGACTGTGATGCTCAGATGCATGGATTGCTCCTCTAATCTTCACTCAGCACAACTCAGCTACAAGAAATCTTGAAAACATGGATTGTGTAAGTACTTCCGTTTGACTGAATGAATTTTCTGGACAAACTGATATGTCTCACTCATTTTCCAGGGTGAGTCTGTAACTGGAGTGTATGTTCTCCTGTAGCCTCCAGTGCCTGCTCCGAGGACACGACATGCAAAGAGTCCACCGACCTCCCCTGTCTCAAATTCTCAATGCATACCAAAGGTAAACTGCATTTATGACCACAGTGCTGGATGTCAAATTGAAGGATGCTAAGCTAACCTTGAGTTGCACTCATTCTTCATTGGCAGAAAGGATTCTGTTGTAAAAATGTGCAAGTTGCCTTTTTGTGAGAGTACAAAATTATAATGGGGAGCAAAACTGTAAGGTGTAATGGAGATCCTTCTTTCAACATTCTAGGAACTCTTTGCCTTTGCCTTTGCCTTGATTTCATTTCCAGTAGATAAATCAAATGCAAAGAGAAAATATTGTCCTCTTTATAATACCCTTTGTTACAACTAAACCCCTTTTTCCAAATAGTCTAATTTACTAACCTAACCTGTATAAATGAAGCTAAGTTGGTTAACTACAGAACATATGTTTAAAATAGTAAGTTTAGTTTTGTCCACACTCCACATTGCAACACTGAAGAAAGTATGTCCTCCCATTGTAGCCTAAGAATATGGGATCTAGGCCCCCAGTTGCATTCAAGAAATACCATGTGGAGAAAGATCCACCTCATCTTCACAAGGACATGTCAGCCTGCAGCATCTCAGAAGATTCCACTAATGTTAAGGCAAAGGTATCAAATACACACCACAGTCTTCAGCCACACAAGTCTGATCATGCTGAGCCTACACTCTGCCCAACAATTCTTCACAGATCAACTGTTACTAATCATCTTTTGAACAAATTATAATTATTGTGGGTGGTACAAAGTTGTCTACAGATGATGAAATATTCATGTATTGCTGTACTCTTTCTTAGTTCCAGTATTGGCTGGCTAGGGCCCTCAAACGTAGCCAAAACTCATCTTTAAAAATGTATAAAACATTGTATAAAACACTGTTTTTTAAGGCTTAGTCTGTGACAGGAATGCATAGGCAAGTCTTGCTTTCTCCTTTCCATTTTTTGCAAACAATTTTCCAATCTTTTTGTTGTTCCATTTTCTGTAGACCTCTAAACATCTCCTTTGGTCAAACTTGTAGATTCGTGACCTGGAATTGACTCCCTCGCCAGTTTCTCCCAGCAAGGGGCATCATCCCCTGAAAGGATTTAGTTACCTTGCTCCATCCCCCAAACCCAATCATGACATGGATGCTGATGTTAAGGTAACTGCCACAATATATCCTAGAATTTGCCAGACAGACACACAAATGGATAAAAAACTATTCAAAAAGAGTTCAAATCTACTGTGTATTTACAGAGACTCTGCAACAGACACTGAAAGGTGTCTGCATAAATGACATTCACAGCAGTTGAAACTGAAGCTACAGTTGAAAATTGCTTGAATGGAAATATGTGGAAATGTAATATGTTACTCTGAAGGACAGCATATGCTGTATCTGCATTATACTCCAGGATTTCTACTGCTTACTGCTTAAATTATTATAAAATAAATAATCAAATTAAGTCATCAAATGTGCAAAAATACTAATAAAACTGACATATTTCCTAAAAACAGATCCCACAAGGTCCCAGGCCAGGCATTAATGTGAAAAAACTTCATCCTGACAACGACCAACGTTCTCCCAACATGAAAAGCCGCAATAAAAAAGATGACATGGCATGGAAAAATCTTGTTCTATTAGCATTCTAAAATCATTATGTCATCACAATTTATAAAACTAAATAATACATTGAATTTGATGCACACAAGAAAAATTACAAATGTTTATTAATTTTTTTTTGATGGTAATGATGATGATGTAGGATGACAAAGAGTTGATGGTGTGGTGGAGTACAGTGGAAGGTGAGTTGTCCTGTTGTGTTTTTATGTTTTTATGTTTTTATGATCACAGCTGTATACATTCTTTAAGGAATGTGCTTTACATGATCAATAACTTGTATTTGAATTTTAGCATGGGAAATGCAAAGTTATGATCACCACTTTTCGACAGACTTGCAGGTCAGGTATGTGGAAACAAGACATCAAGGAAAGAACGTTGACCAGACACAAACAAGTTTATCTGGTCATTGAAGTTCTGTGGAGTATGATAACAGTTCTTCAAGGGGTGAATTAAAAAGACAGATGGTGCTTAAATGTCTGGCAAAGCACAAAGTCTTACATCTAATAAAGAATTATTTAATAATGGGGTAAAAACTATGCAGAAATGTAAAACCTAAAGCTGAAGCTAAAAGCTTACACATAGGTGGATCGTTGCCAAATAGATTTAGTTAATGCACAATACATTTTGCTCATGGACATTTTGCTCTTTGTCATTCAGTTTTTGGGCACATTAATTTTGAGGGAAAACATTTTATGTTCAGCAACAGTCATAGTTATAGAGTTAAGACTGAGAGGAGATGTTTAAGTGAGTGTTCAAAACTGTAGCTCATCGTCTACTGTGCTGTCGTTTTTCGCGTTCTTAGAGCATGTACTGAGAAAGTGCAAAGAGTCCAGAGAGCCTTGCGTGTGTATAACATTCTTCTGACGGAACGTGGCGAGTCTCTTCAGAACAACATCACCGAACTTCGGAGTCTTGCTGACAACACGGACAAGGTCTCCAAGAAAGTGAAGATTGCCAAAATCACTGGTGCCACCGGCGCAGTTGGTGGAGTGGCTACTGTCGCTGCAGTAGCAGGGGTCGTACTCTCTCCCATAACCATGGGAGCATCCCTGGCGGTGGCTGCCGCAGCTATTGGTGTCGGCGTGGCTGCAACCGGCGCGGCCACCGGAGCCTCAGCCGCTATCGCCGGCAAAGTCACCAACAACCAGGACCGCAAGAAAGTGGAGACGATCCTACAGAACTACACAAACGGGATGGGTGAAATTGAACAATGCCTGTTGTTCATCCAGATGGGGATGGAACATCTGAGGAGATACAACCTCTCCACTCTGACAAATGCCGACGCTGAAGCTGTGCAGGTGGCCAGGATCATGGAGGTGGCGGATGGCGGCCATCTGGGAGTCATCAGCAGGTCCGCTGGCATCATTGAGGGGTTTGCGGCAGGCATGGATCTACTCTTCAATAAAGACCAGAAATTGAAGAAAGGCAACGAGTCTACGTTTGCCAAGAAAATATGCATGGTCGCCAACCAACTCCAAAGTCAGCTGGATGAGTGTTTTAAGTACAGAAAAAGGCTTGAGATGATGAACTACATCCTGCCCACTGTAAACTAGGCTGTAGGCTAATCTGTAATACGTACAGCACATTTTAGCTACATAAAGAGAAGATAAGCGTAGTGGTTTTGATTGCATTCTCGGTCCAGTGTTTTTTTTTTTATAATAGCAAATAAATGGTATCAAGAATGCCTGTGAAATAAAAGTACATTCCAGTATGGTGCCATGATGTCAGAGGTTGTGCAGACTATATTGTGTATCCATGTAAGAATCACAGAGAGACAACTGTGTAGTAAATGCAATTGCTGCTATAAATACTGCTATAAATAAACTATGAATTTCCTGCTATTTCAGCTGAGTCTGGAGTAATATATAGTTCAATATGTTGTCTAATGCAGCTTGTAATTTAATAGTTGTTCAGGCCTATGCGAAGTTGTGCTATTTTTTCTGTCAATTTTCCATCAGTAATTCCAAGAACATATATACGCCAGAATTGTGCCAGGTAGCTTTTGGTCCCCACTCATAAACACGCACAAATAACCTCCACACAAAATAATACTCCAAACTGATATACAGTATCTCTCTCTCACGCACACTTGCAAACTCAGACACGCACAGTGACACATCAGAATTCTGATGTATGACTGCCACGTAGTGGCAGAGATGAACTTGTGCAATTCAAATACAGATAAATTCTTGTGATTCACCAAAGTAGGACATACAGTAGCTTGTTGCTGCAGTACACACAAGTTTGTTGATGTTCAAATATGAGGATTAGTGAGACAGCAGGACACACAGTATAGTCTATTTTGGAACAATTGAAACATTTTGTGAATAATTGGACAGCTGCAACTATCTCATAGTTGCAACTATATCACTATCCAGACCAGGGCAGAGCAGGTGAAACTTGAAGTTTACAGTGAGCTGCATGAAGAAGGGGATTAAGACAAGCTGAGAAGCAGGATTGGGCCAATGAAAATGTGAAAGTTTCGGAATATATTTCATGACAATCATACCAAACTAAGTCCTCCTGTAAATCTTTTCTATTACTTCAATTGAGCTTATTGTTCCACAACATTGTAGACACATCCAACCCTTCTGACTATTAAAAGGGCTCCCATTGACTCTGAGGTCACTGATAGCTACACACTGCAGACATCCTGAAAACATACTGTGTATTGCGTAAGTACTTCTGTTTGACTGCATGAATTTTCTGGACAAACTGATATGTCTGACTCATTTTCCAAGGTGAGCCAACAGTCAGTCTGTAACTGGAGTGTATGTTCTCCTGCAGCCTCCAGTGCCTGCTTTAAAGACACAAGGACATTCAAAGCCAACCTCTCCTGTCTCAAATTTTCCATGCACACCAAAGGTAAACTGCATTTGTGACCACAGTGCTGGATGAGTCAGACTGAAGGATGCTAAGCTAACCTTGAGTTCTCGTTCACCTTGAGTACTCATTCTTCGTTGGCAGAAAAAGATTTTTGCTGTAAAATGTGCAAATCTTTGCAAAATTTGCAAGTTACCTTCCTTGTTCTAGCAGTCTGACAATGAAAAACAGCTTGATTAAATACATCCTTGTGACAGCTATATTTTTTCAAAATATGGCAGTTTATATCATTGTTGTAAGCTAACACACTGACATCAGTGTTTTTAAAAATTAAGCAATGCGATGAACTACAAAACACACCTTTGTGAGTCAGTTTAGTTCAATACTATGCAATTTCTTTGGTCCACACTCCACATTGCAACACTGAAAAAAGTATCCTACCACTGTATAAGCATATGGGTTGAAGTTGAAAACTGAAGTTGCACCCAAGAAACACCATGTGGTGAAAGATTCACCTCAGCTTCACAAGGACATGTCAGCCTGCAGCATCTCAGAAGACTCCACTAATGACACTACAGTCTTCAGCCACACAAGTTTGATCATACTCTACACTCTGCCCAACAATCCTTCACAGATCAACTGTAATAATCTTTTGAATGAATCATAATTATTGTGGGTGGTAGGAATGTGTCTACAGGTGAAGAAGCTATTAAAAATAAAAATGTAATGCTATGCATTAAATTAAGGTTTTTTTTAGCCTTTAGCCAAACCTCAAAAACCCAATGCAAGAGTATAAAAAATTGCATGTTTTATAAAATTATGTTGCTTTAAGATTGACAGTCTTCTTCAGTGAATCATTCACACTGTTGGTGCCTCACAAAGGCCTAGTCTAACAGGACTGCAGGGAGATACACAAATAAATGAAAACAATTGAAAGAGAGCACAAATCTACTTTGCAGAGTCTAGACTATTACACATAGCTCCTTTAATGTCATATATAGCAGTGGGCAGCATGTTTCTGTTTCGTACTGAAATGAACTTTAGTGCTTCCTTTACTTTATCATGCTGCTGAAATTTTGCTTTCCAAAAGGGGGTGCGTGGGTGGCTGATGCAAGATGACATGGAGTTGGTGATATGGTGGAGCTTTAAAGTTAGATTGTAAGATTTCCCCAAAAGTTTAAAGACAGAGGATACATCTAAAGTTGGTCAAAGACTCAAAGACTAAAAATACGAGATTGATGAGTGCGACAGAAGCTGTGGCTCAGGAGCTGTCCTTATTCACATTATAGAGTCTCTGAACTTCAGAGCCTTGCTGATAACATGGACAAGGTCTCCAAAAAAGTGAAAATTGTCAAAATCACTGGTGCCACCAGTGCAGAAGGCACTGGGCTGGGGTCGTGCTCTCTACAGCTGCAGCTATCAGTGCCGGCGTGGCCGCGATCGATGCAGCCACTGGTGCTTCGGCCGCTGCTGCTAGCAAAATCACCAACCCCCAGGACCACAGGAAAGTGGAGACGATACTTCAGGGCGAGAGGGATGGGCGAAACTGAGCGTTGTCTGGCATTTATCCAGACAGGAATAGAACATCTGAGGAAATACAGGATCTCCAATCTGACTGAAGCCGTGCAGTGGAACTCTGGGAGCCATCAGTAGGCCCGCTGGCATCACTGAGGGGTTTGCCACAGGCATGGATCTGCTCTTCGCGAAAGAACAGAAACTGGAGAAAGGCAAAGAGTCTAATTTTGCCGAGAAAATAAAGAAAAAGTATTTTTTTAAGCACAGACATAGGCTTGAGGAAATTAGATACATTCTGCCCACTGTAAACTAGGCTGTAGGCTAATAAGTTTTCTGGCGCATTCAGCAGTATTACCTCTGCTACCTCAAAGCACAGTCTTGGGACATTCCTGATCAAATGACAGTAATCTAGCTTTGGGTGTCTCACCAAGGCTATTCCAACTTCGAACAAGTCTACATCCAGAGGGCAACACAAATAACCCATAAGAAAAATATTCATTTTGTAAAAACATTTGTAACTTTGTTATTTCTGGGTCATTAAAGGATTGAACAATTGGTTAAGGCTACTGTTTTTATATACATGTTCGCCATTAGAGGGCAGCCTTGCATTCTTTGTGAACATGAACCTGTTGACATTGGCGTAAAAGAGCGAGGATCCGTTTCATAGCTCAACTTCGACATGTTTTTGCCTGTCAAACAGCAGAACGGCCCAAATAGAGAACGGAAGTTGGTTTAAATAGATAAACTATAGAACTGCTCAGGGGAGATTTCTGCAGCTCATTCTGGGCATGGCTCGAATGCGTGACAACAGAAGAATGTGAGATAGCCGCGGGCGCAAGGATAATATGATAGGGCTGACTTTCACGTGTCAGTAATCTTTTTAGCATGTGTTGGGCCACAGTTAGACCTATAGTTTGATCATACATTGACAGCTTATTAGGGCATGGGAGAAGGGTAGTCTCGTTTTGAAGTTAACTTGGAATCGGATTTAAACCTTCACACTTTTCTTCGACAGTAATAAGTCTTTGAAGAAAAAGTTTAGGCCCA
The DNA here is from genome assembly GCA_027481765.1 of Tenualosa thibaudeaui. NCBI lineage: Eukaryota > Metazoa > Chordata > Actinopteri > Clupeiformes > Clupeidae > Tenualosa > Tenualosa thibaudeaui. Next base: position 946,289 of record JAIFZK010000176.1, on the reverse strand, counting down.
CAACAGACTTATCATAGAATTCATGACTCCATGCAACTCTAGTTTAGTTTTCAAATGGGCAATAGTCCAAATCCATGGCTACACAAAAGCCTGATCGTTACATTTACAGGCCTAATGTTAACAATAAAGCAGCTTTCTGGATACCATAAAAACAAATAGCAGTCAGACTACTTCCGCTGACGCGAAACAAAAATATTTCCATGACCCACATTACGCACACATGTACGCGTACACACAAAATAGTTTTTAGCCTACATGGGAGGATACTACATTGTTGCCGTCTGCGAAATGATAGACTACTGGATGAACCAATCAAAATCAAGTATTTTCTGCGTCAGGCGCATTGATACACAAAGCATTGTGCACTGGCGGAAGAATATATCATGTTGTTATGCGTCCCTATATATTGTCATGTGACTAAACGACAGAGTTCTTTCTAGTTTGTTCTTTACAGACCTTTACTGCATTCCGAGCGAGAAGCTCTCCCGCCCAAAATGGCCGTGTAGCGCGCAGCGGCATATTTAGCAGCGGCAACCCCGGCAGTGCATCGGCTAAGTGCACTGGCTTTCTTTGGCAAAATGGCGTAAGTAAACTTTAAATGTCTTACCGAGAGGCTTGGACTGAAGGTTACTTATTCTACAGTGGTCTCCTTGGGTCAAAGTATTATAACGTTAATAGACTTGACGTGTTTGCTAAAACATGTCAGACAGTCGAAGGATCAACTGTGAGTCCTACCACAGAATGTTAAAGGAGTTTATTAAAATTCCAGAGCAAATCTGATCTTAAAATGTTAATTCGGGAATGTGTTTCCGGTCTTTCCTCGAATTGGCAAAAGTGGTTGTCAGGCATTTCCCAGCTACATTGAACGTCCTGATGTATTGTAGTGTTTTATTATCCCATATAGGGGTAAGCTCTAGCAACCTCTACTTTGTTTTTTCTCGTGTGCCAGCGATCAGACAATGATATGACATCAAAATAGGAGTTACGATGTAAACAAACTTTAAAGGAAGTCCCGTTGGTAATAAGACAACGTGGCACTTTTAAAATGGCGACCGTCCTTGCTTCCCCCACGGTAGTAGATTGTAGTGGAAATGGCGGTAAGGACACACACCCAGCTGAGACTCAGACGGTGTGGGTGGAGTCACCGGTCGAACCATGCCCATTTAAGGAAAGCTAAATCTCGTGAAGGGCGGGGTGATTTCCATGTGAAAGTCTCCTTCTGTTGAACTTGCCAAGAACAGCTATGCCAACTCTAGAAGCGGGAATTGATGGATCCTAATGCTATACTATTGACAGAAATAATTTGTAACAAGTGAATGAACTGTCGGAAAATGCCTACAGTATGCACACCCAGAGAGTTTTTGCCAAATGTAGTTCAACCTGCATTATAACAGCATGTATAGACTAATTTCTGTTAATATAATGCTTCGATTTGTTGATCCTTACTATTGTCCTCCCTATCTTTCATAGGTCTCTCGAGGCAAAACCCCTCAGCTTTGCTGCCGTCGACAGCATAAAACTCCCGCTCGACTTGTCATCAAAACGTCTGCTCCTTGTGTCCCTGACCCGTATCAGTGATGTCTCTGAGCTCACAGCTGGCTATGGAGGACGTGGGGTCCCTGTTCTTGGGACCCTCGTCGCTTCTGATGGATGACCCACTTGGGCCCCTTCTGGACGATGAAGAGGAACCTCTGTCAGAGGGGTGTGCTTCACCCCATTCTTTCTCTTCCTATGCTGACTCTTCCTCCTCCTCTCCGTTCCCCTGTGTCTCTCCTCCTCCATCCCCTCCCACCTTTTTGGGTTCCAAGGCTGACCTGCTCCCTTCTCTGCCCTGGCTTTCAGCCGATGAGCTGCTGAATGCTCACATAAGCGCAGAAAACAGCAAAGGTGAGACTTTACCTGCGATTCGTACTTCCTGTTATTAATGATATTTTAATGAGGAAGTGACAGGGAAGCTGCTCTGCCAAGTTATGTACAAGGTGGTCCTCCTTCATAGTTGGTGAAGATGTATGTTTATCTTTTGCAGAGGATGCTTTCTCTGGAATGGACTGGATGTCTGAGAAGATCGATCTCAACGACTTTGATCTGGACTCGCTGATTGGGTCCTATGAGTCGGATGAGTCGCCCAGTTCTCCGGAAGAGCTCCTGGCCTCCCTGGAGTCCCACATGGATCTCAACATGGATCCGCTGCCCTTCCCTGACACCTCTGCTGCCCCCGATGATCTGGCTCTTCCCTCCACACTTCCCGAAGACCCTGCTCCTCCTGTCATCATCCCCCTCCCAGAACCAGAAGTAGCCATTGTTCCTGAGCCTGCTGCCCTGGAAATCGAGATCAAGTCAGAGCCGTCCTCTCCGGCACCGTCTCCCCTGCCTTCCACCTTCACCCTGGAGTTGGGAAGTGAAGTTGATGTGTCTGAGCTTGAGAAGGTGGTGGCTCCGGTTGTTGCCACAGCAGCAACAGATGCCCTTCAGACCTCCAGCATCGTTCTCTCCCTCTCCCCGTCACACATCGTTGTGGTCCTGGCCAGTCCCAAGGAGGAGCTCAGTTCCCCACCAAGCTCTTGTGAAGAGCAGTCCGACAGTGACAGCGGCATTGGCTCAGATGAAGGTTCCCCTCTCCGCCCGGTGGCCTCTCTGAGGGCCAGCGGTTCCTCCAGAACAAAGCCCTACTCCAAGCCTGACCCAGATGCCGCCAATTCGCCCGTCAGCGGAAAGGTGAAAACAGTGTCGGGGTCGCCGAAGGTGGTGGAGAAGAAGCTGAAGAAAATGGAGCAGAACAAGACAGCTGCCACCCGCTACCGCCAGAAGAAGCGTGCCGAACATGAGCTGCTGAATTCAGAGTGCACGGATTTGGAGAAGAGGAACCGTGAGCTAGCCGAGAAGGCCGACTCGATCAGCCGTGAGATCCAGTACCTGAAAGACCTTCTGGAGGAAGTGCGCTCTGCCAAAAACCGCAAGACCAAGGGCAATGCGGCCTAGAAACATCAGCAAAGAAGAAACATACAGGGGAAAAGGAAATGGAAGTTTAGAAATGCTTGGATTTGGGAGATTGAGAGTGGAAGCATCAGTATGCTGGTCTCCCATTCCTGCATTGTTTCCCTTTGTATCATTAGTTAGAAAATTTGTGTCCACCGAAGTTCTTGTAACGAAAGTCATTGACATAGTGGCGTAACTTAGTGGAAGATGAATCAAGATAGCCCAGTTATGTAGGAACATGAGTAACTCCTTTAAATGAAAGATCACAGTAACATCACCATGCCAGTCACCCCAGTCTTTAGTCTCATTTCATTCAGTCTCTCCCTGTCCTGTTTTCAATTTAAGAAGCAGCTGAAGTCCTCACATGTCCAGTAAGGGGCCTGTTGAAATTGTGAAATCTTGTTACACACTGAAATCCTGTTTTTGTACATAGGCTTAAAATGCTCGTGGGTTTTATTTAATATTCTATCATCGTTTTCAGGTCTATTTTTGTGTAGGTGTGTTTGTACAATGCTCTATTATTTTCTATTAAAGCTTTATCGAGGCTCAACTCTTGTGAGGGTTTTCCATCATTTGTCCTTAGTTATTAAAGGTCTAAGTGTTTATTGTGGACCCACAATAAATTAAAATGGGAAGGTGGGAAATGTATAATCGATGCGCACCTTTCGAACTGCTTAATGTGGGGAAACGGGTTCCAGACACCATCGTGTCATGAATCTCAAAAATGTGGGGTTTGCATTTACGAAACCACAGAACAGCTGTGAAAGCACGAGGGCAGACAGATCAGTGTGAAAGGAAAACGAGTGTGTTTAAGTGGGGGTGACCGGATTTAGAATCCAGCTGTTCAAATTTAGCAGTTTGGGAGAAGGGGTCTTTGTATAGCGGTGCAGTATGGCCTGTCAGTGATGACGTTACGCCTGGCGCAGACAAATCGTCCTTTGCCGAACGCACGTGGGTGTATGTCAAATCAAGCGCACACTTCTGTCGTGACCACACAAGGGGTACACAAATATACATTACATTATACATTATAGAAATACATTATAAGGCTATCTAAAATATATATTGAATGCTATTAATGTATATAGCCTACTCAAATTGACTTCATATCCTCCTTAAAAGTCTTCCTATCAACCCACCCAGGACTCCCCAGACGAAGAATAATCGGTTAGGCTTCTTCACACACGACTGTCAGGAGATTAGACGCCCTATGGCATAGTTCTGCCATTAGTTATATACGGCACCTTAATTCCTTCAGTAACCACAATCTGCAATCCTTTCTTTCACAGGATGGGGAAAGTAATTATATCACTAAAGTGAAAAAGCATATATCAAATACAGTCATTCAAATACAGATCGTAAGAGTCGTTTAGCCCTAATGACTTTACAACGAGAACAGTAACGTATTAAACGTGTTCAACTGATCGAGAACTGGGCGGCGCAAACTGGCATGGGCGCGTCAGCGGCAATTTACCGTTTGAGCACTTATGTTTCTAGGTGAAGAAAACAGCGCGCAGATGCAGATATAACCACACCGGCAGGCTACAATGTTTATTCTAACTGAATACAAATGTTTCATTCTTTCTTCTAATTCACGCGTGCTATGGAAATTCGTTACATATTTGTAAAATTGTGTCGTTCATCTGCATGACCGAACTTTTTTGTTTGTCCCATGCGGTCCACGCGCCATCTGGCGGTTGTAAAACTATCAACATATCAAAGGTCAACGTCTAGTCGATTGTACTTCCGTGTATCATATGGATATCCAAAACCCATTTGAAAAGTTTGTTAGTAATTGAAAGGACTGAACGAGATTGCCACGCTTAGTGACTTGCATATCTTGTATGATATTTGCAAGCATTTTAAGAAGGTAAGTGGGTTACGCGCCACTCATTCGAGCATGTTGGCCGGGAATGTTGATCAACGTAGTTAGCCACAAAGCTAAAGAATTTGTGGAACAGAACAGGCCTGTAGCAGTTAAATTTACTCTGAGGGACAATTGTTATGATCGAAGAGAAGTTGTATACATTTATTTGTTTATTTTTTGTTGTTGTTAATCTGCCTTTTGTAGTCCTAAACTATTTTAAGGATTTTCTTGACCGTTCAAGTCATATGACGTGGTCATGTGGTTTGACACTTCTCAGAAAAGCTTGGTGACACTTTTAACCCCGAGATTGTATCTAGCCTCAACAAACTTTTTCTTGGAAGCACAATAACTTCCATGTTTTCTTTAAACAGGATGGCAGCATGTACCACCATGGCCCCTGAAAGACATGTAATTTGGGAAACAGGGGAGCTTGTGGCTTTTTTGCACCCTCACCCCTGGACCCCAGGTACTACTGTGGTGACCCAGAAGACTTCTGGAGGCCCAAGCAGCCTCTTTGAGCTGCCTGAACAGGACTTCCTCAGCCTGCTGCTGGGAGCACGGCTAGTGGGCTCTCTGCTGTGTGAGCGCCTGGGTGTCAGACGCTGTGCGCTCCTCCATCGCCCCAACAGGTGGGAGCCGGGTCCCCCGCAGCTGCGCTTGCTGCCCCTGCACGGCCTGGAGGCCGATTGGAAGCCTCATCTGGCAGCAGAGGAGGACTTCCAGCCCCATGACTCAGGCTACTGCAGCTCCAAGAGTGGCCCGCGGTGGGACTGTGCCCGTCTTGAGGAGGTACGCAGCCGCATCCGTGCCAAGCTTCCAGCACCCGAGGACCCACCCAGCTACGCCTTCTATGGGGATGACCCGGCACACCCAGGGCTGTTTTCACGGATCGTGCGTGGTGAGGAACAGCAGTGGCGTGTGTGGGAGGACGAGGGGCACGTGGCATTCCTCACCCCCTTCCCCAACACCCCCGGCATCACTGTGTTGGTGCCACGCCGTCCGCTCACCAGTGACATCCTTCGACTGGAGGAGCAGGACTACCGGGCGCTGGGGCTGGCCACGTGGAGTGTTGCCAGACTGCTCAGGGAGTCGTTGGCCGCTTGGGCCATCGCTCTCATCTTTGAGGGCTTTGAAATCAACTATGCCCATGCTAAGCTCATTCCTCTGACCCAGCCCGAGGGCAATATGACTTTTTGCCCCCCCAGACCCCCATCAGAGTTCTGTGACATTTACCCCGGATATGTAACGTCGATCAATGGCCCTGCCGCCAGTCCAGAGAGCCTGAGAGAAATGCGGCTCAAACTCACAGGAGCCTAGCAGAAGAGCCGGTGTTGGTTTTCTTAGCATCTAAATAGGGATCAGCATTACATGAAACATGTGGCAGTATTTTGTATGTGACCAGAGGTTTACTTGCTTAGTTGCAAGGGCTTATGTATGCTTTTGCATATCTGACTAAATTGTAATATGTGCCTTCCATGCTGCCTATTTGCCTATAATTGGAACATGCGGTATTAGTCATCTTAGGGCTGTGGGCAAATACCAGAGAGGTTTATGAAGGTGAGAGTGTGGACAATTAAAGCATTAGCTCTTTTCAGCAGGTTGCCTACTTCAGTTAAGCCTTTTTAAATCTTTTACTTTGACTTAGGATGACATCACACATTTAGTGATCATTGAATATTAATGCAGTTTGCAAAGATAAACAAAACGTACAACCCGCCAACCACATGCACATTATCTCCACCTATGTGTATATATTTTTTGTCCTTTTGAATCTGTTTTAACTGCCATATTTTGAGCCTGCTGCTGAGCCCTGGATCATGAATCATCTCCATCCTGTGCTCGCCCACTTTCCGCTCTGCTGGCAAATCCTTAATCAAAGAACAAGGCTGCCTCTTTTTGGAAATCTCACTTGGCTTAAATCTCATTGTCAGGTTTGTTTCTCATTGTTTCACCAGTGGCGTTCTGACTCCTGGTAGATGTACTCTCACTTTCATTATGCCACTCATACAGGAGGATGACATGTGGGCTAAAGGCACTGTGCTATTTTATGTGCTTTTCACATCCTTGTTTTCTGTCAGAGCTGCTCATGGGGTTTAGCACTCCCTCATTTCAAAGAACCAACATACTTTTCTATGGAATCATTGAGAGACAGTTCCTTGTAACTCTCTACAGACCACAGTTCCTCATAACTGCGTACAGACCACAGTATGCTCTCTACAGTATTTCTGCTTTGTTACAGTCCAGCATACCTAAATGTTATATAAAAGAAACATGCAATGTGAAGCTTATATAAAACTTACCGGTAGCACATGGGTTACATGGGTCTGCATAGTTTAGTCTGATTCCTACTAGTCATTCCTTTACCCATGGTAAATTTGAGATGTTGAATAAATATTTGCAATGCACTTGTTGGTGCAGGTTTCCCCCTTTTCAGCCACTAGAGGGCACACTAGATCAGTTGAGAAATCTACAATCAAATGGTTGATCTAACTTGCCAAAATCTGTATATTCAAAATATACCTGTATACATGTAAAATGACAAATTAATGTGAAAGAAAGTATAGTTCAAAAAGCACAATAGGATATTCATGTCAGTTTATTAAACCATGTCATACAGAGAGGCCTATGAATCATTTTTTAAAATCCTGAATTCAGTTTGAAGTTTGAACATTCCTGAGGCTCCAAACTAGCCTTCACACTATTCATCTCATACACTGCTCTCCCGGGTATTCTGTATTTCATTTAGCATTATCACTTTCTCTACTAATTGCATCTTTTTAATTAATTATGTTGTGTTTTTCATCGCACAATTACTTGGTGTGCACCATCTGCAGTTTGCATCCCAGCATTCCATGCCTGGTTACTAATGACTTTGTTACCTTCTTAATTACAATCTGTATTAGAGAGTCGTTAAGTGACTAATTACAGAAGCGAGAAAGGGGCACCAAGACTCTAGAGAAACCACATCACGTGTGTGTCCTAGCAAGGCGAGAGGCATAGCAAGGGTTTTCATTGGGGGGCATGATAAGCCACAACAAGAACAAGCAGCAACACAGATGGAGAACACAGTGAAACAGTACTGTGCCGTTTTAAGATGCCCTGTAGGAGTCAAAAGCAAGGTGAGGACCAAGCCCATGGGGTTTTAAACAACGTTTGCGGAACCATGTGTTTGACTCTCTCCCCAATCTCCCCAAGCAATCTAGACTGAAGCATCAGCGTCCAGGTAAGCCGGCTTTGCTGCTGTTGTGTGGATGATCTCTGTCTGTCTTCAGCAGCGATCAATTTCTTGCTCAGGGGTCCCCCCCCCCCAAAAAAAACAAAACATAACGTACAACTGTCTACAATACAGTGCATTTGAAAAGCTACAGCAGTTACAGAGATGGGTTATTCTAAGCTTTGAAGGAATGATTGAATAAAAAAACAATGTATGAATCTGTTGATGTGAAACCTGTGGAGCAGACTAACACCCCTTGTTTCCAGCGCGTGCCTCATCTATGCAGCTGCTTCAGACGGCTTTTTCTGAGGACTCTGGAAGTGGCTGCAGCAGCCTAGCTTTTCCACCTTGTTGAGGTAGAGCAGTGGTTCAATGCTGCAGCTTAGGTCCATGATGGAGAACACGGAGATGCTGATCTGGCAACGGAATGCCACAAAGGTGTAGTAGGCCACAAAGGGCATGGTGGCCACAGGTGGCAGGTAGTTGCAGATGATGATGCCCATGACGATCAGCACCATCTTAAAGGCCTTCTTCTTCACCGGGTTCATTGTCTCCTTACCCACCACCGACTTGCGCAGCACCCAGATGATTGACACGTTGCAGAAGACCATAACAGCAAAGGCGAAGAGGATCAGGCCGCTGAAATATTCAGTTGTGCTCCGGACACCCAGGAGGGACTTGGTGAGCGCGTAGGCCAGGATGAGACCCCACACCAGCACGGTCACCCCTGCCCGGATGCGGTTGTCGCGGATACCCGTGAAGAGGATGGGGTGCACCACAGCTACATAGCGGTCCAGGCAGATGCAGGTCAGGAAGAGCGGTGCCGTGTCCTTGAGGCCGTAGGCGAAGAGCTGGAAGTGCCAAATCTGCTTGTTGTCCAGGATCATGCGGTTGACCATGTCGATCGGCGTCATCAGACAGAAGTAAGCGTCTAGCACTGCCAAATTGAAGATGAAGATGTCTGAGGTGGAGCCCTCGCTCTTACGTGTGGCCACCAGCCACATCACTAACATGTTGGTAGGGAAGCCCACCGCCAGGTTGAACACCTTCACGCCAAAGTAGAACACGAATCCATAAGGTGCCACGGCACACACGTCATACTGGTACCAGGGTGGTGGGCCGGAGTCTGACACGCGAGCCGTGGTGTTCAGGTCCAGGGTAAGGTTGCTTACCGTGAGGTTGCTCATTGTAAGGCAGGTGAAGAGAGCTCTGAAGATGAAAGAAAATCTTGTTACTTTAGCATGTAACATGAAGTTCCTGTGTATCTAAGAATTCAAAAGGAAGCTCTCAAGCAGTTGAAGGTTGATTGAAAACAATGACAAATGTATATTTACCAATTACAAACAAAAAATCTAATTAATTAAAAAGCAGTCATCCCACATTTTCAATACTTTTTGATCATCACTGATTAAGCTATATCACAAAATGTTGAAGTATATGTGAATAAATATAGTCAGAAATCTGCAACAGTTTTGTTTAATATATGACTTCATCCTGGTCACAGTAAAGGTTGTACAGGTTGTACTTACCACAAATGCAGAAAACCGTCTCTCCTCTCTTCTTCTCCCTCTCTAAGAGCACTTCAGACAGATGAGTTGTGTGTAGCTCTCCAATATGTGTCCAAAGTGGACTCCTTCCTCAGTATAGCTCTCTCTCTCATCTGGGGCCACGCTATATAAAGTCAGCTCAGTGGGAATAACATGACTAAGGACCTTAGCCAATAAACACAGTGTATTTGGAACCATAACATTGCGGGGTCCTGACATTTCTGCGCCATGATTGGTTAGTGTATTTTAATTGGAGGCAAGTAGTTGGGATGGGGGCTGTGGGGGTCCAAGGACTGTTCTTGGAACAGGAGGGTGGGGGCCCTGCAGTGAGGAAGGTGTGGATTAAAGAGGATTATTAGTTAAGGCACCATGTAAACAGGTGATGCAAGTTGGCACTTGGGTGCAGGAATGAGCAAATCTTCTGTAACCTCTTACTCATGTAGACTTACAGTACCTGCATACTACCTGCATCTGGCTATTTGGAGTGCCTTTTACAGAGACCTGACTCCAGTAATTGCAAGCACTATCATTAACATATGGATTACATAACATAAGTGTTATGTAAGGATTACTTGCATCAGCCCATCCAGTATCTATTTACATGGCACATCACTTACACAACTTCAACAAATCATGTACAGATAAGTAACTGGAGAAGTATCACAATTCATTCCTCAGAACACCCACAAGACAACTCAATTATGGTGCAACAAAGTCAACACATCAGAAATGAAGCAGCAAAAAACAGCAAAAGTGCTCGCATTTGGAGCCTAATGATCTAATTGGCTATTGGATAATTGGATAGATAGATTATCTTAATGCACAATGCAACTAATCAATCTGTACAATTCAATATCCGGCTGATATGTTTGTCCACTGTCCATCTGCCACATTGATGCTGACACATAGCAGCCATTATGTTCACACCATCTATAGGCATTAGCATGTTTTTTTATAGAACAGATAGATATATATAGAGAGAGAGAAAATAGACTAATTTCCTTGTATATCATTATCACTGCACGTGTCATTGAATGATTTTATCATGATAATTTCATATCTTATGTCAAAGTTACCCTGTGTGCTTACCCCTGTATCACCTTACTGTATATACAATACATTGACACCAGTAGCATAATCTCTAATCTCTACTCCTGCACTGAGGAGCCTTTTGGCTCTCCTGTCATTGGCATGTAAATCTCAGCCATTCATCCTGACGTATAAATGATTGCTCTAGGCTCACACTCTGCATGTGGGCCAGTGAATGTGGTAAAATTAAACCCAATTTGTACGACCCAAACTTTGTTCTTGACCAACTTGTGAATCCTAGACCATTCTGGTAAGGTTAACTTATTTTTTTATTATTTTATAATTATTATAAGTTTATTATACCTATATATTATACCTATAAGGTACCTTATACCTTAAACAGTCTAAAGGCTAAACTTTGACTATATTTAAACAGCATTTCTATGTAAATGTCATTGCAAACAATCAGGAAATTAAGTTTCAACTACAAACTAGTACTTTTAACTAAAAAAAATAGTAAAATGTGTAAATGTGTACATACATTACACACATTTTGGCCCACTTAAATATTACATACAATATATATAATTGACTAAGGGAGATGTGTTGCGATATGTATTAGTTAAAGCTACCTTCAAAGCTACCTTGAATATAATATACCAGATATGTTCCAATTGGTAATATACCTTGACAAAAAAAAATTCAGACATATATCTCCCTGAAGTACCAATGGACTAAATTTAGGGGTCGTTGCTCCAGGGCAGAGTCCTCCACTTCTTTTCCTCACTTTTGTAATATAAGGCATTTATTTACAAGATTATATCTTATACCCACACTAAAAAAATCCTCACTGCATGTCTGCAGCTAACATGCATAGTGCATGACCTGTACTGCATGCATAAAGATAAGAAACAGCAACAAGAACATTCCCAGCCTGCTTTGAATGGCCATTAACTGCAGTCATGTTAAGGCACGTTTTGCATGCTTACTTAATTTTTCAACTTTCTAACATCTGTGGATATTAGATTCCCTACATCATGCAGTCCAGGGGCGGGGAACCTTTTTGACATCAAGGGCCACATCAGTTTTTGTTTCGGGGGCCGGACTTTTTTTTTAGAGCTGAACACATATAGACACTTTTAGAATTATCAAACGTGAATCATCTTGAAGTTCCAAAGACCAAAGTTAACTGATTATTAGGCATTACTTGTGAGAGCATCTCTAGAAAGAGCACCAATATTCAACAACAATTTTCTACACTATTTTCTACATATTACTTTCAACATGGAAGTCATAACATTTAACATAACATTTCCATCTCAGTGAGATATTCAGAATATTCTGAATAAACATTACTGCTTGCAGTAATTGTCTATGCTTGTAATTTGTTAGGATTTTATTTTCAAATTTTTTGAAAAAGAAAATCATTTTGTTTTTTTTGTTTTTCTCAGCCCATTGGCCTTGTCTCCACGGGCTGGATCAAAGGCTTTGCCAGGTCGGATGTTCCCCACCCCTGATCTAGTCCAATGTGATCCTTGATTCCAGCAGCTGAAAAACAGACGCTAGAAACAGAATAAAAAGTAAAGAAGGATATTATGGTGGTAAAGTAGGATCTTATGGTGACAATATTGTGACAGGTAATATGAACCTGTATCTGTCATTTGTGCTGATGATCTCAGTGACTGAATGGTGGTGCTTTTCCACCTCAGGTTGTTCTCTTCACAGAAAAAACAAGACACATCAGTAAAAGAAATGAACATCAGCTCCAACAAGACCAGCTCTAGCAACTTCTATTACTTTTACGTCCTTCCATCTGTCTTCCTGGTGACCACTCTGGGTGTGCCATCCAACGCGCTCGTCCTGCGAGCCCTGGTGGGGAAGCCGGGTATTTGCTCGATCAGTGAGATCTTTACCGCCAGCCAAGCCCTCATGGACCTGTCCTTCTGTGTGGGCCAATTCGCTGAAGTAATTTACAGCTTCGCTGTTGGGAAGATTTCAGTCCTCAGTCTGGTTTTTAACCAGTTCGGAGGTCCATTGCACTTTGTCTTCATGTGTGTGGACTCCTACCTGGGGGTCCTTCATCCAGTCATCTTCATGAGGCTGAAGGCATCAGCATACTGTATATCCATCTACACAGGCATATGGATGGCTACCATAGGATTTTTCAGACTCTGTCTCTTTAAAGGGTAAATGCAGGCTATAGTTATTCCATCCAAGTGCTTTGGACATTAAACCAGCCAGGCCCAGGAGTAAAGCAGGTCCATCCAGTTAAGAAGAGAGCTTTCAAAGCTGTGCTAACCCTATTCATTTTGATCATCATACACTATACCTTACCAATGGTGAGCTATGTTGTAGCACAGACTTCACCACACACTAAAGAATTCAGGTCCCTGAATCTGATTGCGTATACATTCCAATCATCTTATTCCTTGTCAAAGCCAATAAACTGCCTTTGCCCTAACTTGTCAAGGATGTCAGTCAAAAATTGCATGTTTTAAAAAAACTAACATCCTTGTTTTTGTTTGTTTGTTTGTTTTCTGTTTCTGTTTCAGTATTCAGTTTTCAGTACTGTATTTTGAATCATTGCATTTATTAATCCATATGATTAACTGTATTTTAAAGCTATAACACCCCACCCCCCCCCCCCCCCCCCCCCACACACACACACACACACACACACAGCAAGAGAGAGAGGGGGGAAATAGAGAGACTCGCTAACATTAACATAATTTCATTACAGTCCGTTCAGTCAGTAAAAGTTTGTGAAAGTTTATTTGTTCTGTATGGCAAAATAATATTTATATATAGTGTATGACCCTGGTAACCTTTTTGTTTTATAATCACAATGACAACCACAATATTACAAATTATCATGAAGAAGCATGGCAATCATGATCATGATTGCTGTCAAGATTGCGAATCCCAGTTTCTGGTTGCTGTCCACCCCCTCAATTTCTCCCGGCCCATATTGAGTGTTTACTATGTCAACATCAGTGCCAGCCTGTAGCATGTGGCGTGTGCCACCCGGCCCCACACAGCCCCCTCATCTGTTCCTCTTCTGCCCATCTGTGGTCATGGCAGCCGACCTGGGAGGACTCTAAAGCCCCTTTGGATGGTCTCACTGGTCTCACCGAGGATGCCCTTCACCCTAGAGATCCCCTGGGGAGCCCTGATCAGAGAACCATATGGATCAGCTGATCTGAAGGCCTGTGCCCTTTTCTCTTAAATTACACAGGTATTGATCACTGTGATCAAGCTGTCCCAAAATGCTTTAGAGTGCTGATTTGGATGCGAAAAGCTTGGCTTCCATTTTGGCTCCATATTTGCTGCGATGGCTTCTAGCCTCAAACTGGTCCTAAGGCAGTGGCAAAGCCACACAATGATCACTGATCATATTTCACTTGTGATACACTTCACTAGTTGCATGATGCACTAAACAAATATTTTACACTACTGAATATTTAAATGCATCCGTTGTGATTGACATAGGTTATTATGGGTTTGTATTGATGTGCACCAAAGTAGTAGTATCTGAACCAAAAAAAAAAATGATGACTTCATATTTTCAGACATGTAAAAAAAATGCGGATGAAATTTGTGCATTAACACAACTATATCACAACTATACAACAATACAATACCACACAAATATAAAATGAGGCATAGGAACCCTTGGCATGTTTTTTTTATGTGTTACGCGTATTATATCCCCATATCAACATGAAGTAATGACAACCCAACCACCAGATGTCATCAGAAGCCAACCTTACACAGTCAAAAAGCGTGAGCTGTCATGTGCAGTTGCTTATTGGCTAAAATGGTGTAGTATCTTACCAAAAGCCTACATCTTGAGCGGAGTAGGCTACGCATGGAGGGGGAGTCTTGTTGTACGAAAATATCTATGGCGTGTACCACCGTTCTTTAAAAACCTGGTCAGTTTGTAGTTTTCGGTTAATTTCTGTATCATCTATAAAACTGACATTAAAAGCATTGGAGTCATTCAGGTAACTTGAAAAAAATCCTCAACTAATAGTGCTGCGTATTTCCTCCAGTTTTAAGGTATAGCCTACCCTAAATGACTAGAGGCCATAGATTAAAGGTGATGTGGTTTATAGGCGCAGAAGTCGCTACATATCTCAACAGAGAAGCTTTTCTGCGGACACGCAAGGGGCAAGATCAACTAGAGGGAGGGAGGGGGAGTCTTCTACACTGTAACGAGAGAGGGGGAGGGAAAGAGGGAGGACATCGTTTCCTCTCCAGCACACACGCCGCAGGAATAGACAGAACTGATTGGGAGAAAGGGAGAAGAGGGGAGACAGAAGAAAGAAAATTGTGAAGCAAAAAATACGACAGAGTTCTTTATTTTAACTAAGCAGTTGAAACGACCGAAGAGAGGATTAAACAAAAACTGACTCCTGGTCGAATATTCAACGACAGCTATGCTTACTGGGCAAAGGTGTCGTTTATAAGCTAATCAGTAGGATTAGGAGGACATGTTTTAGGGAATAGCCCTTCCGTTAAGGTAGGATATGGTCCTTGTTTTAAAAATATAACATAGCCACGCAAATGCCGGACCGTTTGCGCAGTGACATCGTGACTGAATATTCCAGCATTTACTGATATCGCTAACTTAATGTTACGTTTGGCTGTTTCATTGTTAAACTGCATTGGCAACACCGACCTGGAAAAAATATCAATTTCTGTGATTTATGTAACGTTATCTGAAAAGGATTGATTTTCGCTTTGAGGCCTGTAACGATGAACTTGTATCAAGCCTAAAGTGACACCTTCAGTGATACATTTCACTACAATTAGGCCTAATAAAAGCGTTACATTTGTCAACTGAAATAGCGTGTTTTCAAAACTAACGTTGCTTTAATTTGTTTTACCACTTTGATCCGATTAAGAGTTCAATAAATTAACTACGTCCAGAGAAGGCTTAGGCTACTATTATGACCTTAACTGTTCCTGCCTTTGCTGTTGTTAACAAAGCAGGTCTATTTAGAGAGAAAAGCAAGTGATAGCCTACATCGCTAACCTTGGTGGGCATTCTTGAAAACAGGGATTGGGGGGTTAATAAGCCAAATTTACACCGCAAAAATTCAAACTACAGCTTTATCAATGTTAATGTCGACCGACGTTGCATCAATCATGTTGCCCATGTCCCGGCCACTGCTGGACCGGGATAGAGACTTGGACGCGATGGCTGGAGTGCATGCGAGCTCGACCGGTGGTTCATCGACCGTCAGGGGAATGAAACGAGGGGATCCAGAACCTGACGCCCAAACGGCGGCCGCTCTGACCGAGTCATCGGGGGCAGAGTGCAAGCGTCCTCGAATCGACGGGTCTGGTGGTGTCGGAGAGCTCGGCCAGGTAAGGGAACAATATGCCAAATCGAACCAATATTGTGATCCAGAAACTCTGGTCGTAGCCCACTGCTTGGGCAAGACGGGATAGATTACAGCGACCCTTAGACTGTACCATGGACTTTCCAAACGTTTACAAACCCTGTTCCAGACCCTATCAATCATGAATTGCCTTTTACTATAAAGAGATGACAAGGAGAATTAAAATATTATTGTCTTTATCTGAATAATAAATCTAACCGTGCTGTAATCCCGTATTGTCATTTAAGTGCGGTAGTCTACTGTATGTACCCTATTCTGGAGGAAACTGTAAAGGTTCCCAGCATCTCCAGGCCCAATACACAGTCTTCGGCTGGACCAAGAATGTTGCTGAGACTGTATCCCTCAGTGAATTATCATCCATCCCTCTTCAAACCCTCCTGTTCTTAATTAAGTAAATTGCAGCCTTTAGCTGACTAGTAATCTTGCCCAGCCAACTGATGCAGGCTAGCCCCCCCTCTCCCCAATGTGTAAATCACATGCCTTCTCAAAGTGTGCCACATAAAAGAAGTTGGTCTATGACGTTCCTATTGGCCATTAAACTCTTAGCCGCTGTTCTAATTTCACACTCAGGAGACCACAGAGTGGACACTGTACTGTAGCTGTAGCTGTAATTTGGATGCAGTGGTCATTGTTGGCCCCTGTTGTCAGAGGGCTGCACAGCTGCCATCACACACAAATGTTCTTGCCACCTAATGCAGAGACACAGCTTTACTCCAGCCAGGCGGCGCATTTAACAAGTACGGCGTGAAGTGTCGCCACAGCTGTTTACATGACAGAAATGAAAGGGCCTTTTGAAGTCGTGTGTTGCAAAAGGGGTGGTGCGTGCGTGTGTGTGTGTGGTGGGGCGGGGAGTAGATTCTGCGAGGGAAAGCTGACTGGCATTTTTAGACTACTTTCGACTGCCAGCCACTGTGATTTTTTTTTTGACCGCTCTGATTTTGAAATGCCCCCACGCCACATGCAATTTTACATTTCTCAACACTCTGCTCCCTCAGCATTGAAACTTGAGGCATCTCTTTCTCTCTCTCTTGTTCTCCCTTCCTCTCTCTCTCCCTCCCTTTCTCTCAAGACAACAACTGTTTGTCACTCCAAGCTTTTTAAATACCCCCGTCCCTTCCATGACTTGAGGTTGTTGGTAGGTGTATTTGTTGCCCAGGCCTTTTGCATGGCTAGTTGGTCTGGGGCTCTTTGCGGTATTGTATTGCAGTGGCCTTGCCATGCTCACACAGGAGTCATCTAACGGGACCCGGAGGCCTCCATGGGCGCCTATCGCATTGCATTATTTATTTGCTGACCAGGTTAACCTATCCATCAGCCCTTTAAAAGGCTTCCTTTCTTCAGACTCACCCCCTCCCCGGCCATCCTATGTGGACGGATAATTGAGGCAAAGTGCCCCGTGTTGGTGGGAGAGACTAATGGCTCGTTTTCATAGACTAATGGTTCCGGAAGGTTCCATGCACACTGTTCTGTCTCAGAGCTGCTGAAAGACAGGCTTAAGGTTTTAATGCACTTCAGAAACAGACGGCGGGGGGATAGAGTGGTTTTAAATGGTGTTTGTGTGTGTGTGATTGAGAGAGAGAGGGAGGAAAGAAAAAAGAGAGGAGTGAGGAAAAGAGAGATCGACTGGAGTTAGGGAATAGACTGTGGGTGGTGGTATGAGTCCAGTGCCTGCACAGCCCCAAAAAAGGTATTGATCTTTGTGTGTGTGTGAGAGAGAACAGGAGTGAACTGGCGGCGGTGGTGTGCGGTTGGTGTGACGCACACTGGGGCTGTAAAATGAGCAGAGGACAGAGTGAATGAGCGCCATGCTGAGGGGGGCAAACGGAACAGAGCCACCAGAAACCAAACCACGGACGTGCCACACACAAGAGCGGCGACCTTAGCAAACCCTAACACCTGACTTGCCAGATCACGACACACACACAAACAGACTGTGTGACTGTGTGCCTGGCCTTTGCAGTGTGTCCAGATGTTGCGATAACACCCTCCTCCATGACACCGTTTGGCCACAGCCCCAGGCCGGTGTTGCTGGCGATCAGATTTGGCCTATCGTTAGCAGTAAAGAGGCTTTTTTTTGTTGTGCTAACAAGATCTCGGGCTGTTAAGAAGAGGGCATTAGCCACTGATCCTCATTCATTTCTGCCAAACACTGGGGGTGGTAGGGGTGTTAGGATTAACACACACTCACACACACGCGCACACACAGACTTTGAAACAGTATTTAACTTAAAGCATTTCAGTTGTGTGTGTGAGAGAGAGAGAGTACAGCTCAGCTCACAGCTGTAAACTTTTAATGTTTTGGAAGCTTTTGTTCTTCTTATCCTTATTTGGATGCCAGTTGAATTGACATCATCCTATTTTGTTCACAGTTGAGTGAACCCTGTTTTACTTGCCGTGTTCCGCACTCAGAAACATAAGTCTCCTCACTGCTCAATTGACTGTTTCTTTATTGTTGAACAGTGTTCTGCCTCCTGAAATAAAAAAAGTAAGATAGGGAAAAAAAATTCTCCCTTACCTCATTCTTCCTCTCACATGTGTGTGTGTGTGTGCGCGCGCGTGTGTACATGTGTGTCCTGGTGTTCACACATGTGCTCCTGACCTCCTCCTGCCCTCTTCTCTCTTTTTTCATCTCTCCACATTCCCCTAATTGCAGGTATGGGTCTGCACGCAGGCCTTGCAACCATGGCAACCTTCACCTTTGACCCCTCTCCAGAGGGCCCCCAATGCAAACTATCGCAAGAGGGATGGCAGGAGGCAGAATCAGGAGAATGGCAGCAGTAGTGGCGGCAGCAGCAGCATGTTTATTGCCCAATACAATAGATTGGCTTCATTAGATCATTGAGCCCTCCTGCTTGCTTCCTGTGACTCTCCCTGCCATTTGTGTTGAATGGGGGCCAGGAGAGCTGGACTTGTATTAGTCATTAGTGATTAGAGATGAGTCAGCAGCGCCTTAGCGCGAGAGAGAGAGAGAGAACAGCGTCAGTTTGGGGTGGGGGGAGGGAGGGGAGATGGGTACACGGGCTCCTGTCGCTCCAAAGCCTTCATGTGCTGCTTATTAAGAGAACAAACCATCTGCTCGGTGCTACACTCGCCAGCCTGCCTGGCCGACCGCTGCCAGCCTCGCAGGTATCGCGATGCCATTGTTGGGGTTTGTGCTAGCGTGACAACGAGGCTTTTTTTTGCGCTGTGCGTCTTCGCAGCGGCCAAGCGCAGATGTAGTAGCACCTTCTCCGGGAGGTGTCGTTTACAGCGATTGCCTACCTCCCCCTCCCCCCCAACCCCCCCAGTCTCTCTGCCTGGGTGAGAACACGCCGGCTGCTGGAATTGTTTTGGCGACAGGAGGGAAAGTGTACCGGAGCACCCGAGAACCCATTAACAGCCTCAGCACCCGGTTGATCAGAGCTATCTTATACTCATCACTGTGAGAAAGTAGACAAAGGTGAGCGAAAACAGGACGTTTGTACTTACAAGGCACCCTGAAAAAAGGGAAGAAAAGCCAACTACACCACCCAGAAGCCTACAGTAATGTCTTCTGGCTCTGGTGATTAAATGTATTTGCTTTCTCCTGAGTGCTTGCCTCCAATCTGACCCCATTAAGTTCCCCCCTCAACTGAAAAGGTTACCGCGGTCGAGGGGGAAGAGAAAGAGCAACTTTTTGGAGAGTGAAATGAAATGTTGTTCCTTTGCCACTGAGGGAGAAAGTGATCCATATCACATGGTGGTTAGATAAGCTGCTGGGTCGTGTAACCAGAGAGAAGATAGGCCCGGCACTCGTGTGGTGCTGTTAGCGGGTAGAACGACGGATCTGGTCCGGATCTGGCGCAGGGGGGTTTTTGAGTTTGAGCCATGTCACAGCCAGGCCCGTGGCACAGGCGGCTGCCATCAGAGGGGATTTCCACAAGAGCGCGGCATCTTGGCATGAGGGGGGGGGGGGTTCTGAGATGGTCTGCAGTAACTTTACTCCATGTCTGTTTGTCTTAGGTGGGTGGGGGGCAGGAGGAGACACACATGATTTTTTTTGTCCAGGTGCGGCTGTGTCTAGAAGCGGAGAGACAAAGCCACTCACATACACTCACTTATACACCTTCAGAAGCGCTGAAGGGTAGAGTCACTCATACCTGTTCCCACGCTAACAGACACTCGGTTTCTGTGTCTTTCCCTTTTTCTTTTTTTCCACCTCTTTCCATCTCTCTTTCTCCCCCACCTTTCTCTTTTTACCCCCCAAACTTTGTCCTCCTTAACAACTATGTCCTTCTCAAGTCCTGAGAGCACTACTCCCTGCCTGGGTCTCAGTTCCCTTCCTACCTCCATCAGGCCTATCCTGTTCCTCCTCCCACCCCAATACACCCCTGCCTGCTTTACTCCCTCCCTCCCTCCTTCACCATCTGTTGACTTTAAGACATCGCTTTAAGACATTACTTTCTCTTGAATGCTCCCCTGCTCTCTCTCTATATATATATTTTCTTTCTCTTTCTCTCTCCTTCCTCTCTCTCTCTGCAGTCTTCTCCTCACTTTTGGTTTCTCATAATCCTGATCTGAGATTCAAAATAATGCACGGGAGGAATGAAGAGCTCTTACCTCATACCCCCCAGCATACACTTATATGCAGCATATTTGGATTTTGGCACAATTCTCTGAAAATGAAGTGTGAAATGTCAGCAGAGCTCTCTCTCTCTCTCTCTGTCCTCTCTCTCTCTCTCTCTCTCTGTCCTCTCTCTCTCTCTCTCTATGTGTGTGTGTATGTATGAGGAGCCATTTGCATGGGGACAGCCCTTGGCTCCCCACCCCTCTGCTTCTTAAAGTCATTAAGCACATGACTCTGCTTATGTATGAGTCATTGTTTCTGGTCTGCATCCCTTTGCAGTTTTTTCACCTCCCTCTCTACTCACTCCTCTCCTCTTCCTCACTTTCCCTTTTCACTCTTTCCATTTATCCATCTATCTGTCCGGCTGGCTGACTGGATTACCCCACCATCACCACCAACACCCACATTCTCATCCCTTCATTCTTCACCCTTCTGTCTCAACGGACACCTTGCCTCCAGATGTGAGCACATTCCTCCTTTTCTCTTCTTCCTCCTTTTTTTCTTCTTCTGTTTCTTCTTGTCTGCCTCTCATGCACTCCTTCTAGTCTTCTCATGCAGTGCTCTCATGATTGATTGCTGGCTGCTGCTGCTGGTAGAAATATTTGAAGTTAGCGTAAATGTCTCTTTCTGCACCAAAGCCTGTGTCTTGTTGAGGCTAAACAGCAGTCAAGGAAGCTTGAGGTGTTTACATTTATACACTTTCTCAGATTAAATGTCTTCCTAGTCACCCGTTGAAGCACTATGACTACCAGTTAATCTGAACATTTTGCCGCATTATCTTCTTGGAGAGACTGTAGCGATAATTTGTTTCTGATATCGACTGCAGTATAGCTCTCGTTAATGCATGGATCACTAATACAATGGCAAACGAAGGGTTAATTAATTAATTCGGTCTCATCACACTGTGTTGTCTTGAACACAGTTTGAACCCGCTGGAATCCTGCTGATGCCGATCAAGACAAGAGTAACAAGAGCAGGGGATTCATTTGCAATTGCTACTTATTAGACAGCTAGCCGTGGGGCAGTGCTGTCTCTCTGGGGTGCTCAAGCTGTGATGCGCGCGCAGAGCAAAGTGTTCCCCCAGGGGACAAGGCTGCAGAGGGACATTGGTTCCAGATGAGAGAGGATGCACAAGAGAGGGGGATGCAGAAGAAAGGGAGTGAGTAAAAGAAGGGCATAGGGAAAGAAAGAGAGAGCTGTTTGGGTGTAGAAGATAAAGAAAGAGGGAGGGAGAGAGAGGAAAAAGTGGGAAAAATGAAGAGGAATAAATAGACCTCAGAAGCATGTTTGCCCCCGTTTTGTGCTGGCGTCCGCAGCCTTCATGTGAAGCTCGCTCTCCGTCTTAAAGCGCAAAAGCTGCACAAAGGCTTTCAGCCTTTCACGGATGAATGAGTCCCGGTGCTTTTTATGGGAAAAGGACGAGAAGTGGAGCACCGCATCTTTTTAAATATTTGATCTCGTCCCTTATGTGACAAAACAAAGCGGAAATGCCTGCTTCTTTCTCTTTTTTTCCCCTGTCTTTCCCTCTGCATCCCACAGTAGGCTGGTGTGTGTGTGTGTGTGAGTGAACGGATGGGAGTGAGCCACACAAACAAATGATCTCTACAGAAAGAGATGATGGGGTAACATTGCTGTAGCATGGCTCGCATAAAAGCGGACAACAAGGACTTGGTCTCAGTGCATAATAAACCTGAAGAGACTAAAATAGGAAAGTAATGGAATGGCTGCACTCTGTGTGTGTGCATGTGTGTGTATGTATTGGAATGTGAAAGTGTGTGTGTGAATAAAATCCTATTATGCATAGCCCCAGTCCAAAATGAAAGAGCCAGTTTTAGGTGCTAGTATCTCTGCCATCGTTTTGCCCCTCCTCACTCTCCCCCACCTCCCCTCCCTCCCTCCCCCTCTCCCTACCTCCCTCTCTCCCCCTCTCCCTCTCTCTCTCATCTCCTCTGTCATGCTTGCACTCTTCCACAATGGAGCCGCTGGAGTGTGCGAACAACAGGTCACAGAGAGAGTGAGAGCAGAGGAGGGCAGAATTAATTTGATCAGGGGCCATTATGCTGCAATTAAGAGCAGCACCCACTACTGATGAGAGGAGGGGTGTGTGTGTGTGGGTATGGAAAGGGAACAAGTCTGGAGTGATCTCTGTCTCTTTCTGTCTGTCTGTCTGTCTGTCTGTCTGTGTGCGTGCATGCCTGGGTATGGAAAGGGAACAAGTCTGGAATGATCTCTGTCTCTTTTTGTCTGTCTGTGTGCGTGCATGCATGTGTGCCTCTGTGTACCTGTGCGCACCTGTGTAGCCGAGCAACTCCTACCTTCATTAATTGAGACAAGGTGTCACAAAGGGGTCAGAGCCTGAACTTCACCGGTCCACCTTGAGTTGCTTTTCCCACTGAGGCAAAAAAAATGTAAATTGCCATTGGGTCTCTTTAGCTCCACTGTCTCGGCTGTGCCGCTGAACTTGCTGTTTTCACCTCTCTTTGCAGAACAACGACCCCCTGACGATGGGTTACCATGGATACCCACCTCCTAGTCAGGTAGGAAGACTGTCTCTTTGGAATCTCTCTTGAAGCCTCTGTTGCGAGGGGCTCTGTCAGGCCTGTCTAGCCATTCTGACTTATTTATTTATTTTATTCGCTTGACTTTGATGGGACCCTCGCAGTGACTGCGCATTCGCATTTTAATTGGCTCGCTTGTCTATTTCGGTCCCAGCATCATCAGGTAGAGACGTTCGTTTCCCGATTTGGAGTTTCTCTCCGGCTCTGAAACTGACTGAGCTCTGAGGCCTTTTTAACTGGCTGACACTACTAAGAAGTATATTTTAATAAAAATCATCTACTTTTATCAATTTTTTACAATACCGCAGGAACACAGTGTTTGAAAAGGGACTTATTTGCTTATTAGGGGCATATGGAAAGGGGCATATTGGTTGATAGACATTTGTAAGATATTTCTTAGTGCTAGTGGCTATAAATATTATATATTTGGCTTGGAAATATTATATTTTGTTTGGAAAATATTTATATGTAATTCTAGATAGATATTTTATTGTCATGTATGCATTTCTGCAAAGTAACTTGCTAGTTTCTCTTTGTCTCATGACAAATATCTTACATAATGATTAGTTTCAGGCACACAGACTCTCTCATTAGCAGATGACTCACTGCATTAGCAGTTCTCCTACCCCGTGACTGTGGAGCTGTATAGATGTTGCATATGAACAGTATTCATTTCTGTGACAGGTTTGTCTCATAGGATTTGACCTTAGCTAACGCATAGTGCAATAATTATGTTTTCAATTTTATTATTTTATATTATTTATTATATTTTTTATAATAATTATTTGGCACATATACATTTACATTTATGCATTTAGCTTTTATCCAAAGCAACCTACATTTGTCATCTATCAATTAGTTTAGGGCCAGTCTCTCTTAGAGCAACTTAGGTTTACTCTGGCAACTGGGATTCGAACCCAAAATTTCCAGACTACTAGCATGCCAGCCAGGTTGTGCAAGTGACACTGTGGGGGGAATAGATGACTTATTTGTTTAAGCTCAGCTTTGTGTTGCCTCAAAAATGCTTTCATCACAAATCCAGAGCTGTTTGTGAATGAGCAGGAATTGATGAATTATAGGTTGATTAAGCGGTGTGTGTGTGTGTGTGTGTGTGTGTTTGTGTGTGTGTGTGTGTGTGTGTGTGTGTGTGTGTGTTTATTTCATGGTGTATTAGCATCAGGAAGTGTTATCAGATTGTCCAGAGAGATAATCCACAGATCATCCTCTCACCTCTCCTCTTGTGCTCCCCTGCCTGGACTAATCCAGTCAGTCCTCCCCAGATCCAGTTATCCCCATGTATTTGTAGACCATGTCAATACTTAAACAGGCTTTTTTGTTTTGTTTTGTTAGCATGATTAGTGGTGTGTCATCCCTTTGGTACCTACTATATATGCATTATACTGCAGTTTATTTTATTAAGGTGTGTGTTTATGCTTATGTTTTATGCTAAATAATATTCAAGAATGTTGGGGGTTGCTTTGGTGTTTTAACTTCTTGCTATTGGAAAGCCGTGTCTTTGAGAGAGGAAGCCCATTAAAGTGTCAGGCATCCTAAATCTGTGGTGACTCATGCGGTGGGTGGGTGGGTGGGTGCAGAGCCTGATTTTACTCTGTCAGTTTGGAGACGGACTCCAGTGTCACCTGAAAAATCTCTCCCAGAACAACAAAGGCGCCCCCAAGGGAGAGGGTGGGGGCGGGGGTAAAACAAACAGAAACAAAGCTGAGTGGGCATTTGGCTTGGAAACAGCCCCTGTTCCCTTCACCTCCTCCTTCCAACCCAACCCAATCCAATCCACTCCACTTCTGGCCTAGTGCTGGGCTGAGACAACGCTAACAGCTTAACCCCCCCCCCCCCCACACACACACACACACACACACACATCACCCCCTCCGAGCCTCAACTGCTGCCAGCAGACGAGATCAGAGGTGGGCCCAGCACGGGAGTCTCAGGGGGGCCATAACAGCCTCCTCCTCCTCCCCACAACCCACTCTTCCTCTACCCCACCCCCCCCCACCCCCCCTCAACAGCATGGATGAATAAATGATCAAAGCCTTTGCTCAGGGGTTTGGGTGGAGTATGGGTGTAGAGGGGAAGAACAGATGCATGAGAGAGGGAGTCCTAGTGCGAATGACCAAAAGAGAGAACTGACTCCTGGTGCTGCGAACAGTCCCAATTTACTCACCTACATGGAGAATGACAGAGAGAGAGAGAGAAAGAGAGAAGGAGGGAGGGAGAGACTGCGACAGGGAGGGAATGGAAAGTTTGCAGGTGTGACAGAAGGGAGGTTGAGATAGAAAGAGAGAGAGAGAGAGAGAGAAGGAGGGAGGGAGTGTATATCTGGGTGAGGGGAGGAGAAGACGACAGTCAACTGAGCAGGCAGATCGTGAAGGAGAGAGAATGAGAGAAGGCAAGGAGAAGGTGCAATGAACAGGCAAGGGCATAGCACTGAAGCAGAAGGTTGGGGGTAGAAAGAGAGCAAGAGAAAACGGCTGGAGGGGGAAGACAGAAAGGCAGAAAGAGAGAGAGAGAGAGAGAGTGACAGGGACAGAGGGAGCTGCGGAGGAGGAGGAGAAGGAGGAGGAGGCAAGGGGGCGGGAGGAGAGCAAGTCACACTCAGAGCGAGCGAGGGGGTGGAAAGGAGAGGGAGATTTTGAATCTGTCAGTGCGGAGCGAACGAGAGGGAAGCTTGCAAGAGCGAAAGAGAGCGAGCGAGAGAGAGAGAGAGAGGGACAGCTAGCGGGAGGTGACAGCACACTGCCAAAGGAGAGGAATAGGAGAAGAGGGGAGAGAGAAGAGTGTGCGTGTGTGTGTCTGTCTCTCTCTCTCAAGAGAGAAGGAGAGGCGTGGAGGAGCGGTGACTGAGCTCGGGCTTTTAACCTACGATGATGGGACTGTACTATCCATCTGTGTTGTCGGTGAGTGCACATGGCTTCTTCTGGCTCTCGCTCCACAGCTAGCTAGCGTAGCACACTCCTAGCTTTTAGGCACAATGAACACTGCACACGTGGGTCTCTCCTTTCTATTTTTATCTCAAGTAAACACTCACTGACGTTACTGCTTTGTCCTGTGAGGCGAGACAAAATGCCACGTTACTGGGCGTGCTGATGTGGACTGACTAGGCATGAGCTAATAGAGTGTGTTCCTATGACATCCATCTGTTTCTGTTTATGTATGCAACCAAATAGAGAAAGGGATTCACTGATGGGCTGACTGTACGCGGTGACATTTGTTGTGCGACTCACAGAAAGAGTATTTAACAAACCCACTGTGGTGTGAAGCCTAGGGTTACTGGATGTCTAGCCCTCTGCTAGCACAGGAAATGCTGAGGTTGAGACATTGGACAGTGATTTTTTTATTTTATTATTTATTTATGAGGAGTGTGTATGTATGTGTGTGTGTCTGGCACGAGTATTCTGGAGGTTGAGGAGCCACATTGACAGACAGGCCTGAACTCCTCTCCTTCTGTTACTCTTGACACCCCCCCTCCCCCCTCCACACACACTAGAAGAAGGAGATTGAAGAGGGGGGTGGTAAAGGCATTCTTTGTTGTCCTCCTTGGCCTCAGCTGTCCCCATAATTCTGCCCTCCTCTTTGACTGAAAGGGGCAGGTGCCAAGAAGCAGTTGTTCCTCACACACACTCACACTCCCTTTCTCTCTCTCTCTCCTCATGTCTCCCTTTCTCCCCTTATTTCACTGCAGCTTCTGCTGTTGTCTGTGTCTCTCTCTCTCTTTTTCCTCTCTCTGAGTTCCCCATCAACCTCGGGTTCACTCCTTTTCTTTTACGTGAGTGTTTTTCACTTTTCAGTGCAGTCAGTTGCTCTCTCTCTCTGTCTCTCTGTCTTTCTCTCTCTCTGTCTTTCTCTCTCTCTCTCGTTCGTACCTTTGGAATCCTGTTCCCTTTACTGTTTTGACCTCTTTTTTCCCTCCTCCCTCTCTGCTCCTCTCCCTCGGGCTCCCAGCAGCTGTTCTCTCAATGTTTTCCTTTAAAAGCAGGGTGGGGGGCAGAGAGAGAGGGAGAGAAAAGAGAGAGAGAGAGAGAGAGAGAGATGGTGGGGGGGATGGGAAGATGGCAGTAAGTAGAGAATGGAAATTGATTTTTTAAGGTGACAACTATACCCTTTCTTCTCTTCCATCCATACATAGAGAGAGAGAGAGGGAGGGGAAAACAGGAAGGAAAAATACACACGCTGGAGATGATAAATCATTTACTGTGTGGATGGCGAGATTATGGTCTTGAGTGCTGTGCTGTGTGTGGAGCTGGCCAGGAGGCCGCTCCACTGCATGGGCCTCATATCTCAGCTGGCCCGATAAGGCAGTAGTGGTGGTGGAGAGATCTGGATCTAGGTTGCGTTAGCAGGGCCTAGAGTGCTGAGTTAGGTTTTCATGACAGTCTTCCTCGGAGGAAGAGGAGGTGGAGGAAGAGGACAAGGAGGAGGAAGAGGTAAGCTGCTAGAAGTGAAAGGGAATTTCTCCATCTTCAAAAAAAAGCCAAGCATCACGAAGGGTTATGCAATGCCTACTTTTGTGTGTGTGTGTGTGTGTGTGTGTGTGTGTGTGTGTGTGTGTGTGTGTGTGTGTGTGTGTGTGTGTGTGTGTGTGTGTGTGTGTGTGTGTGTGTGAGAGAGAGTGTGTGAGTGTGAGGGAGAGATTTGAATGTGCTGTGTTGAGAGCATGTTGTGCTGACTGTATGTGAGAGAGTGAGAGACATGGTGGGTTGTTGAAATATTTGCTGAGCTCCACCCAGGCGTGTGCCCTAAGGCTAGGGAGAGACACCTACCTGCGAAACAAGGCTTATGTGTACGGGCTTGCACACACTCATACACAAAGGGAACACACTTTTTTCTCTCTCTCCCTCTATTTGGACACACACACACATACACATGCCTCCAGTCATGTACAGGTCTGTCAGGTGCACAGGACTTATATGGTTTTGAAGTTAGTCAGTTTCTGTGAAGAACAAATATCCACACCAAGGAATGCCATATACAAAGGTTGTAAGCTAAACTCGTGTATTCTCTCTTGCACACACACACACGCACACACGCATGCACGCACTCCTACACCCTCTCCGGCCTACACTTCTCACGCTTTTGGTTTAGAAATGTGCAATTTAGAAATGAATGTTTGTGCTGGCACATAGGAACACACACACAACTTACATGTACAGGGTGACCTTGGGATCCATGTTCTGGACACAGTTGTCTGTTTGCCAAAGCTGGGGGGATGTATACTCACAGGTGTGCATAGTTCAGATCACACATTGACATATTCTGTCACAAAGATCACACACACACACACACACACTGCTTGTCCAAACACACAGATACATAAACACACCCGCATACCACTGGCTGTTAGTAGTGTGTGACGCACGTGTCTAAATCAGCTATCCTTCACTAGTGTGTGAGCAGAGCTTGTGCTGTGTGGGTGTGTGCACTTATCTAAATACTGGCACCATCATTTAGGAAAGTGATAAGTGAAAATAAACTTTACCTACTTATCTGACTGATACTCTCAATCTCTGTTACTCGCCCTCCCCCCCTTCTGTCACTGTTCTACTGGACAGAGCTGTGGTTAGTTGGCAGCTTCTGGCTGATCCCCCCTCCCTCCCTCTGACCCCAGAACTCATAGACGCTTTTAATGGCCACTATTAAACTGACTGATAACCAGCCCCAGCCCACCCCACTGAAGCAGAAAATTGCACTTTGTCTTAATGGCTTCGACTGTGTGTGTGTGTGTGTGTGTAATAGGATTGTTCACAGAAGGCTTTCCTGGAGTTGGCCTTCATTTTGTCTCTGCGTGGCTCTTGCACTGATTGGGGGCTTTCCCCTCCCTAGGGCCTGATTGACATGGCCCTCATTCTGTGTGTGTGTGGGTGTGTCTGTGTGTGTGTGTGTGTGTGAGATGCTCACTGCACCACCTTGGCCACCCACTCATGTTCCTCAGCGCAAACGAGTGTCACAACACAACCGAGGTGCATGTTTACGAGGCTGCGTTATCGCGTCCCACAGAAGCTGATGACGGATCAGATGGACATGTCATTACCCTGGCCTCGTTTTATGAGTGGCCATGGATCACACCTGCACTCAGACCAGCTGCAGGAGGCCCAGCGAAATGAGAGCTTGGCAAATTAGAATCTCGGCATGAACGCTACCTTGCTGGCATTCATGTCGAGATTGTAATTTGCGAGTCATAAATGGAGTGGGCGGTTTGGAAGCTGTTGAACATCTAAAATCCCAGTAGTTGATGGCACTGTTCCCTTAAAGGACTGTTTGCGGTCAGTTTTTTTTATGTCTTGTTGCTAACCACAACAAAAACCTGTCGCCACAGGGCAAAAGACGATGAAGCCCATCTGTGTGTGTAGCTATTTCACACGACTGCGCTGCTGTTTCGATGTTTGTTTAGTTTTTATTTTAAAAAGGCAATGGGCCAACCATTATTGCGAAGAAATTTGTTCAAACCTCATTTACAAGTTTTCAAGAAGATTTTTGTTCACCAAGGGTTTCTTACCTGGTATGACCATGTGCATAGGTAAAAACAAAGTTTACACACATTCATGAGCATGAGTGTTTTGACATTTGTTATATTTGAAAAAGCATTGATGCAAGTCATGGCTTCACTGTGCTTTTTGTCCTAAACGAGACAAACTAATCTTTGGGATGAATATCAGGAACAGAGGAGGGTGGTTTCCATGTCTGCCTGAAGGAAATACTCATTTGTCTGCGCCCCGGTCTGGGGAAGCTCTGTGTAACTTAAGTAAATGTTTAGTTTGACAGCAGAGTTCTCTGCGGTTGCTTTTTTAAGCATGGCATTGTTTTCAGTGGTCCACATCATCATGGTGTCTCGTTTCTCGGTGGAGACGGGGGACACAGAGGAGATAAATTATTCGTGGAGGGACTAATTAGATGCAGTTACTGGTACATCCCCCCTATAAGGAGGTGGAGGACAGCACATGGATGAGGGAGGGATCGATGGCATGGACTCTGACCTATCGGTAGGAGGCTGTGGGTTTGATTGACAGCAGTGGTTGGATAGATCCTGGCAGTCCCATCTGGGCCTTGCCAAGCGTGAAAGAAGAGAGAGAGAGAGAAATGGCAGAGGAGGAAAAGAAGGAGGAGGAGGATTGGGGGGGGCGGTGTAGAGAGGAAAAGGATTGGATGTTTTCAGGAGGATCGACAATGGCCTGCACGCTGCTCCAAACCGATTTTATTCTCTTGGCCTCTTCCTCTCAAGACTCAGTAAATCAGTTTAAAAATAAGAATGTGATCCGCCCCATCAATTTCTGTGCTGGCGATGACTCACTTCCGTTTGAAGTGCCTCTCTTTCAGCACTTGTCAACTGTTTACATAACTGCCAACGATGGCCAGAGATTTGGGATGTGTAAGACAAACAAACCAGGCAGCAGGGTAACCGTATCGGTGTTGTTGATGAGCTAGCCAAAATCGCTAAGTGGTTTAGTGGCGCTATCAAGCTAGCCCTCATTGGAGGTTATTGCGGCACAGCATAGCGTGTCATGCGCTATCTCGCTCGCGAGCAAGCGAGCCACACTAGCTCCCATGCTAACTGACCCGTGAGGGAGTCAGGCAGTGCTTCAGTGGCTTGCGCTTCGCTGGGCATGGAGGCTTACAAAACATCACACACACACACACACACACACACAGAGTGTTACTAAAGAGACACATGCCTCTCAGTGAATTGAATATTCAGAATCCCTTAGCTTATTACCTCTGAGTGAAATTGGGGCTGTTTTTGAGACTATATATTAGTGAAGACCACAGTAGCATATAACCCTTGTCATTCCTTCTTTTTTATGTCAGTTGATGTGACTGGTGTTGCGTGTAGTCATCCATTTTGCTTTTATTCAGAGAGGGCAGTCTCTAGTATCACTGCATCATTGCATGTCCTTCTAAGCTAGACTAAGCTAGACACTTCTGTTTGCTGTAAACCATAATGTATAAAATACAGATTTAAAATTGAATATTAGAAAGATTTTTGTGCTGCCCTGGGTTTGACTTAATTTCTTCATTCAAAATATATACACGTTATAAATCATCTCCTGTTTTATCACGTAAAGCACAATAATCTGCGATTTGGACTCCAAAATGTTCGGTGCTGTATCAATGCAACTGCCAAAGCACAACTAGTCCAGTCATCTTAGTTAGCACTCCACAATACCGTTGAAAGGAGATGCTGCAAAGCCATATGCTCTTGGCTCTATGAAGTTGTGGTGGAATAGCCAGTACCCCCCACGCTTCCAAAACACACCACACACACACAAATGCTACACAAACGGAGAAGACAGCCACATATACACACATACAGATGTAGACACACAATACATGCATGCACACATACACACGCACACATCCATCTGCCCCCTTCCCCCCTTCCCC
The DNA here is from genome assembly GCA_027481765.1 of Tenualosa thibaudeaui. Classification (NCBI taxonomy): domain Eukaryota; kingdom Metazoa; phylum Chordata; class Actinopteri; order Clupeiformes; family Clupeidae; genus Tenualosa; species Tenualosa thibaudeaui. The sequence goes on along the minus strand of JAIFZK010000176.1, from coordinate 914,711 downwards.
TGTGTCCCTCTGCTCAGACTGCCATGTAAGGTAGTGATGTGCTTGGGTGCCAGTGGCCAGGAATGCACACATCGGCCTGACAGGAAGATCCCGGCCACCTCTAGTCAGCCTACGCTATCCTATTCAGCAGAGCTCTCTCTCTCTCTCTCTCTCTCCCTCTCTCTCCATCCCTCTGTCTTGCTCTCTCCCTCCCTCCCTCCTACTCAGTTAGCAATGAATCCAGTGGCATTACCACAGAAATAGACACAGCATTGGCAAAAAACATGCAGTGTAAAAACAGGAGAAAAATATTCATCCTTTGATTTTAAACATCCACACTGAGAACACATCCATGTAGTTAACTGTCTCACTCTATTCGTCTATCAAGCTCACCTTTTCCTTTTCCTTTAATTCTATCTGTCTATATCTATTCATCTCCTCTGTTTTCCTACTCTGTCGTTTCCTCTCCATTGTTATACCCCCCCCCCCCCTTCTCTCTCTCTGCTGTCTCTCTACTCATTTTCTTGTTGCTTCCTGTTGTGTTTTTTGTTTTGTTTTGTTTTTGTGTTATTGGCTATCAGCCTCCCGTGGATAAGCCTGGCTGATTCACCCCCCCACCCCGCTACCACGCTGTGCTAGACATGGCTTAATTCTGATCACTGACTATGATACGGAGTCACTCGTCTTGCTCGGGGATGGGCGAAAGACAGAAAAAACGAGACAGAGAGACCGAGAGGAAGGGGTGAACTGGGGACAGCACTATATTTTCAGCCATGCAGCAAGAGATGCTGCTTGCAGGAATTTCTCCATCACACCTCCCCCTCCCCCGACCACCACCACCACCACACACACACACACCCGAAGCACAATATTTCAATCAGACAGCGTGATCGGTCGATCGTGAGCGCACACGCGTGTGTGTGGGTGTGTGAGAGTGTGAGTGAGGGTTTGTGTGTGTGAGAGAGAGAGAGAATGAGAGCATATTTCTACCGCTGGAGTCTTGACAGGCCAAAAGCAATGGGAGGCCTGTTGACAGCCCCTCAGATTTAATGGGGGTTCTCTCGTATGCATCTGCATTCTGCTCTCTGCCTGCCTGCAATATGAACATTCCTCTGGATCAATGTGCGTTTTAGCGTTCAGCTCACCATGCATCGATTTTCCCCTTTACACACTCCTGTTCCCATTCTCTCTGCCAGTGCTTACTAAAATATATCACTAAAATAACTAACCCCAGTGTCACTGATGCAACGCAACACACACAAACACACACACCTCTCTCTCTCGCATGTGTTTTATATGCTTGTAGGAGAATATGTGTGTGTGTTTGTGAGAGAGAGATAAGGAGAGCGAGGAACAGAGTGTGTGTGTGGCAGAGAGAGAGAGAGAGAGAGAGAGAGAGGGAGAAATGTAATGGGCCCTGGCCTCCATTCAGTCCTGTGTTGATGAGTGTATGTGGGAGCCTCATTCTCTCAATAATGCATGCGCTCATAGTGAATTTTTAATGGATGCCTGAATCCACTTGTCACTACAGAGAGATGGAAGGAGAGAGGGCGAGGGAGGGTGGTTTGGTGGGTGGATGAAGGAGAGAGAGAGAAAGAGGGTGGGAAGGGGGCGTCGGTAGATGAAGCAGAGAGAAAGAGAAGGAGGTTGGGGGGGTGGGTGGGTGAAATTTAATCTTCTTGCCTTTTAGTGCCTTCCTCGGAGGGGTTCTGCGTTCTCAGAGCAATTCTCAGCAATATTCATTTAGCACGCGAACACGCTCTCCTTTTTTCCTCTCTCCTCTTCTCTTCTCTACTCTCCTCTCCTCTCCCCTGCCATGCCTTCCTCTCTGTGTAATCATTAAAAATGACACGCAGATAAGCTGAAACATCCTCCCCTCTTCTTTCCTCCGCTCCTCACCGCTTTCTCTTGGTAACCGTTTTTTTGGTACGCTTTCTCCTTTTGTGGCTCATTTTATCTTCTCGGTAAATGTTAGTTTAAGTCGGTTTTTATTGCAACACTTTAGTCTTTTTATTTTCTGTGTTTGACCAGTCGTTTTCAGTTTGTTCTTCTTTCATTTCTTCTTATTTTACATTCTGTTCTCTCTCTCGTTGTACTGAACAAACCTTACACCACATGGAGTTGGGCCAGGAAGACATTTAACGACACCCCCCTTCCTTCTCTCTTACTCTGTCTCTTTTTTCTCCCATGATGCTTTGCGCAGGGCTCTCAGGACTCCATGGCGGCTCAGGAGGGGCTGGTGCCCCCGCCGTTCTCCGCCTTCCCTCCTCCCCCACCTCCGCCGCCTCAGAACGGCCTGCCGCTGGAGTTCGCCGGTGGCCTCTATCCCGCTGCTGCTGCCGTGGCTGTCGCTGCTGCAGCCGCCCAGGGCCAAGTGGACACCAACCAAGCCAACGCCTCCAACAGCCTTGCCGCCCAGGTGAGCCAGCCTCTGTGTGTGTGTGTGTGTGTGGTGTATAGTTGTTGGTATAATTGAGTTTTGTTTATGCTTGTACTGTATATGTTTTACATGGACATGCGTCAAAACTCCTCCACAGGTTTGTGTATGTATGTGAAACACAAACCGTGTGTGTGTGTTTGTAGTTGTATATGTATTTAGTCTGAGGTCAGAAAACCTGAAGAATCTGTTCAATTCTCCAGTTGGGCTGTAGGCTGTTTTAGGGGTCTTAGGACCCCAGTGCTGCCTCCCAGTTGTGTACAGTACAGTTAGCAGCATTTACTCAGTTGGTGTGTGGGTGCAGATATCAGGTGTGAAAATGCCCTGCAGAGAGGTGACTTTGGGTTTCTGTTTTTTGAGAGAGAAATAAAGAGACAGAGTGAGAGAGAGAGAGAGAGAGAGAGAGAGAGAGAGAGAAACGAGCGAGAGATGCTGTGGTGTTACACTCTCTGAGGAGCAGCAATCTCTCACCTCTCCACAAATGAAACAAGACCGTGAACTACATAACAGAGCTCCTCTTCTCTCACCCCCCCCCCCTCTCTTCCTCTCCCTCCCTCTCTCTCTCCCTGTGTTTCTCTACTTTTGCTCTGTCTCAGCAGTCAGATGGTCCTCCACAGACTGATGTTCACTGCGGCTCCGTGTCGGGGTCAGGGGTCGCCTGCGCTGATGACCACTCCGAGGGCAAGGCCACTCCGAAGCGCCTGCATGTCTCCAACATTCCCTTCCGCTTTCGGGACCCGGACCTGCGGCAGATGTTCGGGGTGTGTATCCCGGTCTCCCAGAGGATTCTGGAGGCGTCTCAGTCGCCGGGAAGACTGGTGCTGCTTTTTAGGAAGAAGTGACACTCTTGACAAGATCTTAATTAAGAAAGAAAGGATTCAAGTAAAGGCCCATAACAGAGGTCTTGAAATGAGGCTAAAAATATGACTGATAATCTAGGTGAATCCTTCCTGGAAGCACTCTAGTGCTTTGCAAACACTGCCCCCTTGTGTCTAGAATTGTGGTTGCATGGAAAAGTATGCTTGCCTTAAATATGCTATGCTAGGCTGTAGTGTACATGATTTATAGTCAGGATGGTGTCTTCTGGTAGTAAATACCTTCATGTGGTACAACATGAATTGCTGGATATGCGTTTTTGAAGGTGTTCCATCACCATGGCTAACTAAGCTGTTTTTTGTTCTATTTCAGCAATTTGGGAAAATCCTCGACGTGGAGATCATTTTCAATGAGAGGGGATCGAAGGTAGGTGTCTTTGAGCAGCATTACACATCACTGTGCTTCAGATGCGCCTGGTTGCCATGTAAATGCAATTCTAGTCAGGGAAAGATGGAGGACATCCCACGCAGTGAGAATTTTACCAGGAGGAGGAAGCATTTGTGAAGAAATTTGACCTCCCACGCCTACACAAACCATCTTTGTCTTACGCTTTTACGCTCTCTCACACACTCATGTACACACATATACATGCACACGCACACACACAACATACACACCAAATCTGAAATGCACCAGTATATACCCTTATTTGTCCTGACCTGTCCTCACATTAACACGCAAACACACACACACACACATATGAACACACACAAATACTCATCAATCAAACACACATAGTCAGAGGTCAGATGGGCAAGTCCACTGCAGCACAAAGATGGACTGTTGCTGCAGTTTCTCAAGAGCTCTCTTGAGCTCTCTCTCTCTCTGCCTCTTTCTCCCTTTCCATCTCCATCCCTCTCTCCCTCTCCCACCTTGTCTTTCCATTGCACTCTCTATCCCTCTCTCTCTTCATCTCTCCCTCTTTCGCTCCCTCTTTCTCTCTCCCTCTCGCCTGGAGCCTGTGAGTGAATCAATGCTGCAGAGCTGCAGCCCAGCTGCTTAGTGGCTACACATCCCTCCTGATGGACGGCCTAGCCGACGAGAGGAGAGCCCAGCCCGGCAGTGCTGCTGCCACAGCAAGATCTGTGCACCCCCTCCCCTCACCCCCCAACCCACTCTGCTGCAACCAACTAACAAACAACAACAGTAAACAACAACAAATGGAACAGCAGCAGTGTGTGTGGCGCTCAACCTTGCCCCCCCCCCTTTCTCTCTCTCTCTCTCTCTCTCTCTCTCTCTGTCTGTCTGTTGTTTCACATGAGAGAACAAGCACCCTGGTGGGACATGAACAGCCAAAGGGAGATTTAGTTAAGAATACTCCAGAATGTGGTTGAAAAAATGTTCATTGTGGACAATCATCAGCAAATGTTGGGTCATGTGTCATAATAAAAACATTGTTCACCTCTCCCTTCCTCCTTTTCCTCCCCCTCTTCTTCTTCCACCATCTCTACCTCATCTCCCCCGGTGACCACCTAGGGCTTTGGCTTTGTGACATTTGAGTCCAGTGGCGACGCAGAGAGAGCCCGGGAGAAGCTGCACGGCACCATCGTGGAGGGACGCAAGATCGAGGTAAAGCACACGCCCTCTCTGCACCCCTCCCCCCCCACCTGCCGTTTTTTTTCACACTCCTCGTGAGCCATCTTAGTGTGTGCCTTCTCTCCCCACCCACCATCCCCAGCGGCATCATGGGACACCACAGCCAAGCTGTTGTGCTGAATGTATGTGTGTGTTTTTGTTTGTGTGTGTGTGTGTGTGTGTGTGTGTGTGTGGGGTAGGAATCTTGTTTGGTGTGGTGCGTTTTGTCTTTGATTGCCTTTGGCCTTTTCATTTCTTCTCAGTTGTTTGGAATACTGATTGTGCTGCATTTCAAATCAAAAGCATGTGTCTCAGAGTCCACCGTGTGTGCGTATGTGACTGATTGCTGAGGATCGACCACCCCCCCTCCCCCCTATCCATTTTTACTCCCCTCCTGCCCCTATAGAGAATGTGTTTCTTTTTCATTGGCCAGAGGTCCTCTGTTTGGCTGCAGACGCATGTTTTTGTTTGGTTTGACTGGGGGGGTGGACTTGGCTAGCTTGGCTGATGGTTGTGCTTCTGTTGTAACCGTGTGGCTGCTCTTCAAAGCCCATAGGCATGCCGGTTCGATATGGCCCCTTCTTTCCCCAGCTCTCCGGAGCAATCTGGTCTTTGCTGTGTTTTCTGCTGCCCCCGCTCCCCTCCTAGTTCTGCATGGGGTGTGTGGCGCCAGGTTAGCAAGTGTTTTTATTCCCCCGTCTAAAGATGTTCTGTGTTAGACAAAGCAAAGGCACCTTTTTTTTCTTTTGTTTTTTTTTTTTTTTTCCCTGTGTCACTTTTACTTATGTCGACTCATAGCAACCGTTGTGCTTCTTCACTGCTGGCCATAGACCGTCCCAGTGCTCACCTCAAGATGTGCAAAATAAAGATGAAACAAAAGGAGAGATGAAGCGATTAAAAGAAAAAGCTATGCCACGTGCAAAACATCATGAGCAACGTAAGCACAGCATCTGGTGTTTAGTGAGCCAGTGACATTTTCAAAAACTAGCCTTTAAGGAAGCAGGCGCTAGGTTTATTTTCGCACCATTGACGACGCTCGCATGGAAGACTCGGTATTCACAAGCTGCTTGTTTGGTGTGTGTGGATGTGGATGTGTGTGTGTGTCTGTGTTTCTCAGTGAGCTCAGTCTCCTGATGTGACAACTAGGGCATGGGGTCCTGCACTGGTTGGTGTGTGAGAGGTCTGTGCATGTACCTGCGGGGGGGCTGAAGGCAAGCTCTCGCTTGTCAATAGCCGTCTATTGGCTTATGCAGATTGCCCCTGTCGCCTGGAATGAATGGAGCGTGAGTGATGTGACTGCGTCTCGTTTTTGTGTGTTTTTGTTTGCTGGTTACTTACACTCAAATGACTGCAGTGCCATGATCACACCGGCCTGTGTTTGGAAGATAGGAAACATGCTGGGAATTTGCATGGGGCATGAGGAGGGGTGGTCGTGTGAGGATGAAGAGATTATGTGTGTGTGTGTGTGTGTGTGTGTGTGTGTGTGTGTGTGTGTATGTATGTATGTATGTATGTATGTTAGAGGGGAGGTAGAGAGACATGCTGGATGAATGGGACACAGATGAGCTGTCAGTCCACCTTGTCGAATGGTGTGATTCTTGATCCACATGCTGAGTAATCGGATTGTTTGTGTGTGTTTGTCATTTTGTTTTGTTGTGGTGTGTTTTTGCTTTGCATCCCACTGGGCATCTGTCAGTAGGCTGCATGGGGGTTTACCGCAATCTGATCCACTCTTACTGATTCATTCCTTCCACAGTTGTTTGTGGGGCTTTGTGCCTAGCATGGCCATTAGTTTGGGCAGAGCCTCTCTCTCAGTCTGGAATGCTCAGTGATGTCGGACAATTCGGCTCGGCTGAAACGTTTCGCTCGCGCTTGCCGTTTTCTTGTTTGCATGGCTCTCGGGTGAGGTTTTCCACTTAAAAATTGTCATCGCCCTCTGTGTGTGTGTGTGTGTGTGTGTGTGTGTGTGCGCGCGGGCGTGCTTGTGCGTGTGTGCATTCTGATATGTCTGATATGTCATTTTGGCCTGTTCACATTTTGACAAGGTTAAGGAAAGATAGGTCAAACTGAAAGAGAGCAAGTGAACGATCAAAACGACGCATTCAACTGCCTCCAGTCTCGTCGCTCTCCTCCGTGTGTCTGAGAGATTATCAGTTTATTAGATGATAAAGGATGCGGGCCTGGCAGAGGCCCGTCAGATCACTTTTGCTCTTTGCTGATGCAATGGCATGAATGAAGAAGATGAATGTTTTGCGTTTTTGGGGCGAGTAATGCTCCTGTCTGGAGGGAGAGATGGGAGACCTAGGGAAAAGGGGCGAGACACAAATGTGTTATCCTCCCTCTTTTTCTCTCTCCTCACGATATCCATTTCCACTTCTTTTTAGGCCTCCTCGACCAGTCACACCCAACTACTTTTCTCTCTCTGTCAGCTACTCATCATGCTAGTCTTCCTTCCTTGCTCTAATCTCTCTCTCTCTCTCTCTCTCTCTCTCTCTCTCTCTCTCTCTCTCTCTGTCTCGTTCAACACCATCATTCCATTTCTTCTCTCATTTATAAAATCTGTCCAATTTAGGCACCCTCGTTCTCGCTCTCTTTTTCTCATCCACTTTTCCTCGTTCTCTTATCATTTAATAGGCTTTATGGAAACTGCTGCGGATATTTTCTACTGTTAAATATTTAACGGCTTCTGGGGTCCTGTTCACATTCTGACCCACCACATGATGTGACGTACGTGTGTGTGTATGTGTGTGCACCCTCTCCATCGTTAAGAGGCAAGAACTCAGGCGTGGGCCAGATTGGTTTCCGATGTGTCGCTCTTTAAATGGAGTGTGGCAGACTGAATGCATCATCCCTTCTTAACATTTTTGGCCCATCACATCACAAGCGCAATAATCCAGCGTGTTAGCCATGTCAAAAAATCCAGTGTGTTAGCTATGTCCGGTAATGTTTCAAATTCAGCAAAACTTCCAGATGGGTGCCTTTTTTGTACATGCTAATTTCAGGCGTTGGCCTAACAATCCATCAAATAACTTTTTTTGCAACCTATATCTCATAAATACACCTTCTCCTATTCCCTTTTATTTTTTCACTTCCCATTTAGCTGAGTTTAATTTGTCATTACTTTTTGTGTGTGTATGTGTGTGTGTCTGTCTGTCTCTTTAATTATCTCATTTAGTTTGTCTGTTTTTCCATGTGGTTATATTTTTTCCTGTTTTTCCCTGATGAATTTTGTGTGTTGTTGTTGTCAGTCTCCACGGTTACTGCTCGCGTGTCATCACGCCGTGTCCTTGGGCGATGGTAAGTTGTGTATGTACAGTCGCACCTCTGAATGACCTCTCCCTGACCCCAATCACCCCAAATCTTCTAAACTAAAATTACACAGAAACAGAACTCCCCCCCCATCCCCTGTCCTTCCCTCCAGTCTTGCCCCTTGAAAACAACTGTGTGTTTCATAGATGTTAGCATGGCTCTGCTACAGAAAATCAGCAGTCAGAACTAGCATGGTTGTGTGTTTTTCAGGCTAACTTGTGTCGGGAATCCCCTTTTTGTACTGTGATGCTCAGCGGGACATCTGTCTGTCCGTGTGGCCTTCCACCACCCATACCCATACTTGTTTTGCATGTCACATTGGCTTTCAGTGGTAGCCTTAGCAAAAGTGCTGGATGGATGGCAAATGTGCAACTAATTCATCAGCGCTAACTTAGCCGCTCAGATGGACTGGAATGGACAATCAAGGCAACGCTTGTCGTTGTTGCTGCTGTGTTCTTTTCCCCATTTACTTGCTGTAGATCGCAACAGGGTCATCTTACACATATCTGGAGTGGGACACTTTAGTTTGTATTGCTGCCTATATAACAGCACTGGCTTTGAGTGAGGTCCAAGGTCTATGCCTAGTGGTACACCCTCTAGAACAGCTCCATTGTCTGATACTACATAATCGTTTAACACCCTGCATGTTGGCACTAGTCGACGTGTTAAACACAGCCGGCTCTTTGCCATACACACTCACACGCACAGTCAATTACTCATCTCCCCTGCTGAGGCATGGCACATTCACTCAGTTGACAACGAAGCAATGGAGAGAGTGGGGGTCAGGGAGGAGGGGGGGGGGGGAAGCCATCTTTATTATTAAATTACCAATGCCACATGCTTGTGTTGGCACACCAGCCAAGAGACCAGAGGCTACTGACAAAGACGACACACACTCTCTTTTTCATACACACACACTCTCACACACTCTCGTTCACAAACCCACGCACACCCACATCATCTCGCCACCAGCCGCCCTCTCTATCTCTCCATCTCATTATCATTAAAAAACATAATCATCTCGTGGCTGACGAGGTTCCTCCATCCCCCCCCCTCCCTACACGCACATACACACGCACACCCTCTCCCCCCACCTTTACCCTTCCATTAGTTTTTTCTTCAGTGCCCTCCATAAATCCTGTCGTCTGTAATGACTGTAACCCATCATTACACTCATTGCCGTCTCGGCATGGTGCATCTCTGCCCATTTGTTCCCTAGTCCTTCACCCCCCCCCCTTCTGCTTGTCAATGCAAACTGATGAGTGCTTGTCATGATGATGATGATGATGATGGTACTGGTGGTGGTGCTGATGGTGGTGATGGTGGTAGTGATGATGTCAGTGCCAAACGAAATCCTACCTCCTTTCATTCTGTCTCTTGCCCCCGCGCTCCAAAAATCTGCACTTAATTTGAGGGAGCTGGCTGCCTAACTACAGTAATGGCTGTGTTATCTGTTATGTCAGTTTTTGAATGTGTGCAAGTCTCTCTCTCTCTCTCTCTTGCTCTCTGTGCGTGTGTGTGTGCGCACGTGTGTGTGTGTGTTTGTGTGATTAAGGCAGGGATACTGTTTGCATAACGGTTTGTGGTGTTTGTGCGTGGTGGGTGTCTGTGGTTGCAGTGAAATTGCCTGGCAGCGTGTGTGTGCGTCCTTGATTTAATTTGTCTTGAGGTGTGACATATGCATTTTCTCCCTCGCTCTCTATCTGTGTTTTTTTACAACCCATCCACACCCCCACCCCTACTTCCACGCTCCCATGGGCACAAGCCTCCCTCTCAGATCTCTTCAGCTCCCCCTCACAGTTCTCTCAGCCAGTCTGAGAATTCCAACTCACTCCCTCTCTCATCCTATCTCTCTCTATCCCCCTATCTTTCTCTATTCACCTTCTTCTCTCTACATCCCTCCCTTTCTCCCTCTCTTTTCGTGTATCATGGTTCAGTGGCCTTGTACATGAAGCGGATTGTGCCAGTCCCTGGTGTTTGCTTCTGGGGATGAAACGTTCACTCACATTCTCTCCTTTATGTTATCTCCCGTCTCATGGTTACTCTCCATCCAGTGGGAAATGCCGTTCTCTCTCTCTCTCTCTCTCTTCTGCTCTCTCTCTGTCTCTTTATTTTTCTCTACTGCATTCCCTGCATCCCTTTTTCTCGCTTCCCTTCTTTTTTTTTTTTCCTTGGGGAGAGCTGCTGATGGTTGATTGGTCCAAATGCTGCATCTGATGCTTGCTGATTGGCTGATGTTATGTTTTGTATGGGTCGTTTTATTTCCTCCTCACTTTCGGTCATGTGATGCCCACTTAATTGGCTGTGTGTGATTCCTCTACAGTGTTCTGTCACAGTAGATTTTTTTTTTTTAAATTCCGCTGCAGGATAAATGTTGATCAGTGAAATGTCACTCTCTTTTTAGCTTTGATGTCTGTGTGTGTCTTACAGTAGCTTCAAAGATTATATAACTTTGAAGCTGATTTTAAAAATAAAACAGTCAACCTAGAACAGAACCTTATTCTCCATGTAATCCGATTGTCACACTCTATTTTTGTATAATTTATGTAAAAAGCTTTACTTGTTTTACTTAAAGAACACTTTATTTGAGTGTGTTTTTACACTGAGACAGTGTATTTATTCTGTCTGGTTTGTGTGAGTATGTGGTGACCTAAGTGCCATTTATATTCAGCCTCCGATTACTTATTTGTGTTTAGGTGAACAACGCTACAGCCCGAGTGATGACCAACAAAAAGCTGGTTAGCCCCTATGCTAATGGTGAAGCTCTCACAACTCTTCCTTATGGTAAGCTTAGCTTTGCTGATCAAACCATCTAACTATTAGTCATGTAAAGCAGTTTTTCAATAACCGCTCTTCCCGCATCGGATTGGAAAAAATGTCAAATGCACCCGAAATGTTCACTGCTTTGACACTTCAGTCAGTTATACTCTGTCTTGTGTCTTGTCTTGCAGCAGGCTGGAAACTGAGTCCAGTAGTGGGGGGCGTGTACGCGCCCGAGCTCTACGCAGGTGAGACGCTGGGTAGGTTCCAAACTGCAGCTGATCGGATGCTCCGCAGCCTCTGTCCACCCCTTACCCCCCGCCCCCCAAAACCTCTCCCCCCACCTGCCACCTCGGGTGCCTTGAGTTGCTGCTCTCCTGATGGGGCCTTCGGCGCACAGCCAACCACAGTAGCCCTTCTGTGCCAGCCAAAGTCACCTCTGCCATGTGTGCTCCACGTCACTGAGCCCAGAGTAGCCCTTTTTGTCCTCAGGAGTAACATTTCTTGCTGTTGTGCTACATTTTTTAACACCTCTTTCTGCCAGCTCGGTTTCTTTGACCTTTTTCTCTTGCTAGCGTTAACACTTGCTCTTTATTCTCTCTCTTATTCTCTCTCTCTCTTTAATCTCTCTCTCATTCTCTCTTATGGCTCTCATAGCTAAACGAAAACAAAAAACAACACACACACACACCAAAAACAATCTGAAAATCAGATATGCTCAGCAGTTTGGCTTAGAGTGTGTGTGTGTTCATCTTTTCTTTTATCCGTCTTTTAGTTCCAGGGTTCCCATATTCTACGGCAGCAGCGGCTGCAGCAGCAGCAACAACAGCTGCCTCATTCAGAGGGGCGCACATCCGAGGGCGGGGCAGGCCTGTCTACAGTGCTGTGCGGGCAGCCGTACCCCAGCCTGCCATCCCAGCGTACCCAGGGTAGGTCACCACCCCCTCAATCCTACCTAAACAAACACACATGCACACACACACACACACATATACATACATACACAATTTCGTTAGTTCTACACACAGGCTACAGTAGATTACAGACTTATATGCCAAGGGCTTGCCAGTCTCTCGTCAGCTGCCTAGGCATTTCCTAAGACATGCATCACCATCACCATAAATGAATCATTAGGCGAAGTACTGCACTGCTCCAAATAAAAGCATCTTCTAAACAACATGTACAAACATAGCATTAGCCCCACGCAGCTTATCGTCTCATGCTAGTGCTTTTCTTACATACCCAATTGTATTGTGATAGAAACGCAATCGGAAGCCTCTGTGAGTGAACGTAGCTGGCAGGGTGAAAGGTAGCCTGACTCACTGAAAAGTCCACCCTGTCACCAGTGGTTTTAGCCCCACGGTAGCCTTGACAGTCCACAGCACAGACACTGACGCGTGACCTTTAAAAAAAGATGTTGAGGCCTGCCTTCTGCATGTGTGATGTCAGTGTGAGCGTGTGGGCTTGGTTTGTTGCACCTTTCGGTGTGTGTGTGTGTGTGTGTGTGTTTCACACTTATCAAGTAGTGCATGCACAAGAATCATAATGTTCCAGTTTTGGCTGAATATTAATCTGTAACACTATGAAATGCTATTTCCAGTGTATTGTTTATATACTTAATATTAATGTATATTAATCTGTGTAATAATGCTGGGAGACAAAGAATGTATATTTGGTGAAGAGTTGTTTTTCAAATGGTTAGCTGCAACATAGTAGGTCAAAGCTCATGGAAGTGGCATTTTATAACTGTCTGCTGCATGTGTGTGCATTAATCCCCCCCCCCCAATTTCTTTCTCTCTCTCTTTCTCTCTCTCTCTCCCTCACTCTCTCACGCCTGTGAAATCACCATGCTCCTCTTCCTCCTCTGTTTCCTTTTCCTCTTCCTCAAATGTCCACTTGGTGGCACCCTTTTCCCATTTGTTTTTCCAAATCTCATCCTTCTCACGACTCCTCTTCCTGTCCCCCCCCCCCTTTGGTTTTGCTGTCTTTGCTTTCTCCTCTCCCTCGTTCTGATCTCAGCGTGGTGTATCAGGATGGCTTTTACGGGGCTGCAGACCTCTATGTGAGTATGAACACCCCCTCACCAGCTTCATATCTCTCTCTTCTCCACCCCTTCTTTCAGTCTTTTTTTAGTGCTTTGGAGAGCAAGTGTGTGTTTGGGAGTGTGAGGTGTGTGGAAAAATGATTGTATATGGAGCAGTCTAATTGTGAATGTGAGACTAAGATTTTTTCTTTAAGCACTAACTCAAATGATAGACTTCACCTTTTTTTTCTGACCTGTCATAGAAGTGACCCTTTGATCTTTGCTTTCATGGGCATGGGTGCCACACAAGCACAGAGCTTGCTTACCAGCTCCATACATATATAAATATATAGACATATATGCTTCATATACATTTCTTACAGGTCGGTGTAAATGTACACTAACTAACATTTCATGCCTCACAGCCAAACAGTTTGGGAATTAATTCTGCTAGAAATGGACTTTACACTCAACATTATATTAAACATTACCTCATGCTATGCATAGAAGCTGAGTCTATTCACGAATAGTCCTGCTCTGTAGTGTGTAGCGTGCCATTGACTGTCTCTGTGTATTTGTGAGTGTGTGTGTGTGTATAATTGTGAACTTTGTGTGTGTGTGTGCTTGAATAAGAGAGAGAGTGTGTGTAAGCGCACCAGTTTCCAGGTTGCCAATAGCTGTTTCTGTTCTCTCTGTAGAGTAGTGATTCAGGAGTCTGTGGTTAGTGCCAGTTTGCCACAGGTAGGGGTCATCCTGAAAGCCAGTGTGCATCAATCCTTTTATTTGTCTTCCAGTATTTACATACGACTCTCGGCCATTTTTTTGAGACTGTAATGGCTTCTCTGTTTTGTTGTTTTCTACTAACTCACCACAGTCTGACTTGGGCGGAGGTGTGGAAGGGGGAGAACATGTATAAATAATAATTTAAAAAAAGAATCAAAGATGAAAATCCTGCATGATTTAAATCTGTATATATTACCTTACCGCAGGCAGGATTTTGACAATCTTTGTTATATTTTTTTTCCTTTTTTATTCAAAACTATATATTAAGATTAAGACCATTTTGAACATGCCAACCTATTGTCTCTCAGCGATATCACAAATGATGACTTAAAAGTTTGTGACCCTGGACATGAAATACCAATTTATGAACCACTTTGGCCCCGTGGAATTAATAGCGCCAGTCCTTTGAAGCAGCATTATCAGACATAAACCACTGAACGCCGGTTCTGGTTAGATAAGATCTCTTCCTCCAGAGATGGGAAATCAATCTCCTTCTGACCCCTTCCCAGTATCTCCCTGTGTCTGGTCCTCCTGTGGCATGCTAGCTGGAATCAATGTCAGCATGCAGGCACACTTATCCTTCCCAGTCCCTCTTATCCTTTATCTCTCTCGCTCCTGTCCTTCTCTCTGTCTCTCTTTCTTCATCCATCCATCCATCCATCCATTCATCCCTCCCTAACTCTTCCCCAATATCCTCCCTACCCAACAGATCCCTCTTCCTATTTCTTCTCCTCCCTATATTTTTTCCCTTCAACTCCTTTTTCTTTTATTCCCCCTATAATATCCACCCCCCCTCCATCCATATCTCTGTTTCTCCCTCCCTCCTTTCTCCCTCCTTCTCCTCCCTCCCTCCCCCCTTTTCTTTGGCAGGTGTGTGTAGGAATGTTGGGAGTTGTTGTAGGCTGCCCATAGGATAGAATGCAGTGGTGTGTGTGATAAGGATTGCCTGTTTTTCTTTCTTGTTTTTGTTATGAGGTTTTTGTTTTGTTTGGGGTTTGCATGCCGTCTGTCTCTCTCGATCAGTCCTTGTCGGTCTGTGTCTGGTTGTGGCTATGTGTGTGTGTGGGTGTGTGTGTGCGTGCGTGTGTGTCTTTTGAAATGACTCCCCCTCCTTCTCTGTCTTTTCCGTTGATGTGGCACCAGTTAACGACTTGCTCACAATGTTTATTTGTTATTGATTGTTTGTTTGTTTATTCTGTACCTGTGCATTGGGGTTATGGAGGGTGATGACACAAAGCGATGCCCTCTTTTCAGCTATATTAAGTCACGGTTTGCCTCTCCCTCTGTGGCAAAACAAGATCCAGATCCCAGATCAGTGAGGAAAATGGCCCCAAGCACACACATACGCACACACACGCAATGTGAAGTTCAGAGAGTGTGCTGCTAGCCTTCTTGCCACAGAGGAAGAGACACATGACCAGATTTCTCAGCCATGTTCTCTGAATGATTTTGCATCAGATTGTACATTACTGCCTGTTACCCGCTACTGTATAGCAATTCATTTTTATTTCTTTTCATTTATTTATTTTGCTTGGTGTTTTGACAAAACAAAAGGCTTGTTAGGCTACAGTTTCATTTGAAAGCCATGCAACAAACCCTTAAAAAAACATATATACATATCTTTTTCTCTCTCCCTCTTTTTGTACCCCCTCTCCCTCTTTCTCTCCTTGCGGGCGTCATCTTTAGGGTGGCTACGCAGCGTATCGGTATGCTCAGCCGGCGGCCGCCGTAGCCGCAGGGCCCACAGCTGCCGCAGCAGCTGCTGCTGCCTACAGTGATGGGTAAGGATTAGCATCAGCGCTAATGCTACATAGAATTTCTTTTTCTTGAAGAGGACTGTTCATGTATGCCTTGGTCTTACAGTGTAGGGTCACTGTTTGATGTATCTAGGACAGCACCACTGAAGAGAGATCTCCTTTTCATTTTTTCAGTGCTGCTGCTGACCTTTTTCTTCCTGGTTTGGTTTAAGATTAGAGTTAGGACTAAGACTAGGACTAGGGTAGTTAGGACAGTAGTCAGGACTAGGGCTGCTAATGTCACAGTGCTTGAACAGTTTGGAGTGATGAGCCGGCACTAATGAAAAGGAGTTCCCCTTTGTTTATCAGTGGCAAAGAAAAGCAAGCATATTACTTGCCTGTTTGACTGTGTCTCCATGGAAGGGTGTGATCTTTAGCCCAATTCCTATTAGCTCATCATTTAGTCCCACTCTGATAGTGCCACTTGGTATTGTCCGTGGTATTTCAAATTCTGTCTATGTTGCTGGTACATCTTACAACCATGCAGGCCTTTCCCTCCAGTTCACAGGTCTTGTCATACTGTATATTTCTTTATAGTTAGTATAGCCTACTTTTCCCTCAGAGGGTGGTAAGTGTAACCTGGGTCAGTGGGTTAGGTTCTCACCTTATGAGTGAACTATGACACTTAACCACCCATAGAATACACTTGATACTATAACATGAACTTACTATGGTAACCAGTGAGTGGACACAGAGGCAGTATTTAAAAAGAGAGTGGATATAATTTAGAGATGCAGTTACAATATCACGATACAATAAAATACTGAACTAGTCACTTAATTTATATAAACACACAGTATCTACTTAATAAGAGATTGTTAGCTCTGTGAGTAGCAGCAACTTATTTCAGCTCTCTCATGTGGATCCCATTCTTTCACGTGAATCTTCTTCCAGTCTGTGGGTGTGCTTATGTTACCCCTCTCCCCCCCCCAGCAGATCCCACCCACTGTGCACTCTGATAGGATGACAGCGAAACTGACCATGAACTTGTAAAGTTAGGTCTACCCAATCATCTCACACAAACCATGTAAATAAAACAAAGTAGCAATATCTAATGGTCAGTGGAAAATAACTAGCAGTGCCTTGTTTGTGTGTAAATCAGGAGACTGTAGCTACACCGTGTAGGTCTTCAGCTAACGTAAACTACTACTAGCACATAGAGCAATACCCAGTCTATTCAGCAGGGATTATAAAATAACCCTGGGCTACATTAGTATTACTGAGCAATAGGAATCTTGAAGTGAAAAAATGTTAACATCCTTTCAACACGGTGATCTTGTGAAAAGTCACAATTTGAGCTGATACCACATTGTAAGGGCTGAAATAGATTTTTCAGCAAAGCATATTTTTGGTTTATCAGAGGTGATGTGGAAACACATGTACCAATATGTAGCAGCAGGACAATAAATGTACAACAACAACAAAGCAATTGCTCAACTTGCCAAACAATTAAGAGGAAAGTGATCTGTTCAATTCATAAAATTACATTGCAAATGAAATAAAATTTGATATTTTCCTGAAATCATTCAGCCCTATATCCCAGCACTCAAGAGTGCTGTACAAGCTGTTCCGTCATGTACTGATGTACTTATTGTAAATGTGAGCTTTGACTTATTGTGAGTTAGTCTTTTTTTGGACATATTTATATCGGTGTTCAACATTGTGTCAGACACACTTCAGATGCCTGTCATTTTCTTACAGTTAGCACCTTGCTTCCTGCTGGTTGAGGACAGCTGAGTCAGCCATGCACAGTTAATCTCTCCACCACTTTTTCCTGTACTCGAGAGCTCAGTGCTCTCAGAGCACACACATGACAAACTGCCATTTCTTCATTTACATTTACATTTATGCATTTAGCAGACGCTTTTATCCAAAGCGACTTACAACTTGTCAACTATCAATTGTTCAGGGCCAGTCTCCCCTAGAGCAACTTAGGGTTAAGTGCCTTGCTCAAGGGCACAACGGTGGCAGCTGGGATTCGAACCCATTAATGGTGTGTCTGGGTGCTGGGATTGAGTTGTTTTCTCTCCCTCTGTAGGTACGGACGGGTGTACACTGCAGACCCATATCACGCAGCCCTGGCCCCAGCTGCAGCGGCGGCATATGGAGTCGGAGCAATGGTAAGAGTCTGTCTGCACAGCCTTGTCTGTTTTTTTATAATACGTCAACACTGGGCTTTTTTGTGTGTGTAATCCAAACAGAATTTTAGAAAAATGTTTTAATCTGTTTAATCTGTTTTAATCTAACTCTCTCTCTTTTTTTCCCCTAGGCCACATTGTACAGGGGTGGATACAGTCGATTTTCTCCATATTGATAATGCCCGAGTATCTCCAGAAACATGTCCCCTCCCCTCTCCTATTTGGATACTCTTTAACTGATTTGAAAGAGCTCCCCCTGCAGCTGTGGAATGCAGTTGCAGCTGTCTCTGTGGTCTTGGTAGGACTCATACTATATCAGATGCACATACTCTTGGTACAACAGTATATATTAAGTAAGGAAAACAGTTGTGAACACAATGCAAGTTTATTTCCATATTGAAAACAGTTAAGCACCAATTTAATTTGAAAAAAAAAAAGAAAGAAAGAAGAAGAAAAAAAAATGGCTGTCTTGATAAATGCACGGCTCCAAGCTCAGAACAAGTATTCCTTTGTATGACTCGTATCTCTGCACCAACGCATGCAGTTATGGCCTCAAATTCTTCCAGTTTTCCAACAAACTGTGTTTTTTGCACATAAATGACAAAAATGGACTTTTCACCGTTGGCGAAACCCTGTGCAGTAGGTGGGGGGGAGGACTAAGAGGTGCGGTCGGCCATTTTGCGTGTCCGTCGCCATGACACCACTTCAAACTCGCAGGCCACCTGGGCTTCCATGGACACCAGCAGGGAGGGGCGAGGAGCTCGCAGGAAGGGAAACGTGTCTGTTGGCTGGGTGTTTTGGGGAAGTGTGAGCACACAAAATGACAACGACAACAACAACACTAAAAAAGGTGTCGCACCAACCCATTTGAGGACTTGGGAAAAATCCTTTGATTTCATTTTCACACCAGAGTGATGACATGCTCACAGTTTGTTACAGGCCTCGAGGAAAAGAGCGCTAGAGGTTTGCTCTACCACATGTTCTCTCTTTGAGTTCCTTTGAGTTGCTATAAAAAGAATTATGTTGTACATTTACCTCAAATTTTGTGGTCTCTTGAAATGCAAACCTTTAAAACTGAATAGATATCATATGCAAAGACACTAGATTAGACAAAAACAATAGTGTTATTATTTTTATTATTATTGTTATTATTATTATGGTTCTAATTATTCTTATCAGTACCCCTTTTAAAGATTAAATGAATCTAGTGACAGATATAATAGATATAATTTTCTTTAAAATAATTTAATGGAGAGGACGGTGAGCTCCCTATGTTAAGAAATGATAAAGAAAGAATTAAGCCTTGAAAGCCATAACTGTATTCCTTCACACTTGTACAGTTATGATTTGTTGTTGATCAGGTTACTCCCTCTAGAAAAGAAATTTAGGCCTGTTTTCTTTCTTTGAGAATGCACAGTTGTTAAATTATGCAGTTTTACATAAAACTATTTTTTCTTAGCCAGAATGCAGTACCTGGGGCATTCTTCCCTTCCCAATTTTAACAGTAGTGTAGTTGATTATGTATGCAAGTAGCTGCCAACATTCATTGAAAGAAAGAAACTATGATATCCTATTTAAAATATGAAAAGTAAATGATTCATTGTTTTTTATATATCTATATCCTGAATGTTGAATGCTTTTGTTTTTCTCTTTTTTTCAATTTTGGTTCCAAAGATGCGTCAAAAGCACATTTGCAGTCCATCGTCTTGAGTATAAAGCAACCTGAGTATTGTTGTTATACAATCCTCCTTAGTTTTCCTAATGCTTGTTTTCTTACTGCATCTGAGAAATCATCCAAATATTTGCACTCCTCCTCTCCTCCTCGCTTTTTTTCTTTCTCGCTTTCTTTTTGTTTTGTGTGTGTAATCTCTGTGCAGATGGGGCTTTTATTTTGAAATGCCATCCTTTCTTTGAAAGACCTTGTGCTCGGTCCTGGTTCTGTCAGGATGGGTGAAACGGATAAGCTGAGGTGTTATATATGGTGGAAACCCCCCCTACTGTGGTTTGCAGTGGGCTGGCCTACCTGGCTGTAGTTTCACTGTCAGTAGGACTTTAGGATTATTGGATTGAGCCATATTTCAATACCTTTCCAAGAGAGCCAGAGTGTTTTGATTTTGCTAGCAAATAATAAACAATACTTTTATATACTCAAGGTTTACAGTAGACATAGGCCTCTGAAATGAGTTATGACCAGGGGCATGATACAAGTCCATTTTTCGCAGACTTTGAAAAAGGACTTGATTCATTTCATCATAGGAGCATAGGTGAAGAGAAAATAAAATGTGAAATCAATTTGTAACTTGGGGTTAGATAGTTTACTCCTCTGACAAAACGGTCAACCAGAGTATTTTATAGAGGTCAATTTAAATGTGATGGAAGACAATAATTTGACTGCTACAATATTTTTCTTCTGCTTAATGGTTTAATGTTTTCCTGAGTTAGGCACTTTGCCACTTATACTTCTCTTCCTTTCAGTGTTAAACAGGAAAGCAACGACAACTTGTCATTTACTTTTAGGATCCCCATATTTGGTATTTTAAGATGGACCTTTTGCCATTTTGTTGTAGGTTAAAAAAAATGCTAGCCCAGTCTTTGAAGCCAATGTGTTAACATATTATCAGTGATGGTACTATGGCAATTTGTACAAGTCATTTCTGTTTTTAACTAAATGGCTACTGCAGCTGATTGGCTTGTGACAGTGTGGAAGATTCCGTTATTCCTATATATCCTCATTCTGCACCTTACTGTAATGTTTAGCCTTTGGTTCATAATGCACGTGGCTATTATTATTATTATTATTTTTTATTTTTAATATCTCTCTATATATTATTTTTTAATTTGAACTCCTGTCAACTCCGATGCCATTTGTGTTGTTCTTTGTAACTGAATGTCCACATAAACGGTTTTTATATAGAGAGAGTTTTGCCTGCTTCTTGCCTGTGTTTTCATATAAGGTGTGCAGTGTTTCAATAGAGGACTGCTAACTTGGTGGAATGTCAGTCAATCGTTTGATTAGGATTGACTCTAGACTTAAATGTGATCACTTTCCCATGACACTTTTTCATTGTAATGATCCTGAATGAAGACCAAATACTGTGATTTAACTGTAAAGTCTCTGATCCGATAAGTCTGAGACTACTGAGGAAAAGGACATTTAATATGGAAACCCCGACACCTTGTTTATGGGTGCAATAACAACAAACAACCAGAGGTTATGGGAAAATATGTTTTATTCCGTGTTTCACACTCGGTTGTCAATGCTGTAGCCCATAGGGGCCTATGTGTGGAGAATACTTAATGTTGTAGCCTACAGGGGTCTGTTTGGAGAACACTCAGTGCTGGATCCCATAGGGGTCTATGTGTGGTTAACACTCTGTTTGTGGGAAAGGTATTGCACATGTTTGACACACACACTCATAAAAATAAAGTATCTCAGTGCACACATGATTAAAATACATCAGATATGATATAAATGCTCTTTAAGGAGAGAAGGTGAGGGCGGACAAGGCAAAGAAAGGATGGGTAAGTTTGGGAGTGAGGGTGTGGGAGGTCACTCCTTTGCTTAGTCGATACATAGCCGTCATCAACAAACAAGATATCACCAGTGCAGCGGGTCATGCCGAAAAGGAACACCTTGGTGCCCCATGATGACCACTAGGTAGAACATAAAGGAGCGCATGCAAGGTGCAACAAAAGATCCTTTCCCATTGGAAACACAAACTCTTCATTGGACACTGTTTCTTGGACAGGGGGCGGTGAGCACATTTCAAGTGATGCTGTGTTGCTTAAAGCTTAGAGAGCTTGCCTTGTTCATTTGCCAGCTGTTCTTCTAATTCACATTTGCCTGGTCGGTGGCCAAATGAGCTAACGATAAACACAAACAAGTTCCTGAGTAGCCATGCATTGTAATGACAGCAAGGCATTATGGGCCTCACCGGAGAAGAGGTAGGCGTAAAGCGGGAGAAGGAGGGAGGGAGGAATTAAGGGGAGGAGGGGAAGGAAGGGGGACTACACAATTCCGTATTTAGCCAGGTCGCTGAGCTCCATGTCTCCAAACGCTTCCCATGGGCAGACCACAGTGAAGTCTGTAAGAAGGGGAGAGAGAGCAGATGCAAGAGTCAAGCGTAGTGCCAGAATGACTATGGTCAGAATGTTTTTCAATTTTTTCTGTGTCCGTTGTCTTCCATAAACAGTGCTAATTGTAAGGCCAATGATGGCATGTGAAAGTCATAAAGGGAGTCTTACCTGTTCCAAGTCCCTCCATTCCTGGGATGTCATCTCCGAATCTGTAAAAGTCAAAGGCAACAATGTAAAATGAGGGTGTTCACAAAAATGGTGATAGTTGGTAAACTGATCTGGTCATTCTCTGTTGTATTTGTATCCCCATTATAGAACTATGGCTGATTGATGTTAGGAGAATCTTCTGGAATGTGTGGTGACTGGTCTGTAACTCACCCCTTCTGTCCAGGTTTGGGGGCCTTGCTCTTGAAGGTGCGGGCAGCCCTCTGCTTGAACTTGGGGGGTCCCTTCTTGTCGGCAGCTGCTGCGTTCTCCATTGCTTTGGTGTTCTGGCGGGTGGGGGTGGGGGGTTACAGTTCAGTTGAAAATGTCCCTGTACGCTGACTCAAACCAACTCAGAGTTATGGAATCACTTAAATATGTTGCATTTGCTGGGTTCTGTCTTAATGTTGTAACTGCTTCCATGTCTATGTGAGTAGCTCCCACTAAGTGCTATGTAATCTGAGTCTTCGCCTCATGCTGCTGTCAAATCTGTTAATCCGTGCTCATCTATCTCCTCACTCTTAATTTCTCTGACCCAGTGTGAGCACATCTTAAGTGCTAATTTTGATGCCTCAGATTAAACAAAGTTGAATCTTCTGGTTAATTCTCTTACATAACCAACTAAATTTAACACTGACCCCAAAAGATGTTCTATATTTTGCAACAGGCTATTTATACTCTAATCCAACCTCTAATGCTGCTGTTGCAACCACACAGAAGTGTTACCTAATTTCTTAACACAGTGAGATTGTGACTTTTCTTGTGCATGGCAAGACATGAAGACTGCTGAAATCTTCTTACAAAATAAACTATCTTAAGCTAGCTTATGGGTCGATGGAGTTCACTGGCAGGGTCAGTAACTCTGAAGGAGCTGTGTGACACTCCGTAGGGTTCGAGTTGTCCTGAACGCAGCTACCTGACCACTTGCTATGGCTTGCATTATAGTAAATAAAGAAATCACATGCAATACAGAGTGTTATGACAGCAGGCCCAACCTGGGTGATATTTGCTTTGTACGCTAACTTGAATAGAACTCAATACAAAACAAAGCACTACAATCACATTGGTTGTTCCTTCATATTCTACATGTTGCCATTTCTAGCATCCTTAAGCCCTAGTGAATACCCTAGACACAACGCTGCCTCTCAACATCTTGCCAAGTCGCCAAGTGAAAGATCATTGATCTTGTTTTGCACAGACAGTGGGTGCAAAGAATGCTTATACATCTCAATTCAACCCCCTCACTCCCTCTCACTCTCATTCTATCTCCATGCCTACTCTTTCTTTTTCCTACTACCTCCTATATCCCTCCATCTTTCACATATCTTTGCTACTCTGTGCATTAGTGCATGTTCTATAGCAAGGATGCCTCTTAGTGATCAGGACTCAGCTGTCTGTTTAAGTCACTCTATCTGCATACAGTCCTCACCTTGGCATTTGCATCTGCATAATAATCAGAAAGGTGTCTCCAAGTATCACATCAGTGCTGCAGTGCTTTAATTGCCAGCAACTAGACACCACAACACCAACTTAAAGGACAAAAAAAAGAGCAGAGGAGAGCAGTAGCCATTTCCTACCTTGTGTAGTTAGTGAAGCTACGAGAGCTGGTTTAATGTGCTGTCGCTGGGACAGGTGCACTCACAAAGGTCCAAAGGTAGGGTTGCTCAAGTCTCCTTCTTGCAGTCTCCAAATTCCGTGCTTCCCCTGTTTGCCTGTCCCTGTCTTAAATACCCGTCAGGAATTAATCCCTCATCAGGTTCGGCCCACTATGGCCTCAGAATCCCCCTTCCCATCACGTAGAGGACTGACTAGTCAATAGATCAAAGGTGGTACTTATGAGAGATTTAGCTGTCGTGTGTATTCATTAGATAACCTGAGAGTTGACATGTGCACCTGCTGTGTGTGTGTGTGTGTGTGTGTGGTTGGGGGGGGGGGGCGACGTGGTGATGCTGATGGATATCGTGTTTATTATGTCATGCTAATGGATAATTAAGGAGCACCCGGTCCGTTTCAGCCAAAGCATCAACACGTGTCATTTAAATGTCAACTGACAAACTGATATGATGATGTAATGTGATGTTTTTATGCTGTGCTGTGTGCCATATTATGACAGTTAATGATGGGTTGAGGATGTCTTGCTTTATAATATATTTATATGATATTATCAATATGTAATTGATTTGGTTAACAAAGGTAAAGTTCATTTTGTGTTAATGTCCCGTTCATATCTCAAGGCATGATGTCAAATAGGCCTATGGATAATGACAGACTTGTGTCCTCTGACTAAAGGGAAGGATGGGTAATGATTGAGGGTCTTCTCTGGACTATGACATCATAGGCTCTAGTGGCTCACACTAGACCTATATGTATTTTTGCCATGTGACTAAAACAGTACAGTCAATTTCAGAAAACCTTGATGTAGGCTATTTCAGTGAAATGTTGTCAGACATTTGTAATGTCATGTATGTCCCTCTCACATGCTGTGGGTAGATCATCAAACATTCTTCTCAATTTTCACATGCATTAATCCATAAAAAATGACCTGAGATATTACAATTTGATTACAAACTGATACCTGATGATATTTAAAAGATGTAGAATTTTCACCTTGTCCTCTGATGTTGACTTTTCACCATATCTCTGGTGTTCACCTAACGGTGAACACGTTCATGCATGTTTGGCTCCAATGTCGTATAAGAGGATTGGGCCATGCGTGTGTATGGTGACATGTGGGAGAGACTACTTGCCACCTTTAGCACGCACTGACTGCCAGGTTACCTAATTTCACCTAGTTTGATTCGAAAACAGACGAGTAAGTGAAATGCCCGTGGGTTCATTCTGCTTGGTCAAGATGATTTTGTTTATTGAATGTTAGAAGCAGAAAGTCAGTGTGAGTGAATTCAATACATCTTGCAGTGCATGTTACTTGGCTAATGCTGGCCAAGTATTGGATTTTCGTGATTCTTCGATCCTGTTAGTTAGGTGTCTGGTCAATGGCAATTTGCTAATGATTATTAGTGTAATGAACTCTATTTATTACCCTGTGGGAAGTCGTTCAACATTTAAAACAGACTCATGACTTCATGGGTCAAAGTAAAAAGCACCTGTATTTTCTTCAGTTTCAAAATGATTGTGTGTCTACAAACACGTCATATAATCACTAACTGATCTTTGAAAGGCTTCACGTCATGGGCTGGCTCTTGCTGATGTCAAACTCATAATGTGATGAGATTACTGTGAGGGTCTTTTCCATCAACACAGTCCTCCCTACTCACATTGCCCCTGGTTATGAGGATCTTTGAGCTTAGGAAAATGGAATCCCCTGATCCATTAACCCAAGTCTCTAGTGGGAAAAACAAGTTCACACTATGAGATTTGTCTCATGACTTAGTGTCTCTTGACTCGTCTCACCTAGACGACAGTAGGACTGTTTTCCAGGAAGCTGGAAAATTCTAGGTTATTCTAGAACATCCTTAACAAGAAAAGCTGGTATAATTATCACACTTTAATCAATTTAATTTATCTCTTTCTGAGATACCAAGTTTTATGGAGAGTGTCACCACCACATCACCACCTTGACCTTGTAGTTCACCATGGAATTGCTCTTTGGCTATCTGTTTTCACCTCAATGGTATTAATTTGTATAAACTTCAAGTGGCTTGACAATATTCCGATCGTTTTCAATACCATGCTTGTCTGCAATTTATTTTCTTATCCTTAGCCAGCACTTTCCTTTGATTTCTGTGGTTCATGTTCATTTAGGTGCACACAAGGTTATCAGACTTATTTAGCTACACTAATGAAACTTAGAGGTGAAGCATTGTTTCAGCAGTCGTTTACAACAAATTCAGCCACAAAGAGCTACAGCCACATGTAACTATCTGGTTATTATTTGGTTTAAATATATTGGGTTAAATTAGTGCTATGGTTACTTGCATGCTTTGCATTTGGTTGCAGTTGCTATTCTTGCTATTCCGCTATCTTAGGCTAGAGTGGTACAAGGTAGTGGCCACTAGCCAGGCCTATCTTGGCTCACCAATGGGATTGATTTGCTATTTAAAGTTCGCTATATTGAGCGATCAGGTTTATTTAGCTGTGCCAAGGCTAATTTAGGGAGCTCCACAACTTAAAGACAGAAACAGCAAGTTGGACCAGGTGAAAATACCTCTAAAAGAAACTTTAAGTATACAGTGTTTGTAGGCATAACACAACACAACAATAAAAAACTTTTTATGTAAAAACACAATTACTTACTATTAGATAGTTACTATTGTGTGACTATTAAGAGACCTGTTAGAACATGGTTTCTGTTTATTAACCTACTATTTTTGTTACATTGCAGTTGACAGTTTCACTTTGTTTCCAAGCCATTTTTGACTGCAAACTTAGTTTGCTGACATAGAAGACATGAAATGCAAAGAAAGGGGTGGTGTTTGTTTCCTAACCATCATAGGCCTTTGCTAATTAGGCTACATTTATCCAAATTAATTGCACTGCATTGTTGACAACTCAGACTAATAGAAAATGTAGACAAGCCAAGGTCAAAAAATATGATAGATTAATGGGTCTATATCGGAGTTGTCATTAGCCTCGTTAGCCTCAAGAGGACAGGAGTGCAGAGCAACCAGAGAAAGAGAGTGTACAAGATGAGAGAGCAGAAAAGTACAGGAGGTTATACTCTTACATATTTTAAGTACTTTTATATTCTTATATGTACTCTAATGGGATGTAGTAGGAGATAGTAGAAGGAAGTGCATGGTAAGAGCAGGTTCAGCATGCTGGATGTGTCAAAAAAGGAGGTAGACTCAAAAGAGTTGGGTTTGTGAGATCTTCCTGATGATAGAGTAGGACACCTCGTTGCAGGTATGTTGTAGTTTGCTCTGCCATTGCTGAACCACTTCAAATAATTCCAATTTGCATCAAGAAATTATTGTAATACTTTGTAATACAACCTTTTAAGAATCTGTTTGGCATTTCAGAGGTAATGGGCTGGTGGAGAGAGCAGTAAGTTAAAGGAGAAGTCCAGTAAGAATCAATCCAAGCCTGTTGTCTGTTGGTAGGAAAAAGAACCAGAAAATTTGATACAATTTAGACTGACTAGTGAACCGGCAATGTTATTGAATGGATGTTTGGTCAGTGTTAGATGCTGATTCGCAATTTGGTTCTATGTTTTAGCAAATTTTCTCATTCTTTTTCCTACTGATGGCACTTCGACCGCACCTTGTACAACAGGGCTATGAATTGATTCACACTGCATCAATCCTTTGATCAGTGACTTCATTAAATAAAAAAGAATGGACGTCAATAGTTATGGGAAAATACTGACTTTATTTGACACTGCAACTTTCTCTTCAACGCTCAGCCATGGTATTCCATTGGATTACTCAGTGCTGAGCATATAGCAATTACACAATCCACATGCATTCATAACTCTTAAAAAATTACTTCTGTGCATGTTCATGTCAACCTCTGTCTGAACACTATGAATGGGGAGAGGGGAGAAGTGAGCAAGGCAAAAGAAGGGGGTGTGGAAACTCCTCATCACAACAGTTTTGTCGAGCCCTTTTTGTGAACAGCACTGTTTAAACGTCCTTATCACGACTGTGCACCATTTTTAAAGAAACATGAATCAGTACAATGGCATGCCGCAAGGATAGACTTTTATTACTCTACTTGACCACTAGATGTAACAAGGTGCTGTACAGATGTTTAAGTAGACTTTCCCTTTGTTTTCTAATGGCCATTCCTCTAAGGAGGGTGGGGGGGTGAAAGGGTTGTTCAATTCAGCCAAATCCACTTTCAAATCTAAATTCAATCCAAAATTGCTGTAGACAGTAGCTGTTGTATTGATGGGTTGCTGTCAGCCATGCTTGCTCGGTGACGGTTTGATCATTGGCTGAGCAGGTGACTGCATGCTTATTAACTGGAGAAACCTTTCAGCTTTAGCAGGGACATGGCTATCCCCGCTGGAGAAGAGGCAAGTGTGGAGGAGAGAACAGGGATGGATGGAGGACAGAAAGGATGGGGCCACTACACAATTCCATATTTAGCCAGATCGCTGAGTTCCATGTCTCCAAACGCTTCCCATGGACAGACCACTGTGAAGTCTGTAAGAGGGAGAAACAAAAAGAGATTTTGCTATGCATGTCTAAAAAATATATATGCCCCGAAGTGCTTTGTCCTTGTCAAAATGAAAGAGTGTTTCTGTGTATCTTTTTATCTACTCATATAGTTTAAAATAGTCTAAACAGTGTAAATGCTCCTGTCTCACCTGTGCCAAGCCCCTCCATTCCTGGGATGTCATCGCCAAACCTGTGAACAACAAAAGGAAATTAGTTTTTTTCATTTAATTCCCAAGAGTAATAAGACTTAGTTAAGAAAGAATGTCATTTTCATCTCATAATCCATTCCACAAAAATTGAGCATTGTATTTTTGGTCATTAAATGTGAGGTCATAAAACTCAAATGATTAAAAATATATACAGAATATAAATATATTTTCCCCTCAGTTTTCTGCTGTTACTAGCACATTTGAATTCTCATACCCCTTCTGGCCAGGTTTGGGGGCCTTGCTCTTGAAGGTGCGGGCAGCCCTCTGCTTGAACTTGGGGGGTCCCTTCTTGTCGGCAGCTGCTGCGGGGTCCATTGCGTTTGTTTACTGTGAGTAACAATAAGGAAAAGATCTCAGCTTTCACTCTCAGATCTCTTTCATCAGAGCAAATGCAAACAGTCATCACAAAAACCAGTGAGGAATATGAAATCGATAATTATACGATTTGATAGAGTCTGACGCCTCCCAGATAGATCACAGAGTGTTCCAGAGAAGAAAAAAAACATCTAATTCTGGTGAGCAATCACCTCAGACTTGCTAATCACTGAGCTCTTCACTGACGTACACACAAAGCTAATTACTCATTATACCTGTGCTTAAATTGAGCCTTAATTCCAGTGACGTTAACCTAGAGTACCGAGTGCTATTTACTACATCAAGCCTCTGGCAGACTGATAATAAGAGTAAGAACACTATACCATCTTAAAAAATAGAACCGATTAAAAGAATTAGAAAAGAAAAACTGATTAATTTGCAAGTCAAACCCAGGTAGTGTAGGCCATTCATTAAGCCCACATTCAGATAAGTAGCATTTTAGATAAATATAGCCTACATAATGATTATTTTAGTGCAGTAATGCTTGCAATATTGAAGTTTGCTCAGTCAACACTATGATGAACCCTTCTCTTTCTCCATGTCTTCTGTTTTATAAGGGTTTCTGTCTGTTCTGTTGTTTCCCCAAATTTGTTCTTAGTAAATCTGATGCACCCTGCTGCAATTGCTCTAACGGTGATTCTGTTAGTGACTGCTTGTTGGACAACAGTTTTGTAGCTTTGTGTATAGTCATACCCACAGTAACTGCATGCTTCTGTCTGTTAGACTTTGTGTTTACTGCTGATCTGCATAGTGAACACTTGTTATGTGAAGTGGAACTTTTTGCTCTCCTGTATGAGGCCTGTCAACAATCTGCACACAATCTAGAAATCCATCCATCTGTTCTATGGCACTATTCTTAGTCTTACATCCAAGCATAACTTACCTGGGTTCTCAGCGAAGCTGGAAGAGTTGGCTTGAGTTCTTGCTCTTGGAAGCAGAGCAAGTGCAGAGATGCAAAACAAAGGTGAGTTGAGGAACTCCTCGCTTTCTTTCTGCAGTCTCTCAGTCGCCTTCTGCCTGCTTGTCCGCAGGCTTCTTTTATACCCCTCAGTGGATGATCCTGCTGCAGGTTCAGCCTCTCTCCCTGCCTGCTCCTGTTGTCTTGTCAGGTTCCCTCACCTCTCCAATAGGACTGAACAGAGGATCACATGCTTGAGTGAAGGGGTATTTTGGGGTGAACTTATGCAAGAGTAAGCTGTCTTATATTGCACGTTGGACTGATTTAGTACACTGTAGGCCACTGCCATGTGTGTCTGGGTATCAGTAATGGTCATGGGTGATTAGAGGACAAACACTTATTTGTTGCTAGTGTCTGTTTTAACACAATGGGCTGGTATTTATTCTCACTTAAGTTGGCCTTGAATGTACATGATATAGATGCCCTTGAATTTAGATCTTTATTTAGATGTCCCTGATAACATGATGGTTTGACAAAAATGTATAACTAAGAACAATACATTTTTATAACCTTTCTTTGACATTACTTGGAGCTTATTGAACTCTTTGTCTTCGTGACACAACTGAGCTCAGTTCAACATCAACGCAAGATTTTGACCATTATCTCTATCCAGACCTATATCTTCATTTCACCTTCCTCTTCCAAGACAAAGCCTCCCTCTTGGTGGTTTGAAATAATCAGTTGCGAATAGAGTTACTTTATTGATCCCGAAGGAAATTAATAATATTGCAATATTGCAAGCAAAGTTAAATCATTATACTGGTGTTAAATCATTATTATGCAACATTAAACAGATGTTAAATTGAGCTCATTCATCTCCAGGAGAAACTGGCTACATTTCATTTTATTTCCCTTCCCTAAGGGATGGTAACTAGCTAATAATAGAAGACAGATTGATATCTGTTTGAACTTGACAATGATCATATTTTTTTCAGTTCTCTACAGTCTTTCCCATCACAGCCTGAGCAGTACAATCAGATTTGAGTTCTAGTAATTAGGTATTTTTTGTATGCCCCAGGCAATACAAGATAAGATTGTCCAATTTAGCCACTAAAACTTCACTTTATTTTCATATAATCTAAGGGGGATGGGGATATTATTTCTTATCATTTGTTATTGTTGTGAAATAAAGTAAGATTGAACACTCCATAATTAATTCCTCTATTTTTGAATTACTTTAATACGATGAGAAAAGAAAGCAAACAAACAAAAACACACCTGGCAATAACAAACCCTCTGAGGTGGTGTGAGGTAGGTGTGCTGACCTCTACTAATGAAGCCTTTTAACCCTCTCCCATTGAAGCCTGCTGCTGTGCTTATATAACCAGGCCAAGCATATGTTCCTGCATGCCTCCCTCTGGCCCTGAAACAACACACTAAGAGGATTGGGTCACAGGGACACGTCTGTGCACAAAGCTTCACTGCTGAGATCATATAGACTATGTGTTTATGTTAATAGCCATGATGGCAGGTAGTTTGATAGCGTCTCCAGAAGACTGAAGACGTGGTTATGGTTAAGGTTAATACTCAGCTGTAGTTGGCCCCACAAAATGGTGGAATGGTGGAAATGGTTATGTTTTATGTTATGTGAAAATAGCCTGTAAAAAAACCTGATTTGATTTGATATTTGAGTGCTGTGGTGTTGTATCTTGTTAGGCAGGTCTGTTCATTTTTATTGTAAAACAAGGTTTTGCACATTTCCTATAAGATGGTAGAAGTGTCACAGGGGGTTTATGATCAGAGAAGCAGTTTGACATCCATGATATCGTCATAGCCCTCTTCCATGACGTGATGACAGTGATGACAGTGATGACAATGCGTCTTCACCTACAGCGCACAGCCTGACATAGTGACCAACACCCACCACCAAACTTGCATCATTATCAGATTTGAGTAATACTGCTTAAGGTAATCCAGAGCTTATAGCATACTGAATCTGCTAAGCAGACGGCTTAATATACACTCTGAACTTGAATGATTCAAGAGCAACCTTAGAGGAGCCAACAGCCTCACTGTCCTCATTAATATATGTCCTGTAAATTTGAATAAAAATATTTTTGAAATCATCCATGGGCATTTTGTCTTACAAAAAAGACACAAGACACAATGAAAACTTTGAGGGGAAAAAACAAAACTTGCATATGCCACCACAATTACTGGTACCCCTGTACTTAGTGCACCGTAGAGCCCCCATTTGCCAGTAATACAGCTGTTAACTTTTATTTCCTCTTTGTCGTGCAGTATTAGTGCAGAATATAAGAGATGGATTTGTGACCTTTCCTCATGGAATATGCAGGAATATATCCAAACCTGCTGGTATTCCTTGTCTTGTGCATTCTCCTGGTTTTCAATGCAGCTAAGATCAGAGGATCAGAGAGAACCATGGTAGAATCTTAAATTTGTGTTCAGTAAGTCTTTTTTGTGATGATTTGGATATATGTTTTAGTACATTGCCCTACTGGATGACTAATGACCCACATATTAATGTCTTGGCAGATTTTGAATGAAAATGTGAAAATACACGGATGGCGTCATCATGCATTATGGAGTTCTAGTTGCCATGCACCCAGTAAGGGTTAGACGATGAGGTTTTCAGGTCCTTTTAAATAGTGATATCTTTATGTTGCACCTGTTTGTTTTACTCTAAATGTTGCTTCCCCTCTAAATTGGAGTTTTCTTCATTGGTTTTATTGTATGTCTGATAAATTCTCAGAAGCAGATTTTCCTTACTTATTCTAGTCTAAACTTTAGTGGTGTCAATCAATGGAAATGTATGAGGGCACTGCACATACTGTACCATGCTACCTGTGCATTTGCTTCCTACTGACTGAATTTATCTGTGTGACTGGCCCTCTCTTCCCTCTGCCCCACTGCTGATTCTGCCAGGCAAATAACATCCTTTGTTGATGATGTGTTCATGTATGTTTACACTATCAATAGACATTCTAATGTAAGCACTTAAGTCGCACACACAATATTAATTTATCATACACTCGCAAACAGACAAAGTAGACTGTGCTGGTGTAATAATTTTACTGTAATAAAACATTTAAGTGAGTGAGATGATGTTAAGGTGAATATTTCACACCAAAACATACACAAGTCATAATTACAACTTAGGGTGCAACACATTTAGTTTAACTTAATGATATGCATTCTTTAAAAAAAACTCTGTTTTCATGAAATATAATAGCATGTTAAGTCCTTGGTTAACATGAGTTTAGCATTTTAGGTTTGAGCTGCTAAAGTAGGGCATTAAGGGGAAGGCTTAGTAAGTGAATCCAAAAATTATGCTTCTCTGCACACCAGTGACATTAGAGGAGAGCTGACAATGTGTGTGCTTTCACAGACACTGTGATTAACTGAACAGAATTCATTCCTGTATCCCTTCCTTGTTAACACTGCCAATGCCATTCTACTTGCCTCTAGTGTGTCACCAGGAAGATTACATTGACATTGAAAGAAAACCTCTTCATTCTTGACCCACTCTCATTCTTGAGAGTCTTGATATTAGACCTCAAATCAAATTACACTCCACCCTTTAATGGTCCTGTTAATGCCCGATCAAATTACACTCCACCCTTTAATGGTCCTGTTAATGCCCGATCAAATTACACTCCTCCCTTTAATGGTCCTGTTAATGCCCAATCGAATTACACTCCTCTCTTTAATGGTCCTGTTGTTGATTATAGTAAAGATTTGCTTTAGAGTTCAGGAACATGAGTTGTTATTTGTTTTGTTTTGTTTTGTTATTGCTTTGTTGAATTTGCCAGGAAGTCTGAATTTTATTAAGTACCATGTGTGTACTGGATACATATGGTATAAGCACTGGATGTGAAGTCAAGAACGTTGAGCCCTTGAGACTGTATTGGGAAAATACTGCATTTATTTGGTGTTGTACAGGGATTCTACAGAAATGCCAAATGTTGGGGAAATCACACATCAGACAACAAATCCAATTTCAATAAAAAATAAAACTCTGTGTACATAAATAAACATCTGCATTTACATGGCCTTGGAGGGAGAAAGGAGGGAAAAGGCAAGATCACAGGATTCTCATTCTCGTTGTGATATCGCAATACAATTTGAGATACCCTCACAAGATAGTGTCCAGTAGCCCTGTTAGCACAATGTGCCGAATCTGCTCAGACATTTGGATTAGTATGCAGAGTCTTCTCCTTTACTCAGCCACAAAGATGATGGGTCGTAAAAGTGGAAGCCAGATTTGTGTAGCTGAAACCGTTGTTGTCTGTGTTTCCATAACTGGTGGTTCACCGCTGATCATGTGGCTGGGCAAATGTGCATCGTGGATCACAACGGCAGCAGGGGGGCCTGTCAGAAGGAGAGGTAGGTACGGAATGGCAAAGGAAAAGGGAGCAGGGAATATTGGGGAGGGGAGCTATACAATTCCGTATTTAGCCAGATCGCTCAGCTCCATGTCTCCAAACGCCTCCCATGGGCAGACCACTGTGAAGTCTGGAAGAGAGCAAAACAGATTTTTTTATGGCATGGCTGAAAACAATCTATGCTGCCAAAGTGCCACAGTAAATCTGGGGAACGGGAATGGTGAACACGTGTGTCAAATGTGTTTGGGAAACTGGGGTGCTCTTCAATCCAGCTAGAGTAGAGTTGGTTGAAGAGTTTTCATTTACTCTCCACAAACTTCTGTTTGAAAAATTGCAGCTAGGGATTGGTTCTTACCTGTGCCAAGGCCCTCCATTCCAGGAATGTCATCACCGAACCTGAAGGTTACCAAAGTTAATAATCAAACTCCATTCATTCATTGGTACTTTTATAATTCTTTAAAACAGATGATGTGGAATTTATCTTATTTTTCAACTGGTGTTTATGCATTACAGAAATGAATTGAAATGTCAAGCCGATTTTTTCATGTTTATGACCTCTCTTGGCTATTTGGTCACTGTCTCACTCACCCCTTCTGGCCAGGTTTAGGGGCCTTGCTCTTGAAGGTGCGGGCAGCCCTCTGCTTGAACTTGGGGGGTCCCTTCTTGTCGGCAGCTGCTGCGGGGTCCATTGCGATTACTTTTCTGGACGGGAGGCAAAACAAGAATCTCTCAGCTCAATTAGGCATAATTTGAGCACCAAATAAATAATTTAAAAATAACTAGCAGCACAAATAGAGTGCCCTATATAGCTTCCATTTGGGTTATGTAATCTCAGGCTCAGTTTGAATCTCTAATCCCTCCATGCGTTCTTGGTTATTGACTTCACTAACCCCAACTGGTCAGGTAACTGTTAATCCTGCTGGATTAAATTGAATTAGCAAAAGTCCCTTAATTTTAACACTCTCACACAAACATTTGTGTTGTTGTATTTACTGCTGACCTAGAACAACTGCCTAAATATACACATCTAATCTAAATATATACTGTGGACATCTAATTGAAATCCACACCTAATCTCAGTGAGTATTAGATAAAATAAGAATTCACTCAATCTTCTCACCTCTGCTCACCCTATTTACTAGCCTGGCAATCTAGATGCAACCTTGCGGTAGAAAATAGTTTTGCTCAGTGGATATGCATTGGAGCCTTAATAGGTCTACCACAGATTTGGTAAGACCAATCACAATGCTCTATCTTTGTAGAGAGTTGTTAGGTGGGTTTAGCACGACAATGACAGGGCTGTGATGGTGCAAAACAACTAAGTGGCCAAGGAATAGCGGTTGTTTGAATGCGGCTTTTTAGACTTGGGCTTTTCTTTGAAAGCTAAGCAATAAAGGGTACCTAAGTCATTCATTTCAAACAAGAACGTATTTGCTGTTTTGCCGATGTTGCTCTGATTGGTCGTAGCACTATCCAGTTTGAAAGGTCGACCTGGTCTATCGGTCATGGTTAGACTATACATTGTGATGTGGTAGTCTGGCTTGTCAGGCTACCTGTTTTGTTGTTGTTGTTGTTGTTGTTTTATTTTTGTAGTATGTGCTATTCTAGTCTACACAGGTGGTGCTCTTGAAGACTCATCTACTTTCAGCTCTCTCTCCTATTCATTACAGCTGTTCCTCTGCATTCTTCTGAGTCTCGGATCCAAATGATATCTAATGTAGCATGGATCCACAATGCTACACTGCATCTCTCCCTTGTCTCATTGATCTAAGCGGTTTGTTTCCCACGTCACATGCAATAAACGTAACATTTCTCTGTGTCCTACTGTTGGTGTGTAACATCATCTCAGTTGGTAGCTCCTACACACCTGCCTTTCCCTTCCTCTTTTCTCTCTGTCAGCTGCTATAGCTTCCACATTTCCTTACACAATCAACATCCACATGAACATTGTTTTACTGAGTTAAAAGTAAATTGTATTGTTGTACTGAAGTACTAAAGTAGGTTAGTGTTGGAATTCATCTATCCAACACTTCTAATTGATTCCTTAACAAAGGGGAAAAGTCCCAGAAATGTTATAGTATTTTCCTTACCTTGCTGAGGTGTGAAACAAAGGTGACTTGAGGAGCTCCTAGCTTCCTTTCTGCAGTGTCTCTCTCAGGTGGTTTCCTCACTGTCCATCCCTCTCTTTTATACCCCTCAGGTGCTAATCACCACGTGTGAACCTGACCCCGAGAATCTTCTAGTTCTTTTAGGCTCATCGTTTAACACACACACACACACACACACACACATACACCACTCCACATAGAGAAGGAACAGGGATCAAAGGATCAAAAGATTGAACCGAGGTGTATTTTAGGACAGACTTACAGTAAGTGTGCCTGTAGCTATTCCTTTATTAGTGGTGGTGGAAAACATGTGCTTCATAATTGACCTCAATTAGTTTTATAACGTTAGGCCTGTGTGTACATTCTGGTTGTTTTGCTGGCCAATTAGGTAACCAGTTCTGGAAGCTGGCCAGTTTCTGATATAGCCCTGTTTACGTAAAAAATATTCTCATCTCAGCAATGAGTTTTAGCTCTGGTGCAAATGGTCATGTAAGGCTTTGTAGATTTGTGGTGAATTTCCAATATTTGCATTGTATAAGACTGTTTTTACTTTGACCATGTGCTGTCTTGCACTCATACATACATTACCCTACAGGTATGAAACTGAAACTGCTGAATAAGAAGACTGCACTATAAGAACAGCAGCTCCATCTTTGTATGCTGTGTATGTGTGTGTTTATGTGTGTGTGTTTGTGTGTGTAATATTCATTCAATATCCAGGATGTCCAGTTGATTTCTGAGTTAAGAGTGAAAAATAAATGTACCTATTACACCATTGTCGTGGCATATTTCAATTTCAGCTGTGATTTGCCAGTTTTTAAGGACACCAAATACTAGTTGAGTCCGTGTAGCTATAGTCTGTGCTATGTTTTGATGATGTGCTTACTTCTGACGTTAACTCACCTGGGAGGGAAACCCCGATCTTTTTCTTTGAGCTCCTGTATGGAAACCCATCATTTTCACATTCCCTGAAAAAATGGAATTCAATGATTAGCCCATGTTGTTGCTTTTGGAAGGATGGACTCGCAACTCTGAACCTGACTAACCCTGTAGCTCACACTTTCTTACCAACCTTATCTACAAACACGTGTTTGCATACCTTGCAAACAAATGGTGCAATCATTTACATCATTCATCCACTGGCATGTGTACACCTCTGTTTTTTTATGGTCATAGGTTGTTATACGGTTGCTACAGTTGCATAAGTGATGAGCTATCAAACAAACCATGTCAAAATTGTTTCCCTGTCCTTATGTTTCTGTTTCAGTTTGAAATGACAGTTATGTTTTATTAGTTTCACCCTCTTTATTCTTCTTGTACACTTTTCTGAGAGTCAGTAGCAAGTGGGCTGTTGACCTCAGAGTACCTGCATGATCCTGACTGAAGCCCATTGAACCTATTCTTATTATAACTAGCTATCTGACAGACATCATTTTCCTACAGGAATCTCCCACATCCACCAAGGGGTCCCAGTCCCATGGCTCAGAGACGAGAAACACACATGGGAAACAGATGAGAAACCTGTCCAGGACTGATGTGCAAGTCAGAGGTCAGAGGTACAGGTCGCTATGTGAATTGATTATGGCAGAGGCTTATAGTGGGATTACAGAGTTGCATAAGTGACACTCGTCATGAGAGATTCTCTGACATGTTTATGTTTACACTTGACTGAAGTCATAATCCCCATCGCTTCAGCCTCAGTTTGCCTGAACCTTAAAGCCAATCACAAGCCAATCAGCTTTTTACTTGGAGATCATTATCTGCTCAATGACAGTGTTCTATTACTCTTATATCGGTGGCCATGCTGAGACATGCTACATGTTTGGCTACACGTTGAGATTCTTCAGAGAGTGTTTAATGACATTTAATAGCAATGTCAACAGAGATTTTGAAAGTTATACTGATGGTTTATTGAGTTACTTTTTTCGGTTAACTCTGCAAAGGAGGTTATGGGTTTGGATGGGTTTATTTGTCTGTCTGTATGCAGAGAGAGAGAGAGAGAGCTGCACAAACACTACATGATTTCCCTAAATCTTGTGGGCCAAAGAAGAACCATTTTTGACATCCATTTTTGAATAGAGTGAATATCAATTTTCTCTCTCTTTTGCCAGCACGGCAGGTCTGCACCCAAATACCCATCTGGTCATTGCAAGCAAACTTAAGTGTTCAGTTTTCATTTGACCTTTGAAATACATTGTATAGTTCATCATATAGTTTACAAAGAATTTCTTCCTCACCAACACTCTGTGTAACAACTGCTCTCACTTTCTCCTACAAGTGTGATGTGTTACAGAATACATCTACAGTGTAAATTGGCACAGTCAGTGTCTAATTCACAATCACAGTCAGTGTCTTGCTAATTCCCCTCCACAGCCTTGTGTGTCTGGTGGTGCCGTGGTGGTTTGTGTCCAGAGGAGCTTACAGAATGTTAATGGCCTCATACAGTCTTGTCTCAACATGAGGCAACCAGGCACAACCAGCTAGACTTAGGAATTAAATCACTTAATCTCCAGGTTTTTATAGGCTGGTGGCACGTTTCTCTCTCTCTCTTTCTCTGTCTTTCTTTCTCTTTCTCTCTCTCTCTCTCTTGGTTTCTGCCACAGCGTTCTTTTACACACACCCCACTCTCTTTCTTCTTTATGAATGGACCCATCCTCTGTTTTGTCTAACTCATTCTGCTGTTATTGCAAGCCACAGGGCTGTGTGTGTGTGTGTGTGTGTGTGTGTGTGTGTGTGTGTGTGTGTGTGTGTGTGTGTGTGTATGTGTGTGAGGATGAGGGTGAGGGTGTATGTTTGGTAAGTGTGTGTGTGTGTGTCTGTGTACATGTGTGTATGTCTAAGCCATATTGTGGCCTGTGGTTCACCTCTGCTCCTCCCTCCCCTTGCCCATCTGTGTGTTCTGGGCTGTGTCCAGGCATTTTCAGGCCAGGCATTTTAACAGCGCCATTTTATGACACTACACTTGTTTAACATGGCGCATAACGACTGCCCTCACCTCCCCGACCAAATTGTGATTTTTACTGAAACCAAATTAGATGTGTGTGGGTCCAGAGGTTTGCAAGCCCTCTTTGGGCTGGTTTTATGTTTAAAAAGGAGAAAGTGATGTGCACTTGGGGTGATGGAGTGAATTCACTCAAACACTAGGTGAAAATGTCACCTATTTGGGAGCATGTAAAAAATAGGATTTTTTTTTTTTTTTTTACTAAAAAAATCTCAAGGCAATACACTAATATAGGATTTTTTTACTTCAACAGATGATATCAGTGAACCTCTGAGGAAACTCCCTGTTATTGTCCAACAAAGAAAATTCTCTGTTCTTGTCATTAAAAATTCATGTGTTTGCTAATTCTTATTTAAGCAAGTAAGATTTTAAGTTTACTTTTCTAGTTTACTTCCTGCATGAGTATTTCTGTGTCTCTGTAATGGGGTATTTGGGTTGTGTGTACTGCTGAGTTTAAAATTTAAACAGGTTATTTTATATCACTATTTCATTATATTACTATTGGGTTGTTATACATTATTATTTGATATTTTATGGGCACTCTTTTCAAAGATAAACATAAGGTCAATCTTATTTTTTTCTTAATCAGTTAGGATTTTAGAAACCTCGACAGCCTACTTTATCAAAGTGGTTTATTGTTGAGAAATGTGAAATAAATGTTGATGTTTGAGATCCTCAGAAGTTCCTTGTTATTTTTGCACACCACTCTCTTGTCATTATAATCAATAAACTGAATGTTCAGTTATTTATGAAATAAGATTATTTTTGACAAGGATGTGATAAGGGGTTATCAAAGCATGCAGAAAAAAACCTTTCCCATACATAGGTGTATAGTTGTACACTATATGCAGTGGAGCTGGGGGCGAGTGTGGTGTTCGGCAACCAGAGGGTTGCAGGTTTGAGCCCCATCGAAGTGTCCCTGCCTATCCCTGAACCCCAAGTTGCTCACAGTGAGCAGGTTGGCACCTTGCATGACTACTGTCACTGGTGTGTGAATGGGTGAATGTGAGACTTAGATTGTAAAGTACTTTGAGTGTTCATAGGAGTAGTATGTAAATGCAGTCTGTTCACATGCAGTGATGTTCCACCTCCACTAGAGGATGTATTGTGTAAGCCACTACAGCAAAACAAAAGCAATATTGAGGCACTAACCTTTAAACATTTCACATCATAGGCTACACAGTAAACACACACACTTACTTATAAATTGCATGTGCATAGTACCCTTAGTTACTCTGGTTGCTGAAATTCAAATTCTTGCCTATCTTGGTAAACTTTAGTAAATGTCATGTTTTTCTTCTTGTTGTACAAGATCTCTGCAAAAGCAAACTAAAATATTCTACTACATGCCAATACAATGATATTTTGCAAATCACAAAATACAGATCATTTACCATCCATAGTGTCCATACACACAATCATACACAATGAAAATTTTGTGCTCACAGCCTTACTCTGGTATGTCTGTAACAACGAGAGTAAAATATAGGGTATGGTGATTTAAAAAAACACACTCTCTGTCTTTTTACGTTTATTGGACTCTTCCACAAACATGAATACGTTTCGTCCTTTGGCCAAACCTCCAACAAGAAATATTTGATAGAAAAACAGTCAAGAAAAAAAGTATGCATATAACTTCTAAAAATTATAGGTATTGGCAGGCACTGCCACCACAGTGGTCTAGAGAAGTGATTCCCAACCAGGGGTACGTGAGCACACTGCAGGAGCTATGTGAAAATATTTAATAATAATTTATTTCCAAGATGATAAATAAATATTCTCAGTCAATTCAGCCCATCAATAAAATGGTACGTGTGCGCTACAACAAGTTTCCCTGGGGAGACAATAACCTGTGATAATAATAAACCAATAATAATCAGTTGTGTTATGTTCTACTTTTGCAGAATCATCAACATGTGTTTTTTTGATGAGTAAATGAGTACTCATGGTAGGACAAAAAGGCTCAGGGGGTACACAAGACAAAAAAGTTGGGAAACACTGGGAATAAAGTTGTTTAATACAGTATTAGAGATTAGAGACATAGGATGGGGTTTGAGGTATTCACTAATAGGCCTGTGTGAGACATCCAAATTGAATTCTGGCTGCAATATTTGCATATGAAAAAACATTTCTTTATTATTTTCTTTATTATTGGTTCTATTTGATACCATGCAAACGTGGTATTTGAAATTGAGTTTGTGTTTGAAATGAAATTTGTTCAATGGAAATATAATAAGTAGGCCTAAGTAGCCTAATATTGAAGGTTAGTCAGAAAGGAAATAACCACAGCCTGTATCTATGGCAACAGCTCAGCATCTCAACTTGCTTTTGAAAAATACTTTGCTACATTCTAAATTCTAAATTCTATGCAAAGTAGAATATTCAGGATTAAACATTCTGTCTCATTCACAAAGCAACATTTGACACAGATTTCACTTACTGAGAGACACGTTGCAATTTTCTACCTGAGATTCCCATGGATTTTCATGGATATACTTACTCCATCTATCCCCAAGACGGATTTTACCAAGAAGAAGGTATTTTTAA
This sequence comes from Tenualosa thibaudeaui, assembly GCA_027481765.1. Lineage (NCBI taxonomy): Eukaryota > Metazoa > Chordata > Actinopteri > Clupeiformes > Clupeidae > Tenualosa > Tenualosa thibaudeaui. Next base: position 873,088 of record JAIFZK010000176.1, on the reverse strand, counting down.
GTCCAAAATGTTTATACTTTTTTGTCAAACACGATGTGATTCAGATGAGGAATTAACCCCCCCCCCCTCCCTCATTTAGGTGTACAGCACATCTTAATCAAACAGGCAGAAGGCGCCTATTTCCATGGTGTGGGTATGTCGTGTCTCCCCCTTTTCAACAAAAATAGTATTTAAATGACATTGGAAGTATTTTATTCACCAGAATGGTCTAATGAACAAAACTTTGAACCATTTGCTCCCTAACAGCCCCTACCACTGGCTCTGGAGTCACCAGCCAGCCAGTGATATGGCCAGAGCACCAAGGATATCAGCCCCAACAACACCATGGGCTGTTTGACAACTCAACTGCACTACCGCAGTCTCTGCCTGCCATAGACATCCCAGTCTTCCACCCTATCCCTCCTCAGGGAAATCATGGGATGCCCTTCCAGGATGAAGCTGTACCTTTTGATGTCTGGCCTCAAGGCCAAGTGACATATGCAGATTCGATGGGCCAACACCATGGCACTTATGTGGTCCTCCATCCAGAGCTGCAAGTGCCACTTGTGGCTGATGGTGGTGCAGGGCCACAGTATGGTGCCTCTGTGCCCGGCTCCTATGCTCCACAGCTGCAGGACCCCATCATATACGGCATGGACTTCATCGGGCAGCAGCACAGCTTTGCTGTGCCTCTTGACCCACAGCTGCAGGCACCCTTCATGTGGGTGGATGGTAAAACCCTGCCTTGTGACACCTCACTGTCTTTTAATCCATACCTTCAAGCACCCTTGGTGGCGATGGATTCCACAGGCCTACAGCACGGCACATCTGTGCCCTTCAATCCAGTACCAGTTCCAGGTTATGAACCTCTTCACTTCATTGGCAACTCACAGTTGCAGTGGACGGAGGAACTGTCTACTGGACTGAGCAGCACTGGGCTGATAAAACCATCCCCAATGGCAGAGCTTCTAGTACAACTGAAGCAGCAGGAGACCAAGGATCCCACTGAAGTGGTTGGACAGGCTCCACACACTGTGCCTACAAGTAAGCCCCTGAACCCAGAGGCGACCCCTTTCAAGGTGTCTGCAGAGGCCATGAAGGCACATGATGGCCAGCTGAAGATTCAGCCACAGGTTCCAGGCACCAGTGTTTGCAGTGTTGGCCTGGCAGTCGATCACAAAGGCCAGGATTACCATGGTGACATGGAGGACACTAAGTCAAAATTGCCCGACAAGAGGGCCTCTACTCTTGGAGAAACAATGACTGCTCTTATCACAGCAGTGAAGGCAGGTGTCAACCTGCCCAGGAACACTCTGTCTAAGAATGTGGCCAAGCACAAAGACAAGAAGAGAAAGTTCCAGAATGATACAGCTGAGAAAGAGAGGAAGGAGAAACGGTGTAAAACATCAACAAGCCCCACCAAGAAACAAACCAAGTACAGTGATGGAGAGCAGGAAGGGCCAGACACCCTTAAGAAAGCAAAAAGCTCAAAGGTACGTGGAGACAAGAACAACGACTCTTCCAAAAAGTCTAGGGGTAAGAAGGTCAAGAAGACACCCACTGGCCTGAAACCAAGAAGCCAACTTGGAGAGCACATGATGCACTCTGTGCAAATCTTCCATAAGCTCGGAGACAAGGTTGAGAAAGTCAGGCCCCAAAACCCAACCCCAGCCCAGATGTGTCAGTCTCAGCCAAAGGTCCTCAATTCAATTCAGCCTAGCAGGATCCCTATGGTGCTGGACCTCCAAAGGCAACACAATGTGCTGAATCATGCACCTGTGCGCTCTCATACCAATCAGTCATGCTACCCAGCACCCAAACAAAGCAGGCCTTCTGCACCCGTACCCAAGAGACAGGTCCAGAGGCCACCAGCACCTGTCCACACAAGACCTCAGCATGAGGTGCCCCACTTCTATAAGAATCACGCCTACGGTAGTGTGTCTGACTATGGAGATGGAGAGGTGGTTATCTACCTGAGGCCCGAGTACCCTGGCATGTTCCCCCTGCGCCTCAGAAAGCTGCCACCACTGCCGCCTGGGGCACCCCGGCGCTTCCACTGCCAGGAGTACTCCGTCACCACCACTGGAGAGCGGCGTGCCGACAGAGAGGCCATGAAGCGTGCAGCCAAGCAGAGCAGGGACAAGGAAGCCAAGATCACGCGCAGCGGTATGGACTGTAGTGTGCTGGCCGACCGCAAACACCTGCCGTATGAGCCGTGGCCAAAGCAGGACAACTGGTGGGAGACTGGACTGGACAATGTCTGGAAGTTTGATGAATGTTTGGAGCACATAAGGGAAGATGTGGTCTGAAACGGAACTGAAACAGAAGAATTCTTCTGTTTGTTTTATCAAATGAATCATTTTATCATTTAATAAAATCTATTGTTTTATTATTATTCTTGCCTTGAATGTATTGTTTAACATCACAATAAATACAATAAATAAACAGCTAGAAATACTGTAATTGCAGTTACATTGCAGTAAAGCAAGAAGACTGCTGGGCATGATATGACCGCCACATGGTCTTGCCACCAGCAATGCAAAGAAAATTATCCAGCAACTCTCCATAATCCTAAAGTCTTTGATCCTCTCACCTTGGTTCCTCTATGAATATGTAGCAATGCAAGACGCAGAGGTGCTTGATCTGTAAAGCAAAATAACAAACTATATACACATACAGTGTAGTATATACACATAACGATAAACAATATGACCACTGCATGGTGCTCCCACCTGTTGGGATTTTTTTTTATGCTACACATTGCACATTTCATCAAAGAATGTTGAGCGAAACACCTTAGGTCATACCAGGCACCATATCATCATGTCATTGGCATTAAACTTTAAAGCATTTGAGACATTATACCCTGTATAGTGGTATGTCATCAACAAATACCTGCATTTTATTTGGAATTATAAACTGGTTTTGTATACAGAATTGCCTCACCCTTCCACGGAACTTCTCTAATATCAAGCTGAGGTGGTACGGGTTTGGCTATAACAGCATTCCAAGTAAGTTCATATTAATACATAATTCATAACTTGCATAAATGCACTCTGTTTGTCTGTCTGTAAAAAACATAACTGTTGCGAAGGATGCATTCACCACTATCATTACGTACTGTATGCTAGATTGTTTCATAAAATACATTTGAATCTGTTTTTTCATTGCCAAATAAACAACAGTTAAGATTCCTTTTTAGTTTACATCACTGAATGCATCATTGAATTCTAGGAACTCTATCTCTGTGTGGGAAAAGGCCTTCATGTTTACACAGTAAAAATAAAGCAAGTACATAAACCTCACTGAATAGACACAAATGTGCCAAACCCATGAGTAATATATAAATGTCTCTTGCGCACAGTATCTTATGTCTCTTGCGCACAAGGCCATCCAGTCATAGCCCCTCACAGTCTGGGACTGTGTACAGGAATGGCAGGCCTGAAGTGGACACAGCGCAACAGTCCCAAATCCCCTTCCAATTCCCAGAACCAACAGGAGTGGCGATGGCGACAGCCTGAGCTCTGGGTGGGGGAAAAAAAAGCACTGTGCATTCAGGCACCGTCACCCAAAGTTTAGCCCAATGTCTGTCAAAGTTAAGAGGTCGTTGGAGTGAAAAACAAACTTCTTTCTCTCCGTCTTTCCACAGGAATGAAGGGAGGGGAGAGGAATGTCACTGGCCGCATGCGAGAGGAAATGGAGCCACTTTATGGAGAAATAATCACAGGAAGTGGCAGCATTCACACACAGGTGGCAGTTTATGAAGGGGCTTATACTGCTTAAATGGCTTTTCACAAGACTTCTAAATACAGCATATTTCATAGATACTTTTGCATATAAGAGAGGGCAAGTTGGCATGACAGGAATGATTACTGACCCAGAGCGTTCCCAAATAGTATGGAAATGAAGTTCATCAGTGATCATCTCATTCTCATTTTCTCTGACACACATACAAACACACAACAATCACACATATCCCAGTACACATACAAACGCACGCAAAACACACATTCACACACACACATTCTCATACACACACACACACACACACATTGCCCTTACTTTCTGCCCTGTCTGTCTTGGCCACAGTGACACGTAGCCCATTACTCCATGACCCCAACTTATCTCTGCCACCTGCTTGGCTCCCACAGGGTCTGACCAATGACAGCACAAGGAAAGGCTGACGTGTGACGTCAACTGAGAGACACAGAGATGGAGGCTTCGGCTGAAACAGGTGGACAGACCGCCCCAAGACAGAACACGTCCAAAAACAACATATTGGACAGAGAACCATCAAACCCGGCACAGTACAGTTAGGTTAAGGCTATTTTTCGTAAAAAGATTACTACGAGGAAATGAAGACGTTGCAAGTGGTTGTGTTCTTTTTGCTTACTGTATGTATTCTTGCTGATGAGGAAGGTGATGAGGAAGGTGAGTGTTTTATGGAGCACAGCTAGTGTGGATCTGCAGTAATAACACAAGTCATTATCTATGCTATTTTATTGGTTGTCATGATTGTTCTTTCACAGACATTTAATGCAAAATAATGAAATGATAAAGATAAATATTTTAACTGAAAAATGGAAACAGTTTAGTCATATAGCCAACATAAAAAATAATAATAGTATAGACTAAACCACTTTAAATAATATCAAACTTTCATTGTTATTATTGTTATAAGTGGTTTATTCCGTACTATTGTACTATTGTGTAACATGCATGAATCGATTGACAAATTTTAACAGACTGAGGCTGAGGGGGTTGGGCATTCCATTACAGTTGACTGTAGCATCCATAAAACATTTGGGTCCAAGTACCCAGGGAAACCCAGCCAATCGGCTCAGGGGCCAAATTCAGGGGGGGGCATCACAATGCATTTCTTTATATTTTTCTTCAGTTTTTCACTAGTATTTCTAGAAAACGGGGCAAAACTCAAATCTGGCCTAGGGTAGCAAAAAGGCTAGAGATGGCCTCGAACCCAGTTTTCAAATCTGACTTGGTTTCATTTCTCAATTCCACCACGTCTCACTCTCTCCCACTCCACACAGTTTGTTGTTTGAATCCAAAACTCCATGTATGTATATTTTCATGGCTAAGGATGACCACTTCTTCTGCAGCTCCACCTGACAATACCCTCCCCATGCTGACTGATATTGAAGCAGCCGAGGCCTTCATCAACTCAGACGAAGTTGTCGTGATCGGCTTCTTTGAGGTCAGACTATAAAAGAGTGTGACACAATCTTTTCATCAAAGTTTTAGCCCAGGATCCATGTCTGAGAAAAAGTTTTAGAACGCCTTTGCTAAAAATAAATTAAAAATCAATGATCATCAAGGTGACTTGAGAAAAAATTCTCTTTTTTCTCAAGAGGAGGATTCCCAGAGGAGAAGGTGAAGATTCAGAGAGTGTACTAAAGTCCTGTGGGAAAGAGAGAGAGCATGTGTCAAATGAGGACATGTGCAAATGTGTGTGTGTGTGTGTGTGTGTGTGTCTATGTTGGTCATTCTTTTGTCACTTAAAACTGCCCAGAGAACACAGACCGCCCAGTATAAACGTGGAAGAATACAGATTCCTTCTGCATGTTGTGTTGCGCTGGCCTTTGCAACAGCTCCTGTGTGACTGTTTTATTTATTTATTTATTTTATTTCGCTGCCACAAAACTCCTCCTCTGGCACCGCAGCCACAGGCGGCCCGGAGGGCAGCTATCCCAGGGTGCCAAGCCGTTCCGTCAGACTTCCGTCAGACTGCAGAAGGATGTGAACTGACAGGAAAAATGGGCGCATCTGAGGCACTGTGGGATTGGCACTGACCTGTCGCTATAAACATAATCTGTGCAGCAACCTAACATGAACCTAAACAGTGTGGTGGGGATGGACATGCAAAGAGAGAGAGAGAGAAAGAATGAAAGCATGAGAGAATGATAAAGACAGAGGGACAGAGAGGGAGAGAGGGAGAGAGGAAGACAGAGGGAGAAAGACGATGTTTAGGTTTGGTTTGGCCCGTGGTTACATTCTGGTTTGCCCTCTGCTTAGGACAATGCAGAAGGACTGAAGTCAATTCCTTGAAATTCCTGAGTTTCTGACTCTCTCTCTCTTTCGCTCTCTCTCTCTCTCTCTCTCTCTCTCTCTATCCACCTGTGTCCAGGGGGAAGAGAGCTATGGCTATAAGGAGCTGGTAGCGGCCGCTAAAGAAGTGAAGCCTGTCCCAGTGGCCCTGTGCAGTGATAAGGAAGTGTGGGCAAACTACAGCATTGCCACGGACACCATTACCATCTTCAGAAAGGTCAACATCCGTGAGGCTCTCTCTCTCTCTCATGTCACAACACACTGACACTGGAACAGTGACGAGATTATACTTGACTAGATACTTAATAAACTCAACATTATATAATACAATGATAAACAATACATTAAACATAAATTGAAAAGAATCTATTTTTTCTTTTTTTGTGAAAAAAGGCATATACACCTTTTTCTGCCATCTTTTCCTTCCATTATGAAAAACAACAACAAACAACAACAACAACAAAAACATGGCTGTATTACTAAATAAAAGTTAACAACAAACATTAGCACATCAGTCTACCATCACTGTATGCCTAAGTGTCATGTAAAACCCCCCTTTCTATTGACCTCATTTTACTAATGCCCTTTGGGCACCAATTGGTGCAATGTGTTTTAAAAGTTATTTGATTTTCATTCGTTTTTTTCATTCTAACATTATTAAGAATTTATTATACTCCGTTTGCCAGTAGAAAGAGCTGATCAAGAGCTTTCATTTGATAAATCTCAATGTGGTTCTCACCTCTCATATAGTAAAAAAGTAGAATACACTCTATCTATCTATCTATCTATCTATCTATCTATCTATCTATCTATCTATCTATCTATCTATCTATCCGTCTGTCTGTCTGTCTGTCTGTCTTTGTTTTACTGTCTGGAGTTCTTTGTGGTACAGGCAGATGTGAGCCAAGAGAATCTGCAGCTCTCAGATGCAAAGAAAGTGGATGCTGATGGCTTGACACGCTTCATCAAAATGAATAATGTCCGCTACCTCACAGAGTACAACCAAGTGGTGTGTCTTTCCCTCTTCCTCCTCCTTCTTTTGTCTCCCTTTCTGATAAATAAAATCAAACTAGATGTCTGTGCAATTATATATTTTTTATTAATATTAGCTGTTATATTACTTATAACTTGTTGTGAGTTATATGTTCTACAGCGGGTCAGAAATGTCTTCTTCCTGTTGTTTAACCTCTGTCTGTCTGTCTGTTTCCTCTGTCTGTCTATCTGTTCTCTTTGTCTGTCTGTCTGTACCCTCCATGACTCCTCTCCCTCTCTGGCCCCCTCAGAGTGCCGTGGGCTTGTTTCAGTCTCGGGTGAAGACGCACCTCCTGCTCTTCGCCAACAGGGGGAGTGCCGACTACTCCAAGCTGCAGAAGAGCCTGGGGGCTTTGGCACCAGACTTCAGTGGGAAGGTCAGTGAGCTGTTGCTGGTGTTAAGGAGCTTGGCCTGGATGCTGGGTTAGCACAAGGTGAAGAAAGGCCTTTGACAAATCTCCCTGGGATAATGCTGTTTGCTGCCCTATTGACTAAACAACTGGTTTTATGAAGTTCCCCTTTTTTCCGTAACTCAGAACATTCCAGAACTTGTGTAATTCCTGTCTGGCAAAGTGGTAACACTTGTTATATCAACCAATAAGCTGGCTTTCATACATAACAACTCAAAGTGCTTCAGTGAGCTGGCACACATAACCCATATTGTCAGGTCAACTCCAACCAAGCCAGTACTCTCCTTGTTAAGCTGATTGATCCCAATCCAATCCAAATATTTCCTAACGTGAAAAGTCCTTACAAACAGTGGGTTTCAAAATGACATTTAATGCCCCTGCCTGTTATTACTTCTTCTTTTTAAAAGACATTATTTTGAGCCTTTCTCATGAGGACATTCAGACAGAACAGAACAGCAGACAGAACAAGGTGGTAGAGAGAAATAGGGGGTGGGGGATGTACCCAACTGTACCCCAGTGACGCCCCATGCCCGTCATTTCTTGTCGTCCTCCCTACTTCCTTACTGCCTCCTGAGAGACTTCAGTCTCCTGACCCAGAGGTGGGTCGGCTCTGGCCCACATGAGGGCCAGGTCCGTCCCAGCATCAACCCACCTTTGGCCAAAGAATGGAATGAAGATCGAAAATCTCTCTCTATATGGATATGACCATATATGGCTGAGACAGAGTTCACCAGACAGGAAACTGCTAAACAGGCTTCAGTGCTTTCATGGGCTGTGAAAAACCTTTCTTCAGAGTACTGACTGACCACTGTCTGTCCCACACGCCTTTTCTTCTTTCAAGTTGTGATGACAAGGAAGAGTAAAAGCCTCTTTTGTCACTCAGGAAGAGTCAAGAAAACACAGCAGACAGGGAGGCCTAAATCTGACTGTATGTTGCTATGGTTTCTATGGTTGCACAAGCTGAAAATATAGAAGCATACCACAAACTGAAAACTGTTATACATTGTACCAGTTGTGAACTTCCGTTTTTCACACGAGAATGCCTTTATAACTCTCTCTCTCACTCCCCCCCCCCCCTCTCTAACGGTCCAGTTCCTCTTTGTCCTGGTAAATGGGGCAGTGAAATCCAATGAGCGCTCCCTTGACTACTTTGGTCTGACATTCCGTGACCTGCCCCGCGTGGGTCTCTATGACAACGACCTTGACAAGAAGTGGCTCATGCCAAAGGGACCCATCACCAAAGATGCTGTGCGCACATTCTGCCAGTCCTTCCTGGACGGAGAACTCCAGGTGAGACAAAGGTGTACCTGCTGTCCGTGAAGTTTTACACAGGTCACAGAGGTTGTAACTAACTGTCAGAAAATTGTGTGTTAGCAAACTTGTGATACTTGTGTGGACAGCTGTGAACAAACAATCAGCCTTTCTTATGAAGTGGGTAATGGGTGACTTGTTTGGTGTGTTTCAGATGGTGGTGTAATTTAGCTTTTCAGTGAAATAGGAAGTAGTATTTCACCATGCATGACAGTCACACTGATGTGACTGCAGCAGTGTTTGAGATAATCCTGTCATATATCTTATGGTTAAAAATTGACTACAACTGTGCCTAATCTTTTTTAGTCTTTCATGTTTTACAGAAAACAGAGGAAGCAAGCAAAACTAAAGCCAAAACGGAGCTCTGAAAATACTGTCTGAATAAAAACTTTTACTGTAAAAAAAACTAAACAGCAGTCCTTAGTCCATGTTTATACCACCACTCCAACAATTTACTGTGTTTTATGATTGTTTATAATAAATGGATGTAGAAGTCTAATAAGTTACAGTATTTCACAATATAGTATGCAGTTTCTGTAGCCAGTATCTGATTGTAGAAGGGCATGACTTGTCCTTGTCTTCCCTTTAGAAAACATATCCATTTGGACAAGCTATGTTATGTCTTGCCCAGGAGTGTACAGTATATGTAGTTGACATCTACCTACAGCATATGCTGTGTGTTTCACACACTCAAGTGATCAGTCACTGCCAATGTGCAAGTGATGTTTGCAGAGCAGAGTGTCTAAATGTTTGTGTTTCCTGTGTGGATCCATACACTTAGTGTGGGTCGCCTGTGGCTAGCTGGCCGGTTTGCGGTTTGGACCTGGGTCAGAGGCCAGCGCCGACCCACGGGCCCACAGCAGACCAAGGCATTGTGCTCTGAGTCAGACGAATCCGATCGCCCTGACCACAGCCGTCAGACGGGGCGAGATTTACGGGGAAGCGTGGCAGACAGACAAGCTGAGCCTATGGAGGAATGCAAGGACAGCAGAAAGCAAAAAGGAGATCCCAAATAGAACCGGAGCGACAGAGAATAGAGAAAGGCAACTAGACTGGAATGAAGGGGCTATAAAAGGGAGACAGGCTTGACAATCACGTACACATACACACACACATACACACACATACACACACACATACACACACATACACACACACACATTATATAAAACTCAGTAAACAAAAATGGCTAGGCTCAACAGGTTTAGATGTAAATCTGTAAAAAAAAATCCCCTTGGGGAGCAAAAAAAAAAAAAAAACAGGAGGGATTTCTGAGACCCAGACTGGGAATTATGCATAATTAGCAGGGTTCGTTAGCCAAGAGGAAACAGGCTTCTCGGAGCATGGGAAACGTAGGCTGGCACTGCAGGAGCAGACAGAGCAGAGCGGCTTCTGCGTCTCTATAGGGTTCAGAGTCGAAGGCCTGCGGTGGCGGCGGCGACGGCATCCTTGCGCATGTGTTTGCGGGCATGTACTGCAATCAACTCTAGGACAACATTTTCAGACAAAGGTCCTCCACAACAGACAGTAAATCCTGAGGAGGAGGATGATGGCGGGATGTTGTCTCGTAAGATGCGGCTTCGCATTTGATCAACAGTGGTGCAGAAAGAGAAATGAGAGAGAAACGAGAGATAGAGGAAGAGAGAGAGGAGGGGGGGGTGAAAACAGATCCACCCTTTCGGTCTGGACGTAAACATTTCTAGACAAGACTAATTAAGACAAGACTAATTAAGAACTTTTATGTGGCCCAAACTTAAAGTAAAAATGCATGTCAGTATAAACCATGGAATAAGTTAACAAATAAAATAAATGAAACTTAGAAGTGCGCATCTCTTACATGCAAAATGAGACTGCATGTTCAACATGTGTCAACAGGTGTCTAGTTTCAAATAACCCAAATTAATTCTAATTAATGCCACAAGAAAGTTCATAAGGTGAAATCCCTTAGTAGGTAAAAACATAAGAATGTTCCCAGAAATCTAAAACACAAAAGCGTCCAATAATCATGGTGCACAAATCGAAATGATACCCTCTGCATGCCTCTGGCTGGTGAGAGTAAGAATCTATTCAAATAGATTTATGAGAGGAATTAAAACTGGAGAACAGCCATAAATGCCACAAGAGCTACAGGCATTGACAAAGCTTATGTCAGTAGGGATGTAAAACATGATTGGACAGGGACTAGAAAGAAAGTAGACATGAGGGGAGAGAGAGGGAGAGAGAAAGAGAGAGAGATGGAGAGAGAGAGAGAAAAAGAGAGAGGTGGAGAGAGAGAGAGGGAGAGAAAGAGAGAGGGGTGGAGAGAGAGGGAGATAGAAAGAAAGAGGGATGGAGAGAGAGGGGGAGAGAAAGAGAAGACAGGAACAAGGGAAGAAAGAGATGGCAAGAATGAAAGAAGAAGAGGGGAGGGGAGGAAAGTAAGTATGTCACTCCGGGCTCTTGGAAAGACATTCCTGAATGTGGTAACATGGGCACTTTGATTGTGCTGTGCAGATATGACACTGTTTTGAAGCAGGGTGGAGGTGAGGACAGAGCCAATGGACGACGGAAGGAGTAGGAGGTGACGCAGCGGGAGGAGGGAGGGAGAGAGAGAAGACGAGGGGTTTGGACACAGATCTGTTATAAAACATTTCACTAAAAACAGACAGCCATGGTAATTATACGTATAGCATGCCCAACAGCTCTGCGGGGGCTGATACACACACACACACACACACATTCACAGAGGCCTATGTAGCTCCACTCATGGATGAACATAGGCCAGACACACACATGCAGACCACAGTGGCATAGCCTTTCTAACCGTCATTTTGATGGCAGGATTTGTTTGCGGTGTCTGGAGAGCCAAAGCCAGTAAAACCTCTACACATGTGGGTGCCTGCTCTGGTTGAACTCTCTTCCGCCTTTCTCTCTCTCTCTCTCAATCCTGCATCGCTTTGTTGTGTCTGCTTCTCCTTGTGGGACCAGGGCGGGTGCTCTGTTGTAAAGACGGCTGGCCAAGGTCACCAACTCTAAAGGTGTTTACTGCAGCTGCACAGTGAGGTCTTACCTTCTCATGCAGCTCGGGGCACGCACTCTGACCTACACAATGTTCCACAGTTTACCTGAAATTCAGTTATGCTTCAGTGTCAAGACAAAGACAGAAAGACAAGGCAAAAATGTATGACAAGGGGCTATGATGCAATAAAACAATCAAACAATACATAGATGGATCTTATAATAATTAAATAAACAGACAGATAACAAAAGAGTTTAGATCTACATAATATGTAGATTCATTGATTTATACCATTTGGCATTCAGATGCAAACTTGTGTAATATAGATTTTTTGATTGATTGATTTGAAGGATGTTATTGGTAGTATGTGAACAAAGATACCTTAGAAATGTGTACATATGTAGCTCTGACAGGGCGCTCAATGTTTCATTCACACCGATTCCTCCTCTCTTGTCAGTATCCCATAAAACTCTGTAAGGCAAACACAGGGGTCTTCCACTGAATTACATGCTATTTGATAAAGTCAAATGAGAGGTTAAATCAATGCTATTAGATAATAAAGTCAAATGAGAGGTTAAATCAATGTAGACACACCTGGGGAAAAGGCAAGGTAGCATTATAAGTCATTAGTACAAAATAACGCTAGGGTAAGTAAACCTGAACCTCTGGTGAAGGCCTATCTCTGTGCATTTTCTGGTACCTGTTTGAAACAAAACAAATTACTGTTTCAAACATTTGTAAACTAAAACTATATATGGTATTTGCTCAGTCAATCAAATCAGGAACATGGGTGGTGATCCACTGACCCCAAAGCTAACCCCAAGCTCTGCAACAAAAGTCGTGCAAGTAGCATGAAAAGTTTAGGGTTCGAATCCCAGCTGCCACCGTTGTGCCCTTGAGCAAGGCACTTATCCCTAAGTTGCTCTAGGGGAGACCGGCCCTGAACAATTGATGGTTGACAAATTGTAAGTCGCTTTGGATAAAAGCGTCTGCTAAATGCATAAATGTAAATGTACAGTAGTTAATGTAGTTTCACTGTATGTAGCCAATGAAATACATGTTACAGGAAGTTCAAACACGGTTTGTCTTCTTTTTTGTAATATATTCCTTTTTGTAATATATACATTGCAGCCTGAGGCCCTTTAGAATGATAGGCTACATTTATTTAATGTGTAAATTACTGCAGTTTTGAAGGAGGGAGCTGTAGAATGTGGTCGTTTGTTTTCAAATCTCTTAAATGCCCGTTACACTGTATCTTTACTGCCTGGCCAACTGCTTACCTCTCGACAACATAAAAATGTCTCTTTTCATCAGCAAACTATGCATGCTGGCCTACATGTTTGAAATAAAACTAAATTGATTCAAGACGGCCTGACAAATTCTACACCAAAATCAAAGATGTAAGAAGCTTTCAGGCAAAGGATATTTTCACGACTGTGGTACACCAGTGAACCAGATGCCCTCACCAGACCTCTGGCTAAGTTTGCTCTGTGCCAGGAAATCAGTGACAGTTTTTTTTACAATTTAAAATGCAGCTGGTGTTGTGTCAAAAAACATGGAGAAATAATGTGCATAAATGCAGACTGACAGGCTACAAATTGCCATGGTCTGCAATGAAGTCGTGCTGTAGTGATGTTGGGGACGGGTTTAGCTCTCATTTTCCTCTGATGAGCAAATATGGTGCAAGTATGTACAAATAAGTATTGTGCATTTAAAGCAGTACCATGTAACACTTTCTTTCTTATAGTATAAAGCATATAGGCCACATGTATACTCTCAGTGTCGGCATGTATCACATCTGTGAATTTGTGCACAGTGAACACAGTGAGTGAGCACACACTGTGTGTTCACTATACACTGGAGTACAGTGAAGGGTTAGGTGCACCTTAGCTGTGAATGTGGGCATGGCAGAGCAATGTGCAATTACTTCCCCCACCTGCATTTTTCGAACTGGTTGGGGATCAAACTGGCCACCCTTCGGTCAAGTCTGTGGCTCTAACCAATAGGGCACGACTGCCCCATAGTACAGCACATATATGTGCAGTAAATCACGTCAGAGTATGTTCTCCTAATCTTTGTCAGTATACTGGAAACACTGACTTTACTATAATGATCCCATCACTGTTGCTGTGTTTTTTGTCCATGAACAATTTTGAGATATTATGCATTATGCATTTAACAAAACAACTTTTTAGGAATATTATGTATCTGAATTCATTACTGGTCAAGGATATAAATAACAAAGTTATTCTGCTGACTGACATTTCAAGCCCATGCAACAGACAAATAGCTGCACTCTGCAGTAAATAAGGCAACAAACAAACAAATAAATAGCACAGTGCATTTTGCACACATTTTGCACACAGTGCACAGTGCAGAAAAGTGACTCTAAAATGCATTGTAGGTCAGAGGACACATCACTGTCCATTCCAACACAACAAACACTGAATCACATCCGCCAAACATACACCAAGCAGACAGCGAACCAGACACTGAAATTACACAGTGACAAGGCCAAGACAAATCCTTTTCACCAAGAATAACACTCAGACACAGCTTACAATGGACGGTAGCTCTAAGCCTTTCAAAGATGAAGATGGTCAGAAGGATTTCCCAATGTCCTGTCTCAGTTTGTGTTATGTGTGGGTGGGTAGAGATGTCTGTGAGCAAGGGAGAGAGAGAGAGAGAGATTGAAAGTGTTCTTCATTCTGTCTTTCTAACTTTCCACGACCCTGAAATATCATCCCTGCTTGTGTATTTGTCTCGTAAGCGGCAACATATGAAGGACATATCGGAGCCCAAGAGTGCACATGGAACAAAAATACACTAACGCACCATGGCCGTTTCAAGCTTGGCGGACTTCTGGGCCGTAAACTTGGCATGAAAGCAGGCCAGCCCTCGTTGGCATTGCCTCTATTTCTATACGGAATGGCTGTGGCTTTGGCAGGGGCTGAGGCAACCTCTGATTAGCCCCGTCACATAATGAGGCCTGGTGCTGGCCGCTGGCTGCGTGATTAGAGGCGTGTGGTCTCACGAGCGGCAGTCTTGAGGTTTAGCGGGGGTGGCTGGAGAGTGCTAGTTGCCTTCAGACTGGCATGGCATAACGCTGTTGGGGCAACCCCGTAAAAAATCCAATCACAGATGATGTGTCACTTAGGGGAGGAATGATGGCTATGTCTGCGCGACCTACATAGCATCTCAGATTTTTATGTTCCATCAAAGAAAATGGGGACCAAATGCATGGGGCCAGAAAAATATAGACTTCCCCTTTTGTTCAGACCATGGCTTGCGGATGTGTGGTTATGACTTGTCAAGACTTTGTCAATCAACAGCGTGTCATCCATATTAGAGCCTGCATTCCAAGAGCATTTCAATAGTAGACTGGTGGTAGTAGACCATGCAGAGAGTATTTAAAGACGTCTAGCCATCTCCTGCTGTATGGTGCAGTTAAACATGGGTTCACTGGTGATGCCTTATGGAAAGGATGCATGTGAAACCGAGGCTCACATGTTTCGATGTAGAGACTCACATGTTTACATGTAGAGACTAATTCAGTGCAGGCAGAACTTGCTCATGCAGAACATGCATGCTCTCAAGAGAAAAGCTATTCAGTAAATGCCCCACACAGAAAACACGGAACGTAGAAAAGCAGAATGAATATCAGCTGCATGTTACGTTATGTAAACTGCAAGACAGTGTCTACAGATTAGACCCACAAAAGCATGTATTGACCACATCTGTGTGCAGCACTTGTGTCTTGTGTTTATTCATTACTTACATAATAAATGAGATCATAACAAAATGAAGGAAGAAAAAAACACATTACCAAAATAATCTGTACCCATGTATTGTTAACCTCATAGCTGAAGAAATTTCACAAAATCAATATATAAACCATGGTTAATAGTGGGAAAATTAGAGTATAAATGCTGATCCATTAAATGGAAATTAAATTTGGCAGTCTATTTAACATTTGAGATATCAAGAATTTTGATATCAAGAACTGACAGTAAACTTTTTTCCACATTACCTACTGGTACTCCAATCAATGACAATTCATTGGAATTCATTGGCTTTCAGAGGAATAAATCAACAACTGGAAAATGAATAAATTTATTTAAATGAAATGGTATTATGTTTGCATGCATACAAAATGCTAACATTAAATGTTTACTCTTATGGTGTAGATGCACACTCACAAACTAGGGCCTGTGTTGCAGAGGGTATGTTGAACTGTGTACTGTCTGTGCAACTAGTCTCTGCTGACTTGTTTTAAATTGTTAATCTGGTTTTGTGTGGAAAGTGGTGGACGCAGCCTAAATGAAGGACCCAAACCCTTCTACTCTCAGAACTGTGCTTGTAATGATAACACCTGCTAAGACCAAGAGCTCCTCTAGCAACTGTGTTAGATTGTATTACCTTTCTTTTGTTCTTTTGTTGTATTGTTTATATGTTTATTATGAAGATAAAATCCAGATATGAAATCAATAAATTCAATGCAGAAGAAATGTTTTTACAATATGTGGAAATAAAAATATTATGCAAACTCTAAAAGTCTATAACCTGACTCATCTTCTGTAACATAAAACTAAGCAAAGGATATTATCTTCATATATAGTACACTCACCCCTCACAAACAACCATAAACATGTTTTATGGCAAAACACTTTTGCAAAAAAAAAAAAAATTGCACTCATTTAGTCATGATCATCCCAGACAGTTTATGCAACTCAAATGTCAGCCTGGTGCGCGACTGCAAAGTCATTAAAGTCTATTTGCAAAATTACAGCAAGCAAGTTTGGAATGTCTGATGTTGCGTGCAGCCTTGGTTTGCACTGTGTCTGTATGTGTATATACTGTAGGTTGAGAGAAGCTTTAAAATACACTGGGTATGTAAGAATGCATTCATTCCTACTGACTCACATTTCCCATTCAATTTTTTTTCTTCTTCTGAAAATTATACATTGTATGTGTGTGTCTGTCTGTGTGTCTATCGGTCCAATTCTGTGGGTGTGTTTCTGAGTGCGCATGTGTGTGTATGCTTGTTGTCTGGGAGCTGGTGTGTGGGTGTTTGTGTGTGTGGCGAGCGGACAGGAGGGGGTCACCCTCTTTCCGAACCAATCACAATCGAACCCAATTGTTTCGGTAGGGTTCCCAAACGTATAAAAACCCGGTAGGGACAAGGCAAAGACACATCGAAAGGAGAAGAACAAGAAACTTCACTCCAGCCCAGAAGAGCAAGGCCAAGAACGACTACTTGACTTATTCTTTCAGTAGCAGCGGGAAACAGAAAACAACAGAACCATGAAGACTTTTGCCATCCTCACCCTCTTTGCCATGCTGTCCATCTGTCTGTCCAACCAGGGTAAGTTCACACTCACTTTCCTCTCCTCTCCCTATGGCATCATTGGGAGTATGTGCTGATGTTAGAGTAGAACCAGGGTTGACCGAGGATGTTCTGGGGTTTTCCTGTAGCCTAGACATGTTAGCGTTCTGTTTGCCTGCCTGACTGTTTTGTTTCTGACCGGACAGACGTGGCCATGGAGGAATCCTTTGACCCTGACGCAGCTGCACCTGCTGCCCCCGACTCCTCAGCCTCTTCCTCGGCCTCCGACTCCTCCTCGGCTTCATCTTCAGCCTCAGACTCAACTTCCGACTCTTCTGCCTCAGACTCTTCCGCTGCTTCCGATTCATCTGCCTCTGACTCTTCAGCCTCAGACTCTGCATCCTCTTCCTCCTCCTCTTCCTCTGAGTCTACTGAAGGTAAGCCATCTTCCAACATCTCAATTGCTTCTCCTCCAACTACACATTTATTTTCACCAGCAATGTCACACTAGTGCTAATGAGTACTTTGGGCAATTTGGACAATTTCATGCAATTTCATCCAGTTCCACATTAGCCCTGAATACCTGACTCTGGCACCCGTGTTCTTGTCAGACTTGCTGTTATAGACCACTCCTTTACAATACAGCGGTACTACCTCAAGCCTGGGCTGAATTCTCTCTCTCTGATCCCCTCCTCTATCTCCACAGATGCAGCCCCAGCCGCTCCTGACGCCTCTGCAGTGATTGTGAAGAGGGACTTGGCCACCGCTCTCCTCAGGAGACACAGGAGAGCAGGAACCCCAGCTGCCGACCTCTCCCCTCTGCAGCTGGAGAGGTAAACATCTACCCTTCCCTCTCACTCTATCTGCATGTATTGTGTGCCTCTGCCTTGTTAGAGCTATCAGACACATGTCCTGCTGCCCAGCGAGGCAAGCAGTTCCATGTAAGCAGTTGCATGTCTAATTGCTGCAGACACCCCAAGCACCTTGTTAAGGCAGCAGCAGCGGCGTAAGCTATACATGTACATTATTTGCTGCAAGGCATTGTGGTTAGGTGGAGGCATTTCAGCAATGCCTGGAGAAGCTGCGGAATGTAAATGACAGCCTTTATGTAAGATGGTTAAAGATTAGCCCAGGCAGGGGTTAGTCTGATGCATGTATATTGGCTGACACCAAATTACCTCCCAAAGCCTCAGCGCTGAATCTTCAAAGACTGGCATGAATCAGCCATTCACAAAGGCAATTCATGACAAGCACATTTATGAGGGTTCAGGCCTTAGGGGAGACATTGAGATTAAGCCATAAGGCTCTCACTGCATTCATCTGTACTTTTTGAGAAGATTCTCTGAAGAACAAAATGGTGGTGAGGTGTGACTGTGAAGCTGATCAGTTCTGTGTTTTCTGTGTTCCAGCCTGCGGGAGGTCTGCGAGGTCAACGTAGCATGCGACGAGATGGCTGACACGACTGGCATTGTCGCTGCATACACAACCTACTACGGCCCAGTACCTTTCTAAACAACCCAAACCCGTGAAGATAGGCGGCTATTCTCTGGAATCTGCTCCTCCAACAACCCCCTTCCTTTTTTGTGAGAGAGAGCAAAAGCAAGAGCGAGTGAGAGAGAAAAAGACTGAGACTGAGTGTTAGTGACTGGAACAGGTCAACCACTTTTATTTTTTTTTCTGACAGAGCCACAAAAAACAAGTGGTTGTGTCTCCACCGTTTTAGAGCGCCCTCTATGGTTTCAGTGGCTTAGGGGTTGAGTGATTTTTATGAGACACAAATGAAACCTGCTCTGCTTTTAGAAACAGCGGGAGCTGTTACAGCTAAAATACAGAGTAGCACACTAGCGGAGTGTGTCTCTGCCCTCGCCCCCCAGTTCCCAGCACTGCTGTGGGGATGTAAGGGACATGATGCCTGTATAGATAAACTAATGTAAATAAGGCCTGGGGTTACTCAAAAAAGTTTGTTGTATGTGTGTGTTAAGTTTTAAGGTGAGTCTTTCTTTCTGTGCATTGCTGTTTGAGTCGCATTTCTTCTAGACATTCTACAGTTAACTAACCTTAAAGTCAACTAAAGTTGAAATATTAACTTATTGAGTTTTACAAGTGATAGTTACTGGTATAGCGTCAGCCATGGTAACTGTTTCATCTGTAAAGCTGAACGGTGCTATTTCCACTTTTGTGTGGATTCTACTACCAACTGTACACACTTTTTACCATTGCAATTTAAAACTGGATAAATACCCTTGCGAAGGGAGGCTCTCTGAGAGTGCATTCATCCATTCATGTGGTTGACATGTGTTGCAGCTGTCAGTCCTCATTTGTATTGTTTTACTAATGTGCACATAATTTCTGTAAACTGATAAAGTGGATTTACACCACTTTTGCTTGAATGTTTGTGTCAATAAAATAACGTTTAAAAATAACAACTACAAGTTTTTATTATTATTATTTGCAAAACTTAACAAGTGTGACACTGTATATCTGAACTGAACATATGTAATTTCTTCTAACAGGTTTGTATATAAACACCTATAAATAACTGTTAGGTATAGTCTGGAAGCCGGAAATAATAACAATCAGAAAATAAATTGTAATTGCAGCAACTTCCGTAAATACGCATTAACTGTATAAACAGTTCAGGCAATTCGGGCGTCTGCACCAATTCTCTTGTATATGCAACCATGTCTTGTTATGATAAATAAATTACCTTATCGAGCTATTTCCTGGCCCGTATGTTACTTTCACGTGATCGCGCGTCCACAGTTCAGTCAGTGGTTGTGCGCGCGGTCCAGCGACAGAACAGAAAACAGAGGTGGTAGGATCAAAGGAATAGCCAAACTTTGGTCGTAGTAGGACATATTACAGAAAATGGATTTTCTCATCGGTAGCCCGTTTTCCTCTCCTGTCGGACAGCGAATTCGTAAGTGTCAGAAAATTTGATGATTGCCTTATATACCCCCTCCCCTTTAAATTAAAAGTTACGCTAATTTACACTGGTTTGTGCATGCAGGAAAAACTACACGTTTTTGAATTGACAAGCGCTGTGGTGATTTGGGTTCTTTTGAGAGGATTAATAGTCAACACATTTACCAAAATTGGAGAATGCATGTAAAGATGAATGACAAGTTACTCTTACGGTTTGTGTTTATTGTACTGTACAATTACCGAATTACACCGCAAAGTTCTGTTTTTGATCGATGTATGGGATGGCCAATATCGGGCGAGGAGTTAGTCCGCACAGAGGCTTATGATATGTGACTAGTAATTCTCTGATAAATAACTATAACATCTATAGTTCCAGCGAACATCGGGCGGGCTCTTACAAAGTGTCAACTTTTACAATAAGGAACTAAAGTTGCCGTTCAGTAGGGCCTATAATCTTGACCGAGTTTTCTTGTTTTCCCCCATGTCACCAATTCGTTTTTGTGCTTTCTTTTTCTTAAGTAGGTCTATTTATTAACTTAAAGCATTTTTTGCTATTAGAAAGTAAGAATTCAAATCATTGTTAGCCTATAAGAATGTGCACTACGCAGTGCTGTTTCTTATTCTGGTTTTCTATTTTGCTCTTGTCTTCTTGACAAGGTTATGTAGCCTGTTATAAAAGGATTTATAGATATCTCTCAATCTTAACAGCTGGCTGACTGTGCCAGGGTTCAGTTCAACCTCCTGTAACTGGGTTATGAGGGCGCAGTCATGGCCCCAGCCTGGTTAATCTACATGGCAAGTCATTCAGTGCAACTGCTGGGTGACATTTTTACTCTAGTCACTTGCCTAGTGTTGTCAAAGCCTGCTGCTGACAATTGTGCCTGGTGACATCATCCAGAGTGCAGTCACCTCTCTCGTCATCCAGCTCTTTCACATCTTCCCTTCCTTTTCACTGTGGTGTCAGAAATGCTTCATCCACCTCTGAGCGAATGTGTGCAAAAGCAGCTGACAGTCACATGAAGGACTGTGTGTGTGTGTGTGTGTGTGTGGAGGGGGGATTTAGGGAATTATAAGCACTTACCACAGAGGCCATGGGAGGGTGGACTGTGTGAGGTTCTGAGGTGTAGATCACATGGAGAGAGAGGAGGGAGTCTGAGAAAGGGAGGCTGAGAGTTATCTCCCCCTGAGGAAATGTTTGGAGTTCAATCTGTGCTCTCAGTTCTCAGTGGAATTTCTCAGCTCATGTAGGGAGCATCCTCTCCCAAACAAACTGACTTTATATTCCTAAACAAAACAAAACAAAACAAAACAAAATGCTTAGCACCTTAACCTTTATGCCATCATGACTAGCTTGTCTGACGCATTGTGAAAATATTGTTCTATGCCTTGACTGAAAGCCAAAACAATATTTATGTATATTTGTGTGTAGTACAGTGGAGCAGGCCCCATTAGTGGGAAATTGAGATAAGACAAGTGGGACATGACACATGAGAGGAAATTTTTCTTTTTTGTGCATAACTTTCTTGATGCCTTCCTTTATTGGCAACAAAGGGAACTCACTCAAATCAGAACAACCACACACAAAAGAAATCATTAATAGGTCTAAGTTAAAGTGAAATACTGCCGCTGAAACTATAAAGGATCTTTTGGAGATGAGTCAAACCTTCGTTCAAAAGGAAAATTACATTGGTAGCTGAGTTTTTAAGTTTGACTACCAAGCCAAATGTGCGTACCAGGCTCGACACTGCATGATGCTTCAGTCGTATGAAATCGAGCACTGAGAACATCATGTTGATGTACACATGGTGTGTTTAAAAGAATGTTTGTGAACAGCACACTTACTTGTTTTTTGATAAACTCTGTGTATACCAACAGTGTTAAGAGTTCATGTGTAGGAATATGTAGAGTTCATCTGTTGGAACTCTATGCTATACTATGACTGTCATGCTATGTCGAGCCTTTTTAGCATTGTAGTATCTAGCCTAGTGGCACTGGTACACTCAGGGCTGCCAACTTTTTCAAATGCATTTGCAAATGCATTTTGGTGTGTTTGGTGTTTGGTGTCTGGGTCGTACTGCTGTGAATGGACAATACAAGGAGATTGGAGGGATAGGGGTACTCCCCCAGAAAAATGTTGGATTCAGTAGATGTGATTTCCTGCATTCTTGTGGATTTTGGGCTGACCGGCTGGAGATTTGCAATGCCTCAATTCATTCAGATTCATAGCCTATGCATCCTGACTTTCAGCTTGTGAAACAACAAAAGGCCCCACACTAGAAAACTACCGTAAATAACTGTCTACGTGCCTGTAGCCTACTTTAAGACAACACCAGATCCTTGGGACCGGGAGGCAAATGTACTGGGAATATAAGTGCCAAAATAATGTTTTATCATCATTATCAAGTCTTGAAAATACTTCACATCCATCGAGGGAAGTAACAGAAAAAGCTCTAGAACAACCAGTGAGGGTTAATGTAAACTAACAAACAGTTGTAAACTCTTGTAGAAGCCATTGATGTTCATCAGACATTGATAGCCTACTGTGTTGTTCGGTTATGATGTTATTATTAAATGTTATGGTATTCCCACATTGTTGTGTCTCTCGGTCAGAGCGAGCCACCAGCTCCACCCAACAGGTTGAAGACTGGGGCCTCAACATGGAGATCTGTGACATCATCAACGAGACAGAGGATGGGTCGGTAGCTGCTGTTTATCTTCATCTCTCTCTCTCTCTCTCTCTCACTCCATCTCTCTATCCTCACATCTCTCTCCCCATCCCTTCCCCTATCTCTCTTTTCTTTCTGTCTCATTCAGCTAATGATCTTTGCATCAATGTCTGTCCTGAGCGAATGGTAAAGATTAAAGACGCCCTCTGCCATTCTTTTCTTCATTTAGTTCTGTCTGATTAAATGCTGCTACCTAAAATAGTCCCTCTCCATTGCTCACTGCAGACACACTTGACTCCTAGACAGACATAAAGCGATATGGATGACTGACTAGACACTTATTAGCCAAATTGTGTGTATATATCATTCTCTCATCAAATTAACCAGTCTCTTAAGTCCCGTAACTCACTGGGTTATATCTTCCACAGTAAAGGTGGTACCAGCCCTGTTATTGTAACCTGTTTTGCATCAATCTGTGTATGTGTGTGTGTTTATTGTTTTAAATCTCACTCTATAATTTTTCTCTACTCATTCTACTCTCTCTCTCTATATTTCTCTCCCTATCTGCCCTCTTCATTTTCACTTTCACTTTTATAGGCCCAAAGATGCCATGAAAGCCATCAAGAAGCGAGTTGTGGGCAACAAGAACTTCAGGGAGGTCATGTTTGCACTAACTGTGAGTCTGCACTCCCACACACCTGTGTGTTTAGCAAAGAGCTTGTTTTTGTTCTGGCTGGTGTCTTTTTGTTTGTGTGGGTAGAAATTAGGTTGACATCTGCAGAATTTCACCACTTTGTGGCTGCGGCACTTTTGTAAAAGAAGCGTCCAATATTTTTTTTCCCTTCCAGCAGCAACTTATGAAGCTCTACTTAAGAACTCATTTAGGCAATCAGTTAGCCTGCAGTCTTTGTTTTGAAAAAAACATGTTTTGGGTTTCTGTAGAAGCCATGAGTGTGTTTAACCTACTTAAGACTTTGTTATCTTTACTGTTTTCCTAAGAGTGTGCTATCTTTGTTCTGATTTACACAGGGATTGAGTTGAATCTCTGGGTTCTTTGGGTTCTAGGTGTTGGAGACATGCGTGAAGAACTGTGGCCACCGGTTCCATGTCCATGTCTGCACCAGGGAGTTTGTGGAGGGAGTGCTGGTACGAGCCATCCTGCCCAAAAACAACCCACCTGCAGTGTTGCATGACCGGGTGCTCAGCCTCATTCAGGTCAGTTTCACTACATCACCACCAGTAGCCTACAGGCTGTAGATACCTGAGGTATAGTCAGATGTCTCTATGGATTAGAGTGATTGACTCTGTGAATCCATACTTCTGAAGAGGACTGAAGATCAATCTACAAAATGTCAAAGTGTACGTACTTTGCTGCTTTTCAAAATCATCTTTCAAACCACAAAGACGTAGAACCTGACAGGCATTGAAACTGTATCTGTAGCCACATATTTCAGCTTGGCCAGAATGACATGGGAGTCCACTGTTTACTTGCATCTGATTCCTTCTGTTGTGGCACACTGACGGTGATTATGCTATGCTAAATCTATACTGTCTGTAAGGCTGGTTTTGCTAGCATAGGACCCACTGGGGGAATTCCCAGTATGCTCTCCTTAATGATTTGGGTCGTGTGATGAATTAAGGCCAAGAGAGAAAGAACAGAACTTGACACTGGTCTTTCCCCTTGACTGACTACTTTCAACCACATAAGCCTAGGTGAGGGCACAAGAAGATCATAATTAATATAATAGAACACTTTGGGGGAAAATGGAAAAAAAAATGTTTTACCATGTTTTTATCCAGCCATTCCTATTAAGATCTCAATAGCATGTGGAAATTGTCGGTTCGAAGCCTGGCTACCAATGTTGTGCCCTTGAGCAACCCTGCGTTGCTCGAGGGGAGACTAATTGACAAATGACAAATGTAAGTAAAGGATAAAAGCGTCTGCTGAATGCATAAATGTAAATGTGTAACACCCCTCTTATCTGTATTTCTGTCTTTTGGCTCAGTCCTGGGCTGATGCCTTCCGGAACTCTCCGTCCCTGTCCGGAGTGGTGTGTGTGTATGATGATCTGCGGAGGAGAGGCCTTGAGTTCCCCATGACTGACCTGGACTCTCTGTCGCCCATCCACACTCCACAAAGGGTGACTCTCTTGCTCTGTGTTTACCTAGGATGGGACTTTGGACCTCCTTATCTACCACAGTAAATGTGGTACCAGGCCTGTTAGCAAAGCCATTAATTTTTTGCACCAATCTGTGTGTGTGTGTTGTCATTTTAAATCTCATGCTATCTTTTGTTCTCTCTCTCCCACTTTCCCTCAATTTATCTGTCTTTATCTCTCTTCCTCATCCTCTCATTCTTTCTCTCTCTCTCTCTCCGTCTCGCTCTCTTACTCAGAGCACTCCTGAAAATGAAACGTCCTCTCCAGCATCAGACCCCTCAGTCCCACAGCAGACGCAGGCCCCCACCTCTTCTCCTCCTCCTTCCCAGAATGCCCAGCTCCCACACACGGATGGCCCCATCTCCTTAACCCCAGACCAGGTCCGCAATAATGACCTCAGCTCCTAGCAAAAGCCTTGTATCATCACAGCTCATCACAAAGCCTTGTTCTACAAGCATTGACTCAGCGTTATTCAGTGAATATATGACAGCATTATTTCTGTAAAATGTATTCTATATCATGTACAAAACTGGCCATTGTGTCTGTGCTTGTATATGTATTGTTAGAAACCTCTAGAATCTATAATGGTGTGATAGGGAGTCTAACTTAAGGTTGGCAAAGCTTCCACTAAGGCCAGTGGAACTGGTTACTCTCAACGCCAATGCATCAAAAAAATAAGACCGGTCCTCTAAAACTGCTTTGTAAACAACATGAAGGGAACTTTTGAGTAATGCTTCAATAATGTGCCCAGTGTAGTCCTCACCTGAAAGCATAGTAGTATGAGGAAGTCTTAGCTCTTTATTGATTTTATAGACTCCCACTTAACTGACACTACACACCCTGATTCTGTGAGCTGTGCTTGTCTACTACACAGCAGGTGAATGTGTGTGCGTGCGTATGCGTGTGTGTGTGTGTTTGGGTGTGTACGTGTGTGTTTGCATCTGTGTGCGCGTTTGTATGTATATGTGTGTGTGTGTGGAGATGTGTGTGTGTGGGGAGGTTGTGGGAAGCTGTGATTGACCTGGCCTTTGGTGTGTACATGACTCAGAGGCAGAAGCTGGAGTCAGAGCTGGACCTGGTGAAGGGGAACCTGAGGGTGATGACCGAGATGCTGAACCACAGCACCACCAGCGAGTGCACGGCCTCAGACAGGGAGCTGCTGCAGGTAGGACGTGCCCTTTACTATCTCTCTCTCTCTCTCTCTTTTCCCTCTCTCTCTCTCTTCCTTTCTCTCTCTCTCTCTACCTCTCTCTCTCTTTCTCTCTTTTTCCCTCCCTCTCTCTCTGACTCTCACTCACACACAAACACACTCGCACATGTACACACACTTACTTCCTGTCTGTTTCTACTTTTCCAGTCCAGATATTCCTCATCCTTCAGTTGTTGAATGTGTGCATTGTATTCTTGTCCTCACATGGTTTGTTTAGGGATAATAATACACTTGGGTCAGCTCATTGTTTCTTGTTTGTCATATAGCAATAACCAACTGACATATCTGTCTGATGAATTGTGTATTTTTGAATGTGGTGTGTGTTTAATATTGTTTGTGTGTGTGTGTGTATGTGTGTGTGTATATGTGTGTGTGTGCCTGCACGAGCAGCAGTTGAATGGTGTGTGTAAAAGCATGCAGCAGCGGGTGGTGGAGCTGATCCCTCGGCTGCAGGATGAGGCCCTGATTGGTGAGCTCCTGGTCATCAATGACGACCTCAACAACGCCTTCATCCGCTATGACAGGTGTGCCACCTCCACCGAACTGGCCACTGTTTACACCTTTCTCTTCAAAATTCATCCCTCTTTCTTTCTTTTCTCTTTCACACCTCCACCCATTCACTCTATCACCCTCCTCCTATCTCTTTCTATCTTGTGGTATTTTTCTGTACTCAGACTGTAAGGAAACAACCTAAAAACACTCACGTTGATAAATTCTAGTGTCAGCAACACATACACCCAGGTGTGGTTTTGTCTTTTGACAGCTGTGTTTCTGAGGAATCTGTGTTCAGTGTCTCTGCGTTCTTTTTCTGTAACAGAGAAGGCATGTCATTGTGAAATTGTAATTATTCTTCTGCTGTCATTGAATTGTTAATATACTTAAATTCAAAACAACCTGAAAAAGATGTCTGTCATTCATGTGCCATTTTGCCATGTTGTATTCTCAGGTTTGAGAGGTTGAACAGTGTGCCAAAAAGGACCACAACTGCAGTGAGTTTTCTCCTTATTTCTGTCTTCCATAAAACCTTGAAATCTTTGATAACTTTTCCAGTTTGATTTCAGTTGATATCTTTGATAACTTTGTCAATTTGATTTCAGTCTTGTTTTATTGACACCCCTAGTTCATGCTAGTGCTAGCACACATGTCCTGTCATTCATATTTGACACATTGTGCTTTGCCTATGACACTGCCAGACCCCTGCAGCTGGAGGCCACAACCTCATTGACCTCAGCCCCGTTCCCCCACCCTCTTATCCATCACTCGCCAATCCACCTGTCACTCAACCAACAACCATTTCTCCCTCCAATCAGACGTCTCATCCCAGTACGTCAGTAATGTGTACTTTGACAGCTTCTCCACTGTATTTCACTGAATTATCTGTTTGTGTGTCCTTTTTTATCACATTTGAATTTGAATGAAGTATGATATGACCCATGAGAACCATGTTATTCAGTGGATAGAGAAAGCAACTGTGTGACTCAGTATTCATTTTTGCTGGTAGCAGTTGCATTATAAAGAAACCGCTGGATTGAGTGCCCCAGTGTGTTTGACTTGTCTTTGATTTTTTTTTTTCATCTCATTTGACTTTCTCAGCTGCAGTGGAGGAAGATGAGTTTGACATGTTTGCCAACACCAGGGGTAGCTCTCTAGCAGAGCAAAGGAAGAGGTGTGTGTGTGTGTAAACAGCAAATAGATTCTGTCAGAGGATCAGTTCTCAGTATTATATCATTAACAACAATCCTGACAAAATAAACATAAGCCCTATGAAATATGACTTGAAATAAAGATCTTTTTTTCCACACATGCACTCCAGTGTGAGGTATGAGGACCCCCGGGCGGTGGAGGGATTGGCTGAAGCATTGGACACACGGCTGCAAGTCACAGGCGCGGTCAGTCCCACTTTTAAAGCCCTCACTCACAGACACAGTAACATGTACACCCAGGGATCTGAATATGCTGGTCAATTAGCTGGATAAAGTAGGTTCATCGATTTACCTGAAGAGAGAGTAAGGAACACTGAAATCTCCACTGAAACTGTGTGATTTAGTTTGTTCAATCTGAGCCTTCATACATGTTTGGAAAAATGGTGGTCTAGTGTTTATAGAGGAAGGAGGTCATGCTCTGAGATGTTCCTTCAAACTTGGCTAAACAAGCAAAC
The DNA here is from genome assembly GCA_027481765.1 of Tenualosa thibaudeaui. Taxonomy (NCBI): domain Eukaryota; kingdom Metazoa; phylum Chordata; class Actinopteri; order Clupeiformes; family Clupeidae; genus Tenualosa; species Tenualosa thibaudeaui. The sequence continues at coordinate 844,851 of JAIFZK010000176.1, read as the reverse complement.
AGTTCTTGTCTTCTACACCAGGTTCCAATATTTACATTCCACACTTGGACTCTGTGCATGATATCTTAAGAGAGACATATTACCACCACCTTGTTTAGTATTACTTGAGGTAAAAGGACTCTGGGAATTGTATACAGGATGCTAAACGCCACCAACATGTTTGCTACAGCATCGTGTTATATAATACTAGCTTTATTCATTTAATCTTAGAAGTTAACTTCTTATTCCCGTCTAACAAGAGTGAGAGTCCGCCATTAAATATTTAATTAACACATAGGTCTTTCTGAGTCTTTTTAGAAGTCTCTAGATGGTTCAGTAGACTATTTTGGAGATTAAGCTGTTGATCACTGAGTCATTGATGTATTGTTCCCCTGAGCAATTGTTGTTGTTATAGTCCTGAGAATGATTGGCAGATTGTTTAATGAGCTTTGTCTAGAATATTTTTTTTTTTTCAAAGTCAACACCATGTGGTCGTCAGCCATGCACTGGCGTGTGTCAGTTTAGGAGTCACATGATTGATATGACCAAATTGCACATTTGTCTGTGAAGGATGATGACGTGTGGGCGCAGGCAGCTGTTGAGTGTGGCTGGTTGCACAGCGAAGGATTGGTGGGTAGAACAAGCCACCCATTATTCTACAAATCAACTACTTTGGTCTGGGGTGGTACAAATGGAATACTTTGGGCTGTCAAGATGCTTGGGAATCGACCGCAGTGATGGGCGGTTTGGCCCTCGTGTCATCCATCACAACTACTGTCTCTCTCTATATATTTCTCTTTCTCTCTCTGCAGAGAGTGATTTTGACCCCAAATGTGCTGGTATATGCTGGTTGGGTGCATGTTCTGTTGGCCACTGCATACTGCCACTTCTGAAACAATCAATAAATGAATTGATTGGATTCATGCTCAATGATTGCCATTAGCACAGGAGATTTATGCCTTATATTGATTGAAGCATGCATGCTCAGTGAGAATGTCCTATGATGGGGTTTGATCATGTAAATGAAAAAATGAATGAGGTCACTTGGTCTCACTGATGGCTGATTTCTCTGTCTCACTCTTACTGACTCACTTACTCACACACACACACAAACACACACACTCCCTTTCTGTTATTCAGATGCCGGCTCCTCGAACTGCTGCGATGAGTGACATTGAGAAGTGGCTTTCTGCAGAAATGGTACAGATAACCTTCTCGTTTCTGTGATTTAGAAAAAATCCATATTAGGTTGTAGCCAAACACCACACAAAACATATAACCCTGTTATGTAATCTTGTAATACCTCTTCTAGTCAGGAGTACATCAGGTAGTTTACGGCATGTGGATTCCGACTATTTTGACCTAAAGAAGCTACTAGGCCTGAAATTAGTGTTTCTTATGATAGTTCTCAGAATTTTAATTGTCGGAGATGATGTTACCAAAATGTTTAAAAGCTAAATATACTATTCCTGTAGGGATACAGACTGGCAAGTGACTGAGGACGTGGTCTGCCTTTATCTGAATGTGCCTAGTTTGTATGTATCAGCTATAAAAGGGTTTGGGGTGCAATGGGTTTTCAAATAAGGCTTATGTATGGATTTATGTAACAAGCTATTATATAAATGTGATTGATTGTACATGAAATTCGAGTGTTTTTTTGTGGTCTTCTCAATGGTTAGACACGTCTAAATATGTTCCTTTGTGGTGTCAGATGGGAATAAATGGAACAGCGGCACAGGACTCTTAAATGACAGGTTTCACCTCAGACACCCTGGAAATACTTCTATTCTCCCTCTTATCTTCTTTATTTGGTCTCCCGCACTCTCTGTTTTTTCCAAAAAAAAAAAAAAAGAACATTCCAGACAGTCTTTTGAGTCTTTGAAACTGTGACGTTCCTCAGTCAGGCTGCAGTTGTGGCTTTCTTTTGTGCAATTGCACCATCTGGTGGTCAGTTGTGGGTAAATGTTTTTTTTCTGGTTGATGCTGTTAAAGTTTTTTTTTTTAATCACATGTAGCAATGTTAAAGCAACACCATAGCCACGTGTACTTCATGAATTAAGAGACCTTTAAAATCAAATGATGCTTCAGAGCTAATGTAGGGGCGCTCTATCACTCAACAATTGCTTTTCTGTTTACAGCCTAAGACAGATGAGACGGAGGGAGTTACCAGTGATGGTGAGTGATCTTCAAAATAACACACTGCCACTTGGGTGATCTTTTATCTTCTTTTCCCTTCTTCTGTATGACACATAATGATGATGTCAGTGGTGTCATGAACTTACACAATTGGTTCTTTCCCTTTTTTCTATGAAGAGTTTGACAAGTTCCTGCAAGAGAGGGCGATGGTGGCAGACAACCTCCCACGGGCCCCGAAAACCACCAACGGCTCCTCGCGCGCACCAACCCAGGCCTCTACGAAACAGGAGAGGTCACATGACAACCTCTTCACACTGTGAGCCTTAGCACAGGCGCCGGATACCGTACTGACTGATGTGATTGATGTGATTGACGTGTGGCAATCATAACTCCGGCTCTGCAGAAGGACGTTTGTGGTGTCACAGCTCCACATTTCACAGAAAGTGCCATTTTTAAAGCCTGTAATCTCTACTTATTTCAGGTTGGCAAAGCCTTCATGGTTGTTGAGTGTAGTGGCTCTTTATATTGAATGTAAGATGTGCTGTATGCTGTGATGGACAAGAGAGGACAACTCTTTATTCTATACTAGCGTTCCATACATTCCCAACACACGCTTATCTCTATAAGTCCACAATATGTATAACATTATATGTTCAGTCATAAGTCATAAAGATAATGGAACTTGAAAAAATGCACAAACCAAGTGAATATGAAAAAGCATCCCAAATATGTATGGGGTAAATAAAAATATATACTTTATATGTTAATCCTATTTAAATGTTAATATCCGATCTATAATCTATTTGGTACATTCTTTACCATTGTGTTATTATAATTATAGTCATTGCTGGTGGAATTAAAGAAAAACTGTGGCACATCATCTTGGGGGAGAGAGGTGGCGGCGTAAGTTACTTGACCTTCATTTAGAGTTTCTAAAAAAAAAGAAAAATATATTCAAATCAGCTTGAGTTAAATGCGGAGGAACTGTATCCTACATAAACAAAAGGAAATTCACTTCTAAATGGGTAAGGATTCTGTGCTGCAATGACTTTCGACAAATTAGGATGCAAGAAAAGAAAGGCACTGGCCAGGAGAAATGTTTTGTCTGCTGTATGTAATCAGGTGCCCACACTTCAGCCAAAACAATCTCCATCCAGAAAAAAGAAAAATGTACCTCCAGGCCTTTTGCAAGACTAAGCATTGTGAGGGTGTGATAACTACGAGGTTTACAGTTATTAGCTAATTTGAACTCTCTTAAACTCGTGTATGCATGTCAGAGGCCTGCTGCTGTGAACGTCTTCTCTCCAGAAGATGGGAAGAAAACATGAGATCCTTGACCAAAAGATAAGGTCTGGCGCCATGGCAAACACTTGTGTTTTCCAGATGATGGGTCAGTCCTTAAGTGAGCTCAAGGATGTCTGTAGGTCAGATAGTCAACACAGGCATTTGAAAGAAGCTCGAGACAGGGGTAAGTCAGCCAGTGTGGTTTGCCGTGAACAATCTCTTCGACAGAATATTTTAAACGACAGGGTAGGGTAAGAGCAATTCAGTTAAACATATCACCGAAACTATTTTTAGATTTGAGTGCTCTTTGACCGAAAATGTGTGGATTCTGGAAGTTGGCACGTAGCCAGAGAGTGCGTTTACTTGAAATACTTCTGGTCATCTTTTTAAGTTGGTCATTTACGGATGGACGTGCTAACTTAAAAGGAGCGCTTTCCCAACAACTGGACATGAAATCAGGGCTGGATTTTCTGCGTTCCAGAGAACATTTCCCATTTTCCCCACAGTCAATTCGTCCATACTCCCTATCTCTAAGCGAGAAAGATTACCATTACGTGCCAAACCCAAAACACCTGCGCCCTGCCCGCCTGATTCGTCTACTTGGCTCTTCTTTCGACCCGATTTGGATGTCTGTTGAACGGCCTCCGAATGCAGGTGAGTGGATTGCAGAAGAGACGTTGGGGAGCAATAGGGAATTTAACATAACCGCTTCCCCAGAACTATCCGAGGGCGCTGCGCGATACAGGAAAAAGTTGGAGATGGAAGCGGACATTCTGGATTTCAGCTCGCTGCCGCAGGATGTCGCTAGTGTTATTCGGGTGTGGCTCGTGCGCTCGGCAACCTGCACGCTCCGTTACCAGTGGGTGGACCTGGGACCTGTCTTCTGGCCCCGGTGGTTGCGGCACACCGACTGCTACAAGGCAGGTGGTCACCACACCTGTTCGTTTCCAAGCGGGATGGAATGTCGGCGGGCGCAGACAACCCAAGTGAAAATTCTGGCCTGGCACTGTTGGCATGGAGACCAGACAAAGGGCAGGAACGATGACGGAAGAGCAAGCAAGATTTTACCTAGAAAATGTCTATGGAGACAAGTTCCATATCCTGTTGTGACAGCTTGCAAATGTTCGTGTAAATAACAATCTGACATCACACTGGTTTCTTGTAACATAACAGCACTAATAGAGAACGGAGCTTAAAAAAGACAGTGAGACTGATGTCTTTATAAAACAACAACAGTGATGAGTTTTTGACCAGAGCGATGTGAACGGTGGTAGCCTAGAAATCTAGACTGAGATCTAGATTCTGTTATAGTCTGGCTTGTCAGACAGTGTTTTTTTGACATGTGTCATGTTTTGACATAAGTGTGTGTGTGTGTGTGTGCAGGGGCGCCACCAGGGGGTGAAAGGTTAGGATGATTCCAAGGGCCTGGCACTGATAGGGGGCCCTAGAGATCATTTATTATTATAATCAATGTTTGGGAGGCCCCAAATAATTTTCTGTCATAGGGCCCAAAATTTCTAGCGGCGCTGCTGTGTGTGTGTGACGGGGGGCATTGAACTGGTATATGAAGTCATGATCAATTTTTACGGCTCTGATTGTTTACAGATGGGGTGGTTGCAGCTGTTTATTCCACAGTGCTTTTTAATACAATAAAAACGGTCTGGGAAATGTATCCCAATGGCATTCCATAAACAAATTAATGTCGTTTACATATATTTCATAACAAATTAATTAGAAAAACAAAATTTTTCCATGTTAGTTTCAACTGTATATATTTACATAAAAACACTTATAAACAAACCATTTTGCATTATAAACTACTTACAAATTTTAAACACTAATGGTAAGATTTTTTTCATCTCTGAAATGTTGATTTGTATTTAATACACACATTTTTGGTTACAGGATAAGTTGCATGGATTGCATAGATCATCTGATGAGTTTAGAGCTGTGGTCCTCATACAGTAGAAATACATAAGGAAAGTAATAGTGTATGTGCACCTTCATTGATTATCAATGCCTACAGATTTGTTATCTCTCCCCATTTGACTGAGACAACACAGAAAAATAAGCTACTTAAATCTCCTTTACAAGGCATCCAAGATCTGAACGGAGTTTACTGTGTGTGAAAGGCTTTGAGAGGGAGAACAGAAGTCCATAGGGTGTGTTTAGAATGCATATATTCCCATTCCCACTGCCAGGGCAACACACACACCCAGCAGCATTCTAATGAGGGGAGCAGCAGGGAGTTGTGACAGCGAGGAGATCTGAAGAGTCTTTGCCACCATGTTATTGTCTAAACACAGACAAGAGAGTGAATTAGATCCAGGTAAACTGCCTGTAGATTACACAGTGTGTGTGTGTGCGTGTTTGAGAGAGAGAAAGAGAGAGAGAGATAGAGAGAGGGAAAGAAAAAAGAAGAGCCCTTACCGTGGAAAAGTTGTGTGTGGCTGTGTTTTGTGTGCCTCTGTCTCAGGTCTGTGTCTGTCTCTGTGATGCTCAGCATCTCCTGAATATCATCAAACACCTAAGAGAAAAAAAATAAACAAGTCCAGCTTAGCACATCATTTCACAGCAGATGAGGGAGCACAGGGCTATGCACTGGAAATTATCTTACATTATTAATACTAACAGGTAACTGATACTGTAGTAGCTGCCAATATTTCATTAATCCAGAAAAACAAGTGATCTGGTATCTCCTGGTTTTGTGTGATTTTTTTAAGTCGACCAGTAACAAGTGACAGGAAACGAGTGACTGAGAGAAAAATCTGGAGAAGGTCATTGAGAAATGACCTGTGCTTCTAAACTACTTTAGAAGTTTCATGTTTCTGTTTCATGGCATGCTTAGACAGTGGCTCTGAGTGACTCACCTCTATGTTGAGCTCAAAGGCCATGATGGCCTCCTGCAGCACTCCCTCCTGCTGTTCTGGGGTCAGCTCGATGCTGTTCATGCGGCTCCGATACAGCTGCTTGAAGAGGCTGGGGCTGCTCACGCCCGGGAATGAGAAGAATGACAGGCCCTCCCCGCCCTTCAGCCCCAAGGACTTCTGGGTAATGCGTCCCAATACCTGTCCTCCCGATAGGTCTCCAAGGTAACGGGTATATGCGTGGGCAACCAGGTATTCAGGATGTTTCTCACCAACCTGTATATGTGCAGGGCAGAAATGAGAAAAGTGGTTAGACAACACTCTATTATGCCTGTATCAACATGGGCATGTCCTTCTGAGGAACTCCTTTTGTCACATCCACAACTGAAAACAGCCTTCAAAACGTACACTTGACATATGCTAAAAGACCATATCCCACCCCATCATAACATCACTATACCCAAACATATGGTAGAGTATGGCACACACACACACACACATTTTAACGTTTTAAACAGATCCTCACTGACTAATGATGTGCATGTATTGCAATGGCATTTCCACCAGTGGCTAAATGCAGTGATTGAGTGTTCTGTACCTCTCTGAGTCTCTGGGCGTATTTGCGTGTGGCGGCGGGCACTATGATCCTCTCCCGCCAGCTCTGCCCGTAGAAGTGCTCCAGGTCCTTCTGCAGGGCCTCAAGCCGGGCCAGCTCCAGAGGAAAGTAGATGGGTGCCACAGCAGGATGGGACGCGTTCCTGTCCAGCTCCTCTTCCAGGGCTCTGTAGATCTCATACAGGGAGCACAGGAGCATCTGCACAGAGAGAGAGAGAGAGAAAAAAAAATGGACAGAGAAAAATGTGAGTAATAACATCTATAAAAGCAAAAATGGCATATCATATATTGATGATCAATCAGTGTTTTTAGTCCAATTTAGTCCAAAGTCCAATTAATTGACAAAAAGTGAATTCTTTAAGGATGTTAAATGTGCTGCTTGCTTAGCAAAAAGCGCAAAAAGAGACTCGAGTTTTCTATGGTACAGCATGGCTTGTCTGTAGGGTCTTGTATGTACACACTGCATGTACCTTGTACTGGGATGAGGAGACTTGCCCCCTCACGTAGCACCGCATTAACTCTGTGTTCTCCGCTCTGGTGTGACTTTCCTTTGTTGCTTCCTTAATCTGTTCAGAAAGATCACTGAGAGAAAGAGAGAGAGAGAGAGAGATACACACACAGAGGATATCAGTGTCTGTGCTGATCACAGATGAAGAGCAGTGGATGAAGTCATGGCCATTGTGTTCATGGAGGCTGAGCGTAGTACCTGTCGGCCACGTGCATCTTGGCAGCTGCAGCATGGGGACACCCGTGTCCAGCCATGATCTGTGCACACATCAAAAAAAAAAGTCAAGTCAAAACTATGACAGATTCAAATTGAATCTGCTCAATATACATAATTTGCAGAATGCATAAAGTTTCACAGTGCACAAGAAAAGTTCAAGTCTACTCACAGGATCACAAAAGAATGTTGATTACAAAAAAAGACAGAATTCCTTTATAATCCAATAAGGGGACAGACTTCAGTATATCCGAGTACCAGGCTACGGTGCCTGCTTTGGCTGATGATCTCTTTGTCTCTGAGTACTCACACTTCCCCCCTTAGCTCTCCCTCTCTGTGTGTGTCTGAGCAGGGTATGTTCTTATCCACTCTATTCACTTCCTCTTTATATAGTCCCTCCCTCCCTCTCTTTCTCTCACCCTCCCTCCCTGCATCAGCTGAGAAAAACAGGAAGACCAGAAGCTGACTCAGTAGGGGCATGTGCTAAACTCTATCCACACATCCCGGGACAGAGGGAGGGCCCGGAGTGCTAAACATGACACAGCAGATTTTTTTCTATTCAGGAATGGTGAGAGGGAAGGAGGGAGGGAAGGGGACAGGGATCCAAACCATGACTCAGTCAGAACGTAGGGCAAACACTGGGTCACATGAACAGAGGCTGCTTGTTCTATTTTTTTTTTCAAACCAAAGTGACTAATGTGTGTACACAACTGGGCTAGACAAGGGCAAGTTGAAGGCTGCTGCGTTCTACATCTAGACTGAATAGATTAGCTTCACTGGTGATAACCGCTGAATCTGAAAGTCTGAAAGAGTCCATATGTACTCTTCATGATACAAATGTCACTCACACTCGGCCAATTTTTCATCTCTCAAAAATCTCTCTGTCTCGGTCGGTGCACTGTTCAGAAAAATTCACTATGCTGAGTCTTGTTAAGGCTGAAAATGGTTCACGCTGAGTAAAGTGTTTTGAGAGAACTGAACTTTGTGCCCTCACAGTGATGGTTTGCTCAGCTGTGGTTGAAAAATTACTTACAGACACCCCCTCCCTTCTCCAACACACACACACAGCACTTTCTTCTAGTCTAAACTTATTTGGCTATGCTTACGGGAGTGTAGTACCCAAATTGTTTAGTAGCCCAAACAGGTTGAACATAGAACCAAATAAGCTAACTATGAATAGAAGATTGCAGATTACAGCTCACAAAACTTACATCACTCACAAGTTACATTCCACCCACAACAAGCAAAGCTTGAGACCTAATCATGTCACAGGGCCAGGAACTTTTGGGAAATCTACCCTAATTTCAATAGAAAAAAACACTGTGTACTTGTGTGCTGAGATTAGAGCGACTGGCGTTGATAGGCGCATTTCTACTTGGTGTGTTCCTAAGAGCTTACCGTGATTCAGCAAAATGGGCGGTAACGCACAGACTTGGATTGTTGCTGAAATCGGTTGCGGACGAAGTTGAAACAGTGACTTGGCAGCTGGCTTGGTCAACATATTCCGGGGTTCTGAAACCGTGACTCATCAGATTCTTATCAACGCCCGTTTAAATAGCCTTCATTGAAAGCTCCCGTAACTCTATAGCGTAGAAATTAAGGTAGGAGTGGCAGGCGTGGAAGCAAATTGTCTTTGTTTAAACTGTTGAACTTAAAATTCATCTTGCTCTTATTTAAACAACTTTACGCTGTACACTGGATGTTTATCTGAATAAGTAGAGAACAAGCATAGACATGTTTCCAATTACTGTCGTGAGATTAACTTGATATAATTTGCATAGCCTTAATGACTGCATTTTATGAGTACATAGGCCTACAGTAAATCACTTTAAACCAGGGACTGAGCAGTGCAGAGAGAACACGTCTGTGCTGCACGGTGTAGGTATATGTGTGGGATATAATGTGGAAGACAAGCTTCTCTCAGATGTGTTCTTGTTTTTCATAAAGTGAAACACATCAATTCAGCATGTTGCATGAAATATTAAGATGTTACTATGCAAGTGCAGTCTGGAGAGGCATGTACAGGACTAACAACCTCTCTATCCCCACCCTAACACTAGTAGGCCTGTGTGTCGCTGCACGTTTGAGAGGAACACATTCACTGGACACCACAGACTGACGCAGAGTTCAGTGAATGATGCAGGCATTGGGACTGTGATATCACATCCTACAACAGGGACCTGGGCAAAGATCCTGTAGGCTATAGACTTCAGCTCATCCTAGCCCTGAGTTTATCTCCTCTACAAACTGTTCCAATTCAATGTATACTACAGACATCACCAACTTCTTGACAGACATGAGAAATGAGAAAAAAATGAAATAAATGAGAAATAAATTTGGAATTGTTATGCACACTACGTACCTAGGCAAAGACCTCATAGACCTCACAGACATCACTATACGTGACATCTAACCCATCCTTCTTTCCCTCCACACACCAATGACTGTCGGCCTACTGCACCTTCATAGACCCAGTGGACAAACCCCTGAAATCTGTAGATGACACTCTACTGCTAGTCAGCGGACTTAGCTATGATGTTGACAAATCTGCATATTACTAGGCAGTGACTGCCAGAGGGTCAAACAAATCGTGGTAGGAACCTACCAACTAAGCTCATACTTATCCTAACCGCTAGGGGCAGTGCCAACGTTTAGACTCACAGCACATTTTCTTCTATTGTTGAGCCGTGTGTTAATAAGATCTAAGATGGCGGCGAACGGCGCTTAAATTTGGTGATTTAGGTAACAAATCAGTTACTCAAAACGCATTTCACCTGAATATTATACTGTAGTATCATATCGGCAGTGTCTGTTGTATGAAGTTCTTGAGTCGTCTATTGGTTCAGCAGATTGGTTCACATCCGGAGAACGTGTGCAAGGTAGCATAACATTAGCTGGCTAATTCATTAGCCACTCAGATGGATATCCAAGAACTTTATGCACTTTGCTAACGGCTGTTAGCTCAACAGTGCAACTCTTTTTGGATAGCCCTCTAGCTTGTTTAGATGTGTTTCAGTAATCAACAGTAGCATTTTAACATGCAAAAATGCGAGACCCTCGTTGGTGTAACGTTAACATCATAGTGCCGACATCCGTCCACGTTTAAGGTTAACGCTAGCTTGTCTGCAAGTTAGCATCTCTATTAGTTTATTTCGTTTTTTGGCGCTCAATTGACGTTATGTCAACGTATTCATACTCACTCGTGTTCAGGTGATGTGTATTTCTGTACTTGATAATGTTAGATGGACGAGGTAATGTGACTGTACTTTTCGTAATGTTACTGATTCAAACGCGGTACATTCTACAGTCCTTACAATTAAATATTCAGTTAACGTTATGTGGGGATAAATGGTGTGTAAAGAATTGATGAGGAGGATGGTGATACAAAACAGGCGAAATGTGCACTGATATTCGCAAATTTGCGGTTGATTGTGGTGTTTCTTGTTGACAGAAGAGTTCACTTGTGTTTGAGTGGGAATGTAAACATTCAATAACAATAGCACGCCGCCTGTTGCACGTCATTGTCCAACTCAAAATTCATTCATGCTGGATGCTGACCTCATGTGGAAATGAAAATGGACCTTTGTCTCTCAGAAGAAACAAAATTCCCATGCTTCCTATACTTGTTTCATGAATGCTTTTATCTGACTACCAATACCAATGTTGCAGAAATGGAGGGAGAGGTGGGTCTTGTGGCCGGCCGCAGTCAAAGAGAGAAGAGGAGATCCTACAAAGATCTGTTGAGGGAGGAGGAGGAGATAGATGCTCAAGTGCGCAAGACCTCAAAGAAACGACGAGTAAGTCGACGAGTTCACCTCTTTTTTTTTTTTTTTTTCTTTTTTTGGAAGACTTATCGATGACACTTTATGGGTTTCTTACATTGCAATTTTTTCTGTCTCCAGGATTCTGATCCCTTTGCCACAGGAGGTGAACTACAGAAGAAAAAGAAGAGGTTACATGAGGAAGAACACTTCCATAAAGGTAAAAAATAAGTTTTACTGCTGTGATGGATTCATTTTCTTAGCATTAAATTCTGACCAGTCTTGCTTTGATCTTGGCTTGGAACTGTGTGTGTGTGTGTGTGTGTGTGTGTGTGTGTGTACAGATAGGGGCCATGGCCAGTCCATCTACCACAAGAAGAAAAAGAAGAAAATGAGCTCGGAGGGGAGACCCTCCTTTGGCCATTCCTCATCATCCTTTGTCCCTGCTCCAGAGTCGACTGAGACGGCCATGGACCTCCTGCAGGCCATCACCTCACCCCTCGCTACTGGTTCGTCCCCCAGCCCCCCTCACCACCACCAGCACCACCAACAGCAGCAGCAGCAGCAGCACCACCACCACCACCACCAGCAGCAGCAGTCCTATAAGAAGCCCTCATACACCTCACACTCCCACCACAGCTTGCAGCGCAAACAGCGTGACGAGTGGGACGCGGTGCCTCCCAGGCCCAAACCAGTCAAGAAGAAGATGCAGCTGGTCAGGGAGCCGCTGCCTGTGGTGGGGACGGAGGTGGAGCTGGAAGGTGAGAGAGGGGGGAGAGGGGGAATCGTGGAATGGCACAGTGGTGGTATTCCTATGCACAGTAAAGGCAGAGAGGGTCAAAGCAGAGCGAGAGGCACACAAATTTGTTAAGCTCTGTGTTCTATTTTTGCATAGGGGAGAGGGAAAATCTACCTTTATGCAGTCCAGAGTTGAGTTCTCATACACTGATACAGAATATCATTGAAAAGTATATATTGTGACATTATGTGACACTCCTACTATTCCCAGAACAATTCATGTTTGCTCCTATTGTAATGTATTGTGTTGCTCTATCTTGGTCGGTATTCAGTCATCTTTGGTAAAGGTAATGTATATGTTAAAGCATGTTTGACTGCTCATCAAAAGTTCACAATAAGAGATTGCTTCATCAGCAATGTAAGGCAATGTTTACATCAGACTTGTTTTTTGAGAAAAAGGCTTGCAGTAGTGTGTAGTATGGTGGAATGATGTTTGTACCCCATTACAGCCACCAGAAACTAGCAAGTTAGTGATGAAGAACCTTGTTTATGATTGACTTTGAACACAGTAAGCTATTGCATGACTGTTTCATTGTATCACCATATTCATTTGTGGAGTCAAACCAGACAGGCCTCAGTTTCTGCTCAGTGTGTTTTTTCATGTGGTCAGATCTAGAAAGATCTAGTGAAGGGGTCAGCGACCCCTGGCACGTGTGCCATGGTTGGCAAGCTGAGGGATTCTCGGTGGCATGCCAGCAATGGTGCGCAGCCAAGGTTTTTATACATAGGAACAAGTTTGGCCATCTCATCTGTGGTTGAACAGCCATTGGTTGTTGTAGGGGCGTCTTCTGCAGTGTGACAGATGGTAATGTACCCTACGGGCTTTAAAGATTTATCCACAAGACGAGTCCTAGTGGAGCAGTTGCACCACAGGTTATTCATCAGCTTGCGCAGGTTGCTGATGGCAGAAAAAGTTATTCTGACAGTTCGGGCATATGTATGTTGAAGTTCCATTTGCTTGTTGTATTTTAAGTTTTGTCTGTATCTGTCCAACACCTTTCATCATTTTGAGACAGAGCACAAAATAACAAGTCAATCAAACATATTCAGAATCCAAGGATTTGAACCAGTTCACAGATCAAAATTATTTAGAACGTTGTCCCTTACTTATCCGCTTTGTTGCTGCAGATATTCAAATCAATTTCTAATGGATGGAAAAAAACGTACAGGAAATATTTGGTAACTGTTCTTTATGTTATATAAGCTCTTGTGAGAGATGAGTTTTGCACAGTGTGAGATGTGCTGGTAGTGGTTTCATAATTAACTGCAGGGTAAAGTCTATCTAGACATCTGTATGGATTGCGTGTGTGCGTGCGTGCGGGTGTGTCTGTCTGTGAGACCTACAGATTTCTGTGGTTCATGCCTAATGCAGGGGACTTTTTCTGCCCAGTGTGTTCTGTTTTCTAATAGCTAAACAGGGACCTGACAAACCCCATGTTCAGTGAAACATTCTTGCTGCATTGTGGAGTGCCTTTTTTCCCTCCCATTACTTGTTCTAAGTTGGCCCATCTGTCTCTCACATGTGTCATTTGTTTGGTAAGTGTGGGACAATTCTGAATGTGTGCATCTAATGAAACAAGTGAATCTGTTGTGAATAGGCATGCACCTCTCAATTTCACATCTTTAGCATCTCTAGATTTCACAATAACTATGCCCTTGTGACTATAAGGGAAAAAGTAAATTGAATACACTGTTGCTAACTTCTGTCAAAATCCGTGAACATCCAATTGAGAAACCACCAAGATTGAGATATATGTTAACCAACAGTGCTCTGTAGAAATTCACCCACGATGAATCACTTTTTCGCTCACACCATCGCTTTCTTCGCTGTGTACATAGGACACTACGATGGACCACTAGGGATCATGGGGGACAGCTCCTCTTCAGGTGATGAACTGGAGGCGGGCGAGTTGGTCATCGACGACTCGTACGCCCAGCTGTCCAAGAAGGCCAAGAAGAGCAAGAAAAGCAAGAAAAAGAAGGAGAAGGAGAGAGAGAAGAAGCACAGCCTGAAAGCCAAGAAGATTTCAAAAGGTACAGAAGTCAGCAGCCCTGCCACAATAATTACTATATCAACTTATCGTACGATAAATATAGTTATTGAGTTGTGAGAAATTGCAAGTTGTCGGAATATTACCTAGCCATTGTGTTTATACATTTATATGTCATATTTGTTGTAGATTTGTGCTTACAGAGGTGACGTGCCATATAGAAACACCTGATAGAGGTCTATGACCCACCTTAGGCTTAAATAGTTGTGAATATTGCCATCTCCAAATTGTATTCAGTATTTGAGCAGCCATGCCCTATTGGTTGGGGCTTCGGGCTTGTAACCGAAGGCTTGTCGGTTCGATCCCTGACCAGTGGACCAGTGCCCTTTAGTGCCACCTAACACCCTCACTACTCCCCTGCCTCCTCTATACAGAGAAGCAGAGACCAAATTTCCATCACAGGATCAAAAGAGTATAGACATTAATTATTATTTGTTAATCGCCCCCCCTCCCTCTCTCTCTTTTTCCCTCCACACAGGCGGCAGCTCTCACTCCTCTGGCATGGCCAATGGCAGCGCTGGTTACGGGGCATTTGGGATGGTGAGCGCCGACTGCCACAACCACCGGCCGAGTGACAAGAAGAAGAAGAAAGAGGAGAAAGTCAGAGACAAATCGGACAAACCGAAGGTCAGCTTTTAGGAGAGTTCACTCAGTGCCTCTCCACTCAGGCTCTCTTCAGCAGGTGGTTGACAATATGTCTGCACCTAATGCATCAAGGGCCCGTTTCCTGTGCATGGATTAGGCTTAGTCCTAGATTTAGTCCTTGATTTGTCTACAGATTCCAAGACATTTACATTTACATTTATGCATTTAGCAGACACTTTTATCCAAAGCGACTTACAACTCATCAACTATCAAGTGTTCAGGGCCAGTCTCCCCTAGAGCCCACTCTGTTGTGCCTTGTTCAAGGGCACAACGGTGGCAGCTGGGATTTGAACCCACAACTTTTCAGGCTACTTGCACTCTAGCCAGGTTCCTTAACCACTACGCTACCACTGCCCAAGACTAAAAGTTTTTTTCCCAGTGGGGATATCCATTGAAGTTGTCTTTCAGGCAAGGGCTAAGCTTATATCTTGTGCACACCTGGCAGACTTTAGAGAGCTTACCACAATATTGACAGACAGCAATCTCTGCCAATCGCTCTTTTTCCCATTCCACATGTTAAATTGGTAGCATAGGAGCTGGCAGGGGTCTGCCGATATCAGCCAATCTATATGTAGTGCTCAGGGTGCCGTTGCTAACTTCTACTTCAGATGCTATCGAGATTGCTAACGCTGTCTAGACACGCACCGCAGACTTGAGCCAAAGACATTCACTGGCTGTTATGACACTTATCAGACTGTCGCTCTGGGGTGCACTCGCTATTAATCGATTAGTCCTTGTATAGTTGCTATGTAACAAGGCAAAACAGTGGATTGACATTGATTGATATTGATATTGATATTGATTTTCTTGTCTTCTTCCTGGATCACAGACCAAGAGGAAGACCATCACAGCATACCAGATCTTCTGCAAGGAATACAGAGCCAGTATTAACCTGGAGCAGCCAGGCCTTGGTGAGTGTTGAACACTTCTCCATACAGTCTCAGTGAGTGCTCAACACTTCTCCATACATAGTCTCAGTTAGTCTCAGTGAGTGTTGAACACTTCTCCATACATAGTCTCAGAGAGTGCTGAACACTTCTCCATACATAGTCTCAGTTAGTCTCAGTGAGTGTTGAACACTTCTCCATACATAGTCTCAGAGAGTGCTGAACACTTCTCCATACATAGTCTCAGTGAGTGCTGAACATCTCTCCGTACATAGTCTCAGTGATTGCTGAACATCTCTCCATACATAGTCTCAGAGTCTTAGTGAGTGCTGAACATCTCTCCATACATAGTCTCAAAGAGTCTCAGTGAGTGCTGAACACTTCTCCATACATAGTCTCAGTGAATGCTGAACTCCTCTCCATAGTCTCACAGAATCTCAGTGAGTGCTGAGTTGGCAGGATAGATCTGAGAGGGTGTTGTGCTTTTATGGCTGGAGACTGACTGACATATTTGCGTTATGCTGAGGCTGCAACAGTATGTGCACAGAGTGGGCTTGACACCCTCTGAGGTAATCCATCTGTTGCCTTGCAAAAGTCGAGCTGGGTGAGGTGTGTTGCTGATGGAAAACATAGTAGGCAAATGTTTTGTCAGATCTGTGTTCTGTACTAACCTTCAGATGGGTTTTCCCCATTTAGTCCTGTGAGATTATTAACATTATTACCGTCACCTGCAGTGATTCCTCTAGCTGTCCATCTGAAGCTGTTTATGTCTCTTACTATTAGTACAGCTACTGTATAGGTATTAATAGGATCTGTAACTAAGCAGTACTGATACTTCGCAGTGCACTAGTCCAAGAGGAGTTGGTGTCAAATGTGTTCACCATTCACACTTAAGGCCTTTAGTTTCTGTTATAAATTAAATTCCTTGAAAGTGTGTGGTTACCAGTTTTTGTAGTTGTGTGTGAGTCACAGCCTCTGTGTAGTTAATAGATAGTCCAAGATGAGACAAAATGGCCCTTGAAAGTCTCATATTTACTTTTAGTAATTCAGTAAAATCACTGTGGTGGTGTGTGTGTGATGTGTGTGTGCGTGCGTTCCTACCATGTATAGGCATTCTGCAATCAGAAGTTATTAGATTCTGATGTTTGTAAAAATAACTTGTTTTTATATATACTTGTTTTTTTCTTCTCTTCTCTTATTTCCAGATTTTGGAGAGTTGAGTAAAAAGTTAGCCGATGCATGGAAGCAGCTACCAGAAGGAGACAAAGAAGTAAGTGGCCCACACACACACACATGCATGCACACACACACACACACACACACACACACTAAAATGTGCACTTGTGGCATAGGTGCTGTAAAGTTTACCATCACTTAACCTGATTTAGATAAAACATGGTACAATGCGTCTGTAATCTCCACAGGCAATTATGGCTTTGCAGGTGTACAACAGAAAAAACGATTTGTGCTGAGATAGAGGTCAACGAGGTCAAAAAGATAACGAGGAAAGTTTTGGATTGCATAGAAACAGAAGTTCATCACTTCTCTCCCTGTTTCTCACTTTTCTTTATTTCATTCTCCCCATCCCCCCACTCTGTCTCCCCCCCCCATCCCCACCCCCCTTCACTCAGGTGTGGAAAGAGAGGGCTCAGTACCTGCAGCACAAGCAGCAGATGAAGGCGGCATCTATGTCCTCCTCAGGCAAATCTGCTCCTCAGTCCAGTGCAGCTAAAGCAGACAAGCCCAAAGGTACGTGTGTGTGTGTCAGTGAGAGAGAGAGAGAGAGTTTGTGTGTGTGAGTGAGAGAGAAAGAGTGTTCTACGATGTAATGTACACATGTGCTTGATCATGAAGTACCTAGTGTGATAGAAACAGTGGCTATTCCCAGTGTTTGATTTCTGGCCAATAGAATGTTGTATTTTATATAGTATGTATTTTATATACTTTTTTAGTGCGTTAATATACCCTTTTACACACACAGACACACAGACGAAGGCAGAAGTAAATGTTTTAGGTCAGAAGTTAACGTAACCCAGGGATGATGACGCGTGACACTGACACGGCTCTGTAAATCAGTTGCACAGGCCATCGCCTGCCCTTGCTATTTGTTGGTGAGACAGCAGGGATGTCTGCTGACACCTACTGTTAATGTGCTATAAAATCACATCCTCTAGTCATAAACACAAGTGTATGACCTTAGGAAACTTGCACAGAGATCTGTTAAAGGTGTGTTGAGCAGTGACACAGAGTGATAAAATCGTCTCGTAATGCCTAATGTTGTGTATCACTCAGAACACTGCAACAGTGATACTGAATTAAGAATCCAAATATTTAGCCATGTTGTTCAAGGTTATTATTTTTGAGTCTGTTTTTACAGAGCAGTTCATCGGTCAGTTATCATTCATTTGTGTTGGAAGACGTTTCGGCAGAACGTGCAGACATAGGTGTAACCTGCGTAATTGTAATCCTAGTCTTAATCTTAATCTGTCTCATGCAAACCCACAACCTAATCCTCGTTTATTCCCTCCACAGCCGTGAAGAGGGTGGAGAGTCGGCCGGACCACCTACAGGCCAATGGCATGCCGGCGGAGGCTGAGCCCGCCCCTTCTCCGACGAGGGTCCCGGAGGTGGACCCCATCGATGCGGCCGCCCACCTGCAGCTGCTGGGAGAGTCGCTCTCAGTGATTGGCTGTCGGCTGCAGGAAACTGAGGTGAGTGCGTTCAGCGAAGACGACGCCCTTTCAGTTCTGGATAGTTGTTAAAGTTAAAGGGGAGGTTCGTCCTGTGCGACTTTTTATGTGTCTTGGCCCTCAAGTCTGTCCATCGTGTACTATGTTCAAAGGCTTTACTTACAGATGGGACATACATTTGACCCCCTCCCTTTCATTAAATCCAACTTCTCCTTTATACTGTGTCCCCGTGGTCTTTCTCTCTCTATCCCTCATGGCCTGTCTGTATCCACTGTGGTTTTATCATCTAGATGTTTATCAAGATGTTGTCTTTGTCATGTTGCCACTGGTGAGGTGGCCACACAAACAGTGTTTTTCAGGAAACTGGTAGCCCAGTTTTTGTGTGTGCGGGCAGGTCTTGAGTCTGTGATGATACAGGCTAGATTCAGGTCCGTGCAGTAAGAAGAGCCCTCAAAAAGACAGTCGAGAGTCCAAAGTAGCGAGAGTTGAACTAGGCTGCCATGTTTGGGTTGCAGGAAACAAGAAAAAAATGTGTGGAGGGGTTTTTAAGATGCGCTGCATACCCGTGTGTTTCCTTGTTGTTGCAAAATGATTTAATGTGTGCCAACCGCAGTGGTGGAAGTAAAAAAAAAAACAAAAAACTTGACATCTTGTCATATTTGACATCTAGACACCTCAGGAAACAGTTCTGGTTTTGGGCTGTGTGTGGATTTTAACAGACCCATGGGCTTACGTGTGTCAGCATGTTGTTTCATCTGCAAACTTGAATGTGTATATGGTTGAGTTGAGACATCGCAATTCCTTCGAATGGCAGGAGGTGTATTTGGCCGTGAAACATGATGGGCTTCTGAGGACATGAATGTAGCTTTGCTCACAAGAGTGGAGCTTTTTTCCCCCAGGCTAGTTCAGAAGACTGTTGCACTGGGGGTATGTGAGAGAAGGAGTAATCACAGCAGATAGAGTGGCAGAAGGCAACTGTGTTTGTATTTATTTAACCAATATCTGAAGTTTTTTTTTTTGTCCAAACACCACCAAACGTGACACTGCACCCACTCGGGCCATTAGCAAGACGTACCAAATTTGAGGTCAGTCAGATGATCGGTTCTAGAGTTCTAGAGACACACGCACAGACAGACAATTCTTGTATACATACATATAGAGAGAGCGAGAGCAGACTGGGGCAAATACTTAACAGCTAGCCTACCTTGTTGCATGGTGATAAAGTTTTGAATCTTGAATCTCAGTTTCTCTGTCTGTCCCCCCATAGGGCATGGTGACTGTGTCGGGCAGTCTGTCAGTGCTGCTGGACGCCATGCTGTGTGCTTTGGGCCCTCTAGCCTGTCTCACCACTCAAGTCCCCGAGCTCAACGGCTGCCCACAGCACATACTGGTGAGTGACCACACACACACACACACACACACACAGAGCAGAGTTGAAGTAGGAAGCTTTGTTGCTGGGATTGTTGTGTTGTTGTGACAATAATAATGGCATATCATGCCACTAACACACATACTAGCTTTGAAGGAATTCATTTTTTTCACAGCCCTCATCTAATTCTGAAGACACATCCAGATTTGATGTATGGCGACCTTGTGCATGATTATTACATTTTCAAAAGTTTTTTTTTTTTTTTTTTTATATTTCCTGGACTTTCACATGCACATAGCCTGTAGGTTTGGATGTCGTTCAATTTAGAACTTAGCATGGAACTCCAGTGCTGGTTGTGGTTTATCACTTGTTGTAAACTGCATTTGCATATTAATCTATAGTCTACATTCTTTCATTTTACAAAACGAGCTGAAACCTCAGCTGGTGAACACTCCAGATGTGACTTGAGTTTTGAAATCTGCCAGTTTTCCTTACATGGTTACGACCATGACCAAGTTCCTAAATCCCACCTCTTCAAAGTGATCAAGACATCAGGTGCTTAAAATGTCTGTGGTTTTGTTGTTATTCTTAAAATACTAAGGCAGAAGACTCTTGTGTAATTAGCTGTTCATCTATCTGCCAAACCACTACAGATTATGCTGTACCTCTCTTCATTGATGCAAACTGATCACCCCCTCCCAATCTCTCACTCACTCACCCACTCACCCTCACCCTCTCCCTCTCCCTCTCAGGCCAAGACTCTGGACAACATAGCCTATGTGATGCCCGGTTTGTGAGTCAATGCCATTGGGAGTCTCAACCCCTAACTGCCACTGACCGACCCAAGTTGTAGAGCACGGGATGACCACTGGGTGGCTGGCTGGCTGGCTGGATGGATGGATGGATGGATCAGACAACACTCGTTTCTTTCTTTATTTTAGCATTTTAAATAAGGGAAGACTTGAAGCATTGCACAGTTTTGCACTGGACAAACGGACACGGACACTTGTAGTTTTAACCATGCTCCCATTTTTAACATTTGTGACTTTTTTTCTTTCATTTTCATTTGTTATATTTACAATTAAAGATATTTTAGTGAATTGTTTTAACCTCTTTGTGTTTTGTGTTCTACCTCTTGGGATGTGTTTTTCTCTTACTCTCTCTGTTTGAAGCTCTTGAAATTCTTTAGAGCTCCTTAAGATGTTTGTGGTGGTGGTGGTGACTGTGCAGGGTTTCTGCATTTAAATGTGATGCACTAAGTGGATTTGTAGGCAAGTTGGAGCGGTGGTAACATCACTGACTGTCAGTTGGGTGACCTGGGTTTGATTCCTGAACATGCCACAAAAAATCAGTCAACTGTTGTCACTTTTACTTTCTTATTTCACTTTTAAATGAATTATGTTAGCACTACTTCTACACAATGATCATTACATTTTTTTCCTAGTTGTTGTACGTATTTTAATTGTACAGATGTATCAGAGTGAAGAGTGAAATAAGATCGGGATGCAAAAAAATAACTTTGTAGCTTGAATAGAATTTATTACAATACAAATTTGTTTTGTTAGTAATTCTGGAACTCTTGATCTTTCCTTCATGTCCTTTGTATCTTTTTACTATTATGGATGTGAGGTCCCTGTGAAACAATCATGATAGTTTTTTTTTTGTTTGTTTTTATTTTAGAAATGTCTTGTTGAAACCTGCAGAGATCCTTGCAAGTGGGTGCACACTGACTTGTATTTCCTGTAAGGAGCTAGTTTCACCTCATTCAGCAAAAGTTCATGTCTATTGTCTGTAGGTTTATTCATTAATTTTTATTTTTTATTCATTTTCATTTTTATTCCTGTAGTTCTCTGTTCTGTGCAGCACTGGATATGGGTCTAATTTTTTCCTTAAATGATCATCCTTTCTCTTCTCTTAAAGGAGTGTCTTAATCGTGGCTCTTTAACCACTGCAAGCCTGAGTATGGTGATCAGTGTGTGGTAGTAGATTACATATGATACACTGATGAACATCACCCAAAAGGTTATTTCATAGTGTCACCCATGGCCCTCAGGTTCATAAGGCCTTTCAACCCTTTCAAATCCATGGAGTAATGATCAGTCTGTTTTGTACTGTCATCCAACAGGTTATTGCATGGTGTGCTCTAGTGCATGGCTTTGAGTAGGAGTGTGTGTCGTTGGGTAGCTTGATAGCTTATGTTCCATCACCACTACCTATGTGACCCCTCAGGTGATTTGGATGTCGACGTATCTGGTGTTGTAGTGACTCAGGTGTGAAATGGTTGTTCTCCCTCCACCCTGGAGTGGAATGTCCTAATTCTTAACGAAAGGGCAGGGCCTCCATTTAATATGCGTGTGTGTGTGTCTGTGTGGCAGGGAAAGCATTGGGGTGGGGAATGAAACCTGTAGATTTCTGTGGTGTCGAGTTGTTTTGCCAGTCTTTAGATGAGGCTGGAGGAGAAGCAGGAATTCCAGCAGACAGCAGTAGGTGAAGACCAGAGACTGAAAGAGTCTTCAGGTTTATCACCAATTAGATCAGACAAGATCACCGATAGTCCTTCAGTACGACGAGCAGACACAATTTCAACACACACACAGGTAAGAATAAGTGAGCCTGCAACAGGTTGTGGTTTTTATGGATGTGTGACTATTATTATTATTAAGTTTAACTAGAGTAGTCAGAGACCAAATAGCAATGTCTGTTTCAGCAAAAGTAAGTGTTGCTCCTACTGTTACTGCAAGTTATGCAATCAGCCCTCCCTTTCCATCTGCTTGCTCTAGGAAGCAGAATTATGTCTTAAGTATATCCATTATTGTCTTTCATTTATTCATTTATAAGTAATTATTAACCATATTGGATAAGGTGGTACCTTATTTATGAGGCTTGTTTCTGACAGGTTGGCACTTCAGATGAGTGCAGTTTTTTTGTTTTTTCAATTGGCCTTCCTCATAGGCACACACGCATCCATTATTATCATAGAATAATTTTGTGCCCTGTTTATGAGGTATCTTTTTGACAGGTAGGCAGTTCAGGTTCAGAGATTTCTCCCTTTTTACTGGGCTTCCTTATAGGTGCACGTGTGTGTGTATAGTCAGTCACACAGCAGAATGTTGCTAAACCAGATAGGCAAGGCTGCAAAATAATAAGTGCATGGAGGAAAGACAGGCTAGAGGAGTTGAAACAGGCACATGTGACAGTTTGAACTCAGTCTGGATAAAAGCTGGCATTGTGTTGGTGCAGTGAGCACTTTGTCCCCTTCTCACATTTTCAGCTTGAATCTCTCAAGAATGAAAACAATCAATGTTAACTAAATTGATGTGTGTATCTATTATGCTAACATTTCTACGGGTGTAAGTGAGCTTTTGACAGTTGTCATGGGCACTATGAATGGCACACATTGTCTCTCAAGTTTCTTTTCTTCACTTAACAGGGGTGCTATCATGAGCAGCCCTTTGTCCATTTAGTCTCAAACACATAGGCTACTCTCTTAACAACAATAGCTGTTGTTTAACAGTCCATCTCATTCGTGCAGTGACTGTATCCTGTATCTGAGGGAAATTGAATATGTCTCTTCATCCATATGTCCCCTCCATCTCTTCTGCACTCTCTGTAGAAATGGATGAAGAGTGGAATGGGGCTCATCCAGGTTCTGTGGAGCTTCGGATGGTCCTTGTGGGCACCATCGACTGCGGCAAAACCCTGACCGCAGACAACCTGCTGGGCCAGAAGGGCTCCTCTTCCTCTTCCTCGCGGTCCTGCATCCTCCGTCGTGGCCTATCCCACTCCCGTCGGCTCACGCTGGTGGAGGCACCGCGCTGGTACTGGTCCAGCGGCCACCTAGAGTCCAGCGTCCAAGAGGAGACCAAACAGGCATTATCATTAGCCGCCCCGGGTCCTCACGCCTTCCTCTTGCTAATCCCCGTCAATCAGTTCACGGAGATGGAACGACGAGTGCCTCATGAGCTGGAGGAGGTGTTCGGGCGAGGGGTGCTGCAGCACACCTTGGTGGTGCTCACCTGTGGGGACTACCTGTTGGGACGCACGGCCGAGGAGTACCTGGCCAAGGAGGACGAGGGTCTCAGGGAGGTGATTAAGCTTTGCGAGGGCCGTTATCACGTCATGAACAACCGGCAGGTCGACAACAGAGAGCAGGTCAAAGAGCTACTGGAGAAGGTGAGCAAGTCAGCATGTGATTGAATGTTACGTCACTGCCATAGCCTGCTGATCTCATTTATCCAGGCTTCAGAAGGAAAAAGGAAAGCAATGTAGTTTACTCTAGCATGTCAGTGGTATGCAGTATGCTTATGGAAATGTCATGTAAATGCCATGTCTATAATGTTTTTGGAGTAACACCTGTTGAAGCTTGAACATGTTTCTGAGACGTTTAAGCTCATTGTCACACAAAAAACAAGGGAGTAGTTCCAGAAGGAATCCAGAAGCAATTAGAAAGAGCCTCTCTAAATGGACCAAAGATCCCTTATTCCATCCCCAAGGGTGCTAACATTCCTCCAGTGCTAATATGATTATTCCACTATGCTGCAAATGTTCCTTTGCCTTTCTCGCCAGGTGGAGCGGATGGTCCAGCAGAAGGGGGGCTGCTATGTGGAGGGCATCCCCCTGCCTGGGTCCCAGCTGCCCAGTCTGACCACTGAGGTGGAGGTGGTGAAGACGCTACAGAGTCTGAACACAGAGCAGCCGTGGAGCCCAGGGGGACTAGAAACAGACCACAGGAAATCAGTGCAAAGGACTGAGATAGACACCGCAGAGACACAGAGGAGGGAGAATGAGAGAGCAGAGAGAGAGCGACTCGAAAGAGAGAGAGTGGAGAGGGAAAGATGTCTGAGAGAAAAAGCGGAGCAAGAAAGGCTGGAGAGGGAAAGAGAGGAGGACAGGTTACAGAAGCGTCTGTCTGAGAGGAGAGCGAAAAGAGAGAGGGAGAGAAGAGAGAGAGAGCTACACGTGAAAGCAGAGATGGAGAGAATAGAGAAGGAGAGAGTAGAAAAAGAGAGAATCCTCAAAGTAAGGGAAAGAGAGGAGAGCAAGTGGGAAGAGGGAGAAATGCTTGAAATGGAGAAAGAAGAGAAAAGATTAAAGATGCAATCAGAAATGGAGAGAACAGAGAAAGAGAGAGCAGAAAGAGAGAGAATCATCAAAGAAATAGATGAGGAGAGAAAAGAAAGAGAAAGACTAGAAAAGGAGAGAGAGGAGAGAAGATCAAAGCTGCGAGCAGAGAGGGAGAGAATAGAGAACGAAAGAGCAGAAAGAGAGAGAATCCTTAAAGAAAGAGAGGAGACGAGACGAGTAGAGAGAGAACGACTAGAGAAGGAGAGAGAAGAGAAAAGACTACAGATGCAAGCAGAAATGAAAAGAATAGAGAAAGAGAGAGCAGAAAGAGAGAGATTTATCAAAGAAAGAGATGAGAGGGAGAGGAAAGAGAGAGAGGAGAGAAGACTTAAGATACAAGCAGAGATGGAGAGAATAGAGAAAGAAAAAGCAGAAACAGAGAGAATCATTAAAGAAAGAGAGGAGAGGAGACGAGTAGAGAGAGAACGACTAGAGAAGGATAGAGCAGAGGAAGAGTTAAAGAAGTTGGAGATGGAGAGAAGAGAAAAGGAGGAAATCAAAAGGGAGCAATATGAAAAAGCTGAGATAGAGAGAAAAGGAGGAAGAGAAGAGTTGCAGAGAATCATCAAGGAAAAGGAGGAGAAGGAGAGACAAGATAGGGGGAGATCAGAGATGGAGGAGAGAGAAAGAATCCAAAGATTTGGAGCACGAAGAGAAACAATCGAAGAGAGAAGAGAAAGACTGCAGAGAGCCAGGGCAGAGAGAGAAAGACTTGAACAAGAAATGGCAGAGAGGGAGAGTGCAGAAGCCCTAAGGGGAGAGAATGAGAGAACAGAGACAGAACAACAGGAGCAAGAGAGGAGAGAGAAAGAGAGGATAGAAAAAGAAAGAGTTGAAAAAGAGAGAGAAAGGTTGGAGCAGGAGAGGCTGGAGAGAGAAAAAGAGAAACAAAGAATTGAGAACGCGAGGCTTGAAAAAGAAAAAGCAGAGAGAGTTAGAACAGAAAAAGAAAGCAGGGAGAGAGAAAGGGCAGAGAAAGAAAGACTTGAAAAAGAAAAAGCAGAAAAAGAGAGGATGCAGAGAGAGAGGGCAGAGAAAGAAAGACTTGAAAAAGAAAAAGCAGAAAAAGAGAGGATGCAGAAAGAGAGGGCAGAGAAAGAAAGACTTGAAAAAGAAAGAGCAGAAAAAGAGAGGATGCAGAGAGAGAGGGCAGAGAAAGAAAAACAAGAGATAGAAGAAAGGGCCCCTTCAAAGCACATGACCAATGGCGTCCACTCCCAGATGTTGCCCCAGAAACTCATTGAGCAGCAGTGTCTTCATGAAGACAAACAGCAGAGGACCAAAGGCACCTCCCAGTCAACTGCAGGTATAGAATGGAATGTTCCAGAACAACCCTTCTGGTTGAGAATCACATTTTAATTCCTGTTTGCTACAGATCTCTCGCCTTCCCATGGAACAGTTCCAAATATCACTTACACTTACAGATAGAATTATAGTTCAGTTTAATTTAGTCCTTTATACCAAGGCAGGGATAGAGAAAAAGTGGAGAAGGCTGAGAATTCTGGAAGTTAGAAAATGTAAATGGCGCTGACATGATTGTGACCTGATTCACTGACTCATATGAGCATTTAAGGTGAAACGTTCCTGCCATTCCTTGGAAAGTTTTGGGTGTTTGGGTGTGTCTTTTTCTCATGCTAATCAGCCTCATCGAGACTGATGTTCAGGTTTGGTGTGTGGGCTTTGTCATGTCAAGAATGAGCATTTTTTTTGTGCATTCATTGCTTATGACTCAACATTTGAAGCTGGTTCAAGATAACCTCTGATGTACTTAACACTGATAGTCTTACCAGTGATATGATAGCTGGAACTGATCAATTTAGCCATTTCACAAATATATCTATGACCATTGTTCACAAAAAAACATATTCCAATGATTCACAGTATAAACAACTTTATTTGGACACACATGCACTGACAAGGAATGTCATGTCAACAGGAACTTAAGTCAGGGCACTCTGGAAGTCAGTATTACTTCAAAGGGCTGTGTAGATGTGAGAAACATAGTGAACCCACTGTTCAAAGCGGCCCTTTCATGCTCCCAATCAAATGTCATTTTGTCACCATTCCTCCTCTTCTCCTCCAGAGGGAGCCATTCTCAGCCAGGTAATAGAGCCAGGTGGTGAGACAACTTTCAAAAACAGCAAGTCACACTAGCAGTATGGCCTAACAGACTAGTAATTCATGAACCTTCCCACTTCGGAATAATCCCAACTGGATCCTAACATGATGTCATCCGTCTTTCAGTCTACCATCAAATCACGACTGGAGAAGATCCATCTCCCTCAGCACCGGAGCTCAGGCTGGTTCTGTTGGGCTGCACTGGGTCAGGGAAAAGCGCCGCGGGGAACGCCATCCTGGGCCGCAGAGAGTTTGAGTCACAGGCTGACTCCGCAGTCACCCAGAGGTGTGAGAAGGGCCGGGCCATCCTTGGCAACAGACGGGTGAGTAACAGCCAAACCAGTCAAGCCCAAACACAAGCCTGAAAAATGTCTCACCCAACCTGCTCTGGTTCAAATGTACATATTTCATCCAGATGGATTACTTTTTGATTCTTAAACTGGTTTAGTTTGTGTTTTCTTTTCACTAGTCCTCTCCCTCTCACTTCTCTATTAATCTTTTTCTTCCTTACTTTCTTCCCTCTCTCTCTCTCTCTGTCTCTCTGCCTCCTTACTCATGTCCACTTCACTTCCTGTCTTTATGACTTTCTTCCTCCCTCCCTCTATCTCTCTTAACCTTTCACACACACTCTCTATTCATCTCACTTATCTCCTCTCTTTCCCTCTCCTTCTCTTCCTCTGTTTCTCTCCTGTCTTTGCCACCCTCACCTCTCTGTTGTTGTCTCTCTCTTTGTCTTTGTTTATCTCTCTCTCTCTCTGTCCCTCTCCCAATTCAGGTCAGTTCAAATGTGCTTTATTAGCTTGCCAAAGAATGTGTTCACATACACATTCACATACTAAGATAACATGTCTCTCTTCCTCTCTCTCTTTCTCTCTCTCTCTCTTGCAGGTGGCGGTGGTGGACACCCCTGACTGGTTCCGTTTGGACTGCTCCCCTGAGGAGGTGCGCTCCCAGCTTTCTTCCTGCATAGCTTTCTCCACCCCGGGGCCCCACGCCTTCCTCTTCTGTGTCCCCCTGCACCGATCCCCAGACCCGGCCCAGCTGCAGGCCCTTGGGGCCCTGGAGGGGGTGTTTGGCCCCGGAGCCGTGAAGGACCACACGCTGCTCCTCTTCACCCACTCCGACTGCCTGGAAAAGGGGGCAGGGGGTGGGAAGGGGGTGGATGCGATGGAGGAGTATATCGCCTCCAAGCGCCCGGATCTCCTCAAACTGGTGGAGAAGTGCAGAGATCGCTACCACATCCTGGAGAGGGCCAGGCATGAGGGTGGAGGAGGAAGAGGAGGAGGAGGAGATGGAGAGGAGAGGAGGAGTGTGGAGAAGCTGCTGGAGAAGGTTGAGCAGATGGTGAAGGAGAGTGGAGGAGGTCACTACAGCTGTCTACTCTACCAGGAGGCGGAGAATCGTGTCAGGGACCGTCACGACGAGCTCTTGCAGGACAGAAGGGAGACGACGAGCAGAGGAGGAGTAGGAGAGTATCTGGACACCTTGGAGGAGGAAGAAGAGGATGAGACGCTGGAGGTGGAAAGAACAAGAGACGAGGCAGAGAAGATTGTCACGCTGGACTCTGTCCCTGCCCTCACCCTCCCTCCCCCCGAGTCCACCTCGTTCCTGCACTCCGTGGGGCAGAAGGTCGCAGCGGGGTTGACCGCCGGCACAAAAATGGCGGCGTCGGGGGTGGTAGAAGGGGCAAAGAAGGTGCCCAAGCCGCTGGCCGGGGGGGCACTGCTTGGTGCAAGTCTGGGGGCTTTTTTCGGAGGTCTCCTTGGAGGGGCTGTAGGTGCCACCGGAGGGGTCGCTCTCGCTGAGGTAGCCCGACGGAAACTCAAC
This sequence comes from Tenualosa thibaudeaui, assembly GCA_027481765.1. Lineage (NCBI taxonomy): Eukaryota > Metazoa > Chordata > Actinopteri > Clupeiformes > Clupeidae > Tenualosa > Tenualosa thibaudeaui. The sequence goes on along the minus strand of JAIFZK010000176.1, from coordinate 815,979 downwards.
AGCAGACAGACAGACAGCAACGGACAGACAGAGAAGGAGAAGAAGGAGTCATGATCACCTCTGGAGCTTACAGATATTGCCTGTATTATGTGCTTTGTATCTAACGAATTTCCCTCTATGTAAAAACTTTCAAATACAGTTAAAATGAATGTAAAATTGCAAACACATAGTTAAAGCACACATTTTCTTACAGTGCCTTAAAATGGATTGGAACGCCGATGAAATGTCTCTGTAATGTCCCTCCTGATGTAAAAGTATGTTAAAAGTACAAAGTTAAAGTATAGAAATAGTTTTCTTTAGTGTCAGACTGGTAAGTTATGAGTTAATGATCAGAATGTCACTTCTGTACTGTACTGTAAACAGCATCTTAACTGTGGTTAAAGCAACTTTTTCAGATAGTGAAGGCCAGACCATTCTTTGTTGAATACTTTGTGAAAGGTGTCTTTACTTGAGACAATGTTCAACTAGTTGTTGTCACAGATAGAGATGGAAAATGAAAAATTGCTGTCCTTGCCACAAGATGGCGTCCAAGTTCACTGAGGCATTATCACACTTGGAAGCGGATTACAGAGTGTAATCAGCAGCACCATCATGGGGCCAAGAAGATTATCAGCTGTGAAGTGCCTGATCAAGCTCAATCTGAGCATGCTTAGTTACAGTATCTACTTATATGTATGTATGTATATTTGTATGTATTTCTTTATGTATGTATGTACAGTACATGTTCTGTGCTTGTGTGTCTATCTGCCATCTGCTATCTGACAGTTTGAATGAGTACATATACACTATGGGTATTCAAGACAAGAGTGTGTTTGTCTTCTGTCTGTGTGTGTTTTATGATTGTTTTAGGTGTATGTGTGTGTGAGTGAGGCTATGTCCACATGACAATTGTGTGTTTGTGTGTATGACCCAAGGTCAGTGACACAGCACGCCCGCCACTAGAGCATGTGACACACTCTAGAGGAAGTGCTCCATGTCGACACCAATGGCATAACTGACAGGGGTGGGGGATGGAGGCTGCAGTGTGACGACATTAGCAGGTGGCCAGCTGCCGTGTGCCAGCCAGCCCTGGGTGTGGCGCCCACCCGCCAGGCCCCGAGGGGGCATGAGGACAGTGTGAGAGGAGGGGGTGATGAGGAGCGTTGGACCGACTGGCATTATTATCTGTGACTCACACGCCACCCACCCAACCCCCAGGGCCTCCTCTATCACACACAAGGTTGGGGGACAGAAGAGTGAAAACAAACAAACCCAAAGCGATTCGACCCTCTTGCCCAGGGCCTGCTTCTACTTAGCCTGGTAATAAACCAGCCCCTCGTTCTACACTTAATTTTGCACAGATGGTCTGGCCATTCAGTAGTGAGAAATGATTGCTTGCTGGAGGTGTTTAAGTTTAAAAAGATTGGATCAGCCCTTGACTAATAGCCTTGACTGACAGAATTCTGGATCTGCATTCACAAAACCTCCCTCTGTTTGCTAAATGAATCCAGTAAAAATGCCACCGGAGACAACAAGCTGAATGGGATCAAATCCAGACTAGCACTGTAGGGAGATGATAATTGAGTGGAAGTGCGAAGAAAGGCGTGGTCAGTCTAGCTTCTACTGGCCACATGACATGATAGAATAGAACCGTTTTTAAATGATAAATTAAATAACATGGCTTTTAGGAAAGCATCTGTAGAAAAAGCAGGCCAGATGCATGGCCCAAAATGTATTGCGTTACTTTTTCTTTGCATCGTGCATGTTGAAAATGAACCACCCAGCTGAGATAAAGTGATGTGGCTCTCGTTCTCGTCACCCTGGTTTCACATTATCTAAAGGGACCCAAAGAGACCCAAAGGAAATGTGACAATTTCTGATGAAATTTTTGATGTTCCACTGACACCATGCAGGCCAATGTGGGCCGCGGGTGACCAAATCAAGGCCCTCGGCCTACAGAGCTGTGAGTGGCAGCACCAGGCCTGTGTTATGCAAGCCTCTCTTCCTGTTGTGTTCCAAGCTGTGGGGGTGCAGGGGTGGCTGTGAATGAGCTGTGGAGCTGCTCGTGTGTGTGTGTGTGTGTGTGTATGTATGTGTGTGTGTATATGTGTGTGTGTGTGTGTGTGTGTGTATGTATGTGTGTGTGTGTATGTGTGTCTTTGGGGGGGGGGCTGAGAGAACCTCAGCCCCCTCAACCCTACATACACACACACGCACACACAAATACCCACATCCCTGGTTTGCCTTCACCACATAGCTGTTTTCACAACTTTCTCTCGCATAACTCCTTTTTTTTTCCTTTTTGTTTGGTCGTTTTCTTTCCACCTCTTTTTCACGCGGCGGTTACCACCACAGATCCCCCTCAGGAAGCTCGTTGGCCGCCGATGAGACAGCACTAACTGTAGCCATTTCCTGGCCACCTGATACAGTGAGTACAGCAGGAGCAGCCAAGCGAGCTAGCGAACGCGCCCTCCGATGCCAGTTTGGTCTTACCACACCGCAACAACACCCCACTCCTCCCTCCCCTGACACCCCTGACCCCACACCCATCACCCCCCACCTCCTGCCAAACCAGCCCCACCCCCCCACCCACCCACTCTTCCCAGCCTCGCCCTAACCTCCCTCCCCAGAACCCCGACCTCCCACTTGACCTCTTGGGCATGCTGCGTACACACAGCTGCATAAGGCGAAGGGAAAAAGCTCTCTCTCTCTTTCTTTCCTTTTCCCTCTTTTTTCCCTCTCTCTCCCAGATAGCCATGAAAGTGCACAGTGGCCAGTTTTTTTTTTTTTTTTTTGCTGTTGGTTTGTTTTCCACCCGCACCAGTTCTCACGCCGCTGTCATGGATCAACAATGTCCGGCTGCACAGGACGGACGCTGATATTTCACAGCGACTGCTGTGTTGTTGTTTTTCTTTAAAATGCTTCTCAATTTTCCGCCACTTCGCCCCGCTGCTGCTGCCCCTGCCATCGTTGACGTCGCCATCAACATCGAGGCCTTGGCTTGGGATTTACATGTTTAAACTGATATCATCAAAGCACCCTTTGGTCTCTTGCGTATGTGTGTGTGTCTTGCAAGTGTGTGTCTTACAAGTCACCAGCCAGACGGTGTCCAAGACAAACTCGGCTTTAAGGGAAGGGGGAATTCCCTGAGTAAAGTTGGATGAAATACAATGCACAGATGAGGAAATGAGGGTGATGGTGCATTCACGCAGACTGGGCTACGGTGTCGTGTCATGCTCTAGGTGTGGCTGTCCTGTCCTGTCCTGTCCTGTCCTGTTCAGTCTGGGCCTGGGCATCCCTTGGGCCCTCAGCTGCTTTGAGTCATCAGCCTGAATTATTATTAAGGCCCTTTACAAAGGAGTCCTGCCCTGCCCAGGTCTGCAGAAAGGGTGCTAAAATAAAGTCACCAAAAAAAGCAGGCCTCCTTCTGGCTGTAGGTTCACACACCTCATTGGCCCCGCTCTTAAAGAGACACAGCACTTATTTTAGACAGAAATTTAACTTAAAGGAGGGATATTAACTGCTTAAAAAATGGGCAAACTATATTTTGATAATATGCAGTCAAAAAGGACCTTTCCTCTTCCTTCAGAACTCACATGCCAGTGTAGTTTGGCAAAAATTCAGGAAAGTTTCTCATCTCATCACAATTTAGTTTCAATCTCTTGAGTGCATTCAGAAATACTCAAATATGTAGACCAAGTTCCTGGCAATTAAGTAATCAATTTGAAATAATTTACTGATCATTGTTCAGGCACATGTATCTATGTACTCTTGGCCATAGTTAATGGAGCAGTTTTGATCAGCTTGAGAAAAAAAAGTGGGTTTGTCATGAGAGGATGTTAAAATGGGGAAGAGTGTTGCTCTAAATAATCTATTTATTTCCACAGTCTACAATGCTGAATGTCACAATATCCTCCTAGTGAAGAGATGTCTCTTTTTTGTCCCAGTTGTTTGCATGAAATAGGAAATGGAAGAACTTCAAAACATGACAGGGAGTGAGTACACTCAGAGTGTGAACGACGGCTCTAAAACATTTATAGCTCATGTTTCTAAACTTTGCCTCAGTGACAGTTGAATAACCTTTTCAAACAGCTTGTCATGATTGAATATTTTCTGACAGGCCCATATCAAAGCTCATGCTAACATGCCTAATCTGAATGAACTGAATGCAATGTATGTGATGAAATGCATCTATTGCACTTGTAAGGACCTAAAGGGAAATGTTGCCCTAAATTCTTAGAAATATCTCTTTCGTAAAAAAGTAAAGCCTGCGGAATCAGTATAACATGGCTATGGGCTGAGACTGAGATGAGGACTGGCTGTAGACGCAACAACTAGGCTATTCAGTTCTCTTAACACCAGCTTCCGGTTTACTCACAAATATTTACAACCTGCAGCGGAACAGTGCATTATGAATGGGTTTTCTGTTGTTTGTTTTTCCTCGCTTTGGAACAATGATATACCTTTGAGGTCATAATGAGACAACTTTCTTGTGCCTGTATCTTGGAGTGCATGTATCTTGATTGTTTCTCTGTGTGTAAAAAAAGCCTGATGCAAAAAAGAAACCCTTAAAGACTGCACGGAAATAAAGGGACACTTTTATATCTTTCAATGTCATTGTACCACCTGCATCATAACATGACTTCAACATTACACCATTACGGAAGAGTCATTTATGACAAAAGCTGGTAACATTTTATAATAAGGTGCAACATTAAATTGAAAAGTAGCCATTCCCTAACACTAGGGCTACACTGGATGCGTCAAGTCAAGTCGCATCAAAAATACATTGAAAAGACTGGTCTATTTTTTTAGAATGTCTGCTGCACTGCCTTGTCTGGTGAAGCCACTTCCATTGATTATAGTGGAAGCTAATTGTTACGGCAGATACGCCTTTGATGTAATGCATCCAGTGTAACAGTTTGATCATTGATTGTTAATAGCACCTATGTGACATATCTCTATTACAAAATTGTTGCCAAGAGTGACTAAAGAGTTGAGTTGAGATTTTCATTACTTAACATAAGCTATCAGTAGGTGAAGTATTTGCGTGCAGGCCAACATTATCTGACACTTTTATGAGAAAAGAATTCAGTCACATACAGCTAAGGTGTCAGATGATGTTGCTATGCGTGCAAATGGTTTATATAGTTATTAAATAATGAAAAATAGAATAATTGGGCAGTAATAAGCAAAAGAGTAGCACTTACAATTAACAACCAAACTATTAAGTTATGGCTACTGCATTATTTATAGTGGCACCTTATTATATTGTGCTACCAAATATTTCTGATAAAACTTGCAAAGACTATAAATTGACGCTATAAATCCACATGTGGTTCAGTGCACACGATTAACAAAAACAATATTGTCAACCCGCTGCTATTAAACACAAAGAAAAATGCTGTAAACTTAACAACCATTACTCTTACATAATCAACTATGGCATCTAATGTCTCACGCTTGAGCACACAAAAATATCAACAACAAGGTTACATCCCAGTGTTCCCTCCAAAACCCTAAAGCCCTGAAACCTCTACAGACTTCACCTTTGTGATCATGCCAGTTAAAGTGATAGTTTGAAGTGAATCCAATCATAGCTCTGTTGAGTGAGCTTGCTGAGTGCTGTCGGTAGGATGGAGAATGAGAGAATTTTGTACAACCTGGACCGAATAGAGTGTGGCTTACGCTAAGTGTTTGAGGATTCAGAGTTCAGGGTGTGTGTGTGTGGCGGGGTGGGGGGGGAATTGGGATTCAGTCCTAGAGTCTCTGTGTTTTGCCCCAGAAGTGGCTACATGTCAGCTTGCGTGTGTCCAGTCTTTGTTGTGTTGTATGTGTGTGTGTGTGTGTGTGGGGGGGGGGGGGGGGTCACCGCTGGTGGCTGGAGATGGCCACTGTGCGGATCTGCTCCTTCACCTTGTCCATCATGCCCGCAGCCTTCAACCCCAAGCCCCTGGGCCCCATGCTCTCCTCGCTGTCTGTGTCACCGTAGCAACTGGAGCCCGGCGACGCGCCCAGGGCCATGACTGCGTCTCTGTCAATGTCTCTGTCGCACAGCGCGACCGTAAGAGCAGCCCCTTGCGTTGGGACTGTAGCGAGGGGGACGTGCTGGGGCTGGGAGGAAGAGAGTACAGATACGCGGCTGTGCTTCATCTGGCGGTGAATGTTCTTCACATCCTCCTCATCCTCCCCCTCCTCATCATTCCCCTCTCTTTCCTCGTCCTCTTCTTCCTCATCCTCCTCCTCCATCTCTGTTACTCTGTCCTGCGTCTGGGCACCGCGCTCGTTGGATGCCTGGTCGTTGAGGAGCTTGACCAGGAAGTTGATGTACTTCATGGCCAGACGCAGGATCTCATTCTTGCTCAGCTTCTTGTCGGGCGGGTGCGTGGGGATGAGTTTGCGCAACTCCGAGAAGGCACCGTTGACATTCTGCTGCCGCCAACGCTCGCGGCTGTTGGTGAACACCCGCCTGGCCAGCTTCTGGGGAGGACCCGCTATGGTGCACAAACACACACACACACACACATTGGCATTACGGCGAGAACACAGCTTCTAGTTAGTTAAAATAATGCACATGCATGTTCAGTGTGTAAACAGACAGCTCCACTCCAACCACACACACACACACACACAGACACACACACACACACGGTGTCACTCACAAATCTAACAGATTGCTTACCATCTGGGATCTCCATTTCAAAGTGTGAGGATGGTCTCCTCTTCAGGCGGTTATTCCCAAAGATACCAAACCCACCAGGCGGGCCAAGGAATGAACTAGAACAAGCAAAGACAAACAGGGGAATCACAGGTCTGTGACACAAGTCTGTGTTTGAGACAAGTTTGAGTCTGTCTATACGTCACCTGTGAGAAATCAAATCAACCCCTTTTCCTTCTCTCTGTCTCTGTCTCTCTCTCTCTTTCTCTCTCTCTCTCTCTCTCTCTCTTCCACTATAGAAAACCTGCTGGAATAGAAAGCGATATTGCTGTTGAGGCGCTCTGTTGTTTTGAAGACCCCTATCGAGCAACGTAATTGCTCCCGTAACAAGTCGCAAACGACTCAATCTAACTGGGCTGACTGAAGGAAGAGGGGATCCATAAAGCACAATTATCTGAGATTTGATGACTTCCGGAGGGGCTGATTGAGCGTCCATGCCGCGAGGAAACCTGCCTTCATTAGCACCTCCGCCACAGCGGTCTGGTGGGGAGGGGAGGCGCCACCAAAATAGATCTACAGACCAGGCAGACACACACACACAGACAGACAGACAGACGGATAGACCTACTGACAGACACAGCAAAGGAAATCAAGCTACATGTAACCCCCTCAAGGGTAAAGTAACTGTCTGTCTGTGTTTACCAAGTATGTCCCTTTCAAGGGCTAAATTAAATGTCTGTCTGTCTGTGTTTCCTGACTATGTCCACTCAAGGGGAAAGTTAACTGTCTGTCTTTCTGTCTGTCTGTGTTTGCTGACTATGCCCCTTCAAGAGCTGAGTTAACTGTCTGTCTGTCCTTCTGTCAGTCTGTATTCGCCAGCTATGTCCCCTGCAAGGACTAAGTTAACTGTCTGTCTGTCCTTCTGTCAGTCTGTATTCGCCAGCTATGTCCCCTGCAAGGACTAAGTTAACTGTCTGTCTGTCCTTCTGTCAGTCTGTATTCGCCAGCTATGTCCCCTGCAAGGACTAAGTTAACTGTCTGTCTGTCCTTCTGTCAGTCTGTATTCACCTAAGCTAACTGTTTGTTAACTGTCTGTCTGTGGTCGCCGGCTAGCAAAAGTGACAAGGAAGGGTTAGAGTAGTCACACTCTTGTGCAATTGGTCATGCGATGCAGTTTCCTCAAGCAGGTGGTTTCTATGCCAGCAGTGGCAGCTTGGTCATCAGTGAAAGGGAGCTTGTGGTCTGTGCTCTGGGCATGGTGCTGTGGTTTGGGGTCTGAGGCCATACAGCAGTAAGGCTGTCTTACAAAGTCCAAAAAAGCACTTAGCTGCAGGCTTTCGCTTCGCTCTATGTGAAGAAAGTAACCTATGTGAGTGAAGCATCTTCCTAGATGTTGCCCTGTTCCCAGATGTCTGATGTGGTTGGTGCTGGTGTGGTTGTGGTGTTCCCTGGGCAGTAGTCCTTTTTCCATCAAAAAGACGATTCACTTTAAAATGATGCACATCAAAAAGTGAGTTGGACATATGTGACAGAAAAAGAATTTTAACACTCTCACTCTGATTTTGTGTTTAGTTAATGGAAAAACATTTTACACTTCACACGTCACAAAAACGTATTTGACTTAAATGTTAATTCGCTTGAATATCTGATGGGAAAAGAGATGGTGGCTTGAGGTGCCTGACAAAAGTTGAGGTGCGACAAAGTTTGCAGCACACGGCAAACTACTTCTATGTGGCAGATTTTATGGGCAGCCATCTTAATTCGTCTCATTTGATAAAATGCTTCTCCTAACTGTGAGGATGGGGGACCATTTCTGTGCGCTGATTGAATTATGGCCTGACATTAGGCACTTGCACAGGCTAATGAAGTGAACAGATGGATTTAGACAGCAGGATTCCTGATGCAGCATCACAAAGTGTTGAGACATTCTCACCAAGCTGAGCAGTTTCAATCTCACAAATCTGGGGACTTCACTTAATTCATTTCCACACCATAAAGTGAAGTAATTGGACATCCAGATATTGTAAATCAATATGTGGGTATGAGTTTTGCCCAGTCTGTCAAGACTTTCTGAAACAAACTTCATTTCATGACAATCATTTCTCTGCATGCCCATCTGTAACAGATGGAACTGGTTCTAGGATTCAACTCAGTCATCAGCTCCAACTAGGAATCTACTTCAAGTAGGACTAATGTGTATGTTTATGTTTGTCATGTGTGTATGAACATTGTCACCATTATTATGATTTTATGGTTGCTATTGTTGTTGCTGTTATTATATATATATATATATATATATATATGAGCAATTCCATGCAAATTGTCACATCCACGGCAACAAAATGCAACAAAATGTATGAAATGATCTAGTGAAAAGTTTCATAAAATTAGTTCTATAACCAAGAAGAGTGAATGCTCAGATTTTATGTAATCATCATTCACATCATACCATACCATGGCATTGTATTGGCGTTATGGACGTGACAGTTTTGCGTGGAATTGCCCATATGTAAAAAAAAGCTAATTAGTATAAGTAATAAGTAATAAGTCTCTTTGGATAATAGCATCTGTGACATACAATAACCATAACCACGAACACTCCCAGAGCTGTGAGCCCAGTCTGATCTGACCGTGACAGTTAGATAGTGCAGTGTTTTATCTCTCACCTGTTGAGCAGGTGGTATCCCCCGGGAAGCATGGGGCTGGAAGGCGGCATGCCAGCGGCAGCCGCAGCAGCAACGTTGTCCCCGGGTTGCAGAGTGGTGAGCTGGGTGAGGCGTGTGTCTGGGGGCCCATGCGGTAGCAGGGTGGGGATGGGGTGGAGGGCGGTCAGCTGAGGGGGCGGCAGGCGGAGAGGTGGGAGGGGGGGTTTGCTGTGGCCCAGGCTGATGACAGGAATGTTGGGCGGGAGGGAAAGAGAGGCTGATGGGATGGATGAAGATGGTGAGGAGGAGGATGAGGAGGAGGAGGTGGGGATGGAAGTAGAGGCGGGGGTGGGGGTGAGCGTTCGACTGTGAGGCGAGGCTGCAGTCACTTGCGGCTCAGCGGTGGAAGGCACTAGGCTGGGCAGATGGGAATGAGAAGGTGCCGTTATCGTTGTCGTTGGCTCTGAGGCAGCAGGCAGCGAGTCCTCGTCTTCCTCCCTCCTGTCCTTCTCCTCCACCTTGACCACCTCCTCTTCCTCCTCCTCCTTGCTCTCCCTCTCATCTGTCACCACGGTGACAGGCTCAGGTGTGAGCCGGGCATCCGTGTGGCCGCCTTGCGTGTCTCCCCGGGTCCCTCCTCCATTAGCCAGGAGTGGTGGGCTCCCGCTGTCGCCCGTGCCGTTAGCGCCTTTGCTACAACTGCTGCTGGGGGTACTGGAAGGGCGGTGGGCGCTCCTCTGCCCCGGAGGTGGGGATAGGGGGGAGAGCAGCACAGGGCAGGGCTGGGGGCTGGGAGAGCGGGTAGCGGCAATGGCAGCACTGGGCTCCAGCTTCTCCATCATGGTGGTGGGGTTCCTCTTGCGGCCCGCTCGCTCGGGGCTAGTAACGCCAGCGAGGGGCCTCCTGTTCCGGGACCTCTGCCTCTTGCTTTGTGCTGAGATTCCTGATAGACTGATTAGCAAATCCAGCTAACTCAACTCTTGGGTCAACACACACGCACTCACACACAGTCTTGTACTGAGTTGTGGTGCTAAATTACTCTGTTGGTTTCCCAGCACTTCCTGTCCTGCTCTGTAGGGTTGGAGGGTCACATGGGCCAAGCTGCTGAGTCTAAGTTGCCTGCCTCAGCCCACATGGTCACATCCAAAATGGCGGTGGTGGCGGTAGAGCTGGGTGAGTCTCTGAGCGTACATGAATCAGTCCAATCAGAAGCAACATGCGCAGTGTAGTGGGCTGTGTGTGGGTGTGTGTGTGTGTGTGCTGACACCTGCTCAACCAAACCAAAAGACCTCTGGGAGAGAATCACACAGAGGAGGCTCGAGTCACTTCAGTGCATGTGTGTGTGTGTGTGGATGCGTGACTTCTCTTGACTCCTGTGTATGATGTGTTATGATTGCTCCCATGAGGAGCATGCTAAGGGAGTTATCAATGAAGTGACAACCTCTTGTAGAAGACAAAGACAGTCTTCTGGAGTTTCTTGGAGTGTTTGGATCACATGAATTTCAGGGGCCAATCCACATCTATAGACAATAAAAGGAAAAAAAGCACAAATAAACCCAAACATGAAGGTTAGGTTGTGTCAATATTTCTTGCATTCAAAACGGTTACAATCTGAAAATGTAATGAAAACGCAAGGTTATACAGCCTCAAGATTTGAGATAACCTTTAGAGAAAAAAAACAATACACCACTAAATCAGAACACACATAGGAACCATTTCGTTTTCAACAAACCGTAGGTCTGAACCTTAAAACCTATAAAAAGGCCCCAGAGCCAAAATTAAAAATTACCACTACAAATAAATGTCCACATAGAAGACTTTTCTTTGCCACCAAGAGCAATGAGGTAAGTGGTGTGGCACAGAGGAATTCGCCCTGCCTGCCTTGAGTGATTCATGGTCGACTTTTAGCAAGCGAGCTCCTTCCCTTTTTCTATTCGCTCACATGAAAAAAGCAGTAAAGTTCCATTCAGGCAGCCAGTTTCCCCTTTTTGTTTGTGTTTATAAATACAGTCTTTTATCGCATTCGGCTGAACAGTGGAGTTCACACAGGTACTTTATATACAAGGACCTTGTGGGACCTGGGTCAGTTCAGCTGCACATGTCTAAGACAGGACAAGGCATTCTGAACAAAAGGCTGCTACACAATTCAGTGGCAATAAATGTATTATATATATGTACGAAGAGTTCAGCCCTTTCCATTCCTTTCAACCCTTTCCATTCCAAATCCAAAATAAAGAATTTCCAGAAAAATATTTATATAATTTTGTAAACTTTATCAATACAACTTCAATTGTATTATTTTGCCTTGATTTGTTTTTACTTGATAGTAAATAGTAAGATTCCAATTACAGTCTGCATGGAAATTATTATACAACAGAATTTTTGCAATTTATTTAAATGGACTTAGAGGTTTTGCATCTGAACTCTTCATATGCACACAGTACCCTTTCACTGTAATTAGAGATCATACAGGCTGTGTGCCCTGTATACTATAGCAGAGAGAGATAAACAAATGGTGTATTAAAAATGGTGTGTAAATGCTCGTCAGCTTGTCATGGTTGCAATATAATGATTGTTCTGCTGAGACACAAAGGCCAATTATGTTGTTTTGATATGAGTTTAAATTGCACCACACTTTTTATACCTATACAGGTTTTGCATTGATTATATTAGACGAGCTCTACTATAACATTCACTAATCACTGGGGCTCAGTACAGTCAAAGGGAGAGCATATATTGCTTTAACATATTTAATCCAGATTAGGGTGATGGATTATCCCATTTGTTTTGAAGATTATAGGCAGCATATGCTTACCAGTCACTTTGTCCCTATGAAACATGAAAACATGTTTATGCGCTGATATTTGGTCTAATCATGATCAGCTTTGCAGTGACTGACTAAATGAACTCAGCCATCCGGTGTATGCTAATGCTCTCTGCAGCGTATTCTATTTGCCATTCTACTCATTCTATATTTGTGGCCATTTGATTTGAACTAGGAGTTCAAATACTACCATCTACTCAGATCTCTGTACTATTTTACAATGCCATTGTCACGTCTTATTTTGCACCTTTTTTCCTTTTGTGTGCATCCAACTGTGCATTATTTTTCACATTTTCAGTGGTTGTTCCTGCGTCATGTGTATTTTTTGGAGCTCTGCACAAATGCCCATTTTCATCAAAGTACTCACAGAGTTCAGAGCGGACGGACCACTCATTTGTCCCACTGGTGTCTTCTCTCCTCTCTACACCGGTATCTTTCTCTCTCTCACTCTCTCTCTCTATTCTTCCTCTTCCTTTTTCCGCATGGACTCTTCTTCTCCTCACAATACCCCTTTTCTACTTTTCTCGTGTCCCTTGTCCGTGTCTGGGGGTCTTGCTTTCTGTCCGGCAAAGTGTCCAGTCACTTGTCCTCCCGGAAGTGCAGTCCAGTCAACGCAGTTCCCCACGAGTGAAACCCACCTCAGGCTTCAGTCGACCAGGCGATCCAGGCACAAGTCACAGCCTCTTATAATAGTGTTCCACTACTGTAAGCAATCACATCAATTTATATAGCAATTTATACAGCACAGGTTCAAAAACACTACTAATAGTGTTAGAGTTACAATACTTCAGTAGCCCCTAGATTCAGTCCCCAATCCAGTGTGTTTTGCCCGCAAAATGTGGACTCTGGCATTGTTGCGGAGACAAGGTGATGCTTACGCCTCCTCATGTCTCTCTCTCTCACCCTCTCTCTCTCTTTCACTCTCTCTCTCTCTCTGTCTTTCCCTCTCCCCTCCTCTTCGGGCTGTTTGAGGGCTCCAGTTGGCTGCCTGTTGGATGGGGCTGCTGTACTGCTGGTTTGTGTGCAGGAGAGAGGGAACCATGTTGCAAGGACAGTTTTCCGCTCCCTGCTGGACAAGAGGATGTACTCGCACAATATGGTGAGCGCTGATAAGGGACTCAAAAGCCGCCTGTGGACCCCTGATAAGGAAACCTCGCCACCCCCCCCACACACACACACACCCACACACACACCAGCACCACTACCCCCACAATACCACCACCAGCACCACTCTCCCCTCTTCCTCCCCCCACTCCCCTAACACACACACACACACACACTGTAACAGACACACACATACGCAGGCATACATCCTAGTATCTGTCCAACATTACGGTCAATCCTAGACTATAAAGGTTCTTAAATTGCCACCAGAAGGAAGCCATGCTTACATCACCACTGAATAACACCAGAGGCGCTCGTGCACACACACACACACACACTTACACACACACACACCAAATTAACCCACGCCATCAGAAGAGAGAATGCCTATGCACAGGAAGAGCATGTAGCCAGGCTCATTGTCCGCACACCGTACAGTTCCTTGTGTCAATTTCACTCTGGATTTTTTGGGGGCTAAATCTCATTGTCGTCTGAATACAGGCTTAAGTTAAAATGCTCTTCCTATGTATTTTTGTACACTGCATATTTGGGCAGCCTATATGAAACAGTGCTTAACAATTGAAAGATCATCCTCTTTTTCAAAGCCCGTGCACAGCTCTCCGCACCTACCCTTTTTGGACATTATATTTCCATCTTGTGCAGAAATGTTCATTTCAACAATAGGAAATGGAATCATTGTCTTCATCATAAGAGGATGTCATTGTTTTTCTCGTCAGAACGATCGCATTTAAAGGTCATCTATTTCATCTCCTCCAGACAGTTTTGTTCTCAGCGTGAAAAATTATGAGGCGTAGGAGAGGATTGATGTCTTTGCATTAAAGGAAGTAAAGGTAAAGTTATACATTCGGCCACAAGCGTGACAAAATGACAGGATATCTATCCTTGCCTGTCTGTTGGGAATTGGAGATATCATTGGTAAATAGTTAATGAGTAATCTATACACTAAATGTAGGGATTTAATGTTAATGCAGTTGATAGGCAACATCTAAAATGTGTTAAATTAAAATAGATATTTTTCTTTATAATTTATTTTTATTTATAATTTGTTTTGAAATTTGAAATTGTTTGTGACATCCAGTTGTTAATTTGGTCAATGCACCGATAGAGAGGTTCAAGCTGGCCAGAGGCATTAAGAGACAGAACTAAATACATCTGGATGTCATCAGCATAGCTATGATAAGAGACTGAGTTCTGCATATATTTCTTTTATTTATGGCAATACTGATTGAAATTCTTTGGAGACCATTGGAGATCCTTTGATAATGACTGTCATGATTGTCAATGAGTGTCAGTGTAGCTGTTTTTTAAACCACTATTTTATTTTGTAAGGGAAAGAAAGCGAGGTTTCATTGACTCTAGAGTTGATGGTGTTGAGAAACCTCAATTGACCCGATAAGCCCAGTGTCCTGTCCAGGGCTCGTGCTTTTAATCTCCCCATGAAAAAAAGCAGCCTGGTGTGTAACTCCAGCTCAGCGGATCTCTCTCCCGAAGGCTGCAGTGGATTCGCCTCCATGACACCACCACTGGGCCACCGATAACCAATGAGGCTGCAGCCAAACAAACAAAATGGACACCCAAACACCACATCCATTTCCATTTCACCCTCTAGATGACAATCCAGTTATTTTTTTTCCTTAGCCCATAAATCCATACTTGAAATTCTATCCATTTTCACAACCCCATAAGTATTTGGCATAAGGCTCATCCTTTTCTCCTCTCCCCATCGTCTAGGAGTCTAGTTTGGTGATTCATCACCCTTGACAGAGAAAGAGGAGAGCTGGCCAATCTTTTCCCATCAGGAGGCTACAAACAGACTCACACCCTTTTACCAAATGAAAACACCCATCCATTTACCAAACCTGCAGTACATTTATTAGGGTGAGATTCTTCCTAGACAACAGCACTTCCATGACCACTTAAGGCCTTAATGACCATGCGGTAACCAAAAACAATCCCTAATTTTGCACAATGCTATTCTGCTTTGTTGCTCGACTGCTGACAAATGAGCCCCAAGCACTCACAACATTCAGTTATTATGACTATTAAATGTCATGTTTTAGATCTTTCTAAACAAAAAAAAGAAAAAGTCCTTCTATTGTATTATTTGATTTAGCTGTTTTGCTGACAAAATTTCAACCGCAAACCAATAATGTTTGTAATGGGACCAGAATATATAATGAAATACATCTTGTGTCGTATCCCTCCAATAACCACGTCTTAAAAAATAATGTCAGAATTATGTGACCATGATAAATCGAGTGTATGGGAGAGAAATTTAGCACGGGGCCACAGAAATGTCGTTTTTTTGTTGTCACATGAAGGGATTGGTGTTACGAGGGACTCGTCACAATCAAAAGTGCCTGGTCAGTCTTATTGAAGTGGACTGCTTTGCTGCCGTCACTCTTCACACAAAGGAAAAAAAAAAGGCAAGAATCCAACAAACATGTTATTTTATCCACCAAAACAAGCAGTCATGGTAAAAATGCTTCTATGGTGTACTCCCGTCAAGATGGCTACAGAATAATAGCTGTTATTTTCTCACAGATGATCAGGGACACATTACCAGGGCCTCCTTGAAGGATAATAATTGGAGAAAATGCACATTCCACTGAAAGCTTTTGAGCAGAAAAAAATGACAGAGCCAGCCTTGGTCTACGTGTTTAACATCACCAATCCAAAGGTGAATTTTGAAAGCACTGGACAAATGGCACTGTTGGAGACAATGAGCTCCTAAAAGAGAGCAAGCACTGGTATATTTGTTGACATTTGTGCCGAGAGACTTGTGTCATCCGACAAGCAGCCATTTGATTAACTTTCCTCTCCAAGAGCTTCCTTTAAGGCCTTGCTTCCTTCCTCAACTGGATTCTCTGGCTCCCTCTCTCTCTCCCTCACTCTCTCTCTCCCTCTCTTAGTAATGCACACGCACACACACACACACTCACATGCACACATGGTCATATATATGTGTGCACTCACCTCGAACACACACACACACACACACAATACGAATGCTCACAGCCATCCCTGTTCCCATATTCTGCTCAATAAATCCCATACCTAAAGCTATTCATTTGCATAACTATGAGATGTAGCCACTGCAGATGCATTAACACAGGTCATCAAAATTTGCCCCTTATTCTGAATAACTGGGCTTCAAATGTATGACTTCCATAGTAATTATCCTCACTGTCTGCACAGTGGGAAACTGTTCTTCAGATTAGGACTAAGGAGTGCAGGTGTGAGACAAGTAAACTTTTGACTTGTGTGGGCAAGCTTATAGGTCCGGCATGCATGTTCATAGCATTTTTTTTCAACTGTCTCTGTGGCAGATCAACAGAGGGACGGTGTGTGGACAGACAGAGAGACAGACAGACAGATGGGCAGACAGCAGACAGACTTCAATTCAATTTAATTCAATTATATTTATACAGTGCCTTTTACAATAGTATTGTCTCATGGCACTTTACAGCAAGGAGCACCCAAGAGCAACAGGGACAAGGAAAAGCTCCCTTATGTTAGTTAGTCTAGGAAGAAACCTTGAGCAGATCCACGACTCAATGGGCTAACTGCCAGGGGTTATGCAGGAAAAGTACAGTATCAGTAGTAACCACGATAGACTACAAGTTGTCCATGGTTTTAGCTATCAGAGTAGTTCCAAAATGTACCATAACATTACATGGTAGTCAACAGATGGTTATCAATAATTATGTCTGAACAGTGTAGTAGCAGCCAGACATAGTGTTAAAGTCAAGGAGTTAGATGGGTCATGCAGGTAAAAATAAGGGTCCATTTTGACAGTGCCATTGTGAGGGGGGTCAGTCACAAAGCCTCAGGGAAGTAGAGTCAGTCCTGGCATGGGCATCTAAGAAGGGTCTCTAGGATGGAGAGTTGGTCCTGGCATGGGCCTTCCATAATGCTGGTTGCAGTCCACTCAGGAGGCAAAGGTGACAGGAGAACACAAAAAGATATACAGAGAGGAAGATCAACATGTACAGTCTGAGTAGAGAGGTCTACAGAGAAGGCTGGCTGTAGTTTGTATGTGCATGTGTATGTGAATGTGTGTGTGTGTGTGTGAATGCATGTGTGTGTGTGTGTGTGTGTGTGTGTGTGTGTGTGAGGAGGGACAGAGAAAGAGAGAGGGAGTGTCTGTGGAATGAGGATAGATGTGGTGTTTCCAAGAAGACAAAGTGAGGGGGAGAGTGGGATTCTACATGGCGGAGAGTGTCTTAGTGAGTGAGGTCCATAGGAGGTTGACTGGATGACAGGTCCACGTGGCATGCATGATGCAAATATGTGTCAGTGCTCCCCGAGGTGCAGATGTCTGTGTTGGTTATTTCATGCAACGGAGGGGGTTTGGTGCAATGTAGACGGAATTAGCAAAACGGTAGATAACTGATTGAGGCACAGGAAAACAAAACTGAAACAAAGTTTTGCAAATTGTAGACTGCAAATGTTTTGCAGTCTACGTTGCACCAAATTCTCTCATTCTCACACCTGCAGACAGCTCTCAGTAATGTCAAATGACATGAGTATTGATTGATTCACACCACATTTCTCCTTTAGAAAAATCTCCTTTAAGAGAGCTTGCAGTCAGAACACAAAACCATCTAGAATAGACTATGACTAACAGTGATCAACATAGACTGGTACAAACACACACAGAAAATACCATCATTTTGGAATAGAGGTGTGACAATACATTGTGAAAGTCATGTCAAGGTCACTAAAAATAGCTACAGACATCTTCATCAAGGTAATACATGGTCTCTGTGACACCAGCAAATAAAATATATTTGGAAGGACACGTAAGGAAAGTCCTTAGGCAGATCTAATTGACCCATTTTCAAACTGTTGGGTCACCTCTTTCAAGTTAAGCTCAGAGAGGTCCATGACCATGGGCCTTGCTCCACCTCCCATCTCCCCAAAGGCCATGGTGTCTTCACAGCCGTTCCCCTCACTCACCACGAGCCTGGAGAACACCTGCGGTCCTGCATGGGTGCCTTCGGCGGCTGAGAGAGCGAGCTCTCCGTCAGAGCCCCAGTCTATTTAAGGCCAGGGGATTTACATGCACGTTTCAGAAAGGAAGAGGTAAAGGCTCGATGCTTAGCACAATCCCACGGGGATTAGCCTCTTTTTCTCTAGTGCCAAAGATACCACAGAATATTCTCTCTCTTCCTCTTCCTCTTTCTCTACTCTTTTCTCTCTCTCTCTCTCTATTTCCCTTGGTTTCTTTCAATGAAATATCTCTCTGGTGTCTGAAGTAGAGTAGCACTATAACTTATCACAGTAAGTAGCACAGTAAGTTATCCCCTGACACTGCTCTGTGATAACACAACAGGTAAACAGATATCACTATCAATACAATTAATCTCAACATTAATATCAAAATATTGTTAATTTTTAAATTTTTTATCCCACAAATGTTTTTTTTTTACAGTATATTAAAAAATAAATACCATGGACAGACCACTCTGGCTTGTTGATAGGTCAGTCCAGTGTGATAAGCCAAAAGCCTGGTGGCGTTGACTGTAATTATAGAAGCTGAGTGTTTCCGGATGGTTCCCCAGGGGACGGTGAGAAGACTGTCACGGGGGATCGCTTTTTAATCAAGCAGCACCTGATCGCCCCATTGCCCCTCCATGTCCAAGCGCTAGCTTCAGCAGCAGGGGACAAAGAGCATGCAGAGGAGCGGGACGTTCACCAAGACCTGTTCTGCTCAGTCCAGCCCGGATGACAATTAAGTTCTTATGAGGACAGGAAAGAGCAGAGATGAGGAGCCATTTTTCTTTTTCGCCTGTAATTATTTTGACATGTGGAGAACCTGTGTGGAACAGGCCCCTCAGCTTCACATGCCACGATTTTTTATTTTTACAATGTGAAAGAACAACACCACCACCAAAAAAAAAATATAGCAAGGCAAAATGAGCCAAAAAATGTCAGGGCAAACAACAATGGATACGTGCAACTGTGCAGATGGTATGCTGTTATGCTTTGATAGCCCTTGACCCCCGCTACATGTGCGACAAGCCTGCTAGGCGGCGTAAGTTCTTGTTTGATGTGGAGGACTTGAGCATGTGTTTGTTAGCCACCACACAGACTTTTACCAGCTCTTAAACATAGAAATGAACCCTTGCAGGAGCCCTCTGTTAAAACACTTTCAGCTGTTCAAAGAACACTTTCAGCATGCGGTTATATGAGGCCTATGCACTTGCTGTTGAACATTTGCCCTCTCTCTCTCTCTCAAACACACACACATACACACAAACGCACTCTCTCTCTCTCCCTCTCACACACACACACTCAGAAACAGGGCTCCATGGACACATTTCCTCAACATGGTGTAAACACTATTGTGTGTGTGACGATAGGGATCAGTAGGCCCTAATTGTTTGGGGCAATATTAGCAGTCCATTTTGTGGAGAAAGTGACAAACAATG
Organism: Tenualosa thibaudeaui; assembly: GCA_027481765.1. Taxonomy (NCBI): domain Eukaryota; kingdom Metazoa; phylum Chordata; class Actinopteri; order Clupeiformes; family Clupeidae; genus Tenualosa; species Tenualosa thibaudeaui. The sequence continues at coordinate 796,311 of JAIFZK010000176.1, read as the reverse complement.
CGCCGGCCCAGATCGCAGCGACGTGTCTACTGTCTGACAGATGTCGGCCGGCAAGTGTTTGTTTATTCATCATCGTCTCCGGGAGCCGAGGGAACGTCTCTGAGGACTCAGGCCACTGGACAATACACTGGGTGACATCAAACAAACTCCTCCAGAGACCAGAGGGAGAACAAAGACATGAAAAGGACCATGAAAGAAGACAGTGCCCCCACGATGTAATGCTATTCTCTCACTTGACATACAGACATGACAGCTACATGAAAAGGCTTCAAAACAAAAAGTCAAGTAACTGTACTACAACTGCACTACTGCACTATACTACATTACTCTGTACACTACCTCACTACACCACACTACTCCAAACAATACCTCACTACACTGTACACTACCTCACTACACTACTCCATACACTACCTCACACTACACTACTCTGTACACTACCGCACTACACTACACTCCTCTGTACACTACCTCACTCTACACTAGTCTTTACACTACCGCACTACACTACACCAAACAATACCTCACTACACTGTACAGTACTCACTATACTACACTACTCTGTACACCACCTCACACTACACTACTCTGTACACTCTCACACTACACTACTCTGTACACTACCACACTACACTACTCTGTACACGACCGCACTACACTACTATGTACACTCTACACTAGTCTGTGCACTACCGAACTACAGTACATAATAAGGTTGTGGAAAGCTGTGCAGAATATTAAAATGGGAAATTTACTCATATCTCAATATGTCCCATGATATCTAATTGTTTTGCCATGTGAGCACTGAGGTAATAGCCAATTCAATCACTTTCCTCATACAGCAGTTTGCATTCACACACATTAGCCCAATATGACCCCAACAGAAACCGTTTCTATGAGCATGTATGCCTGCTAACAAGGCTATGAAACTCTCATAGGGAAAAGTAATGTATAGCCATACATATAAATATATATCAGGCTCTTATGTGGTATTAACATATATGTATACTGTATAACATATATTTGCATTTATACATGGAAACGTGTGAAAAATAGAAAATATTAGATTTTTTTCCCATAATATTCTGTTATTTGTTGTATACATACATAATGTTTGTAAACACGTGAGTAGCCTCTAGGGATTATGAGTAATTCTCACTTTGAATGTGTATGGCAAACATATCCCAGAAGCCAGTTTTCAAAATACAAAGGAACTAAAACTCCACTGATTCTATAAATTACAACTCACCAAACACAGCTCATCATGTAGGCCTAGGTCAAGGTATAAGATTATCAGTACCACCTACAAACACTGAATATGAACAGATGAGTATATTGTGCAGTTGATAAGGCCAAGTGGAGGGCACCAAAGGTGACAGCTATTTGTAAAGCGCTAGACAAGAAGAGGGGAAACGTCTTGGGCAATATTTGCGTCCTGAACACCAGAGCCTGTCGGGAACCCCAAAATATCAGCCTTCCCTGTATGAAGTGCAGCCAACGTGGACAATAAAGGAAATCAAGACAAGCGCGCAGAAGCTGTGGAGTGCCTCCGCGTCCAATGTCGCCCTTTTCCTCTGATCGCGCTCGCCTTCGCAGAAAAAAAAATAAACAAACAGCAAACGTGTGTCTGTTGCAGAGCCCCCCTGTTCCCAGGATGCACCTGGAGGGGACAGGGCGGACATCGGGGACAGCTGTTTCCTGGCCATGCTTCCTGACTCGCAAAAAATGTGGCTCGGGTGGATGGGGAGTTTGGAGTTGGTGGGGATGGGGGTGGGGAGGGCAAATTAGGGAAGAGGGGAGGAGGCTGTGTGTGTGTGTGTGTGTGTGTGTGTGTGTGTGTGTGTGTGCGCGCACACGCGCAGAGACTGGGGTTTGCTGGCGAGGCCGACGACCCGTTTCAAACAGGATGCGTCTGCCACAGTCGCAGGTGTGAGCACACGAACGCTCGTGATTCATAACTCATTGCTTAATACGCCACATAGAGGGAACGACGTTTCCGATTGGCTCCAGAGCGGTGCTGAGAAAGGAGGAGGGGCCCCAAGAAGATGGGGAATTTGGTATGCGTGTGTATGTGTGTGTGTGTATCTGCTCACCTCCGGCCTTGACACACCATTGTCTGAATTACAGAGGGCCTAGGGGCTGTGAGTAAGAGCATGACCCAGCAGCTGTTGTAAAGCCGTCAGTGAGGCACAACGGACCTTGAGGAAACACAGAGAGATTTGAGCATCTTTTCCCCTTCAGGAAAATGTTTAACTGTAGCACTCCGCCTGTTACAGACATTCACTGTGGCTACTTCGACCAAATTCGGTTCTACCACACCAAAGGAGACCAAAAGGTGAACTTCATGGTGTCTATTGTTGCTTTCGGCAGTCAAGGCCAAAGGCAATGGGCTGAGATCCAGTTTCTCATTAAATTTGAGTGGCTGTGTAAGAGCAGGAAGCAGGCTAGGTTCTTTGGTTCTGTTTAGACGAGTCGGCCCCGTAGCAACCATCACTTCCTGATTCCCCCTAGACCATCAGCAGGCCCGTCCTGCACCGTGTGACGCGTTGCCCTTTTTTTTTTTCTTTTTACGAGCCCTGGTGGGTTTTTTAATATTGCGCCAGTCATAGGCTTCCCGCAACAGTTTGCCAAAAGGCAGCTCGGGAATCGAGAGACTTCCCTGCTTTAGGCCTGCAAGGACAATAGCCAGTGGTGCGTGGGGGGTGGCCTGCTGGGGGATGGTGAGCTCCAAGGGTCACAATGACATGGTGGCACCCCCCAACACACACACACACAGACACACACAGACACACAACCCTTGTTGTTCATATTCCAAACATTCAGCAAGCCCTCCATTGAGCGCTCCAAACTGCACTCAGATAATAGCGGGGGCTAACGGCTGCATTCGGTCGTGTTTGCAAACGCTCCGTCCGGTGACGCAGGAAATGGAGCATCGCCCCTGCGCACCGCCTTCCGCTATTATGTTTTCCACTCTCACTCTGTCCCATTTCACACACACACTCCCACTCAGTTTTTCCGTAACGTTATGCCGTGCTGGTTCCCTGGTGGGAACTTTGGTGGTGGTGGTAGTGTTGGGACAAAAACGCTCATTTGGAGTCTCTCCCACACTCCAAACAACCGGGTGTTAAAGTCAATGTGATGAAACACACTGGGTTGCGGCCAGGGAGCGGGAGATCATCCAGCCGTGTCTGTCTGGGAAAAATAAAAGCTGAGAATGCTCTAACTACAGGCCTCACCACTAGGTGGAGAAAAGGGGAGGATTATGTTGAGTAAAGTGTCAAGACAAGAAGGATTTCTCCATTTCACATGTGTTCTATCTGCGCTATCCTTGTTCCATGTGTGTTTTACTTGAACAAACTCACTGGATCCACTATAGTCCATTTAGATGCATGAGATGTAAGCCTTGTGGAGTAACTAACCAGTCATTATTCTATAAGCAGGGGGAAACAGATACCCGTTGGTCTTTGACTCTATCACCGGAGTCTTGAGGAGCATCTTCTACATAAGGAATCAAAGATTTGCTTTGCCAAGCCTTAAATCCCAGAAGACATGGAACAAGGAATTTTGTAAGCCCAGCCCTTGGGATGACAATACAAAAAAGAAGGGGGAAAACACTAAAAAAACACATTGTACATGGTGGATTGTTGTAGTGTGAATACATCTTCTCAAAAAGGTTGGCACTTTAACCAGAAACGGGCAAAACATTTCTGAAGATAGGGTGTTTGATGTGTCATACACAGTGATTCACAAAACTGCATGCCCATGATTGCAATAGAATGAGAATTAGCTACAAATAGCTAACTCAGGAACTCATTATGTTGCTAAAACAAAGACCCCTATGGAGGGTGACTGAAATAACCAATCATATCACATAGAGGCATGCTGTCGTTGTCATCATTTCTTATCTATTGCAAGCTTTTACACATACAATGTACTGTTGTTCTGTGTAAAAAAGGTTACAAAAAGGTACAAAGGTTGTGGGAACATACAGCTCATATCAGTTATTTAACAGAACAGCAATTGTGCAGTGCTATCATTCTATCTTACTTTGTAAATAGAGGTAACCACTCCCACTTGGGAAATAATAATAATAATAATAATAATAATAATAATAACAATAATAACAATGATAACAACCCCTTTATTTCTATTCTTAGCATACCAGGTGGAGTAACACTATGTTATTGTAAACCTCAAATAATCAACCCCATGCAGTCAAATTACCCCACATATGGACACATAATAATCCATATAATCCAGAGGTTTCACTCATTCTATCCTAAGAACAAGTGTATGTTTTCTTAAGGCTTGTAACAAATGTCAGATTAAAATACTCATGTACTTCCATTGTTACACTTTGCATTCAAGGCCTGCTCTAGAACCTTGAGGTTGGGCTGTGCTTTGGAGACTCTTCCACTGGGGGGCGCTGTTTTCTCATTGAATTCATCAAGTCTCTGATCCTCACACACAGCCACGCTGACTGTGTCAGAGGTAAGTACAGTGAACAGGGCTGCTGCGTACATGTGGGTGGTCCATCCAAGGTGAAAGAGAGAGAGAGAGATTAACACAGCGCTTGTGTTGTAGAAAGCCAGAAAGAGAGAGAAAGAAAGAGAGAGGGAGGGAGAGAAAGAGAGAGAGAGAGAGAATGTAAAGAGTATGTGAAAGAGAGAAGGATAAAGAGAAAAAGAGAGAATGAAAGATTGAGTGAGAAAGAGAGAGATTTTCGCTTTTAGTCTCATAAGAACACATCTGTCTTACAGATGTGGACTGACGTTTTACAAAACGGGAGAGAGAGCGAGAGTGAGAGGAAGAGAAAGAGAGAAAACACACACACACACACACACATATATACACACCCACAGACACACACAAACACATATATACACACGCACACACACACACGCACCCACAGGCAAAAGTCAAAAGAACAATGGTGCACAACAATTCAATTCCCTGACTGACATGGATTAGATCCAGTTTGATTCCATTGTGGGTTATCAGCGAGTCTCGCCTCTCCCCTTTCAGGAGACTGGCTCTCTCTGTACGAACACTGTTGTTGAATGTCCCCGCTTAGAGGCCAACCCACTACAAAGGGATGTATTTTTCTTGGCTTGTCAACTCAAGGAAGTCAGAACATTTAATTTATCCGATTCATCCTCTTGTGCTATTTTCTCTTTCGCTCGCTGACACATGCACCACACACACACCCACAATGCATGAGTGAGGGTGACAGGCAAACTCACACACACCCTCACACGCACATGCATGCAAGCATGAACACACAGATACACACACACTCAGATGCATGAACACATGCATGCATATAGACATCCTATCCCCCTCTCTATCTCTCTCACTCTCTCTCTCTCTCTCTCTCTCTCTCTCTCTCTTACACACACACACACACACACACACACACACACACACACACACAGAGTATCTCAGTTCAACCCCCTGGTGCTTTTGAGAGAGCTGGAACATATTTTGGCATATTAAAAAAGTGAGCACCTGTAAAAATATTTCTCCATTCACAAAGGAGTTCTCATGGAAAACAGAGAGAGAGAAGAGAGGGAGAGAGAGAGAGAAGAGAGTGAGAGAATGAGAGAGAGAAGAGAAAGTGAGAGTGAGAGAGAGAGACAGAGAGAGAGAGAGGACAGGCAGTTAGTGAAACGGGTCTGTGATTACACAGTGCATGGATATACCACAGCGTGACTGATGGGCCCGTGACGGGCTTCCCCATACAGCTCTGCACTGATGTGGCACCAAGAGCTCAGTTTGGCTGCATCAAACCCACAAGCAGATCTAACACGGGGGGGGGGTCTATCTAACAAACTGCTCCCTTGTTTTTCATTACATCCAAGCAGTCTGATGCCTGTGTTGACAAAACAGACAAACAAACTAACAAACTAACTAACAAAAATCCATCCCCAGCTCATGAGGAAGAGAAGCTATAAATAAGAGATAATGACTACTGAGGTGAGCTGTTATGCTAAATTAATGAACAAGGTGGAGCCAAAGAGCTCCTTGACACGAAGCAAAGCAGAGTTTGTCCGTCAAGTTTGTCGAGCAACGATTCAACTGTTTTTTCAACATGGGGTGCGTTTCCCAAAACTATAGTTGCTAACCAGTTAGCAACTTACCCATTGCCCATTGTCAACAAACTAAGTTGCTAACCAGTTACCAGTTACCAGTAACTTAGTTGATTGGCAATGGGCAATTGCATTTCAACCAACAAAGTTGCTAACTTAGTTAGCAAATGTGTTTTTAGGAAGCTCACCCCCAAGGTTGGGGGGTGAGAACTAGAACTAACGCACACCCTGTCAGCCAATCAGAAAACAGTATTTCTTTTCTCTTGGTGATAATAAATAATGGCTCTTAACGAGCCACAGGAGATGTCAAATCACCACTGGAAATCACCCAAAGCACAGAATCCAACACAGGCCTAACAAAATGATGCCAACATACACGTTGCCAAAACTGCGCAATGTGCAACTTTGCACTAAATAAATGGATACGACCTAAAGAAAGAAAGATAAATCATCACTACAAAGGCCCTCATTTAGAACACTCTTTAGAATGCTTTGCTCTGATAAATGTGGGCCCCACACTGACTGTGAGTCTGGGAAAGTTCTTGCTTTTTGGAGTGGAGCCTGGAGGTCAGCCCCATTGACTAACACTGGCCCTGCCTCACTGACCTGTGATTACTGTAATGACCATTCTCACCGTACACACACACACACACACACACACACACACACACACACACACACAGGTCTGTCCACTGTCCTGTCCAGCTGTGTGGTCTGGCAAAAGGGAGGGAGAGAGCGAGAGAGACAGAGAGAGAGCTGACGTGACAGGCCTGTGCAATTCGGGACGTGTTGTTAAGAGTACCCAGCACCAAGAGGGGTTTCAAAAATGCACTCGATTGACACTGCTGGTGGTCGGAGTCTCTCCCTCCACATGCAAGTCAAATGGCCTTGTGGCATGAAGCTGACGTTTCCACGTGCAAACAAGAGAAGAAAAGAAAACAGAAAGAAGGGAAGACAGAGAGAGGAGGAGGAGGTGGAGGGGACGTAGAGGTGGAAAAATGTGGTCACTGTGTCAAGTCTCTCAACTGTCCTCCCCATCTCAGCCCATCTCTGCTGTGTTTGCTTAAAGAAAAGAGAGGTTTTTCCTCCAGCGTCTGGGGTGTTGAAGCCTTTTCTAGTAAAGGGCTGGAAACCTCATAAAATATGAACTGGATGGCACTGGGGGAAGATGCTCTCTGCTCCAACAGTGCCGGCCAAACATTGTTCAGATGTTTTGACAGTGTTATTTCTTTATACCAAAGCACCTGCCTATATATCATTCTGTAAACTAAGGGGGAAGTTGGACTGTTGGCCAAATGTTGTTCTAATGTTTTGACTGTTAATACAAAAGAACTTGCTGGTATGACACTTGGTGAATTGAGGGGGAAGTCGGAATGTTGGCCAAACATTGTTCTGATGTTTGCCCTTGGTAGCCTATGTGTTTCTGCCACAGTGCAAGTCTGCAATGTTCTGAGCCACAGAGCGTAACAAAAAACACGTCTGGTATAAAATGAGAAGGCGTTTGATAGACTGAAAACAATTTCACTGTCAGGCAGCTGGGATTGAGGCAGCATTTTTCAAATTAAATTTGAGCATTTTGCTCATGAAAAACAGATGCATACAGATGGATATGCTTCTTAAATAGGTCGATTTATTCACCAATTCGCTTTTCAGAAAAATGTTTCTTAGAAGTTCATGTCACAAGAAAACCACACAAGTCCTGAAAAGAAATGATTATTGGACAGATAGTACACTGCTACATTGGGTCATTTAATCAGATGACCAACCCTCATCTCTATGTCACACAAACACACACACACACTTCTCTGTCCCCACTCTCTTTTGCTCTATCGCTTGCTCTTTCTCTTTCCACACACACACACACACACACACATAGAGAGAGAGAGAGAGAGAGAGAGAGAGAGAGAGAGAGCCTAGGCTGAGTTCGCAGCGGGAGTGCCCGAGCCCAGCTGGCCCGGACTTCGTGTCCGCTCTCATCTTTTTCCCATTAGCCATGTTTTGATGTGCCTCCCCTGTGGCGCGAGTGTGTGTGTGGCAGCGAGTGTTTACAGAGCGGCGCGGAGGGCTAGCCCTGTTCAACATGGCTGTGGAGGCGGACGCCATTTTTTTGCCTCTCTTTCTCTCTCTGTTCACTCTCCCTCTTGCACGCGCGCACCCCTCATAAACTCTGAATGAAAGCCCCAGCCAAATTAATAAATCTTAATGGGACAAAGCTGTGGCTCGTAACGGAGTATTAGATTGTAATTGGACTCGCAAAAAGATTCAAACGATTTCTGTTTATGTGTCGCTGGCCATGCGACTATATGTTAAAAAGACAACAGACGCTTTTTAAAAGCCCTACTTTACACTCCAGCCCTTACAAGGCCACGTTCATGTTCAACACGAGGCATGGACGGTGAGATAGGCCTTGCGTCTTAATGGAAAACAGACACAGGATGCTTATACTCATCAGCTAACAAAAGCGGTGAGAACTCGCGGGAGAAATTAGTTTCATACCAGCAAAAAACCCAACCGTGGGACAGGCACACTGAGAGAGAGAGGAAGGGTAATTAATGACACATTGACTGAAACCTGGGATCTTTGGGCAAAGCTTAATCTTAAGAGCGAAGGAGAGTGGACTGCCTGCTTGTGTGATTAGTAATGCTGACAAGATGAGTGTGGCAGTTAAATCCTGTACCAGCAACACACACACACACACTCTTTCTCGCTTTCTCTCTCTCCATCTCTCTCTCTCTCACACACACACACACACACACACACTTCTACATACACACAAATATACACTCATGCACCAATACACACTCTTTCTCCCTCTCGCTCTTTCTTTCACTCATACACACACACACACACACACACACACACACACACACGCATAATCACAGCAAGGGGGGGAAACTTATCTAAGCCAGACACAAAAATTCCTCCTCAAGCTGGAGCAATAAAAAAAGGCCAAGGTTAGTTTTGCAGAGGATTTTTGGTTATTGGGTATTATTATTTTATTCCCCTTGGCACAGTAACATCTGTTGTTTTCCTTCTCTCCCCATAAAAACGGCTGAGAGAAAGCACCTATTTTCCACACCTTTTTACAGTATGAGGAGGGAGAATACGTCAGTGTGGTCTTCTTTAACCCAGCTCAGGCTTTAACATGAAACTATAACAGCATCAATTACCTTTGGCACGCTCATACCAGACCCCTGTTAGAAATGAATTGAGAATACAATGGAGAATAAACAGCAACAAGTGTTCAACAGAACATAAATTCAGCACGCAGGGTTGAGTTGTTGGAGGAGTAGGAAAACACACACCCACACACACACACACACACAGGGACACACAAGGAACTTGTAATCTGGTTGATATCCAATGTCACACAGTGATGCACAGGGGGAAAGTTCAAGAAAAATGAAAAGAAAATAAAAGGAAAGAAAAGAATTGCTGAAGAAAAGGCGCCCTCATTAGAAAGAAGAATAAGAGTGAAAGTGTGAGTGTGTGTGTTTGTGTGTGTGTGAGAGAGAGAGTGTGAGTGTGGGTGGGTGTGTGTGCGCGTGTGTGTGTTTGCATACTATATGTGTAGTGGTGGTGGGGGTTGAGGGGCAGACGTGCTGTTGGAATCCTGAGTGGGATAGCAGGACGCGTAGAAAGACAGCAGGCTATTCCTGATGGGAGTTGAGTGATGGAGTGTGTGTGTGTGTGTCTGTATGTGTGTGTGTGTGTGTGTGTTAAAGAGAGAGACGGAGAGAGAGAGAGAGAGAGGAAGGCTGAGCCCAAGAGCCTGTGAGCATGTGCTAGCAAGAGGGGTAAAAAATGTATGTGAGAGTGTGTGTGTGTGTGTGTGTGTGTGAATGAGAGTGAGTGAGGAGGGCAAACAGGGAAAAGTGACTGAGTGACAGGAGCAAAGCAAAAGACAGATGAGCCATCAGACAGGGGGATGGCGAGACAGAGAGAGAGAAAGAGAGACAGAGAGAGATATGATGAAGAGAGAGCAAGGATAGAGAAGGTCTGCAAAGGAGCGATACAGAGAAAAGGAGCAGCCCAGAAGAAACAGACGTGCTTAATTCCAAGCCTTCATAAGAGACACATGGGGGAGTGCTGGATTTACAGCGAGGCACAGGAGAAAGGGAAAAAAGGCGATTTAATAATAGCTATCTGTGTTGCGGTGGGGATTTGCAGGCTGGAGACGCGAGGAGGGGAACAGAGGGGGGTGGGGTGGGGTGGGGGGGGGGGGTGCTGGTGAGCGTTCACTCTCAACGAGGGAGCCAAGAGCTTTTGCGGTTTCATGGTGCACCTCCTCTGACAAGGGACTGTCGGAACTTAAAGAGAACATAATTCCCTCACTAATTACTCTCCTCCTCCTCCTGGCCCTGTGTGAGGCCTCCGAGATGTTTGGCTAAAACAGAAAAGGCAGAGACTGAGTAGCAGGCAGGGTAAGGCTGTGGGGTGGGGGGCGGGTGTCGGTGATGACTGCTCATTGCTCGGGTTGAAGTTGTTATTAGCTGATTAGTATCTATGGCGAGGCTAATTGACAGGCACTTTCATGCAGACTTGGGTACGGCAATGGCTCACGTCAGATGTCAACCACATAGGAGCAGTTGCTTTTTTTTCTCTTTCTCTCTCTGCTTTTCATTCTGTCTCGCTCATGCTCATTTCGTTCTCCCTCTCTCTTTCTCTCTCTCTCTGTAGCCAAGGAGACCAGAGGGAGGCCAAGCGCAGACACGTGGCCTCGGCGGCCGCGTGCAACTGTCCCAGCCAACACCAACAAGGACCTCATCGGAAAACACGGCCGCCGAACGGGAGCTCCGAGACCCCCGGCCGATATTCCTGTTACAGCAGCGGTCTCTCCATCACCGTCACCCCGGGAGACCACACTGAGCCCTTTGCCAGAGAAAGAAGGGAGGGAAAAAAAAGATAGAAAGAAAAATCCATCTCCTGCACCCTAGTTCTTATATAGGGGAACCAGATCCTTGTGTGAGCCGAGTTTAAGGAGCACAACGATGCAGAGCTGCACCTCCTTGGAATTCTACACGCAGGCAGGCAGTGGGCTGAACAACAACAACAGATCTCGAAGAACCATCACCAGCTCTCGTTACGCACACAAAAACATGCACAGAAAATATCCACATAAGGAACTTGTGCAAATGCTTCCAAGCTGCACACCAGTGGAGATCATAGAGGACTCTCTCGCCCACCCTGCTGGGGTCCTCGCGCCTGACAGATGTGGATGCTCTTGTCAATCAGTCCGTCAATCATTCACTTTTCAAAGAGGGCCTCAGTCTTTGAGAAATTTGACAAACAAGGCATTGCGAGGACAAAAGAAAATTAAAACGTGTGTGTGTGCGCGCGTGCATGTGTGTGTGTGTTGGTGTGTGTGTGTGTGTGGGGGGGGGGGGTTGTTAGTGGGGTGCAGAGTTTAACAGCCCTGTTGGTCCCACTCAACCCAGAGAGAGAACTGGGGTCATTTCATGTATTTATGAGAGAGGGAGCCTATTTTAGCTCTGACTGACTTGTCCTGTATTGTTCACAGTTTTCTTCATGACGACTGGGAGGGGTTTAACACGGAAACAGATGCTCCACACAGATCTGAGGAAAAAAAAACTCCAAGTTCACCAAGTCTGACCCAATGCTAGTTAGCCAAACGGCAGGTCTGACCCAACGCTAGTTAGCCAAACAGCAGGCCTAACCCAACACTTAGTTAGCCAAATGGGAGGTCTTGCTGACGCTGCAGCTCCCATCAGCACATGCCTGTGGAGGATTGGATGACAAGAGCCACGGGTGTCCGCTTTGAGGTCCCACTGTCCATTTCACCCGTCCATCCCAGCATCGACCCATGTCCCTCTCCTGGCTTGGGGACCTGCGTGTGTCTGTGCGATCAGACTGAGCTGGCGGGCGCTTTCAAGTGAAACTAAACAGCCGCCACCGCATCATAATCTCCATCATATTGATTTCCCCCCAGCACAAAAGAGGAAAGGTTAGATTTGAGCGGTTCTGCAGATCTGCAACAAATCTGCTGCCCATATGGTCCGACTTCAGCGCTTTTTCGTCTTTCAACTGGGGTCATGTTTTTGTTTTTCAAGAAGAATTCCCCTTCCCTTCTTCTCTCTCTCTCTCTCTCTCTCTCTCTCTCTCCCCTCCTCCTCACCATTTCAGCACATGTGCACTTGTAGCTCTTCCACTCCTATTGTATTTCCACATTATTAACTGAATCCTAGCATTGTTTGAATGCTGACAGGCCAGCACTTAGTCAGAAACTTCACCAGGCCTTTGACTGCTCAGGGCAGGATTTAGAGTGAAGGAGAGTGACAGTGTGAGAGAGAGTGTGTGTGTGTGAGAGAGAGAGTGTGTGTGAGAGAGAGAGAGGGAGAAAGTCTAGAGAGCCAAAAGCACCCATATTGAAATCATCTGCTCCATTGTGTCTCATGTTGTATCAGCTATGCGACCCACTGTCACTTGCGTTAAACATAGTTGGGTCGGAGCACACACTGCTTTCATCCGGTTGACAAGTGTGGGCCGCTGACCCCATCTCCTTAATGTCTCTTTTGAGTAAAGACATCCCATCACAACACAGACCCGAGAAAAATCATACAAAAGACTTCAGTGTGTGTGTGGGTTTGTGTTTTCATTGTGTGTGTGTGTGTGTGTGTGTGTGTTTTCACTGCGTAAGTGCATGTGTCTGTGTGTTTCTTGAGTAGGAGTGATCATTTGTATGTTTTTGTGAATGTGTGTGTATGCATGTGTTTTCACTGTGTGTCTCTTTAGAGATGACGATTTGTATGTTTTTGTGGATATGTGTGTGTGTGTGTGTGTGAGCGTGCGTGTGAGTGAGTGTGAGTTGCGCAAAATAGGGGAAAAAAAACAGTAAATCCTTCACAACTTTTCGATGATATAAAATTGTTGGAGTGGCCATATAATTATGGTAGTTTGTAAACACTGGGGCAGCTCTACACTGGCCAGCTCTGTAAATGTAGATGCTAAGCGAATTATGGTCAGGGGAAATCTCCGGTGGAGACCAGCGGGTTAGCAAAAGAAAAACAAAGAGGTAAATTCAGGGCTCTTTCACAAAGACTGGAAAGGGGGAAAAAACGTCCCATGTGGGTTTGCATGTTTATGGAAAGAGAGCTTGTGAGCTCATCTTTAGCACTGAAAAACGTTAGCATGGTGATGGCCTCCTAGTTAGTTGGTGAATGTGTGCTCTTGCGTGTATGTGTGTGTGTGTACATGTGTTTGTGCATGTGTATACACAATATACATTCAGGGTGGTCCAAAGCCTGGCCGGGTGTGTGGGATTGTCAACACGACCCCCCCCCCCCCCCAACACCACCTTTACCACCCATTGAAACAGCCCCCCTGTGAAACTCCACTCCCGTCCCATCTGTGCGGCCAGGTCCGGGGGAGGGAGGGGTAGCGAGAGTGAGCCGCTCGCCTGCTCCTCTGGGATAACAGAGCTGGCTTTGACACTGACCCTTCCACTCCCCCCCCCTCTCTCCCTCCCTCTGCTCCCATTTCGCCACCACCAGCACCATTAGCACAACCCCCTCCTCCTCCTCCTCCTCCTCCTCCTCTTCAAACTAAGGCCTGCAGTTCAGGTGCTGGGGACAAACTGTTTCAAATTAGCCAAGTATATATTAGCATCCTTCTCTCTCTTTCTCTCCCTCTCTCCTTTGTCTCCTGCTCTCTACCTCCCTCTGTGTCTGTTCATGGACTTCTTTCCCCACTCACCAGCCTCCTCTGCTCTGGGTAGTCTCCTCCCTGGCTAACAAGATCCTCTATGTCTGCTGAACCATGGAAGTCCAGACCGCAAGACTTCCACAGGATTCGTAGCCTTACAGCATTAGCATAGGAATTTCCATCAGCCTGAAGCAGACAGCAGCAGAACATAGTTTGCCTCGTTTTTTGGTGACAAGGCATCTCCAAGATAGTTTCCATTCCTTCCTAAAGGATTCAGAGCTCTTGTGTATTCTTCTGTTAGCGAGTAGCATTAACTATGCAAATGCAAAGCAATTTTTTGTCATGAAAATGATTAGGCTACAAAAGAAACAAAGAATCTTAGTTACTGTTTTCTTTAGCAATTTTTAATTTCAGACTTTCAGTGTAATTTTTCATTTTGCTAACCTCAAGCTAAGCCTTTCACTGCCAGGTACTGCAGAGGCTAAAGGAGAGAAAAAGAGAGAGATGAGGACAAAAGAGAAAGGGAGAGAGAGAGAGGAAGAGAAAGTGTGTGAGAGAAGGAGAGGGAGAGAGAGAAAGAAAGAAAGAAAGAAGGAGAGAGAGAGTAAGAGAGTGACCGCAGATCATGCTCTAAGTAATGAAGGCCATGTCGGTGCGGAGGCTCTCCATCTGTTCAAATAAACTATCTGCAGTGGCACAACCAGTAAAAACACTCTAATAGTTTTTTGTGCTTTCCTTAACCTTCCCTCCCTCGTTCCCTCCCTCCCTCTGTCCTTCTCTCTGTATATCTCTCATTTCTGCTGCTGCCGGTCCTGCTTTGAGTCTTCACCACCTGTCACAGTGACTTTTTATGAGGCCTGAACCCAGGGCTGAGAGTGGAGTTAGGGAGGGGTGTGTGTGTGTGTGTGAGTGTGTGTGTGTGTGCAGGGGATTTATGAGTCGTTTCCCGCACATTGACAAATAGCGCAATGCTCAATGACCCTACAGGTCAATGACTCTCTGGGATGCATGGTATATGACTTCATATCACTACACACGCAGTTGCACGCATGCACACACACAGAAACACACACAGACACACGTAATCTGTCCCTGTTCACCATACGAAAACATGCACCACATATCTACAAAAGTCCAGAAGTACAGAAGACAAGTTTCACAAGCACTGACTGAGTATCTGGAATTGAGTATGTCTGTCTGTGGGAGACAGTTTGGAGGGAGGAGTGTGTTTTTTATCTTTCTATGTGTGTGTGTGTTGTTTATTGAGCATGAGTATGAAAAATGTATATCAGCCAGGCTTTTTAGGCTGTCTGTCTCTCTCTCTATCTATCTCTCTCAAGGGGAAATTAGGTAGCAGGGCCGGGTGGTCGAGGTCAGCCAGCAAAAGATGCAAAACTCCAGACCTGGTCCTTCTCCGGCTGTACCGCAAGAGAGGAAAACCAAATGAGCAGTGTGGGAGTGAGACAGAGGTGGAGGGATGACAGGAGAGCGAACGAGCGAGCGAGAGAGAGAGATGTAGACAGGAATGACGAATTGAGCAGAAAATAGGGCTAGGAGGAGAGTCGAGGTGTGCAGAAGTGAGGGATCAGCTCCAGCCTGCTGCTGAGTCTCCTGAGTAGAGGCAGACAGGAAATGCAATGTTTCCACTCGATTAGGGGGCACACTCCTGTGATGGAGCCCAAGGGAACAGAGAGAAAGAGAAAGAGAAAGGGAGGGAGAGAGAGAGAGACTGTTGATATACACAACTAAAAGTTCAAATTCTCCAAATGTCTTCTTCAAACGAACTGCAGCTGCTAAATTCTAACTTTTGCAGTCTGACATTAAAAGCCCTCCAAACAACAGTGACAACAAGGGGAGAGAGAGAGAGAGAGAGAGGCGTAAAAAGAGGGGAAAAGAATGAAAAATGCCCATGTTTGGTCAAACTCCATCTTACAAGGCGAGCAGCAGATGTGCAGATTTGGTGCTGTACCATATGCATAAGAGTTTAAGTCTTAATTGGCGGCCAGTGAAATAGTACTGCCCTCTTCTCATCCCTCCCAATCTCATAATGGGTAATGGGATGACTTTTCCTGAACCGACCGACTCAGCTCTGATCACATCACTTTTATTACGGGGATCAAAATATATTAAAAAAAAATCTGTCCAACTATCGAGTAATTCTGAATTTAAAAAATTACTTGAAGCCCATTTGGAATTTCACCCAATGATTTATTCAATGAGCATGCCTCATTCAAAAACAGTTAACCATATATATTTTTTGACAGTTGTTTATTGTGGGTGCAAAAAGGCGTGATTGATCCTTTTTACATTGCTGTTTGGATGCAAAGATGTCAAAATGTTTTCCTGCAACAAATGTATATCAGGGCTGAGAAAAAAAGAGAAAAGAGAACCCAAAACACACACACACACACACACCATCCCAAGAGCAGCTTTTTCAAATTAGGAGGCTGCAGTACTCAGCCAAAAGCCACAAATTACCCCCCTCTAGCAGCAGAGAATTAGGAACAATTTTGTGTTTGCTATAAAAAAGCAAAGGGAGAGACGAGGAGAGAAAAAGTATAGCCTGCACCAGGGACCACCAAAGCAGGCGGGGATAAACAGCACATTCAGCCGCAGTTTGGGTGGCGGGCCACGCATAGACTGGCAGAGAAAACACACACACGGGCCGAGAGAGAGAGGGACAGAGAGACAGAGAGAGAGAGAAAGAAAGTGTGAGGCAACAAGAGGAAGAAACAGAACACAGAAAGGGAAGGATAGAAAAAGAAAGTGAAGTCTAAAAGACAGAAAAAGAAAGAGTGAGTGAGAGGACAGGAGAGAAAAGAGAAAACAGAAAAAGAAAAGAAGACAAAGAAGAAGGGGGATTGTGGAGAGGAAAGGAAAGGAGAAGATGGAGAGAAGCGAGGAGAGGAGAGAGCAAAATAAACAGACAGCTGGGGGGAGGAGGTGAAGGACAAAAAGACACAAAAGAAGACAACACGGAACAAAAACAAACAAACTAGACAAAAGCAGAACAAAGGGAAAGAGACAAAAAAAACAACACACACAAAATAACACAACAAAACACACACACACATACACACACACACACAAACCGCAAAAGAAAAAAAAAAAAGGAAAACCCCCCGAGTGCCAACGAAACGGCACACCGTCATAAATCAGGGGCCAGATCAGAGAGTGCGTGCGGTTCAGCCCGGCCCGAGCCCAATCGTCACTCTTGGGCGATCAGGGATGTAGCGCTCGCCGCAGGAGCCCGGCACGCCAGCACCACCACCACCAGCAGCAGAAGCAACAGAGCTGCCGACGTCGCCACCGCTAGAGATAGAGGGGGAGAGAGAGAGAGAGACAGAGACAGAAGCCTGAGCCTCTCACCAGCACCCATGTTTGGATAGCTTTGGGTTCCAGCTTACTGGCCTATTCATTTTCTCATTGGTTGCTTGTACTGGCATCCGATTAGAAATGTAAGCTGACGTATTGCAGCAGCAATGGGAATCACACACAAGCTTGCATACACACACACACACACACACACACACACAGAGAGAGAGAGAGAGAATCACAACTGCAATCTATCGTCCTGGCAAATTCAATTGCCCCAATCCCTCCTCAGACTAAACGAAAACGAAAATGTCTGTTTTGTTGCCGGACCTTGGCTGCGCTGTTGAGGCAAGTACATTAATGACTATGAAATCCAATGCCCTCGTCGAGAGAGCCATTACTTAGGCTAATAACACAGCAGCGTTCGGGAGGAAAGCTCAGATATGGACCCACACCCGACATCAAAGGCCCTTACAGGGGCCACACATCATTTACAACACGGCCGCTGTTAGCAGCTAGCCAGGGGACCTGGCAGGCTCCTGGAGTCCACCACACACACACGCACACACACACACACACACACACACACACACACACACACGACACTCGCCTTCCTGCCTAGGAGCCAGGCCTTGTGGTGGTGCCTGTATGTGTCAGAGACGAGGGATGGCAATTCCAGTCCATCTCCGAGCATAGCGCCGCTCTCTCTCTCTCTCTGTCTCTCTCTTTCTCTCTCTCTCTCTCTCCCTCTCAGTCTGTCTCTAACTCACCCTACCACCACCACAAGGCTCTTGGTTTGCAAGGTCGGGGGGAGGTGGTGTCCTCTCTCATCTTTTTTGTGAGCATAATAAGCCCTGCGTCATAGCTGTCACAGCCAATCAGGGCCCGGCGAGTGCACTTCCACAGAACCAGGTGGCACGGGGACAGGAGGCGCGAGGAGGCCAAGACAACGCCAAAACAATGTTCTCCAAAGAGGGGAAAGAGGCAACAGAGAAAGAGAGAGAGAAAGAGAGAGAGATGGAAAAAGTTGATCATAACCAAATGCTAGCCATTGACTCATGCCATGCCTGGGTCATTCACTTGAGAGACTCTTGGAGTAGGGGGTTCATGGTCTGGTCGTTATACTACCAGGCTACATTCATCTTTCAACCAACCAGGGGTGTTTCCCTAAAGCAAAGTTGCTAAGCAGTTAGGAAAATTTAGTTGGTTGGCAAGGGACAATTAGGCAGCAACCAACTAAGTTGCTAAATTAGGACCCCTGCTCTTCATGTAGGCACAGAAATGAAGGACCTTCAGAGATCAAGGTTAACTTTGCTGGTGGGTGGGTACTTTGTTTGAACTTTAAACCTATTGGTCCTGCCCTAAATTTCTGTTTAACTGATTGGGCGCAAAGAAATCTAGTTGAGGAAACTGAAGCCTTTGGAGAGTACTGTAGTGAAATGTATTGTTGAGCGGAGGTACCTACAGTCGCACGGCCCTAACTTTAGTCATTACAAGCCAGCCAGCCAGCATCTAAGTCAGCTGGTTCCATGGCCAGCTCTAGAACCTTCTGTGGCATCAAAAGCACCTCTCAAGCACAAATAGACATAATGAGATTCATAGCCTCTCTGGTGCTACTCACCACAACAGAGGGAATGGTCATTGTGACGTGTTCGTCTGGACATGTTTGATGGTCTAGAGGGGTGTGTGTGTTTGTGTGTGTGTGTGTGTGTGTGTGTGTGTGTGTGTGTTGGGGGTGGGATGTGGTGGAGGTTAAGTCTTACTGCATGCTCTTAAAATCCTAAACATAGAAACAGGAAACTGTTGCGAATGTTTTTGCTCCCCCCCCCCCAATGCTTCATTTTTTTCAGGCTTTTGTTTGGCTTCTATTATTGTCAGTGTGGTAATTACAAACACATGAAGCTTTACACCTTAGGCTGCAGTGCCGAGGGAACAGTGATGGGAGAGAGAGAGAGAAAGAGAGAGAGGAGAACGCAACAAGCTCAACAAGAGGAAAAAAATTAAAAAGCCGAAGAGAGGATTTGAACTGATCTCAGGGAAAACATTTGGACAACCCTTCTTTTCTCTGGCAATAAACATTCTTCTCCTCTCTCTCCATCTCTCTCTTCCTCTATAAGCATTCCCTTTGCTTTCCCTCATCCGTCTCTCCTCTCTCAATCCCTCGCTCTGCAGTACATACGCTCACGCTCGTTTTCAATTTCTTTTCTTCACCCTTTCTTTCTCATCTTTCGTTTGCTCCTCACTTTTCTTCACTTCTCCTCACTCTTTCTGTGCTCGACACAGGGCTCAAGTGTGAGCTCACAGCCCTTCTGGGTGGCTTTCCTGCTATATGTCACTGTCATGCTCACAGCTTCAGGGGGGTCCCCTCTCTCCAAACACACACACATAGTATGCATGCAAGTGTGTGTGTGTGTGTTCTGCCATATCACCCACACATAAATTTGTGCTGCTGAAGCCTTTAAAGCACTAAACTGAGAGCATGGGTTTTTTAATGAGCCCAGAAGAGTGTCACGCAGACTGAGAGAGAAGAGGAAGATGATAGAGAAGCAGAGAGAATGACAGAGAGAGCAAAAGAGAGAGAGAGAGAGAGAATGACAGAGAGAGAGAGAAGAAAGAGGTAGCCTGTAATTGAATAAGTCTCAAGTACGAGCAACTTGAGCGAGCGCTTGCCAGGAAAAGCAACAGGAGTTAAGAAGGCCAGGTGGGGGGTGGGGGAGAGGTGGAAGAAGGATGGAGGAGGGGGTGATGGGGTTGAGGGGAGTGGAAGGAAAGGTAGCCATAAGGGCCAAGTCAAACCCCCCCCCCTCACCCTCCAAACCCCCAACGGCGGCAGCTCCTGGAGTGTTACCCAATACTCCCCACCTCTGGAAACACGGCTCCACTCTGCTCAGCGCCATGCTACACCACACCACATCACATCACATCACATCGCTCCACTGCTGACTTCTGTGGGTCACTTCTGTGCTACTCCTCCTTCTCTTTTTCATCCACACCTTGGTTTGCCTGCCGTGGAACAGGCGCAAAGCACTCTCTCTCTCACACTCATGCACACACACACACACACACTCTCTCTCTCACACACACACACAGAGAGAGCAAGAGAGTTTACCACACCCACGACAGTTACGAGACGGATTTACAAGACTCTGCTCGTTTACGGGGATGACGGACGAGACGGCAAAACCCTTCGGCTTGCCTTTTTCCTTGCTGGAAATTTGTTCAGGGGCGAAAAAGAAAAATGGCCGCTTGAGATGAAGTGGGTGGAAGTGGAATCAATGGATGTGGCACTTAGGACCCCTAGGATTTCCCCCAGGGTGGAGTCTGGTGTGTGTGTGTGTGTGCGAGTGTGTGGAGAAGGGGGATTCATGGTCGTCAGCCCCAGGGTAAGCTTCTGAGCCTTGTGAGATGTGGGAGACTTGTAGTGTGTGTGTGTGTGTGTGTGTGTGTCTGTGTGTTGGGGGGGGGGTGTTAAAAGGACTGATTGGGGACATAATGTACAGATTCCCTGTCGGTGCGCACAATGTTTGACTTGGCAGGCATAAGACTTGGGATAGGTTAGGACTAGGGAGAGAGAGTGAGAGACAGAGTGTGTGTGTGTGTGTGCGCGCATGTGTGTGTGTGATGTGTTTGCCGGGAGGGGGGGGGTCACAAAATTCATTCCGAGTTACAACACCGACTGCTGCCTCAGTTGGGTCCTGGCCCCCTACAAGCACTCGTTGGATCAAGATCGATTGCCTCGGGGAGTGTGCCGACAAGCGTGTTTGTATCACAAAGCTAACACATGTGCACGCACACATGCACAGCACCCGCAAAGAAAAACGTGTTTGTTTGTGAATGGCTTTTTCTGTTGAGTCAACTGGATGAAGTGGTAAAATGCTGAAGCAGGGGGTGGACAAGAGGAGGCAAAAGACAAATGAGAACAAGGTCAAAGGTGAACACAGGAGTCGAACCGAGACACTCTGGAGCTAGAGCATGCTGGGAATGGAGGTGATCCACTGTAGCTCTTTAGCAGCAACCTTTAGAGATGAAGTCTAGGAAGGACAGTAAAAAGAGCCCAGATCCCAAACACTTTCTCTCTTACACACATACACACACACACCATGAAGATATTGCTACTATAGCCCCATGAATGGCTACTTGTCTCTTTCAAATACAAGCACACACACACATGCATAAACACACACAAACAGTGGGAGTGTGAGAGTTCAGCGCCTTCTGCGTTTGTTTTGTCAGGTGCGAGCGTCTCGACCCATCATTAATCTCCAGCTCCCCCCACCACCACTCCAGCCACCAGTCCTCAAGATCCCCCCCGCTCTCTCCAGTAGTGAAGCGCTCCCTCTTCCTTTCCCATGAGTCTAAACATTTAGAACTAATTTATCACCGCCCCCTAGATGCATACTACTCTGAAAATACTTGCTGCTGTCGTCATTTTTCCATTTAGAATTTGGAAGGCGAGAGGAAGAGGTGGAATTCTTCTCTCCGATCTGAGAGAATATCCTCCGGAGTGGTGAGATGTTTGTAGGCGACTACTTCAGCCTGTCGTCACGCAGAAGCACAAGCAACAACCATACACAGAACAACAAACAGTAAACAGGCCGTAATAAATATATATGCAACTGTTTGGATTTCCCTACAGACTCGTCCGTCAACATCTACACAAACAATTACCGGGTTACACTGACAGACGTACAACCATCACGTCTGTTGCCTGGTTGTTTTGTGTTGTCCTATCGGTCTCCTTTTTCTATTGTCCCTCGCCTTTGGGACTGCAGAGCTTTCTGAGGTGTGTTTTGTTTCAACTCTACTTCACCATCATGTCTTGCAGGTGGGCTGGAGCGTGCTCCCCTGAAGCAAGCAGCCGTGGTCAACTTTGCTTGCACACCAGAGACATAACAAGCTGGCCCTCCACAAAGCACCTAGCCACAGCAAAAAGGGATGTCGGAGTGGACTGTGGATGAAGCCCAAAGTGGTGAAAATCACGTTTGATGTCTGAGCACGCAGATGTGTTTGATAAGTGGTGTAAGAGGAATACAGGATATGTTGTGCAGCATTCATGTGTTACTTATTGAGAGTGTCTCAATAACAACACTGAAACAGAACAGCATGTGGAGGTAATTGGGGAAAAAAAATAAAAAATAAAAAAAAGCTTTTTGGCTGTGAAACTCCCCCATTTCCCGCTTGTACATTTACATTGAGACTTAAATTTTCCTCCAGATTCTGGATTTGGGTTTACCCTCACGCCCTGTGTCACACCAAAGTAAATTCAAATAAAACTGGAAGCCTATGTATGTGCACGCTAATATGTTATACAGCTACAATAATACCAAATAAAAATAATAATATCTATAATGGGCGGTGTTAGCGTGCAAGTAGCCTGAAAAGTTGTGGGTTCGTATCCCAGCTGCCACCGTTGTGCCCCTGAGCAAGGCACTTAACCCCAAGTTGCTCTAGGGGCCCTGAACAATTGTAAAAATGTAAGTCGCTTTGGATAAAAGCGTCTGCTAAATGCATAAATGTAAAAATGTAAATGAATTATTATCTATTCAAATCATCATTAGCATTACATCAAGTATCTGACTCAAACACCCTCTTCCTGTGTTTATTCATCTCTGTGTTAAACATTATTGAACATTATTCACTATGCTTGGTCATACTAAGGATAAGCGCTTGGCATTAGTTTTCACACATATGGCATTATATGGCATGTGGCATTAGAGGATTGATTTTTCAACTAATGTGTGTGAAAAAGTCAGTACAAATGTGTGGCAACACGGAAGCCAAATAAATGTACAAATCAACAGTGCAACAATTTCATATGAGCTAAAGCCCATTTCTCTCAACCCAACCGCAGCGTGACTTAAAATTACGTTTTTCAATGTAGTTAATGAACGGAGAGGAAATCTACAGTAAGGTTTCTGTCATAAGCAACTAGAAAAGCACCCCAGTGAAGACTCTTATTATAAGCAAAAAAAAAATTATGGTTAATTTCTGTCGCTCACTTAATCAGCTATGGGTTGCTATGGGTTGTTTATGTTCAAAATACTGTGGCTCACATGTAAATATTTAAACAAATTTGGACAGCTGGCAATTTAAAGATCCCCTATTTTTACACATGTGTAAAAGTACAATGTGCTACAATGTACTTACATCCATTCATCTGTGTTGTTGAAATTCTTTTTGAATTTTTGAAAAATCATATTATAATACAGGGTAAGATTCTGACTGACATTTAAAATTGTCTGCCATCTTGCATTTTTATAGTAAACAAAAAAAGCACTGTAATGGTTAGAATTGTTCTGAATGTTTCCTTTAAATCCCAACTTATCAACTCAACTTGATAAGGTCTAAAAATAATAATAGGGTTAATAATAAATAAATTAAATTCATAAAATAATAATAAATTCAGTGTCCACCAGTATGTAAAATGACAGTAGGCTACTGAAGCCTACAATAGCCTATTTGTTTTAATTTGATCAACTTCATTTTTACAGTACATTTTCACACTTTTTTCACTTTGTTGGAAATAAATAGATCACCTTTTTGGCTTTCCAGATATAAACATCCTAAACAACCTAACGTTTTTTGTTTATATTTAGGCCTGCTGCAGAGCGTAGTGATGCTGCTTGGTAAGCCGCGTCAAGGCCTATGCCTGATTGCAATCAATTTTTTTTTTTGGCCTAAATAAAGATCAGACTGCCCACGTAGTCTTTTTTTAAGCGTTCTTTAAAGACAAACATATTTTGAATCATTTGCATCGGCATGCTCGACAACAATCCATATGTAGCCTAGTTTTAATTTGGAAAAAACATGAGATGATTGATTGCATAATAAAAAAAACAATTTATTACACAAAATCGACTTTACTCGGATAAGTCGCTATAATAGAGTCAAAGATATTTGAATAATGAAAGTTAATGCGCATATTTGAATTGTGCCATTTGAGAACAGCCCAGTCACCAGTTCCAAGGCCTGCCAGCTTGGGTACCTGTAATTAAACACTAAGTGTTGGCGTCACCAAGGTGCTGTAAAAGTTTATTGGCGAGGCTTGGGCTATGGAGGGAATGAAACTTGTGGTACTCCTGAAGGTTTAGAAGATGCTGAGTGCCAACTGGATGGAGAGGGTTTGGAGGTAAAAATGGAGCACTGTGCACCAGGGTTGAGGATACCGGAGTTCCGCGAGTCGTGTCCAGCGACTCAAAAGCAAGTGGCTGCGAGGGAAGGAACGCTTTTGGTCGTGTACCTGAAGTTCTGGAGAAAAGAGTAGACAGCGCCGGCAAGATGCTGCTAACAGGTGGAATGGTGGGAGCACAAGACGACCCCGCGTGTTGCTCCATGCCAACACTGTACAACTCCAAACAAGGGAGCTGAAAACGCGCCGTGCCCATTCCATACGCACCGTAGGCAAAGCTCGGCAAGCCGGTTAGCTCCAGTGGCGTCTCCTTCATTGTACCGAAACGGAAGTGTTGCCGTTTAAAGCGCTTCCTTCGACGCAGAAAACTCCCGTTCTCGAACATGTCAGACGACATTGGGTCTAGAGTCCAGTAATTGCCCTTCCCAGGGTTTCCTGGCTCCCGTGGCATTTTGACAAAACAATCATTGAGAGACAGGTTGTGACGAATTGAATTCTGCCAGGCAGGGAATTTCTCACGGTAATAAGAAAATCGTTGGCTAATGAAGTCACAAATCTCGCTCAATGTCAAACGCTTTTTGGGACTCTGGAGGATTGCCATAGTTATTAAAGCAATGTATGAGTAAGGGGGTTTCACCGTTGCGGGAGTCCTGGCCGTAGTTGGACTGCATTTTTGGGACGAGTTGTCTTCCTTATTCTCTTCATGGTTTGGAAACGATGACGCATCATTTGATTCCGTTAGGCTCCTTGCAATGTCCAGCGGAGAGTCCTGCGTTTTGGCGTCTTTGTTACCATCCCCAACCACGTCTATATCGGACTCATCCATTGATTTTCTGTCTAATATCATAATCCACGCGCGCAGACCTGATACCACCTGCGCCAACAGGCGGGATGAGGGAGATCTGACGCAGGCAAATGCTCTCGCGAAGTGGGCTGCCTTCAAATTGTTCATTCACAAAAAAAAAAAAAAAACGCTGCGCTAAGTGAGCGGTTCCCCACCACACAGGATGAAGGGGGGGATCAAAGAACTAGGCTAACAAAATCTGGATACCGACTACAATACCGTGTTTGTGGGATCGCAGCTGGGCTCCTCTTTGCGTTTTCAAGTGTTGAGGATGACTTCCTTTTCTAGGATAAAAACAACATCCTCCTTACTTATTTATTTAATTTTTGCCTCATGTAACCCTACCCATAATGAGATCAGGAGACGGTGATGTCACAGCGCACGCCGTTCTTGAAAGGAGCCGAAACTCTTCACCAGTCACCAGCAAATGTCCCATCAGAACTACCACGGTCTTGGAAAAAAGAAATATTTCGTGTAAGCTAATTAAGTCCCTCCAATTTGCCCTGAACAAGATCGTAAACTGACGAATGATACAAACATGGGAAAATCATAGGTCTTAGCCTACAATACATGTCACACCAGATTTTACAACTTATATCTGACCTGCCAGAAACGGTCTGAGAGTGATTAAAATGACCAAATGTGGAAGGCTAATGCATATTATTCAATGTCTTAATTCATAGGCTACTTAACGGAGTTCATTCATTATCCAAGCCGTGCAAACACAAACACAAGTATAAACGCAAACTATATATTTAACAACCGATTGGTGTCAAACCACTTTAGTCCAAATCACATTAGTTGAAACAATCTGAAATACTACGGACGCATTTTTACTAACAAAATTATTATTTCGTTTAAATCAAGTGACAGAGCCTTATGATCACTGATAATATGCAGTGTAGCTGGAAAAATTGAATTTTAATTGTCCGTGAATATACCTGAATATACATTAGGTTGATTTCCTTTGTATGATATTTCAATAGAATCTTTTCAAAATCTTAATTTCTTAATTCCATTATTATCCAGACAATTTGTCTGATCCCTTTTAAGAGAAGACAAACAAGGATCACTGTAAAATAAAATGCTTTAAAAACGCTTCACTCACTGAACACATATTATCCTAAACCACGAAATAAAAACACTTTTCTTTATTTAGTTTTCCGAGAACAGATGACTAAAACTAGTTAAATAATACACCAAACTGGCAAATGTAACGCCTTCAGTAGCCTCGAGTGTAATTTATGTAGGGGAAATGAAGGCTACTCTTTACCAGGATTATCATATTTCCTGTGTTGATACCAGTCGCAAGGGGTACATGAGAGAATGTGGGTGGGCTTCAGTTCTGGCAAGACTGTAGGTTATTCTCCAAAGCATTACGCATTTTCCCCGATTCATGATGCTCCCCAAGGGCGAGAAAGGGATCAGTATCACATGATGTAATCGAGCAGATTATCATTTATTGAAAAAGCGCAAACCTGCTGTTAAAATAATAATAAAAATAATACATTTTCCAATCCATTCACGCCTTGAAATCATTTGCCCATTAGGCGCCGAAGGCCAGTGTACAAGTCAGCGGATTTTCTCTGACGTAGTTTTTTTTTTATTTATGAAACATAAATTGAAGGCTCCTATATCCACTTCTACAATATAAAATTATCTGGGCTGTCATCTTAATCTTAAAATAATAACATATGTCTGAATTAAAGCTTAGTATTGACATTGAAAGCCTGGCACCATAGTAATAATAATTTGTATGATTATTTAAATTATTATGTTACCTTTAAATATTATTTTGTTTTCTTTTGTTCCAAGAAATTTTTAAGAGTATTTTCTGGATGGCAAGAATCATATCAGGCTGGCAAACTAATCGTGAACAGCTTTGGCCCATACTGGCTGTTGGTAAGTCCCACTAGACTACTTAATTATAAAATATATAGTCCCATATAATATGTGGAATACGTGTGGCTAATGTTGCAGTTTGGAAAACCCTTTGTAAATAGGCAAAGCCACCGTGTGGCTGAACAAATATAGTGCTGGGGCACAATGTTGTCAGTATTAAAATGGCTATTATGAAATGGGGTGTCCAACTGGTATCTCTGAGACAGAAGCCTACACACGTTCAGAGTTTGTTTCTTTCGAATATAATTTAATTTGCAATCCTACAAATAAGGCCATACTGCCACAGGATTCATATATTCATGTCAGTTAATACCACAAACACTTAATGTTTGTCACAAAACAAGAAAAACAAATAGAATTTCACCAAACAAACTCCATGACAACAAATATAAAAAATAACTTATACTAGTACAGGCGTCATATTTTTAACCATCTGTTTGCCATCAAAGTGCATGTCAGAGTACTCTTCAAAGCTTAGTAAGTAAGAGTCTTCTAATGCACAGCCACTTCAGGGACTTAAGTACATGTTCTATCAAGCATAAAATAGAGAACAGTATCGCACAAAATACCCAGTCCAAGTTCATTCTGGAATGTATGTGTGTGTGTCTGTGAGAGAGTGAGGGTGAGTAATCTAATTTCAGCTAGGGCGAACCCAGGCCCAGACTGGGTTGTGCAGTTGTCTAATAATATTTTGGGGTTTGTACTGACAGACTTACTTGCTCGCCTGTCTTCTCTTCAGTTTCAAACTGTATCCTCCCCTGTTCAAATTTTCCCGTCATGCTTTCCTGCTAATTTATCGCTAATGTGCGACTGGATTGTATAAGTGGTGCTAACTGAGGTAGGTGTCAAGTTGATTTACACTTACCATTAGTAAGTAGCTTTAAGCGGTAGTGGTGTGTGCGTGTGTGTGTGTGTGTGTGTGTGTGTGTGTGTGTGTGTGTGGATGGGGGGCAGGATACTAGTACAGTCAAAGAGAGCCCGACCCTGGGCTAAGATGATGTCCTACCAGCCGGTTCGTTTATGGTGGGAGGTCAGCCGTAGTGCGTCTCCACACTTGAAGCACTGGGACCTGGACTTGCCATCCTTCCTGGGGATGTGCCAACAGTTTGTGCAACGCACACGGTACTTCTTATACCTGAGAGGCCAGGGAGAAAAGGCGGAAACATACTCACTTCATAATTAGCCAAGTAAAGGTAATTTTCAAGCCAAACTATTTTAAAACACAGTGTCAGTCAAATGAGAAAGTCAGAGATAAAGACGACAAAACAGTGAAACTCATCCTGTCATCTGTAAAATGTGAATCATGTGTAATAACCTACTGGAAACAAACTACTGGTCAAATGCTTTTAAGATCGACCTGTAAGCTAACTTGGAGGTTCTCATGTAGGATTTTATGAATCTCATGACAGTATTTATTTTTTCGTACTTGAAAACACATTCAAATACATGTTTAATCTATTTAGAACAAAAACATATATAAAATGTTGACGATGTTGACTGAGCACAGGCTTTTCCCCATAGCCTCCATGCTCACCTGATCCCACAGGCATTGCAGAGAGGAGTTCCATCCTCGGCGTCCCTCCACAGAGGGGTTTTCCTGGTGCAGCATGACGCACACGTCTTAGATGCTACTGGAACAAACACACAGCATTGTGTCAGCCATCACAGTAGATCTGAGTCAGAAGATGAATTTCCTCTGCTAAAAGGTGAGGCAGGTCATCTAAACTTATGCCTTTTTCAGGACTTGAACCTATGACCTCTACCATGAAAATGTTTTGCTTTACCAAGTGAACCACAAGAGCAGATCATTCAAAAGCATTCCAGCAGAGTATTAGTTATAATATCACATTTGCATATTATTTATTATAGTAAGACACATGATAATCTGACTTATTGCTTCAGTAATAGTTTAAAGCTTTGCAGTAGGACACCATAAAGACACTTGCTAAAGCCTGGATCTAATTTGTCATATTCAGATGGTCCTGAATTGTCCATATTAACTGATGTTTAACAGTGTGATAATAACTAGAAACGAGAATCTGAAATCCTAGACAGAAAAACGCTGGACTCTGTAATCCCTACAGACAAAATTCTGCATTCTCAGAGCCCTTTGTGTCTGATAGTGTGACATCAGGAGTCAACACTGCCCCCTTGTGGGAAGAGCTGGGATAGGCTCACTGGAGAGGCTGCAAGGCTCACTCTCCTCCTCCTCTGAGCTGCTGGCCTCCTTCGGCAGACGCAGTGCTCGACACCTCTGGCCTCCACAGGCCCTCTTGCGCAACTCCTTACTGTGGAGGGGAGGGAGAAAAGGAGAGTGAGAAACAGAGAGAGGAGGGAGGGACATGGGTTCAGAAGAGAGGAGAGTTTTCAGCTTGGGAGAAGCAGCAAAGTGGCATACATGACATCTGAGAGAGAGAGAGAGAGACTAAGGAGGGATTGCAGCTTGAGGCTGTTCTGTTTTCTTTACCCATTCTTGTGCTTACTTAGGCAGGCCCGAAAAGCAACGTCTGCCTCTAATTATAGACTAAGTTTTTATTAATTTGTACTTTAATACCATGCGGTTGGAGGATATGCTTACATACAATATCAGTATTAAAAGCAGATGCCAGCGAGTGGGTGACATCTCCGAGGCATAAACCAACATTATAATTCAGGAGAGTCAAGCACAAGGTTGAGGATAAGCACACGTCATGTTAAGCCAAGCCGTACCTATAGTTTGAGGTTATGAGTAGGCGACACTGGTTGGTGCCTTCATCGAGTTTGGTGTTCATATTGAAGATGACTCCCTGGAAGTTGGAGTCACACGGGTCTGCGCTTCGGGATGGGTGTGCCTGCTTCCTGGGTGTCCTGCTCCTCTGCTTGTCTGGCTGGGGGGTCGCCTGGTCCTTGACTTGGACTTGGGCCGGTGTTTGGGTTTGGGTCTCAGCCTTTGGTGTGTCTGTGTGCTCCCCCTCCACCTGGTCGTGTACAGTTTTATGGTCCGACGCAAGCAGGGCCACGGGTAAGCTGAGCCCCAGTGTTGCGCTGGAAAACCCTAGCCCCCTGTGCTCGTGCACTGTGGGAGACTTCGTCTGTGAAAGGCTGTGTGGTTGGACGTTGTTATTGCAGTCTAGGGCGAAGCCAAAACTCGATTTGAAAGCCCCCTCTCCTGCCAGGGTCAGGCCAGGCTCCGTCACAGAGCTTGGGCTTGGAGCAGGCTCTGTGCTCTTTCTGTGGGGACGTCTGTGGTCCTCCTGGCAGCCAGTGGCAGGCTTTAAATGTGGGGTACTTTCTGTGCAAGGTGAAACTACTACTTCTATCTCAGAGTACAGCGATTCCACATGTTCTTCCTGACGGTGGTTCAGTAGTCTGCATCTTGTGCTGACTAAGAAACTGTAATTGTGATCTGATAAGTTCACATGGGCATCAGCTGCCTCATCATCTATATTCTGAGTTGACCGCACTGGGCATTCTGGTACAGTCTTTGTATTCTGAGCTACATGGACCTCCTCCTTAACAATGTCAGTTGTCCCTATATCAGACACAATGCAGCAGTGGTCCCATTTCTCACTGACAGCAAGTAAAGAAACAGCTGGGGGACATAGGGGATGCTTCTCTTTGCACTCCAACCCCTCTGAATGGATTCTGCTGTTACTCTGACACTCTGAGACACACTTGGATGGATAACCAGTAGATAAAGCTGTAAAATCTTCTTCTTGCCCATCTGTCTGCCTGGAGTGAAGAAGCCTCTCACACTGCTGGTTGATCAGACTCATGACTTCCCAAGGACTACTGTCCACACAGGCATGCACAAAAGAGAACGAGCCTAAAAAGCTTTGCTGTGAGGCGCCCTGTCCACTCTTATCATCCGGGAACTGAGGGGGGCAAGATGAACCTGGAGGAGAGTGCCTTGAATCAGGGTTTTCATTGGGAACTTTTGCTGAATCTGATTCGGCATAGTCTAACACTTTTGCAGGTAGTGCCAATTTCGAGGCTTCCTGAAGGAGGTACAGGATAGAAGACTGAGACACGTGGTGGTCTTCTGCTTCAACATCCTTGATGGTAGCATGGGTACCATTCATCATTGAGTTCATCTTTCAATGTTTTACTGTTAAAAAAACATATATAAGAGTTCTTAATATGTACAAAATTAGGCCTGGGCTATTCTGCTTTGTCAATATTTCCTTGTTTGGTGAAACAACCAAGATGTTTGAACTAATATTTATATTTTTTATGATGTTTTATAATGTTTCTAATCAGAACATGATGGACCTATTTTAATGATAAACTGATAAGTTGATGGGACCATACAAAAACACAAACGATTAAATAGCCCAGGTTAATACAATTAATGGACACACATTTAAAGAGATAAAGGCTTTTCTCCACTAGATAAGACTTTAACCTATTCACTTTGGCTAATACAATGTTACCATTTATGTCGTTAAATTAGCAAGATTTGTCAAATTAGCATAAAAGCTCTACTAATATGATTTAATTTGTCACTGCATATAACCTACCTAGTTTAGAAGCTCCAAAACAAATTCTAAACAGGGCGAATCGAATTATTTTCTAAAGAAGGAAGTTCTAAGGGTTTTATCTACAATGTAGCACAGCCTTTCTTCAGCCCTGTCAGAAGATGTCAAAGTGTCAAATCTCGTGTCGCATTGCAGTGCGCGTGCCCCTATTTGTCATTCAGACATGCATTTAATCGACCGATTCCCATCTCTCGGAACTCCCGTTCTCAATAAGGGGGGAAAGGAAAACTCAGGTAGATTTGACATTGCATAAATTAATCTCATCATGTCTGGATTTGTTGACCTTCACAAATGTTGGCTGATAGGGCTCGGAGACATCGCAATTCAGGCAATTAAACATAGCTTGTAGGCAGGTAAAAAGCATAGTTAATAGTCTAATCTATCAGAATTATTATACTCGAATAATTACTGCATAGGCCTAATATCAATCAGCCAGGCCTATAATTAAGTGATCATACAAATCAACAACCACAAATGAATGCCACGTACCATTGTGTGTTTTTCCAGCCTCACGATCAGAATTGAAATGAGTCTACTATCTCGACTATCCAGTCGAATTCAAAGTCTGTAATGCCGTGTCACGTGATCCCAGTTAAGCAACTTCCACGTGCGTATGGCACTGATTGAGCCACAGGTGTATATCACATCAAGAATCTTTCAAAGAACGAAAGGGTGCAGACCTTATAAATACAAGTTTCTGGGGGTCGGGTCTGTCTTTGACTGAAGATTTCAGTTATTTTTGTGTTGTGTTTTGAGGGATTACGGCAGTTGCGAGAAGTAAGCGGCGTTGCATTGCGTAGCCTTCCAGATGAAATCATGAGTGGGCCAATGATTAGGTATAGAGCAAATGGCGTGTCTATTTCGTAAACGTTTATGGTGTAGCTGTCAACGTATTTTTCGCCCTCAGGTCCTAATAAAAAAGCCAAACCACACCCTCCATTTGAATTATTTCACCGAGGTACAGTTAGAAAAGGCAGCCAACTTCAAGCCATGGGATGCTTCCACAAGGAACGTTGTTCACAAACGGTTAAAAAATATGAAGACAAAATGGCTTTTTGTACATTTTGAGGAAATTACAGGACTGTGTTTCAGTTACTTTGGACCAAGATACACTTTGTAGGCACTTTAAATACACCAAAGTACATGAGGTCACAATACTTGACAATAACACAAGTTTTAGATGTTTTTTTATTTAAATCATAGTTTTACTTGTAATTGCATTACTTGTAAACAAGTAATGGTTACATTGTGCGCACTTATGACAATTACAGTACAACTGAAAAACAGCAAAGGACAAAGACATTGTGGGTTGAGCAAATGCTGAAATACTGCTTTCATGTGGTTCCTGCTAAATAAGATGAAGAGAATATAAATCAGTTTTATTAAATGGTGCAAGTAACTATTGAATGCACTGACAAGTTTGTCTGAAATTACCCACTAACCCCTGACAAGTCCAACTTGTCAACTTTCCTCTATAGCAGCTTATCTGACTAACAAGCTGCATTGTTGGATTTAGAACGGAAAATGGATACACACAAGCCTGTCTTGACACTATTAAGCCTATCACTTGGTGTGGATATGTGGGTAAAGTGGTAGCTTGCATGGTCATATATGAGGCTGTAGTTTGCTATGTCGCTAAAAATTATGATGACAAAAATAAATGTTGAGGACTCTTGTAACATTTGTGCGTCTGTTTTTTTTGGGTTTGTTTCACCAGTGACAGAGCGGAATGTTCCTTTGTATCACAACATAAAAAAATTAATGCCTGAGAGTGTTTCTTTTCTGACTCCCTGACAAAGAACAACAGTAGTCTGTTAACAGTTTGGGATTTGTCTTGCACAATCGTTGGGATTTGAATGGCCTTGGCTTGTGTTCCTTGTATGCAGAAAGTGATAACTCAAATGTGACCACTGCCATACACCATGTCTTGACATACATTTTACAGAGAGGTTTCTAAACCAAAAAAGAGGTTTTTCAGGGGGCTTGATTTTCCTTGTATTCATCAGCAAGAAACCTGGTCTCTGTCAGGGTGACTCGCTGGCCTTACACACACCTATCAATGGCCCCAGTTCCTCCCACCTCAGCCTTGACCTTCACCTTAGCCCCCTCTCATGGCCAAACAAAGTTCGTCCCCAATCAGTGAGGCTTAGGAACATGGCCGTCCACATAGAAGTTGCGGGTGACCTTGGGCAGCGTGAGCTCCATGCCATCCAGTTCCTTGGTCAGGACAATCTGGCACCCCAGACGGGAGTTCTCCTGCAGCATGGGAGCCATGTCCAGCATGTCGTCCTCCCTGCATACAACCACAACAACAACAACAACATGGTCAAATTGGAGTTTTTCATGGTTTTTACATGAAAGGTCTCCAGTGTGGCTACTTGAATTACAAATGATTGTTTCTAAACAATAGTGAGCAATTGCAATTCATACAAGATCATCTTTGAAATTTACCTACACACTTAGTAGGTAAATTACAGTTACAGTACAATTACAATTACAGTATTCAAACAACAAAGCCACTGGAATCAAACACTGGTTTTGCCATTGTGGGCCAGGGTCACAATTATTTCTGCATTCATAAATTTGTGGTATGGCACTTCACACCCAACCGCTATTTTAAAAAGCAACATCAATATTACTAATACCTCTCTTCTGGGTCTGGCAGCTTATCACAGTAGTCCCCATGCACATACACATGACATGTTGAGCAAGCCAAAGAGGCTTCACAGGCTCCTAAACAAGGGCAGAAACCAAACATTTTTACTAAGCCTGTTAATAATTCTTGAGATATTATGTGTTTACTTCAATTCTCACTTCGCACTGGTAACACAAACATTTTTCAGTCATGGAGACCTTGAACACTCATTAATAACTGAATTATTATTACAGTGCGACACTTGCCTTCCAATTCAATGCCATGCTTATGCGCAAGGTAGAGAACGTTGTCCCCAACTTTGGCCTTGACCGGTATCCTCTGTCCAGATCGGTCGATGTATACAACGTTGACACTAAAGGCAAGATACAGAGACGCAAGAATATCACCCTCTGACAGAAAAGTTATTGTGGTAATTTACCTTAAAACACTGACTGGCTAACGTTAACGTTAAGTTCGTAAGTTAGACCACCTACACATCATCTGGATCTTCTGCATTAGTGTGGTCTTCTATTTGGTAACGAGCTGTTGAATTAGAAAAACAAATATGCAGTTTAGTGTAATGAAAGAATTGGTCAGCAACAGCAATAAACATGAGCATTTCACCCCACGACCATTAAGTTACACAAGCATCCGTTCATGTAACAAAATTTCGACCAAAAACCGACCAATCTGGCAACCATCTAAATTCTGATTTTACAGCTAATGGTTCAGTATTACTGTCTTTTAAATGACTACAAAACATGTTGCATTACCGTTACATCTTGAGAGGGCAGCTATATAATAGCTAGCAGCAAATCGTATGTTAGCGACTGCTAGCGTAACTTACTGATAGATGTTTGTAAATTCCGATTAGGCGTCCGAAAACGATCGAGAGTGTCTCCTTTTATTCTGCCTGTAATGGAATTCCTACATAAATTAAGTCTGTTAAAAGGACATACACTACAGTCCGGTGCAACTCTTGAAATTCTCAAAGTCAGATGCCCCATGCCCACTCGGGCAGCAGCGGCAGCCGCCATGACAGTGTTTTGATCACGTGATTTGGAGAGGCCAACAAGAAAAAGCGATAGCTTGATAATAATGACGTCTCAAATTTTAAACAAACCGTGCTTATTTTAGACACGACAGTGAAATAAGACAATTTACATCCTAAACAGAAACAAAACAACATAAAAATACATAAGATGATAAAATATCAAATGGATGTGAAATTATTACATCACTTAAACCCTGGGTTTTGGGTTGACTGATGATTTTTTAAATTTGCATTCACAATTAGGCTATTTATCTTGCAGATATCACTGACCATATCAGTGACACAGTGCTAAACAGTACTAAGTCTAGTTTGCTGTAGTGGGTGTATTACCTACATTGTTGTCAGTATTGCAGCCTATGTTTTACTGGATATATGCAAACCGAAGAACTTTCTAGGTGGATATACTGGCATATACCTGCGTATCACGTAGATTAGAGTTCTGGTACTAAACAACCGTCGATAAGATTATTTTTTAGAAAAGAAAATATGAAAAGAGGATTTTTAAATGAAGTAATGGACATCTACCAGCAGGTGGCAATATTGACAAAAAAATAATTGCAGCTCCACCGTATTGAGGGACCATGTTGAAATCCTTCAGGTTTGTGATAGGTTTAGTTTAAGTGCGTAGGAAAGCATGGTCAGGCTATGATATGTTTAAATTTGGGAGAGAGAAACGTATAGGCCTAAAACTAAAGGCGATTTTTGTCATGTTATACACCTCTGACTGCTGTGGCATACTTTGACACACAGTTGCATAGGCCTATCTTATTTCTGCCGACTACAACCAACTCCAGGGTAAAATTCACACTTTCACACAAACTGAACCCTTGTGTAGACTTGTCAGAGAATTGTGCTGCAAAAGCCTCCAGCTAGTTTTCCTGAATGTGCCTAACCCGTTCATTCCTGAGCATGCCCATCCACAAAACAAACAGGTGAAAACGGCAGATCTCAGTAATCCAATGTGACAACAACAGCACATAGACAGGTATCAACATCATCTAACAAATCCTACCTCTCTCCTCGTTCCTATTCTTTATGTCAGACTAAATTAATTTATTTGTGTGTTTGGAGGGCCTGTCTCATCTCTGCGTTGGACCCTTCTAACTGGTGTGGGCAAGTAGCCAAATGCTATAATCTCTGCCAAAGGCTTGCTGTTTTATAACACAACCAACACTGGGCACTGGGTTGCGTCTGGGGATGTTATGACTGTAAGAGAAGCGGAAAGGGTGTATTTCAAGCTCTCTGCTGAACACAGATCTGAGAATCACATCCACCTGAGAGAGCGTGGAGCAGAGATGCCTACAGGTGATAAACCACCCGTGCATGTCGGGGCACACGCAAATGTTTCCGTTCTTTACCTTCATGCTGACCCCTGTGAGTGGGTGATCTATGTGCATACCCATGTTCACAGAATGCTTGTCTAAACCAATCCTTCTTCTCTTTATTTGTTCCTTAGCAACTTCATGCATATCAAAAGAGAACTCTCTTTCTGAAGTTCAGAGATGATGGACAGTCAAACTGACGGGCAGTGAAGTCCATTTCCCTTTCAATTGCGGTGCAATCTATCACTCAAAGTATTTGTTTTTACCTCATTTAGACATTATGACATGGGAGGAATTTTTCTATGGGGCGTCACTTTCGAAAACTGCTTCGTTTTTTTTTGTTTTTAAGGCTGTCTTGATTGGTTTATTTCCCTTGGCTCAAGCCAGCTTTTGTTCCCACCAATATACACCACATGGTCCTTCAACATGCACCACCTCCCGTTTACCAAGGACATTTAATGCCACTTAGATTTACTGCCAGCATAAAACTGACTGCCGGAAAACCCTGCATATTTAGAGCCAGGCTCTTTGACTGTATATGGACAGGCCCCAGATCAGTTGTAAAAAATGGGGATAATGTAGTTCAGAGTTTTTTTTATTCCCTGTTGTGACTCCCCAGGTTATTGTTAACATGGCAGATAGAAGTATTCGCCTTCACCGCTTTGTAACACGGCCTCTCTCTCTCTACAGACACTTATAAGAAACCATGGAGGGGGTGCCCTAGCCCTTTGTTTGTTGTGCGGTGACATAGTCATAGTCCACGAGATGCATGTACCTGGCCTGGGAAAGACATTTGTGTTGAGGCCAAGCTCAGCTATAAGCTCAGCTCAATTCTGCTCAGTGCATGCCAACTGCCAGATACAAACGTGGAGAGACACAACAAGCTGGGTGGGGCACGATGGATGGGGGCTGGGGGCAATTTTATGTCAGATCGCACACTTTAATTACACCTCACCCACATCATGCCCTTAAGCCTCCTCCCCAGCCCCCTTAAGCTGTCCCTCATCAACAACAGGTTGCATCTAAAGAAGTCAAAAATTTGCATTCTATGATGCTGATCAGGTCACTTACATATTGCACAACACCTTTTTTCCCTTGGAGAGAGTGATGAGAGTGAGAAGTTTGTTTTTTAGGAAAAGCAGATGTAAAGTCAAACAGAGATGAACGGTTTGTGTTGTCTCCATTTGTTCTGTGTTTGTGATTCCATTTTGGCCCACTTCCAAAACAAAACACACACAGACACACACACACACGCATACACACACACACACACACACTCGACACACATCTCTCCCCTCCCATTCCAATCCCAAGTTTATCTTTCCCAGTGCAGATATTCAGTGGGGTTGTCACGGTCCATTTAACCCCAGGGTCTGTCCCATCATCAAGGGTTATGCTTAAGTCCCCATTTTGTCTGTCATTGAGTTGGGCTGGGGGGTGGTGGTTTGGCAATCTCAGCGCCTTAACACAAAAACAAGTACTCTACAGAGAGTCGTGGTCATGGGGCGGGAGATGACTTGATGTGTGTTATTTACAATGCTATTACATAGGGTTTACACATACTCAACGAAACACACACGCACACACACAAACACACACTCACACAAACACACACATGCACACATACACACACCCTAGCAATTACACTTCTTCGGTATGCAAACCCAAACATGCACTGTATGCATACACACATAAAGCATGCTAAGTGACTAAAGTTAAAAACATGTTACGCAAGCAAGCCCCTAGGGTTCGCTGCAACCAGAACCTGCAACAGGTAAGAGAGAGAAACACTACAGAGTTGCAGAGGTAAAATAATAGGTAGGTAAGCTCTATTAATCTGGTAATCACTGTAAAGTGGGCCACGACATGCATGAGCTGGTTGAAAAAGACTTGCAGAACATGTTTGATGGAAGGTTGTTGTTCAATGTGTTTATAACAATATCAGTGGTATTAAATAGAAAATGAGGATAATGCGGTAGTGTTAAAAGTTGCATGTAGTGCATAAACTCAATTTAGAGGTGGCTAAACTGTGTGTAAAACTTTAGTGTCAACTACAGCTCTGACTACAAGCCAAGAAAACCACATGTTATGACACTGAAATAATCTAATAGATGATGAAGTGAAAAGCAGAATGAATGTCTGGAAATGACACATGACGTGACTTAACACATGTATCAAGTCATTCACTCTGTCAGCTGTGTCACATCTTGTGCTTGTTCTGGAGGCTCATGGACACATCAATCAGTATTATTCTGATGTGGGAACTGGGACAAACACAACAATAACGACAACACTGGTGGTCACAGATGTCTCCTTTGATACTAATTCAGATCAAAGAGGGCACGTCCGTACAGGACGGCGTTCTTACTGGCTTGTATTCTCTTCTCTGTGTGTCGATTTACATCTCTTTTGCATCAGAGGCCGATGATTAAAGGCAGGCTACAATATGCCCCGATACCTCCATGAGGCATCTCCCATCCCCCGCCCCCTTTCCCCTGTCTCTACCTGCCTCTGCCACTGTGTGGGAAAGTCTGTATCTCACCTGTGTGTGAGTGAGTCAAGCCCTGCCAGGACTTGATAATGATGCGTCAGTGTCGCTTCCAGGGAAGGGCTGCAGGCGTCTTGCCTCAGTGGCTCCACCGCTTCACTACGCTATGCTACACCACGCTATGCTACACTACCGAGGCTGCCTAGCACCAATATCAACTGGCTCAGCCAATGGGAAAGACCCAAAAGGCCTGCTTACTTTAGAATTCTGGTGTGCATGGTGGCGTGGGTGTGGATTTGACAGCGTTTATTTCTTCACCTATTTTTTTTTTCTTTTCTCCTCCTCTTTTTCTCAAGTCTGTTTCTTGACTTATTCTGTCCTTTGACCCAAACCCAGGCTGATAAACATGACAAGAAGGACATTTGATATCTGTCTTTATTTAACTTTTTTTTTTGCTTATTTCTCAAGCATGGTTCCAGCAAGGTTCTGTTTCTTGGTCCATTTGGTCTTTTGACCCAAACAAAATGCTACAAATCCCCCTGAAACCCGACTCCTTATATGTTTACATACTTTCACTTGTAGTTCTTCTTTTCCTCCCTTTTTTGCTTTTCTCCTTTTACTGCCTGGAGCCTCCACTGGCATTAACAGACGTGCCTCTCTCCCCCTCAGAGTGATGTGCGGGTTGGGAGTAGGTGTGTGTGTGTGTGTGTGTGTGTGGGAGTGAGGGTGGCGGGGGTTGTGGGGAATTCCCGTCCGTCATGAAGACGAGAAAACAGTCCCTCTCAGGTTTCGTCTGACCCCACGCGTTGAGGGTCCTCAGCTGGGGCCTCGCAGGGGTCCTTCCTGCTGTCAGAGGTAAGATTGATGCCCCTCCACAGAGACAGGGAGAGAGAGAGAGAGAGAGAGAGAGAGAAAGAGGTGAATCTGGTGAGGCCTCAGACACTGCTGACAGGTAGTGATGAGTCGGGAACAGACCAGGGGAGGCAGAGAAACTCGGGGGCAGCCAGCATGGCGAATGTGACTCACAGCGGTCAAGGGATTCCAGACCTGACATCCACAATGGCACAAGTTCCCGTATTACCATCATAGAAACTTACTGTGCCACTGCAGAGGGCTGATGTCAGCGACCTGCAAGAAGAGGCGTGAAAAAAAAAAATCTCAACCACCATGCATGCAGCTTTAATGTCAGTGTCTGCTACCCTAGAACCACAAGTTTACCCTGTTTGTTTACCACTGCTCCTTCCCGCTCTGAGTAGACAGAAAGCTGGGTTGGGTGAAGAGATTGTAAAGTCCCCTACAGTTTCCTCCTCTGGGCGGTAGCGGTTCTCCCTTGTATATTTGAAATGCTCATCTTACTATAAAATAATAAGCGTTGTCGCGATGTTGGCTTGCCTTGAATTGCAGCGCGTGTGGTTTATGATCTCACGCTCTAGAATGACGGTGTAAAAAAAAAAAAAAATTAAATGCACACAGTGAGAGGCCTGGTTGAAAAGAGGAGAGGGAGCACGAATACTCACACACATACATACACACACATGCATGCATGCACACATCACGCACACATACACACTTATGCACGCGCACACACACACACACACACACACACACACACACACACACACACATACATACATATGCGGCCACAGCAGCACTGAGAGCAGCTTAACCTGGAATTCAATGTAGGAGCTTGGCTGGAGACTGAGAAGGATAGAGAAGAGGAAAGGAGTTGTGTGAGGTCCACCCTACACCCACTGCCCTCTCTCTCTCTCTCTTTCTCTCTCTCTGCTCTTTCCTTTTCTTTTCCCTTTTGTCTGCCTTTCGAGCGCACAACTGGCAGCGTTCTTCGGCCTTCTTTTTGCCTGTGTCTCCAAAACCACAAGAATGCAGGGGGAGAGAGAGGGAGAGAGAGAGAGAGGAACCGCCGGACGGGCAGCCGTGGATGTGATCCATTGACGTAGAAAAGAGAAAGGGAAGCGTTTTGGAATTGTGGAGCAAAGTTAAGCAAGCTCAACGAGAACAGACGGCCCTCTCTCTGAGAAAGGGCTAAGCTTTGAGCAATAACATCACATCACATAACAGCTGGTACCAAACGCTGAGGTTGAGATGACCAGCTCAGGTTCAAAGATTCTGTAGGTTAAAGTCTCTCTCTGTGTAGGCCCCTGATATTCGTCTGTAGCGCTAAGAAGGAGGGAATATTTGGATAACACCTACCGATCAAAACTGCCACATCAAGAAAGTTGTGGGTAACAACTTCAACCTACTTCAACCTTTTTCAGGATGCTGGTTTCCATGTGTCCATATATATATACATAGACACAGTGCGTGTGTGTGTGTGTGTATGTGTGTGTGTGCAGTGGAGGGGTGTCTCTGTTTTGTATATGTGTACAAGTGTGTGTGTATGAGTTAGAGTGAAAGTATAAGAAATATGTGAATGTGAATAAAGCACCCTTACTGAGTTGCCAAAAGATAGGCTTGATTTGTGACTTTCCCTTGCATATACAGTGGAGAAAAATTACAGGCTCAAAAGAAATTAGAGTCTCAATCTCTCTCTCTCTCTCTCTCTCTATCTATCTATCTATCTCTCTTATTCCTCCTCCTCTTCATCATCCTTTGACAGGTATTTGTTATCTCATTTTTTGGAAATCTCTCAGCCTTACTCCCACCCACTTACCCACACTCACTAACACTGACACACACAAACCGAACACACACACACACATAGACACAAACACACATGCTCAGCAGGGCACTTCAGCCTGCTGTTCGGTCTGAGAGGTTATCAGTGTCTGGTGTCCTCTGGGGTCAGGTCTGGGGGCCTCACCCCAGACACACTCACTCACCGTGGGCCCCTGGAGAGGAATGGGACGAGCCCTCGGAATCAGGACCCGA
The DNA here is from genome assembly GCA_027481765.1 of Tenualosa thibaudeaui. Classification (NCBI taxonomy): domain Eukaryota; kingdom Metazoa; phylum Chordata; class Actinopteri; order Clupeiformes; family Clupeidae; genus Tenualosa; species Tenualosa thibaudeaui. The sequence goes on along the minus strand of JAIFZK010000176.1, from coordinate 754,465 downwards.
CGCCAAGACTGACCACATCCACAAATCTCTCCACAGCACAGCACTCTCACACAGCTGTAGATTCTCTCATATTAACTTCCTCTCTCTCTTTCACACACACACACACACACACACGCACCTATAAACACACACCACTCAGAAATGCACAAAGCGCAAACACACACATGCACAAAGACAGTCAGGCATTCACACTCACACACAAAATCGCACGCATACTCACTCTCACACACAAACACCGGCTCACTAACACTCTTTCACTCATTTTCATTGCCATCTTTCTCTTTCTCTTCCCTCCTTTCTCTCTTATGTTTCGTTGACATGCCCTTTGTTTCTCTCTCCCCTTCAATCTTGCTTGGTTCCGCTCTCCCACACAGATAGATATCAAGCGCTTGCAACACAACACTTGCAACAGAGATTGAACTATGGCAACAAAGGCATCTAAGCATAATGAAATCAACTCCCTCCACTGTCACAGTGCCATGATGAAGGTTTCCAGAATGTGTTGATGTGTGTGTGTGAGTGTGTGTGTGTGTGTGTGGGGGGTAAGTTTACTCTGTTTAGATAAGGTCTTTTTCATTCACATTCCATTTGTTTCTTCAAATCTTTAAATGTTCACTCATGTAGTGGTCAAGGCCGTGTTTCACACACACACACACACACACACACACACACACACACACACACACACACACACACACACACACACACACACACACAGTAGGGAGTTACAAGAACCGTAAAGCTATCCCATCATGCCCTGTGTTATTTGTTTAGTCTCTGGAGTAGTGGACCATGGGAGCTTCTTACCTAACCCGTCACTCATCTGAGCAGGTATCTTATCTCTGTGTGTGTGTGTGTGGGGGAGGGTCTCTCTCTGTGTGTGTGTGTGTGTGTGTGTGTGTGTCAGATAAGGGTAAGTTTAGTAAGCAGCGCATATATGGTTTCTGTGTGTGTGTGTGTGCGCCCACGTGTGTGTGTGTGTGTGTGTGTGTGTTCCAGTGATAAGCGAGCCTCCGGACGTGACTGGTCCAGTCTTAGCTGTGTCTAACATGTAGAGGCTCCCCTGCTCTCCCGATGCTTCCCCCTGATACTGCAGCCAGACCTGACAAGAGGCCCTGTGTGTCTCTCTCTCTGGCCAACACATCAGCCCTGGAGATCTTCTGTACCACCTCTTGTCTCCAAGAGTGTGTGTGTGTATGTGCGTGTGTGTGTGTGTGTGTGTGTGTGTGCATGTGTGCACACATGCATGTGTGAGGATGCCTGATTCATGTGATGCTTCAACAGTAGCTGAAGTTTTTTGTCTCTAAGTGTGTGTGTGTGTGTGTTTGTTTGTGAGTGTGCCCCTTTCATGCTTCAACAGTAGCTTAAGCTTTTTGTTGTGTGAGTGTGTGTGTGTGTTTGTTTGTGAGTGTGCCCCTCTCATGCTTCAACAGTAGCTAAAGTTTTTTGTCTCTAAGTGTGTGTGTGTGTGTGTGTGTTTGTTTGTGAGTGTGCCCCTCTCATGCTTCAACAGTAGCTAAAGCTTTTTGTTGTGTGAGTGTGTGTGTGTGTGTGTGTGCGCAAGGGTGCCTCACGGCTGGACAGCTTTTGTGAGATGCCAGATTAGCTCCACTCCAGAGCACTCAAATGATTCAGCCAATAATAAAGGAACGTGTGCGATTAGCAGAATCACATGCATCTGACTGGGGAGACTTGAAAGAACACCAGAAACTTGAAAGAAGGAGGAAGAGAGAGAGAGAGAGAGAGAGAGAGAGAGAGTGAAAGGGTTGACTACCCTCAGCGTGCCCCTTAAGTAGAGCGATTTGTTTCTGAAGTCGCTGTAGTGTGTAGAATGGAAACCACCTGTCCTATAATCACCTATAGCCTGTCTGGGCTGGGGCGTAAGGGTGGGGTGCAGGATGTGTGTGTTTGTGTGTGTGTGTGTGTGTTTTAAATTGGAATCTTCCATTAACATCAGCAGGGGAGAACTCTTGTCAGTGATGAAGTCTGCTGTATAAATGACTGAAAAGTTCATAGTTCTTCTACCAAATCCAAATGTCAGATGCGACAGATGAAACAAGTTCTGTTGCGGTGTCCTGTGGCAGCTAATTACATAGCGAAAGGCCTGCCTCAAGTTCACTAGCGTGCCTTCAGCCATCACGGTTGACATCATGCTCCAAAAAATCTGGGGCTCCACTTCATCCGAACCCATTAACATAACAGCAGCGAGATCACATGACGTGCAATGGTCGAGAGAAAAGCAGAGAGCAGAGGGTCATGACTTCGGAAACCGGCAACGAAAAACAAAGGCTTAATTCTGTGGCTTCTTTTTTAAGGGTGATGTATATGTATGTGTGTGAGTGTGTGAGTGTGTGTGAGAGAGAGAGGGCGGGGGGTCATTCTTCTCTTTTACTTTTGTTTCTCTTGCCGGCCCAGCTTTCAGAGATTCTTTACCTCCCAGCGGAGTTCCGAGCAGCCAGGAAAAAGATCAGGCCCAGCTGATTTATGACAGGGCCGACGGACCTCCGGGGAGACATTCTGGAAGGTTCTGCGAGCTCACAGAACCCACACCGCCCACCAGACTAGGTTCTTTTGAAAAAAGGTGTTGTTGTCAGAACCAAGTGCCAAGGAGGCACAAAAAGGAGAGATGAAGACGTCTGCTCTCCGCATGGGGTCCAACTGGGGTCGCGCGCACGCGCGTGTGTTTGTGTTCAAGCAGGGTCATGAAGCATCCAGCTGAGAGCTAGCTCCTTTTAAACCTTGTTTTATAATTTTCATGTCTTTATTCCCTCCCTGTGCGACTCCACAAGGGCCACGTCCAGACAATGAGAAAGAGAAGGGAAAACTACTGGTTTCAAACAGGGGAACCGAGCCAAAAGTACAGCAGCAGAGAGCGAGGAGAGGAGAGCCACGTTTTTTTTTTTTAAACGACTGCACCGTATTCCATGTTTGCTGCCACTGCAGTAATACCACAACCGTACATCTTGCTCACGAATCACACACATTTTTATTCTGTATTAATGGAGCAGCTCAGACTACGTTTCAGCTCATTTAGCTTTGAATGGATCCATCAATGCACACAAAGCTCACAGACAAAAAAAGTCACTACTAAAAAAAAAGATTTTAGGGCTAACATCGCACAGATGTGGGGTCCTGTGCCTTAAGAGAGAGGGAAACAAAATTCCAGAAAGAATTCCGGTGAGAAGATCTATGGACCGGGCCGGAGACTGGGAGAGGGAGAGTGAGGAAGGAATTTCAAAGGGAGGAGATCAATGGGAGACTGTCACCAGGTCGACATTCCTTATGGAAGTCCTGCAGTGGTGTTATGGCTCACAAAGCCACCCCCTCCCCCAACTGATAGCATGGACGAGTCTCTGTGTGTGTGTGTGTGTGTGTGTGTGTGTGTGTGTGTGTGTGTGTGTGTGTGTGTGTGTGTGTGTTCGGTATGTCTATGTTTGTGTGTGTCTGTAATGTCTGTATGTTTATGTCTGTCAATATGTGTATGTATGATGTCTGTCTGTGTGTGCAAATGTGTGTGCATATGTGTGTATGTGCTTGTATGTGTGTTAGTATAAGAGCTCAAGGTCAGAGAGTCAGCAGGGGTTGGGGGTCAAGGGTCATGAGTCTGGGGAAGGAGAGTTCACAGCTCTGTAGTTAGGACACATCAAAGCCCAGATAGCCGCAAGCACCACAGTGGTGCCCCTTATATCTCTGGCCTCTCTGGCCCATATCAACACATTAGCACCCATATCACAGCACTGAGGCTAACTAGTCTGGCCTGATGGGTCACAAATACACTGCTACTGACAAACACACACACACGGAGAAGCACACACACAAAAAAACAACCTAAATGCACATGCACAAACACACACGGAGGCCAAATGTCCCAGTGAAATGTCACCCCAGTGGCATCTCATGTGGGCTGTGTTCATTTCACAGAATTCTGTGAAAGCACATCATATAGTGTCTCTATCTTCTATAGCATCTCTCCTGGCTGAGCTGACAGACTACAGAGGTGCCATACACCCACTTTCTGTCCCCTACACAGGGACTTTCTGGAGGGACACAGTGAACAGTGTCTGGAGCCTCCTCCAACCTACACCAAAGACACAGAGGCACAGACATACAAAGATGCCATCTTATCTAGAATCAGATTATTCAACTTGCACAAAACCAAAACACAAACATGCTAGTCCTCTGGTGGCTTCTTTGATCAATGTTTTTGTTAAATCACAGCCTCACACTCTCGACTCTCTGTCTTTCGAGGATCTGGTGGGACACTGACAAGAAAGATAATGTGGAAACACCCAGTGCAAACACAGAGAGTTAGTGGGGTTAGTGGGTAATGGGACTCAGGTGAGAGTTGACTGCAGTCAGAGGCTCATTATCCCCTGGAGGTGGCTTACCCTCTCCACCTTCAAGAAGACCCGGCTCTTCTAAGAATATCTCCTGGCTAAACAACACTTGCTGAATACTAGGAATG